>CM061045.1:108958044-109676079 GCA_030762985.1 Adelphocoris suturalis | reverse complement strand
GGACAATACATATTCGAAAACTCCCAAAAATTTAGGTTTATATTTCGAAAACCATTTGACCCTACCTTTTAAAAAAAGTCCAGTCATGCAGCATGACCCCATGAGCGAATTTTTGAAGAAATCGTCGACGTTTCAGTCGCTATTGATCGTGTAGAGAAATTTTAGTTTATGATTTTGATAGACAAACATGGAATCAAATTATTAAAAATAAGACGCATGGTTCTAGGATTGTTTATACAGGGATACTTCCATAAGAGTATTTCGATCTGAATTTGGGCAATGTTTCATGCAAATATTACCGATTTTACAACTAGCGAACGGCATTATTTCGATTTTTGACTGATTTTTCAACTTTGAAATTTTTGAAAACTTGATAGGTACATATTCTTATAGGAAATTTTACGCTGATTCCGAATATACCACATGTTAGTATGCTGAAAAAATTATTTCGAACAACAAATCGTAAAAAACAGGCTATTTGGAAATTTTTGACTACATTTTTGAAAATTTCAACTCGAAGATGTAATCCGATCATGCTGGCCAACGAACTTGAACTTTCGTGTTGTGTCCTTAACATTTTAAAATTTGTTTGAAGTTTCTAGCACAATTCTACGGACAGTTATCGTCTGGAATGACACATACATATATACATACATACATACATACATACATACATACATACATACATACATACATACATACATACATACATACATACATACATACATACATACATACATACATACATACATACATACATACATTTAAAAAAATGCGTTAAACTTCAGAATATGATTCAGAATAGCCTGAAACGGATTTCTGCATAAAATTTTTTCAAAAATTCACATTCTACAAATTTTGAGGCGAGAGCAATAGCTTAATTTTCTTCAAAAATTCGCTAAAAGGGGGAACCTCGCTCTAATATATTGCAGCCCTGTGTCTCGGACAAGCGGTGACCACCACAGTCAAAGTATTTAAAGTAAATTCACTCACCGGATTCGTAGAACAATTTGAAAAATAGTTAACAGACCATGTTAATGATAAAATCACTTTCGGGTGTCAGTAGGCACGGGCCGCACAAAATCTCATGTGGCACTCGCGATTTTGAAATGTAAAAGTTCCAGTCATGCAGCATGATCGTATGAGCGAATTTCATAAACGGTCGTATTACATTTATTTATCTACAAAACGGGCGATGCCCAATTACAATATTAATAACAAAATAAATTCGTCTCTTGATGAGGGAACAAAATCGGTGTTACAGAAGAAAGAAAATAAGTAGAGGTATATGTGTAATTATAAGGTCAAAATAACAAACAAACACTACTTGTTGCTGAGATGAGTTTAGGGCTATGTGGACAGAAGTTTTTAGGGTGGACGGTGGATAGTTAAATGATGGATTTATGTTAAATGCTGTTGAAATTTGAGCACTTTGGGGGACAATTAAAAATGTCATTATACATTTTATAGCAAATTAACTTTTTGTCAGCAATATTCCAATGAACAAACGATTTTGTGGAGTTTTAACGATTTTTTCAAGTGTTCCTATCGACTTTTAGCTAATTTTAATGAAATTTCAAGTACATTTTTCAGTACAATTTTGTGCTTAAATGTTTAAATGTCCTAGTTCATGTTCGATTAATTTTTTTCGAGTAGCATTCTGCTAAAAAATAGAAATTTGTTAATTTTTAGCAGTTTTTTGCCTTTTTTAGTGATTTTTCAAGTACATTTTTTGGAATTTGACCAATTTAATGTGCTCAAAAAGTGTTGTCCAACGAACTCATCCTTTCTTTTGAAATGCTTGATTTTTTGGCGAAAGAACGAAGTTTTTATCTCAATTCTATCGAGAGTTATCGTCCTGGAATGACACATACATATATAAATATATATATATATATATATATATATATATATATATATATATATATATATATATATATATATATATATAAAAAAGCGTTAAAATCCAGGAATCATTTCAGAATGCCTCAAAACAGATTTCGATGAAGAAAATTTTTGAAAATTTTTATTTTAAAATTTTTTGAGCCATTGCAATAGCTTTATTTTCTAATAAAATTCGCTAAAATGGATATGGTTTATGCGCACGGAGAACGGAGGATGACTGATTGTCGTGCTTGGATCTCGGATGAGTGGAGGTAATAGAAAAGTGGGAGAAGTGCCGGTAAGGGTGAAGGGTCAATCAATTCTAAGGATTAATCCTTATTAGTGTTCATATTCTCACAACTTCCCCTGGTCATATCTCTCTCGTTATGTTGGAAGCTCCGGATTAGATTATAATGTCTACCCACCTCAATGGATAATTTAATTCAGACGATGAATTTGGTTGGATTTTTTCAATTTTTTTTATTTGATATAGATCTAGATTTAGATATAGATATAGATATAGATTTTTTTATTGATATTTGATAATATGATAATATTGGATTGATGATTTGATTTGATTGCAGCCGTACGGGTTAGGCGTTGCAATGAACCGTTTCTCATGCGATTAGCGAAGTTGAGCTAACGTCGAGAGTGGTGAGGTGACCGCCCAGGTAAGAGTCAAGGTGGCCATCCACTAGGTCGACAGAGCGGCGCACAGTGGATGGAAACAGCAGTTTTTGTGTAAAAACCTCTTAGATGAGACAAGTGGTTGAATTTGAATGGATTCTCATGTTTTTTGGGGTGCTGAGTCGATTGAAACCATTCCCGACTCGCTAACTATAATGGCTAATCGGATAGCAACGTTTTAGCGAATTTTCTTAGAAAATGAAGCTATTGCAATGGCTCCAAAATTTTTAAAATAAAAATCTTAAAAAATTTTCATCATGGAAATCCGTTTTGAAGTATTCTGAAACAATTCCTGGATTTTAACGCTTTTATATATGTATATATATTTGTATATATATAGGAATGCCCTGCTTTCTACATTGGAAAAGCCGAAACCAGTCATATCCCTTAAAACTGCACCAAGTATCTACTACTAAAACGATAACTAGTAAAAAAAAAAACGCTGCAAATTATTACACAAAGGTTTATTATTTCTGTATCATACAGACCTTCTACGTAGAAAACTGACCGTAATTATTTAGCCTCACTTATAGTATATTTACCGTCGAAACTCGGGGCTTCGCGCTTCCAATATTTGGTTCACCCGTTCACTGCATTACAGCTCCAGGACCCCATAATTTTACACTGTATCCCTTCCCTCTCCCCTCCACTCCCTTCCCTCTCGCTCACAAGACACTTTTTTGCCCGTTTTTGGCCCATAGCATCTATGCGAGTAAAGCGATTGGGATGGTTAAACGTTAGGACCAACTAGACCCCAAATGGAGTCTATGTGCGAAAGAACGGGTTTTTTAAGTCAATTCTTAGGCCCTTTATGGCCCGGACGGCGAACGGCGGACGGCGAACGGCGGACGGACATTTCAAATTTGGATTCTACGCACCTTGAAACATAAAGTGACAAAGTTTGAGGGGGGTTTATAAAAATGTTTTGCTATACGATCACATAGGCTTATTATTGAAAATAATAAACCAAAATGGATATGGTTTATGCGCACGGAGAACGGAGGATGACTGATTGTCGTGCTTGGATCTCGGATGAGTGGAGGTAATAGAAAAGTGGGAGAAGTGCCGGTAAGGGTGAAGGGTCAATCAATTCTAAGGATTAATCCTTATTAGTGTTCATATTCTCACAACTTCCCCTGGTCATATCTCTCTCGTTATGTTGGAAGCTCCGGATTAGATTATAATGTCTACCCACCTCAATGGATAATTTAATTCAGACGATGAATTTGGTTGGATTTTTTCAATTTTTTTTATTTGATAATATGATAATATTGGATTGATGATTTGATTTGATTGCAGCCGTACGGGTTAGGCGTTGCAATGAACCGTTTCTCATGTGATTAGCGAAGTTGAGCTACGTCGAGAGTGGTGAGTACTTGGAAGGGTGACCATCCACTAGGTCGACAGAGCGGCGCACAGTGGATGGGAACAGCAGTTTTTGTGCAAAAACCTCTTGGATGAGCCAAGTGGTTGAACTCGATATGGATTTTCATGTTTTTTTTGGGTGCTGAGTCGATTGAAACCATTCCCAACTCGCTAACTATAATGGCTAATCGGATAGCAACGTTTTAGCAAATTTTATTAAAAAATAAAGCTATTGCAATGGCTCCAAAATTTTTAAAATAAAAATTTAAAAAAATTTTCTCCATCGAAATCCGTTTTGAAGTATTCTGAAACGATTCCTGGATTTTAACGCTTTTTTATATGTATATATATTTGTATATATAAGAATGCCCGCTTTCTACATTGGAAAAGCCGAAACCAGTCATATCTCTTATTACTGCACCAAGTATCTACTACCAAAAATGATAACTAGTAAAAAAAGGTGTGGTGATGAATGGCAAATGAGAACCTTTTTTCATTTTTCATAGCGCGAATCAATAGTAAATCAAGCTGAATAATTATTTTGAAGGAACGTATGTATAACCGAAATGGGTTACTTAATTATTTTTTATTCACCTGATGTAAAACCGTTTCTTCTTCAAATTTGGGTATCGTTCGCGCAGATCTTTCTCAAAATCACTTCCACTCTTAAATAAAATATCGCAAAGCACTTAATATGGAATTTCAAGAGACATTTTTTTTTTTTTTTTTTTTTTTTTTACCACGATGTTACGATTTTCTTTTTTCACAATGTTAGGTTTAAATGTTAAGTACCACGCTTCCGCTGACGTTGAATGATTTGATGTTGATATAAGACTACTCTCAAAGAACTATTTTTCTAGACGAAGAATGAATCGTAACATTCATTCTCGGGACAAGGTTCGCACCTAGTGGTTTATTTACTCTGACTCGTCATAGCAGGAGTTAATTGGCGGGTGCCGTCACATACCTTCCTCAACGTTTTCGTTCATTGTGATCACCGACGGCGGAGAACGGCGATCAAATTAATACACAAGACACTTGAATGAGTGCGTAGTCGGATTATTCCAGTCCCAGGACGACCGGAGATGACCTGCACTTTTGGCACTCTATCAAAGTTAAATAATCACATGATTTTTTCCAAAAACCCTCATTATCACGGCTTACTCTTAGTGATGCACCAAAAAATGTGAAAAAATGATCAGGTACACCTAAACATGTATAGAATACATGGTATATTTGGTCTTGGGGAATTCCCTCAGTTTTGGAGGCGTAATAAATCATCAATACCTGCTACACCAAAACCTTAATTTCAAGCATACGACCAATTATCACACTCAATGCCTTCTCAAAACTTTCTACACGCCCAAATGGGGAAACTAAGGGCTATGTTTGTGTCTGAAGGTATCTAGGAACAATATAAAAATGGAAAAACATTTTTATTAATGCTTTCATTTTTTGAGGTTTTTGCACGCACGCTTCCATTCACTGTGCGCCCTACCCACCACAAGGTGCCGCGGCGCCTCTTCTTACTCCACCCCCCTCTCACCCCCCCCCCCCCCCCCCCCCCCCCCCCCCCACCCACCCCACCCACCGTGACCCCCTGCCAAGTGTGCCAGGCGTGCGCGCGTCTAAAAAGACACTTTTAAGACACTTTTTCGCCTGTTTTTGGCCCATAGCATCTATGCGAGTAAAGCGATCGGGATGGTTTAACGTTAGGACCAACTAGACCCCAAATGGAGTCTATGTGCGAAAGAACGGGTTTTTTAAGTCAATTCTTAGGCCCGCGGACGGCGGACGGCGGACGGCGAACGGCGAACGGCGGACAGCGAACGGCGGACGGCGGAAGGACATTTCAAATTTGGATTCTACGTACCTTGAAACGTAAAGTGACAAAGTTTGAGGGGGGGTTATAAAAATTTTTTGCTACACGATCACATAGGCTTATTATTGGAAATAATAAACCAAAAGACACTTTTTCACCTATTTTTGGCTCATAGCACCCATGAGAGTGGAGCGATCGAGCAGGCGAGAAGTTAGGACCAACTAGACCTCAAGTGGAGTCTATGTGCGAAAGAACAGATTTTTTTAAGTCAATTCTTAGGCCTTTTATGGCCCGGACGGCGGACGGACATTTCAAATTTGGATTCTACGCACCTTGGAACGTAAAGTGACAAAGTTTGAGGGGGGGGGGGGGGGGGTTATAAAAATTTTTTGCTATACGATCACATAGGCTTATTATTGAAAATAATAAACCAAAAATTTGAAAAAGGGATCGCACAGGTATTTACTCATATAGAGCGCGGCAACTACTGTATCCACGTGGGATCTTTCGGAGAGGTGGCTTGAAACTTGGTAGAGGAGAAGGGAGGTCAGATTTAATTTATGGACATTGGTATAAACAATCAAATTGGGGACCGGGATGTTCACAATCGTGAGAATTGTGATACTGAACATCATTATATATTCAAACCAAGATAGTCCGTTGGAATGTAACTCATATACTATTACTATTACTACCTAGCACATCTTAATATTATCAATATGCTGTACAACTATACTGGTGCAGAAACAGGAAAACCGAAATAATGTCAAAGTTCACTACATTCACTTAAATTTTATATATATATTGGTAATATTTATATATTGGTGATACTTATTAGCTATATTGGTAATAATTATAATTTATGAAACACTTTACATTTCACTCATTTGGTTACAGGTCGGTGGTAAGCCGTATGACTTAAAAAAAAAAAAAAAATACTCGGCCCTTCGGGCCTCGCAAGGGGCTCCGCAAGGGGGCTTTGCCCCCCTGGATCCCCCCGTATGTTATTACTTTCAGCCTGACTGCTAAAATGTAAAAACATGGAATCATGTTTTAGCTCCTCGCTCTCACTTTATTATAGAAATGATCACGACGATTGAGCTCTTGTGAGATGATGATCTCCAAATAGAAACTCGCGAGTAAACATTCACTTTATTATAGAAATGATCACGACGATTGAGCTCTTGTGAGATGATGATCTCCTAATAGAAACTCGCGAGTAAACATTCACTTTATTATAGAAAGAGGCTACATACGAAATTACAGCTTCCTATAGTGTAACGTATAGAAATTACCTATTAAAATTATTTAACCACCGCTTCACAAATCAAACCGTTCTCGCAATATTCGGATCACCTGCTATGAATCACATAATCGAAACACCAGCTCAATGAAATCATCAAAAATTAACAAGCGGTTGCAATCATGTTCACAACATCAATTATTGAGAATGATCACCTGTGTGTAAACAATAATTATTTATATAACCATGCTCATAACTCAGCTTGTTGGCCACCCACTTCGCAGTAGTTGATATAGTATGGTTGGATAAATCGAGAGCTTTCGAACGAATGGTCAACGAATTTTGTGGGATGAAAAACGACGAAGTATCATATCCCTAGCAACGACTCGGTTGTAAGCGGAAATCATCACAATTATTGGCGCTACTTTCATCTCACTTTATAGTCTCACTTTTCGGCGGGGGATCCATCGCTAAAACATGATTCCATGGTAAAAACCAGAATGCTCTGAGAATATAACTATTACACACCAATTTATTTTATACAAGTGACAACCGATCCTACAAGCACCTACCAAAAAAGTTCAACTTATATCTTTAACTTTCTAAGATGGTGGTTGCCATATTGTTGTCCTAGCTTGTTGAACATAATAAAGAATAGGGTGGAAATATATGTGCATTATGTTTCCGCATGTTGCACTGTTCCAGGTTTAAATTGCACCTTTATTATTGTTTTTGGTCAGCAATGAAGATGCAAATTAAATAATTACTGATTAATCTAGGGAGAGGTTAACTTCATTCCACTAACATTCGTTGCAATGGCCGATTTAACTTTGAATTTTCTTACGACCCTTAGATACAAAATCCTCTAGTTTCAATTGGTGCAACAGGCCTTTAATCGACGCATAAACGAGGAGTCGGAGCCGATAGGTGGTTCCGAGGTAACTAGTCAGCTTGATTTAACAGTAGCTTGATGTAGCGAAGTATTATAGTAGCTTATAGGCCTGATATTGATTACAAAAGTGGATGAGATATTTTTTCTCAACACGTGCTGGCGTCCCGGTCTGAAATACTTGGCTGGACTCATGTGGTGTTCGTGTAGAATTTCCCTACCCTTCATCTCAGATTTCGGAACAACTGGGCATAGTTCTGTGTGCAAGGGACCCCTCGAAACTAGCTTCAAGACGCTACCTGCATACCCTTTAAAATCATTAAAACTCGCACCAAACCATTATGAATCACGCTCGGCAATATTTACATTTGACGAACCATGGTATATTTGTATTTTTGATTAAGTACCTAACATGAGTAGATACTGAGTAGTTATATGCAGTGAGATGAAGCAAAAACTTCTGTAAACCCATGATTAGTGGCTTTGATGGGTTCTTACGGTAGAACTTTAAAGAAGAGGAGAACTACCGAAAGGTTTCCGTTTCCTTTTTTGCGTCTTTTTCTCGGAGATTTTTTCTTTCTTTTTTTTTAATTTTATTGTGCGGGTGGAGAAGTTGAAGCTCAAAGCCTTAGCACTAGTGTCCGTGGTTAGACGGGGGTAATGAATTGTGTTACGAACTTCTCTGGGAGCATCACGTCTCCTGCCACCACATCACCAGCAACTGTTAATTATTGGCTTTCATAATATTATAGCATCGGAGTTATTTATGGAGGAAAGGAGACCACCACCTGTAATTTAGTGTTCACCCAAGTCACGCCCCTCCCCCCTCTCATAATCTTCTTCTTCTTTGCCAGAACCCTCTCATAATTGGTTTCTCTCTCTCGGCCTCTCCCATCGCAAGTGAGTCTTTCATCCTCTTATACTGAGGTTGGCGAGTGGAAGTGGGGCCAGGACCCAAGCATCCCCCTTCCCACCAGTACGATATTCTCAGAGCAGGCGAAGAATACCTACCCGAAGGAGTAACATTCTTCTCCGACCGACTCGCTAAGGTACAATGTGGGAGTACTTATAACCAAAGACTTCTCTTTCCCAACAGCAATTGAGGATGTGGGAGAAGCTATAAAATACCTGAGAGGAGGAATTGGTCTTGGTTAAGTCAGTATAACAGTGGAAATTATAAGAAGTATATCAGAAATAATTTTCTAGTTATACATCATATTGTCGTTCTTGCTTGGAAACCAAAATTTTCCCTATTATCTTGAGGCAGCGTGGTTCACTAATGTCACGTGAGACAGCGTGGTTCACTAATGTCACGGAGCCAAAACCCAAAATCTTTTATAAAAATATAACACGTCTCCGAAGTGGAGTGTGCTGCACCAGGGAATACCTCTACAAAATCGGAAAGGCGACCACTCCACAATGCAACTCATGCGGCCATCCTTTGGAAATCGCTGAACACTCGATACTAGAATGCCCCGACTACGCTGGTCCTCGAGAACAATTTATCAACGCAATTTCGGATAAAATCACACTTCCAATGAACCTAGACACAATCATTGGAAGTGGCAACCTGTCTGTCTACAACAGTTTACAAACATTTATCGTGCAAACGAACATTAAAATCTAATTATATACCTATATATAATACATTAAATTCAATACTTATTTTCTGCCACAAGAAGAATAATATCTAATATATAAAATTCTCGTGTCACAGTTTTAGTTGCCATACTCCTCCGAAACGGCTTGACCGATTTTGATGAAATTTTTTGTGCTTATCCGGTATCTATGAGAATCGGCCAACATCTATTTTTCATCCCCCTAAATGTTAGGGGTAGTCCACCCCTAAATTTTTTTTTTATTTTTTAGACAAAATTTTTAATTTCTATTTTAATTAACGTCTGCCAAGTTGGGTGGGCAGTATAACTTCCTCAAGCGAGCGAAGCGAGCAGCATCCCCCACAAAAGTTAAACCTACCCTTAGAGATCTACCGTTTGCGAGCGAAGCTTGCAACATCCCCTACATGTTTCAATTGTAATACATTCCATGTTTACAGCCACACTTTGCGAGCGAAGCGAGCAACATTCCCTACATACCACACTTTGCGAGCGAAGCGAGCAACATTCCCTACATGCCACTCTTTGCGAGCGAAGCGAGCAACTTAATGGGGGGTCCGGGGGCTTGCCCCCCGGCTGGACGTGGAGGCGAGCGGAGCGAGCCGGAGCGGCTAGTTTTTATATAGCATCACTGATGATTTACAACATTTAATATAGAAGTACCTAATAATAACAATACATAATTATATTTGAAGTACTCATAATAACTATTTTGTGAACTAGCAATTGTAACGGCTGTATGTGCTTACAAAGCCAAATTAAAAAAAAAAAAAAAAAAAAATCTCGAGGCAATCGATAATAAAACCCATCTTTAAGCATGGTGATTCAATCCTCTACAATGGTGATTCAGCAACTATAGATTTCTCTTTCTTATCAGTAATTAGTAAAATATTGGAAAATATAGTTAAGAAGAGACTTGTTCAATGGTTACACGATAGTCCGTTGATACCTCAGAATCAATTTTGTTTTCAGAAGGGGATTAGCACCCTAGATACCATAGTGGGGGTCTCGTCGGATATACAATGTCGATAGAGGGAAAGAGGTACCTACTGGCTGTCTTCCTTGATGTCGCCAAATGCTTGGATTACGTGAAACACTCGTTGTTGCTGGTGAAATTGTAGGAATGGGGAGCTAGAGGGAAGGAACTTAAACTGGTTCCGTTCTTATCTGAGCAATCGGAACCAATAGGTTAGAGTTAATGGAGTCCTTTGTGACCACAAATACTCCGAAAGCTCGATTCCTCAAGAAACGTATTAGGCCGGTGCTTGTTTTAGCGAATTTTCGTAGAAAATAAAACTATCACAAAGGCTCCAAAAATTTTCAAATCAAAATTTTTGAAAATTTTCTCCATTAAAATCAGTTTTGAGACATTCTGAAACGGATCCTAGAGTTTAACAAATTTGCATTTGTACATATAGTATATATATATATATATATATATATGTTTTTGTCCTTCCAGACGATAACTCTCCTTAGGATTGAGATGAAAATTCCGTTCTTTCGCCAAAAAATCAAGGTTTCCAAACAAAATCACGAGTTCGTTGGCCAGCATTTTTTGAGCACAATAAATTGGTAACATTTCAAAAAAAGTACTGAAAAAATCACTAAAAAAAGTCCAGTCATGCAGCATGACCCCATGAGCGAATTTTTGAAAAAATCTTCGACATTTCAGTCGCTATTGATCGTGTAGAGAAATTTTAGTTTATGATTTTGATAGACAAACATGGAATCAAATTATTAAAAATAATTAGGAGGTGCTCATACTTTATTATTATTAAACTAATCTTGTAGATTTAATGACAATCTGAATTTGGACAATGTTTCATGCAAATATTACCGATTATTACAACTATCGAACATTATTCCAATTTTTGACTGATTTTTCAACTTTGAATTTTTGAAAACTTGATACATATTCTTATAGGAAATTTTACGCTGATTCCGAATATACCACATGTTAGTATGCTGAAAAAATTATTTCGCACAACAAATCGCAAAAAACAGGCTATCTTGAAATTTTTGACTACATTTTTGAAAATTTCAACCCGAAGATGTAATCCGATCATGCTGGCCAACGAACTTGAACTTTCGTTTTGTGTCCTTAACATTTTAAAATTGGTTTGAAGTTTCTAGCACAATTCTACGGACAGTTATCGTCTGGAATGACACATACATACATACATACATACATATATACATACATATATACATATATACATACATACATAAAAAAATGCGTTAAACTTCAGAATATGATTCAGAATAGCCTGAAACGGATTTCTGCATAAAAATTTTTCAAAAATTCACATTCTACAAATTTTGAGGCGAGAGCAATAGCTTAATTTTCTTCAAAAATTCGCTAATAGCAAAAAACGGCTGAACATTGTTAAATATATATTTTTTAGCAGAAGATTGCTCAAATAAAGTTTATTAACTATAAATAGAACATTAAGAAATTTATGTACAAAATTTTGGTGAAAAATGTACTCAAATCTCATTAAAATGTACTAAAAAAGTTCCAGTCATGCAGCATGATCGTATGAGCGACTTTTCATAAATGGTCGTATTACATTTATGTTAAATTCTGTTGAAATTTGAGCACTTTGGGGACAAATAAAAATTTTATTATACATTTTATAGCAAACTAACTTTTTTTCAGTAATATTCCAATGAACAAACGATTTTGTGGATTTTTACAATTTTTTCAAGAGTTCCTATCGATTTTTAGCTTATTTTAATGAAATTTAAGTACATTTTTCAGTACTATTTTGTGCTTAAATTTTTAAATGTCCTAGTTCATGTTCGATTAATTTTTTTCGAGTAGCATTCTGCTAAAAAATAGAAATTTGTTAATTTTTAGCGGTTTTTTGTTAATTTGCCTTTTTTAGTGATTTTTTTTAGTACGTTTTTGAAATTTGACCAATTTAATGTGCTCAAAAAGTGTTGTCCAACGAACTCATCCTTTCTTTTGAAATGCTTGATTTTTTGGCGAAAGAACGAAGTTTTTATCTCAATTCTATCGAGAGTTATCGTCTGAAATGACACATACATATATATATATATATATATACATATATATATATATATATATATATATATATATATATATATATATATATATATATATATATAGATATATATATATATATACATATAAAAAAGCGTTAAAAATCCAGGAATCATTTCAGAATGCCTCAAAACAGATTTCGATGAAGAAAATTTTTGAAAAGAAAATTCGCTAAAAATCGACAAAAACTCAAAAAAATTAGAAAATCCAATATCTCTTTTTGAATCGCAGAATATTATTTAGAACGAGTTTTTTGCCATAAAATTGGTAATTAACAACTTCTTTTTCCTCAAAGTCCTTAATTTTTAAAACGATGTAACATAACATAGTACAATAATTTACGAAAATTCGCTCATGTGTTCATGCTGCTTGACTGAAACTTTTTTAATTTTTGCGAACAGCCTCTGTGAGCAACTACAGGTGCAGCCTGCTATTATTTGCCGCTGATACGGTATTCATATGCTCAGAAGATTCCCACGAAGAGCTATAGTGTAACTGTCAAATGGCACTAAACCAGGTAGTAAATTGGTACTGGAATAATTCATTAACCACAAGTGTGGAAAAAACAAATTACATTCTCTTTGTCCTGCGATCAATGTTCGGAGTGACACCTAAAATTAGCCTGGTCATACCACCAATCTTGTTTACATCTATATATGCATATATGCACGATGCGGTTGTAAAAATGTGAATAAGGTAGAAATAATGGAACATCTAGAGGTTTTAAGAGACAGCAACATGAAATGGAAAAACCACATAGATGTTATGTTGAGAAAAAATAGGAAATTGTTTTATGTATTATATCGCTTAGAAACACACTTAAGATGCAGTAGTTAAGAACTGTATACTTTGCTTTAGCTCAGTCCCAAATGGCTATGGAATAGTGGCCTGGGGAAATCGAGTAAACAAGATTTGAAGCCTCTAATCTCTGTACAGAAATGTAAATTGAGGATAATAACGAGAAGTGGTTACGGAGTTAGGAGTTAGGTCTTCTGACAATTTCATTACGATGAAAATACTTCCTCTGAATAAACTTCACATTCGATCAGAGCTCAGTCACGCATATGCTCAGAAATCATATCTGCTGAAAATTCAACATGTTATGGCTACTAAAGCCCCGAGGTTGTTGGACGCTACCAAGTCCCGAAAATGAATTCCGTGATGCGACAGAATTCTTGGACGTATCGTTGCCCCAAGTTATTAAACGCAAAACAAGATAGAACTGTGCTCGATTTCAATGTTCGACAATTTAAGGCACGGGTCAATCAGAATATAGTAAAAGATGATTTTGTTCATATGTTTAAATTGTTTGTTATATGTTGATCCATATTTTGCAATTGCGTGTGATGTTTTTCCCTTTTTGTCTCACTTCTAGTTTCCTTTGTTAAATTTTGAAAGTTCAAAAAAATTTTGGATACATTTAAAATTTTGGGAAGGTTTTATCTCTGGAGC
Source organism: Adelphocoris suturalis (assembly GCA_030762985.1). Lineage (NCBI taxonomy): Eukaryota > Metazoa > Arthropoda > Insecta > Hemiptera > Miridae > Adelphocoris > Adelphocoris suturalis. Next base: position 109,662,054 of record CM061045.1, on the reverse strand, counting down.
AAATAATTAGTTTTCTCTGAATAAACCAATAGACTAGAAGCGCCGAGTATATATTATATAGGGGCGAAGCCCCCGGCGATATATATATATATATATATATATATATATATATATATATATATATATATATATATATATATATATATATATATATATATATAAAAGCCCCCCTGGAACCCCCTAATCTATACTCGGCGCTTCGCGCCTCGCCGGATCTTTTCTCTTTTCTACTGCGTAGAAAACTAGGATAATTTGCTATGCAATTCTTAGCCTGAATCAACTTAGTTTTGGAATGTAGCCAGTTACGTAAGGAGAGGGAAATTGGTAGCTAGAAATGTGAACATTTATCACATAAATCAAGCGCTTTCCAACGAGTGGCGAACGATTTTTGTGCGATGAAAACTGCGGAAGTTTCATTCCCCTAACAACGGCTGGGTTGTACGTGAAAAACACTGAAATTGTGACACAATCTATAGCAACTACTCAACTACTCGGTTGTACGTGAAAATCATCTTTAATTTCGTCCCGGACGTTACATAAAAAATTATTGGGGGTCAGCCTAAAAATTGCATAGCAAAATATATATATATATATATATATATATATATATATATATATATATATATATATATATATATATATATATATATATATATATATATATAATTCGTTGGTATTTATATTTATTTCGCAAGAGAGAAATTGTTATTTTATGTACTCTAGCTTGCTTGTAGTCGATCATTACTTTCTTATTTCTGTAATATTAGGTTTCGGGTATAATTGTGTTGGAGTCGATGCAATTCATTAGTGAGACTATGGGATAAGTTGCTGGCATGTGATCTGGGTGATCCGGCCGGCAGGGGGCGGCCTCTAAGGCATTTTCTCCAAGTTGAAGTGATCCTTGTCACTCGTCAGGGCTGCTTGTTCAGAAACGGGCATTTGGCCCTGGAAGCTACCATGGTGGGTGGGTTCGGGCTGGTCGGGGCACTCAGGTCCCGACCGACTACATTGGGAGCATTGTGATTTCCCACCTCTCCCCACAGTGTCTCCCTCCTTCCTTGCCCTCTTTTGCCTGGTGCCCATATAGGTACATGTACGTGACGGGAATAGTGTTTATTCTAAATTATCCACTTAAAAGAATTATGAATACAAAATCGGATTAAAAACTTGTAACAGGGTGAATACCTGTTGTACTTTTTCATACCTGGATTCTCTCTTGTATTATTTTAATATCAAGGAGTAAGGAGACAATAATAGGTAAACAGATTTAAAGGCACTACTAGTCTACTGGTTTATTCAGAGAAAAATAATTATTTGCTCCAGAGATAAAACCTTCCCAAAATTTTAAATGTATCCAAAATTTTTTAAACTTTCAAAATTTAACAAAGGAAACTAGAAGTGAGACAAAAAGGGAAAAACATCACACGCAATTGCAAAATATGGATCAACATATAACAAACAATTTAAACATATGAACAAAATCATCTTTTACTATATTCTGATTGACCCGTGCCTTAAATTAACGAACATTGAAATCGAGCACAGTTCTATCTTGTTTTGCGTTTAATAACTTGGGGCAACGATACGTCCAAGAATTCTGTCGCATCACGGAATTCATTTTCGGGACTTGGTAGCGTCCAACAACCTCGGACTGTTGAATTTTCAGCAGATATGATTTCCAAGCATATGCGTGACTGAGCTCTGATCGAATGTGAAGTTTATTCAGAGGAAGTATTTTCATCGTATTGAAAATGTCAGAAGACCTAACTCCGTAACCACTTCTCGTTATTATCCTCAATTTACATTTCTGTACAGAGATTAGAGGCTTCAAATCTTGTTTACTCGATTTCCCCAGGCCACTATTCCATAGCCATTTGGGACTGAGCTAAAGCAAAGTATACAGTTCTTAACTACTGCATCTTAAGTATGTTTCTAAGCGATATAATACATAAAACAATTTCCTATATTTTTCTCAACATAACATCTATGCGGTTTTTCCATTTCATGTTGCAGTCTCTTAAAACCTCTAGATGTTCCATTATTTCTACCTTATTCACATTTTTACAACCGCATCCTGCATATATGCATATATAGATGTAAACAAGATTGGTGGTATGACCAGGCTGATTTTAGGTGTCACTCCGAACATTGATCGCAGGACAAAGAGAATGTAATTTTTGTTTTTTCCACACTTGTGGTTAATGAATTATTCCAGTACCAATTTACTACCTGGTTTAGTGCCATTTGACAGTTATACTATAGCTCTTCGTGGGAATCTTCTGAGCATATGAATACCGTATCAGCGGCAAATAATAGCAGGCTGCACCTGTAGAGGGGGTGCTCACAGAGGCTGTTCGCAAAAATTAAAAAAATGTCATGTTGCTGTCTCTTAAAACCTTGTTATCCCCTCTCATCTTGTACCTACGGACGCGGAGTTTTTGCCAAAAATTACTTTATTACCCTTGTTGGTTATTTTCGTTATTGAAATTTCTTAATTCGGGTACAAATAGTGTATCCGATAACGTTAGCTTATTGCGACCACCATTTATTGGTATAACGGCAGTTCCAATCTATTTGAAGAGACATGCGAGACATTTGCAAGGCTAACACTTCTTCTTTCATCATCAGGCTTTCGGTCAACAAGGATTATCAACTCATCAGTCATGTGAGATGTACACCCACTATCGAAACACCAACGAATATCTGGTGAGCGAAAATTGTTAGATTCAGAAATTTGAAGCCCGACATCCCCATTATTCTTGCTAGCGACAACAAATTCCTCTTGGCGTCTTGAAAAATGCCTCCCTTCTTCACAAAATCGAGCAACGTGCCCAGCCTTACAATTGAAGCACACTCCATTGGAGAAAAATTGCAGTTTCCGTGTTTCTGCCAAATCAGGAAAATTCTCAAGAAATCGTTGTCGTGACCGACTTTTCCCAAGGGATGCATTCTGTTCATCCATCTCAGTTCCATTATGTTTTCGTGCCTCACTTTCCTCTATTATTTTTATTTTCAGTGCTTGTGGTGGTGGAAGCGTATCTCTGGACTTGATGGCAATTCGAAAATTCTCAAAATCACGTGGTAGGGAATATAGGAACATGATTGTGAGAAGATCTTGATTTATAATGATCTCCATGTTTTCAAGTTTATCTACTACCGTCAACTCATACAACTTTGTGCACCCCGTTCAACATTGTGCCAATCTCGTTTTTTAACCTTATGCTGTCTAAAGGTAACAAACTTGAAGTTATTTGTTCGAAAAAATTCCCATGAGCAGCGGGATGGTAGAAGAGGATGCCGACGCTTCCACAAGTCTTCCCTGTGGATTTCAGTGCCGGCAAGGTCTTAGCTCTTTCTCTAGTCCACTAAAAGGAATTGTTCAGTTTGTGCTGGGAGTCTCCTTTGGATGAGTATGCTGCGGATTTCTGAATAGTCTGGTAAGTTCATATTTTCATCCCTATACTATCAGCTACCAATTACGGTATTTGGTGTTATCAGAAGTTTGTTTGTTTCTATGATATGACCAGATATGTTAGAAACGGGAACTTAGGGGTACAACTTTGTGCCACCGTTTTTTAATTATTTCTGCAATAAAATTTGATGCTTTCTCGTTGTATTTTTACAGAAAATGGGTGCTCAGAATCGAGAAAGGTGGCTGGACGAGTTGAAGATTTTTTGGGATATTTTTGTATGAATCGTTAAGATTTTATAATAAACGAACAGAAAGTTGCCTTGCATTGATTTTTATATCACCTTGTTTAAAAAATCGAAAAAACACTAAAAATTCCGAGGGCAAATTTTTTTTTGCATTACGTTGCAAAGTCAACATGCTGATTAACAAGATTCAGACCGCCACAATGAGCCACATTAGGTTTTTCATTTCATTATAGGCTAAAAAAGATGGTGGCTCAAAGTTGCACCTTCCTGGGGTAATGAATGTGCCACGAATAAATAGTTCCCATTCTATTCGCTGAACAGATGAAATTTTTTCCTTAGCGACATTTGATCACTGAGATGTGTAAGTATCTTGGGTGAACATTTCAACGAGATACGACGACAAATAAGTTCTGACGCTCAAAAAACCAAAAAGTGGCACAAAGTTGTAGAGTTGACGGTATGTCGAAAAAATCATTTAAATGATCTCTCACATCAACTCCTGTTTTCATCCTCTTCAAAACTAAGTTTTTCAACAAAGAAGTTTTCGAACCTCTGTTATTTTTACACTGTCTGTTATCTCCTTTCTTATTTATCGGAATGATTATTCCAATCTGCCAGTCGTGTAGTATCATTTGATTCCACCAAGCCAGTTGCATGACTCGAAGCAGCATCTCTACCCGTACATTCCCATTGTGGTGCAGTAATTCTGGAGCAATGCCATCATGACCAGCCGCCTTTCATCTTTTCAAGGGCTGAAACCAGCTTGCTTTTCAATATCGCCCAATTGTTGCTGCCCACTATTTAGACTCGCTTTCATGGAGTTCAAAGAAGTACTCTCGCCTCGTTTTCACGATCTCTCTCTTTTTTGGGACCACGTTGCAAATCCAGAAGAAATGGGTACAATCTACCATTGAACGACACAATATCTCGCTTATGCAGGCAATGTGGAGAAAGTCGCGAGATTGATTTCGGCTCTCTCCGGAGCATTCCAGAGGTTCGAGAGGGCTGCAAATAAATGAGGACTCAGGGTTAATGGGCAGAAGACTGTATACATGAAAACGTCTAGTAAACAAACTGCATCTACTAGGCACCCTTGCACCATTGAGATGATTGCCTAAGATTTCCCGTTCAATTTCCTTACTTTATCAAAAAGGGCAGACTGTACTAGATAGGGCACATGGATAGGATGGATGCGAACCGAATTCCACAGCGGCTGCTCTACGGAAAGCTAGATGACAGTAGAAAGAGAGGCAGGCCCCGCATAAATGGGTTGATGACATTGAGGTAGATGTCAGATCACTCAGTGTCAGAAGGTGACTGACTGAGGTATTGGACAGAAACTCATGGAGAAAGTCTGCTGAGGTGGACCAGGTTCTGTAGAATAGACTAGAATAGAATAGAGGGCTGATAAGGTGGGGAGGGGGTGGGGGCTCTAATCGCCCTAGTGCGCCTAGTTTATCGTGTTTATGTCGGCTACTACTGGGTTTAGAGAAACTCAGTTGGTAGCAGATCTCTCAAATTGTTCAGTATTGAAATATCTACAAATCTTGTCTTATAAAATATCATTGTCTAGAAATATGCCTCAAAGCGTGTTAGTTACAGTAAACCTCAGTAACTGTTGGCTATAGTGTCATAAATTATGTAATAAAATCCGAAAGCGTTTCCATCTACAGATGATAGGTGTTTATTGACAGTATGCCAATTTGAGGATGCGGAGAAATTGATGTAAGTAGGTACTTTGCAGTGAGTTTGCACGAAGGGTATCGGATAAATCATCTCTTTTGGCATGGCATCGGAAATTCGGACATTTAAATTTTCATGACTTGAGACGTCTCATCAGAGAAAATTTAGCAACAGGTACATACGTGCAAATCCTAATGAAGTCGTTCATCAATGTGAGACTTGCATTCAAGCAAAATTAACGCGCAGATCGTATCCAAAAAGTGACGCGGAAAAATCAAAAGGACTATTGGTGGGCATTCATACTGACTTATGCGGGCCAATGAGGATTCAATCTTTTGGTAAGTCACAATATTTCATCACGTTTATTGATGACTTTTCTAGGTGGACCGAAGTGAGATTCTTAAAGAATAAAAACGATGCTTTAAATTCATTTAAAGGGTATAAGAATATGATTGAAAATTTGACAGGCAAAAGAATTAAGTATTTACAAAGTGATGATGGTCGAGAGTATGTCAACGATGATTTCAACAAATATTTAAATGACTGTGGAATTCAAAAAAGATTTGCGTGTCCTAGAAACCCACAGCAAAACGGAGTTGCTGAAAGGCACAATCGAACTCTCAATGACATGGCTAGAAGTTTCCTTATTGAATCAAACCTACCACAAATGTTTTGGACGGAGGCTATATCCACTGCCACACACATTTGTAACAGGTGTCCATCAGACGCTTTGAATGGTGAGCTTCCATATAAAAACGGAAGTTAGTGAAAAACGTTGTCTATTTCCACGAAAAATAAAGAGTTACAATGTTAAATCGGTTTCGACGGTTAGGCCATCATCAGTAACAAACAATAAGTTATTGTTTAGTTTTAGTTAAGGTATTGTTTGTTACTGATGATGGCCTAACCGTCGAAATCGATTTAACATTGTAACTCTTTATTTTTTGTGGAAATAGACAACGTTTTTCACTAACTTCCATTTTGAAATGGGTTTCCACAACTTCGTCGCGAGTGATTTAGTTCGTAGCTTCCATATACTTATTGGAATGGAAAGGTACCAGTGGTAGCCTATTTCCAACAATTTGGAAGTAAAGTTTATATTTTAAACAAAGATCGTAGTTGAGGGAAGTACGACCCAAGGGGCAAATCAGGAGATTTCGTCGGTTACCTAAACGGTATGAGAGGCTATTGAATTCGGTTGCCGGATGATAAGAAATTTTTTACATCGAGTGATGTCAGATTTGTGGGAAAACCAGAAAGCACTACAAGAGTTTCATCGGCATTGAAAGAAATTGGATACACGAATGAGGACTTGAATATTTCAGAATATTTTATCACTATTTCAGGAACTGAAACATCTGTAGGCTCGAAAACTGCACAACCACCTGAACCAAACCAGGAAAGTCAGCAGATATAAACCCACGATGAAGCAGAGCCTCAAGATCAACCCCAGGAAAGCCTTACCGATCGAGGTATAAGCACTGAGTGTCCAATAAAACGTTCTGAAAGAACAACGAAAAGTATTCCCCCAGAAAAGTATAGAGCATTGATTGCGAACGGTAATGAAAATATTATGTTGGAACCAAGGTCTTGGAGACAGATTGAAAATATGATTGGGCCAGAAAAACAAAAATGGATTTTGGCAGCACAAGAAGAAATGGAATCATTAATAAAGAATAAAACTTGGGCATTGGTAAAACTACCACCTGGAAGGAAAGCTGTGGGATCAAAATGGGTTTTCAAGATCAAATATGGAATTAATGGGCAAGTAGAGCGTTATAAAGCGCGTTTGGTTGCAAAAGGATTTTTACAGAAGAATGGGGAAGATTACGATGAGGTTTTTGCTCCAACAATAAACTCCGCAACTGTAAAAATACTACTGACTTTAGCGGCTTCGAAAAAGTTGCGTGTGAAACATTTTGACGTCAGAACAGCATTTTTGAATGGAGATCTTGTAGAAGACATATACATGACACAGCCTGAAGGATTTGAGGATCCAAAAACAAGGACCTGGTGTGCAAACTTCAAAAAAGCTTATATGGCCTAAAACAGAGCCTGGAACGAGAAAACCAGTTGCGTGATAACCAAAAATGGCTTTCAAAGAAGTGATGCAGATCCTTGTTTGTACGTCAAGTTAGAGAATGGAGAACACACTTACATCGTCATTCATGTGGATGATATTCTTTGCGCAGGGAGTGAAGAAGCTGTTTGCAAGTCTTTCCAAGTGTTGTCTTCGGTTTTTCAACTAAAGGATTTGGTAACTGTGTCAAATTACTTGGGAGTAGAAATTGACCAATATGGTCCAAACTACTTAATTCATCAACGGAGGAAAATTGAAGACCTGGTCTCACAGTATGGTCTGCAATTTGCCAGACCAATAAAAACCCCTATGGAGACTGGATTCATGAGTTCCACAGCTGATTCTACGTTGTTGCCAGACAACAGTAAATATCGCCAAGCTATTGGGTCTTTACTGTACTTGTCAGTAACATCCCGGCCAGATTTTTCATCAGCAGTAGGGATATTATCGCGAAGTTTCGGAAAGCCAACTCAAAGCGATTGGAATGCGTCGACACTGAATATAAAACTTAAACTGAGTTCTCAAAAGAAAATACAATTGAACTACTATGTGGATGCTGATTGGGCGGGGGAAAAGGAAGATCGAAAATCAATCAGTGGATGTTTATTCAGAATAGGTTCAAGTTCCGTTAGTTGGTTGTGTAAAAAACAGACATCGGTTGCTTTATCCTCAACTGAAGCAGAACTTGTCGCTGCGTCAATAGGGATTCAAGAGGCGATTTGGATTCGGATACTTTTGAAAGACGTGGGTTACTCTCAAGAAATTGCAACACCGATTTTCGAACACAACCAGAGTTGTATGAAATATATCGAAAATGATTAAGTTAAGTGGAAGAATCAAACATTTAGATGTGGGGAAATACTACGTAAAGGATCTGATTCGAAAAAAGGAAATATCTTTGAAGTATTGTCCACTGATGGCAACCTTGCAGATATCCTAACGAAACTTCTTGCGGGTCGCAAGTTTCAAGACTTCCGATCGCGATTTGGATTTATTCACTCATCGGATGATGTTGAGGGGGCGTGTTGAGGTATTGTCCTCTGCAATATCATTACAACATCAACCTTGGTAAATTGTTATGGTAAACTTTATTGATTCATAAAAGTTTGAGATTTCAATGTGAATGTTTGTTCTTGATTCTCAACAAATACAACACTCCTATCCACCCAAATTATACTGGCAATTAACGTTGATATCATTTAAACTGCATAGTACAGTTTCCCTTGTTACAAGGAGTTGCGGACACGCATAGGCATACAAACATGAAAACAGGCTTTTATACATGAAATTCGAAAGATTATTTTCATCTTGGACGATTAATGTCTCCCATAGGTAAGTGAGCACGATTATTCTGCCACCTAGTTTCACGGTTGGAACTTTTAGCGAATTTTTGAAGAAAATTAAGCTATTGCTCTCGCCTCAAAATTTATGGAATGTGAATTTTTGAAAACATTTTATGCAGAAATCCGTTTCAGGCTATCTTGAATCATATTCTGAAGTTTAACTCATTTTTTTAATGTATGTATGTATGTATAAATGTATGTATGTATGTATGTATGTATGTATGTATTTATGTATGTGTCATTCCAGACGATAACTGTCCGTAGAATTGTGCTAGAAACTTCAAACAAATTTTAAAATGTTAAGGACACAAAACGAAAGTTCAAGATCGTTGGCCAGCATGATCGGATTACATCTTCGGGTTGAAATTTTCTAAAATGTAGTCAAAATTTTCAAAATAGCCTGTTTTTTGCGATTTGTTGTGCGAAATAATTTTTTCAGCATACTAACATGTGGTATATTCAGAATCAGCGTAAAATTTCCTATAAGAATATGTAAGTATCAAGTTTTCAAAAATTTTAAAGTTGAAAAATCAGTAAAAATTCGAAATAATGCCGATCGCTAGTTGTAAAAATCGGTAATATTTGTTCGAAACAGAGACTACAGTTTGTCTGTCAATTTCTTGCTGTGGGATACTAGATTCGAATGCAACTGACTTTATATCACTCGTAATATAAAGCCTCATCATCGATTGGCTGTGGGAATACGTTTCTTTCATATGACGTCGGTATGTTATTTTATTTTATGTCAAGATTTGATGATGTTATGATAGTATACTGTTAAGATTTCAACTGCCTTCAATACTGACCACATTGGACATCGAAATCTATGAATATTTATCTACATTTGTTTTTAAATCTACAAGATTAGTTTAATAATAATAAAGTATGAGTACCTCCTAATTATTTTTAATAATTTGATTCCATGTTTGTCTATCAAAATCATAAACTAAAATTTCTCTACACGATCAATAGCGACTGAAATGTCGAAGATTGCTTCAAAAATTCGCTCATGGGGTCATGCTGCATGACTGGACTTTTTTTTTTTCTTCTTTTTTTGCATGTGATACATACTGAAAACTTGCAATTTAATGTGCCTAATAACTGATTTGCAATCAGTTCGAAATTTGTATAATGAACTTTTTTTGTCTGCGTCTTCAATCATAATCCTTGACTCATTATTTTTCAGTTCGAGAGGTAAGTATTATGAATGATCCAGAAATCACGCTGCGGTGACTTTGGATTGCAATTTATTGACCCTTCTCTAGTTCGATTCTCCAGCACTAAAAAATTGCGAAACGAAGTTTGTTGACCACCAATACGAGACGACTGGTCGGGACGCTGTTTGGAGAGGCCCCAGGGCACTAGTAAAAGGGGCACCTATCCGGGTATTATCACTTGTTAGTGTACCCTCACACGGCACAAGTCCGTTATTATGGATTTCACTACCTTTGGCTACTGGTTAATGATGGGCCCCAACAAACATTTCTCTCACTCAAGTAAAATGCCTAAGGCTAACGTTAGGCTCCGGCCTTTACGAGTATGGTCTAGCAATCAGTCCATGTTAGCCTCTTCCTTTTTTTTTTTTTCCTCAGGGCGGTCTACTAAATCAGTCGTCAGCCATTAGCTCCTTCATAAACTACCCGTCTTGAGCTTCGTTTTGCATCTAACTCCTCGTTCATAACATGTTTTTTCTTCTTTTTCATAAACCCAATGCTTTTTTGCTTCTCCGGTCTCATGAATGAAGTCTAATTTATTCTAAACTTGAAGGTGCAACAACAATAAAAACGGCTGGCACTTATAATATTCAATCAGCTGTTTTCGTAATTTTTGCATACATACAGTATCGCCCAAATTAATGGAATCAGTCACTCAAAACATCAAATTATTGAGTTGGGTACAAATTAGGCACCTAAATACTATTTTGAGAAGTTTGTGTCCACTACAAGACTTATAAGGCCACAAAGAAGAAACGGAAGTAGAAATAGATTGATTGTGAAGTTATTTTGTTGCAGGTTGTGTCAGTTTTTTTTCCAAAGAATTTTCTTCAAATTTTGTGAAATTTTTTCACTATTTTTACTAAAGTTTTAGTCCTAAAAAGGATATTAGTAAAAAAAAACGCAGCAAAATCGTTCAAGACCCAGATAAATATTGCCGCAGAGTGTCAGGTGAGCCAGGTAGCTGTGCATAACGTGTTGAAGTTGTGGAAGGAAACTGGATCTCTCAATTCTTGACGTGTTGGAAGGTAAAGAAGGACAAAAAATACGACTTCCAAGAACTGACACCCCGCAGTTGAGGATTTCCAAAGGTGATTATAGAGAAACTGCTAATGATCTGAGGAAATATTTACTTGCAATGGGTGTGGAACGTGGAGACGTCTTTTTTGTCCTATCACACCATCCAACACGTCGAGAATTGAGAGATCCAGTTCCCTTCCACAACTTCAACATGCAAAGCACAGCTTTCTGAATCACCTGACACACTGCCAATTATTAGTACAATTTCTACTTCCGTTTCTCCTTTGTGGCCTTATATATACCTATGTCTTGTAATGGACAGAAACTTTTCTAAATAGTATTTAGGTACCGACTTTGTACCCAACTCAGAAATTTGACGTTATGAGTGACTGATTCCATTAATTTGGGCGATACTGTAGATACTGAATGAAATGTAAGTCAGCTCTTTCGTGAGCGAGGTTAAACTTGATAGCAATCTGATACCTAACTCATTAGAAATATTAAACGAGGTGTAGGAACGTGTCTGTGACTCTCAGTTTGATTACCTTCCGTACATTCCAGCAGATAGCGATCTTTATAATAATTAATAACATTGCAGTGATACCCGAGTCAATAAATGATGGTACAAATCACAAAATCAGTAACTACAAGGTAAAATCAAATCTCAAATTCGCACAAAGCGGACAGACCAATCAAGGTCATGGCCCAGAGGCCACGCATCATGTGATAAAAACGAAATAATTGAAGACCTAAAAAATCAAGGTCTAAACATTCTGGAAGTGACTAACATCCTTAAAAAAGAGAAAATAAGAAATGAAAGAGGCAAAATCGGGACCATTCAAAAACCTCTTCCCCTCTATATGTTAACATTTGATAAAAACGAGAGTATTAACAAAATCCATGGTATAAAGGCTATTCTCCATCTAGTTGTAAAGATCGAGCCGGTGAAGAAAACAGCTAGACTCATTCCCCAATGCAAAAAATGCCAGTCTTCCCTACATACTCAGGCCTACTGTGGTAAGGAATCAGCATGCGTGAAATGCGCTGGGCAGCATAAAACATCTGAATGTACACTGGGCAACGCAGATGCCACCAAATGTAAGGGCAATCATCCAGCAAATTATCGTGAGTGCGAAGTAGCTAAGGTGCTACAAAGAATTCGAAACAAAATTAACAAACCCCATGTTGAAGCACAGAGCAAGAGAAGAATATCAATAGGAGGACATTGCTTACTATAACCACAACAGAAGCAACAACAGCAGAGGTTTCATATGCCTCAGTGGTTAGGAAAAAAGAGATTAATGTGTCGAAAACAGAAAAAAATTCTAGCTCAGGTACTGGAAAGATTGAATGAACAAAAACATTCCAACAAATTGTTATTCGAAAGAATAAGGAACCATGTTAGAATAGCGTCTAACAAACTACGGAATAATATGATGAATCATACACTAAGTATCGCGACCTGGAATGCAAACGGATTATTCAGCCATATTAGGGAAGTGGAACTGTTCCTTCATTCTAATAAAATCGACATTTTACACGTTTCTGAAACTCATTTTACTCGTACTTCATACGTTAAAATAAGAGGGTAAGTTTGCTATCATACAGTAGATCCAAGCGATAAAGCAAGAGGTGGTTCGGCAGTTATAATTAAAGAGAACATCCCGAATCATGAAGAACCAAAAAATGAAGACGAAAAATGCAACCAACCTCTGTCAATGTACAACTTGAAAACTAATGTTTTAGGATTGCATCAATCTACTGTCCCTCCTAAGCATAAGACTACAGAAGACTTTTTTTATACATTGGGAAATAACTTCATTATAGGAGGATACTATAATGCCAAACATATATATTGGGGCTCACGACTAACAACGACGAAAGGTAGAGAACTGTATAAGGCAGCTGTCAAGTGCGATTTCTTCTCATTCGGAAGATCAACATACTGGCCCACAGACTGTAATATAGTCCCTGATGTAATAGATTTTTTCATAAGTAGAGGTGTCTCAAGTGGATACACGAATGTAGAAGACAGCAATGACACTCAGACCATTCGCCCGTTTTATTGGTTATCAGCGAAAAAGTGATCCTAAAACGAAATAATTCAAGTTTAATCAACAAAAAAACTTGCAGGTCCCGTTTTCGACAGTATCACAACAACAATTGTTTTGAAAGTGACCTTTGAAAACTCCAAAATAATTAGAAAACGAACTTGCCCTCTTTATTGATAATATACAACAAGCAGCCTGGCAAAGTACCCCATCAAGCCAGAGTTACAATTGTGATAATCCAAAATTATATCCATTAGAAGTAAGAGATCTCTTGTATGCGAAACGTAAAGACAGGAAAAGTTGGAAAAACAGTAGAACACCTGAAAACAAAACAATACTTAACAGATGTGTTAACAAACTGAAACATCTAATTAAATCAATAGAAAATGAATCCCTTGAACATTATCTGAATAACCTAGCAGCAAAGAAGGACACAGAGTTCTAAGGAACTTTCTAAGGTTATTAAAAAATATTAAAAGACCCAAAGTTGTCTCACCTCAAATAAAAAAGAATGGCTAGAAGTAACCAGGGAAAAGCACAAGTTTTTGCAGAACATCTCAACGAAACATTTCAACAATTACGAATAAAATACAACTCGGTTAGAAAAAACAGACGAATTCGAAGAACACTACCTGTTACACTAAAAGAACTTAAAAAAAAAATTGAATAAAAAGCATCATCAATACAAAAAAAAGACGCCTGGCTACGTCTTGATAACGGGTGGTGAAGGAGCTTCCCGAAAAGGCATTCCTGAATTCGCTTCACATTATTATTGCCTTGTTTAGGTTCCCAATGGAAAGACGCAGAGGTTATAATGATTCCTAAACCAGGGAAGTCACCTCATGAGAAATCAGGGTATCGACCAATATCCCTCCTCCCTGGGAATTTGATGCCAGATCGTCATTTTGGTTTACGACAAAAACGCTCAACGATAGATCAAGCCCACCGAGTCGCAAACGTAGTAAAAGGCCTCAGAAGGTAGACAAATATGTACAAGCATTTTCTTAGATGTAGCTTAGGCTATTGACAAGGTTTGGCATGAGAGATTAGAGTACAAACTGCACAGAAATCTTCCAAGACAGTTTTTTTTTTTTTTTTTTGAAAATTAGTCACCTTTATTGTAATAATTTCTTACATTGTAGCTGTGTATAAATATGTAACAATATAGGGATTATCCCATTACGTAACGTGTTGTGGGCTACTGTCCACTGACAGCCTCCACTAATAAACAAGAACCGAGAAATATAATTATAGTAATTCATGTACATGAGTAATAACATGAGTATAGTAAAAATTATTGATTAACAATGTAATAAATAGAATAAACGTTTAGGAACAAATATAATCAAGTTACGAGTAGGTAAGTATAAATTGCGTCTTTGGTATGTAGATTTCACAGTAAGTCTGGTGGCCTTTTGCGTTTCAGTCGGCGATCCGGCCTTGGGGGTGGGGGGTCGTTCGCGATATTTGAGATGAGATCGTTCGGGTGAGTGACCATGGTTGAGTGGAGTTTCTGGTATGTAGCACTCAAGACGTCAGCGACTTCAGGTATTTGCAGGTCTCTGTGCAGAAGAGAGTTTCGAACAAACCACGGTGCATCTGTAATTGTTCGGAGGACTCTGTTCTGGAACGTTTGAATGCGTTTTATTTGAGAGTTAGACGCAGAGCCCCATATCTGGCAGCCGTAGAGCCATATAGGTCGCAAGACTGTCAGATAGATGAGTCGTTTAGTGTTCAATGGTAATGGGGAGTTCTTATGGAGAAAGAAGTATAATTGCCGGTAACGGTGTCTCAATCGCTTAACTGCATCAGTGATGTGGTCATTCCACGTTAGTTTTGTGTCCAGCTGCAGGCCTAGGTATCTTACTACCTGTTTTTGGGGTATTGGTAAGTTGTTCAGCTGAAGAGAAGGAGTTACCGTTTTCCTTTTATACGTAAATTGCATTAGGCTAGATTTTTGTGCGTTTAATTTTGTTCTCCAGCGACAGCACCACATTCCAATTTGGTTCACAAAACTCTGCAACTCCATAAGGGACTCTTCATCAGATCCAGAGGAGAGTATTGCCTGGTCATCGGCAAACTGTGCAATAGTGAGCGAGGAAGACTCGGGAATATCATGCACATAGTATATGTACAGAATGGGTCCAAGGACGCTACCCTGTGGTACCGATGCTCTTATGTCTCTCACAGGTGACACTGAATTGTTGACCCTAACAGCAAATTTCCTGTTATGAAGATACGAATGCACGAGTCTGTACAATGAATCTGACAACACAGGCTTAAGTTTAAACAATAGGCCGGGTATCCAAACGCGATCAAACGCCTTTTCGGTGCCCAAAAACACTGCGTGACATACCTCTTTATTTTCATAGGTATCTAGAATACTGTTCACGACTCTATGCAGTTGCTGAACGCAAGAGTGGGAGCTCCTAAAACCAAACTGTGTGGAAGGAAGCAATGGGCTAATTATCCTTAGTATGGTTGGTAGTAACAGGCGCTCGAAAATTTTGGCAAAAAGTGGTAATAGACTATTTGGTCTATAGGATGCTGGGTCAGTTCGTTCTTTTGCAAGTTTATGAATCATTGTGATGATGGCAAACTTCCATGCTGTGGGAAAATATCCAAGGCGGACCATTGCATTATATATTTGCGTTAGAAGTACGAGTGGTTTGCGAGGTAACACCTTCAGCAAAGGTTGAGTAATCATGTCATGCCCTGGAGCTTTTTTTGTAGAAGAACGAGAGATGGCATTCCGTACCTGGCCAGGTGTAAAGTGAATATTGAACAGCGTCAATTGAAGTGGTTCTTCGAGTTTGGTATGAATCTCAGAATCAAAATGTGTATCAACTGATGGGTTGGGTGTGAATTGGTTGTAGAGCATGTTTGAGAAGAGCATGGATTTTTCAGCTGATGTGCAGTGAAACATGTTTCCATCTTTAAGAGGGGGAATACTGGAGGATTCCTTGGTTAGGTACTTAGTTTTTTTCCACAGACTACCGTTGTGAGCACTCAGGGATGAAAGTTCTGTAATAGTAGCAGTATGATGCTCCTCTTTCAAAGCCTGTGTAAGGTCCCTGGTAGCACGTTTGTATGATGTTTTGTGGGGAAGATAGCGAGTTTGTTCCCATCTATTTTTGCAGGCCTTTTTGATAGCATGTAATTGCTGAATACGTGGAGAGGGGCGAGGATTTTTCCTTGATACTGAATTTATATCAACTGCGCTAGCAAGTGATACGCTAGTTTGAATGTTCCTCGTAAGCATTGCAATCGCTTTGTCTACATCTTGGGGAGTTATGAGAGGGATTCGGAGATTCGTTAGCTCATTGATGCTGTCTGAATATATTTTCCAGTTGAAAGGCTGCCTAATAAGGGTGGAAACTTGGGTGTTAGGAGGAATATTACCTAGCTGAATAATAACCGGACGGTGGTCAGAAGATAACTCGTCTAGAACCAATGGAGCAGAGCATAAGTAGTACACAACTAAAATCCTACCTTGAAAACAGACTTTTAGTGTCAAACAAGATGATCACAAGCTGTGAAGCGCTATACTCAAGCTTGATGCGCATCAAAGTAGAGGTCTCACAAGGGAGTGTGCTAGGGCCTGTACTCTACCTCCTGTTTACGCGAGACTTGCCCCAACACGAAAATTCATCTGTTGCTACTTTTGCAGATGACACGGAAACTGCTACATGAATGCTTCAGACATCTGCTGACAAGGTCTCTAAATGGAGCTAGGTGTGGAGAAAAAAACTTAAAGAATCTAAATCAATTCAAATAAATTTCACTAACCGAGAAATTACACCCTTAAATGTTGAGATTAACTCAAATGTTATACCGCGTGAGATGCAGTTAACCCGCCAGTTCCTAATGCACCCTACAGGGTGCACCTCTTTTTTGGCCCCTAAAATTCAAACAGGTCGCCCACTAACTGATCCTAGCGGACCTAGAGGGTTTTGAAGATGTGACAAAGTGACTTGATCAAAAGGAAGTTGATAAGATCCACCTGTTATCTTGATAAGTCAGTTCAAAGTGGCCAACCTCCGCAATTTTAGCGTCTGTGTGACCTGCCTTCTCATTTTCGTTCACCATGCCTAAACAACGATAATTAACCAATAATTCATTCCAGATTTTGTTTTTCTAGTTGTTTCTGAGAAACCCTAACAAAAAATATCAGATAACTGAGCAAAATTGGCCTCCCAATCATAAATAGAACTTTGGTGCACCCTGTAGGGTGCATTAGGATTGAGAACAACTTTGGGTTTTGGTGGTAAGTAGCTTGTTGTGCTTGTGTCAGTAACTATCTATGTCTGATTATCTCACTAGAGCTCGTCGTGTCTGTCAGTCCATCCGTCCTCCATTTATTTTATTCATTTATTTATTTTATTTTTTTAATTCGGGACAACCAAGTGGAAGGCTTTCCCCTTACCTCAATAACCGAAATGAAGAAGAAGGCAAGAGGATCCTCCACCGTCCAGACTACCAGAGACCTCTGCATTGTGAGATGGAACGACAACAATATTGTAACCATGGCTTCCAACTGTCATGGGATAAGTCCTATTAGTAAAGTTGATAGGATTGGGACTGTTGACAAGGTGAAGAAGAGGATTTCCGTTGATTGCTCGAATGTTGTTATGATGTACAATCTATATATGGGAGGAGTCGACCGGTTTGATGAGAATGTCGAATCTCTTAGATGCTCTCTGCAGGAACGTTAACGGTGGTACCCTCTCTTCCTGTTTGGACTTGATGCTGCTTGTCAGAATACATAGCAGCTAAAGAAGAGGACGTCTAAAGAAATCGAGACATACGGTCAATTCAGAAGGGCCATCGTTCAGTCCAAATGCCTGACGCATGGGAATCCAGCTAAAAAGGTGCGATCCATTTCAAACATCCCCAAAATGAAGGCCAGACATCTTCCAAGTCAACCCAAACCTTTTCACGAACCAGTTCCTTGTACTCAGCGGCGATGCAGAAGATGCCACAAGAATACAAGACATATGTGCCAAGCATGTGGAGTTGCTGCTATCAGTTCCATGAGGACATAAAAGCGCATGTTGCACCTTCATCTCGTGAATAGCTTTAAAATTGCATCCAAGAAGCTTCAAAAATTCTTTTCAACACTGATTTTTACCTATATAATACTGCCTACACTATGAAAGGGTTTATGAAATAAAAATTATAAGTTCACCAAACACCTTATTTCTTGTTGTTCCCATGCCTAATGCACCCTACAGGGTGCAGTACCACTAGTAGTACTTGGAGCGTGGTATAAATGGTATGTTTTTTTCCCCATTCAATTAGATGTCCAATAATAAGAATTCATCAGAAAATTTCAAATTTTTATGGTAGTTTTCATTTAGGAACTGGCGGGTTAAATACTTGGCTATGACTCTCGACTCCAAACTCAATTCGAATATTCACATCGAGAAAGAAAAAAAAAACGCTGCAAATTATTACACAAAGGTTTATTATTTATGTATTAGACAGCCCTTCTACGTAGATCTCTGGTCCATAATTATTTAACGCCGCTTATAGTATATTTAGTATCGGAACTCGGAGCTTCGGACCTCACAAATGGGTTCAATCCATTACAGCAGCGGAATCTCACAATTTTACGCTTTTTAATATAGTTGATAAACAAAACAATTTATTACCAAGTCATCTTTCCAACACATA
The DNA here is from genome assembly GCA_030762985.1 of Adelphocoris suturalis. Classification (NCBI taxonomy): domain Eukaryota; kingdom Metazoa; phylum Arthropoda; class Insecta; order Hemiptera; family Miridae; genus Adelphocoris; species Adelphocoris suturalis. Next base: position 109,643,330 of record CM061045.1, on the reverse strand, counting down.
AAAGTGTTACCTATACTATATATTGATATCATTTAATTGGTCGAATTTCAAAAAATGTGCTGACAAAATCACTGAAAATGGCTAAGAATCGTTAAATTGATATTTTTTTAGCATAAGATTGGTCAAATAAAGTTTATCAACTATGAAATAGAACATTCAAAAATTTATGTACGAAATTATGCTAAAAACTTGAACTTCATTAAATTTTGTTTTAAAAAATCTATAAAATTGCAAAAAATAGCCTAAAATCCAAAATCTCTTTTTGAATAGAAGAGTATCATTTAGAATACTTTTTTTCCCATAAAATTAATAGCTAAAATTTTCTTTTCACTCATAAATCTCCAATTTCTATACAACTTGAAATATACACAACAAAAAAAGACACTTTTTCACCTATTTTTGGCTCATAGCACCCATGGGTGTGAAGCGATAGAGCTGGCGAGAGGTTAGGACCAACTAGACCCCAAGTGGAGTCTATGTGCGAAAGAACAGATTTTTTAAGTCAATTCTAAGGGGTGAACGGCGAACGGCGGACGGACATTGCAAATTTGGATTCCACTCACTTTGAAACGTAAAATGACAATGTTTGAGGGGGGGTTATAGAAATTTTTTGCTATACGATCACATAGGCTTAGGTATTATTGAAAATAATAAACCAAAAAAAAACTGTAAACCAAGTTCAGAAAGATATATTGGTTGTTGGGAAGAAATTCCCAGCTCTCACTTCACAACAAACTGCTCATATACAAGGAGATTCTTCGCCCTATCTGTACTTACGGGATACAGCTCTGGGGATGTGCCAAGAAATCAAATATAAAAATATAATTATGCTCATAACTCAGCTTGTTGGCCACGCATTTCGCAGTAGTTAACATAATATGGTTGGATAAATTGAGAGCATTCGAACGAATGGTCAACGAATTTTGTGGGATGAAAAATGACGAAGTAACATTTTTCAAGCAACGACTCGGTTGTAAACCTACCTTACAGATATATGTAAATGAAGAATTATTAAATGAAGTATTACTAGATGAAATGTATAATTTTCACTTGCAATAAATAAATCACGGAAAAAAATTAAATTAACAACGTTAATGAAAGTGTGCCTGTGAATAATTGCTGTTAAGTTTCTGGGCTCTTGTTGGATCTCTCAAAGCTTCTAATTTAGAGTTGGGCAAGGAAGAGCGAAGGTCTTGAAATAAATTTGAAAAAAACCAACCCCTTCTAGGACATCCATCTGAAGTTAGGATTTACCGGAAATAAATAAGACTATAAGACTATAAATAATTAAGACTAAATTGAAAATTGATTCGAATTGAAATTAATTAAAATTGAAATAGTTTTGTGCTCTTGATATGAAAAAAACAAATCTCGGAAATATATGAGCTTGTGAATTATAGAATTAAGACATATGCATTGTAGAACAACAAAATTAAGTTCAATATCACATTCAAAAACACATTCAATTGAAACTTAACATTAAAAATTAAAATATTAGATACACAACTTGACTTACTAACTTGAAACAATAACCATAAAACACTGGAAAATTTTGATTCACACATAAACATAATACAGAATACATTAGATAAAATACACAAAAAAAGATCATAAAAATAATGAAAATACATCTCAACACATCATAAAAAACGTGTGCCAAGTTGGGTGAGCAGTCAAGCTTCCTCATTTATTGTTATGTGGATACAGAATTAGCCGGAAGAACCAATTAGGACCAAATCGACGTTTTCAGAAACTCAACGTTGCGATGAGCACACGCTACTATTGATCCTAGGGTAATAAAATTTATAGGAGACCATCTAGAAGCTAACCCACACAATTCCTGAAAATGTCATCAAAACCGGTCTTTTAATTCTACAGTTCAGGTGTAATTATGCAAATGCGCAATAGTTACCCAACCAATCACAATAAAATTTAGACATCTTCCGAAAACCTTTAGTTTGAACAAAAGCGGACCAATTCATATAAATCAACTTTTCAACATTATAAATCATCATTATAACAATACCTGCAAATTTAATCAAAATCGGTGTATTAATCTCGCAGTTTCACGTGTGTCAAACATCTTTAGTTTTGCGCATGCGCTACGGTTATACTGAACCAATCACGATAAAACTCATAGGGCATCTCCCTTAAACCTTTATACAACTACTTCCGAATTCGAACGAAATTTGACACATAAATCTTGAAAAATCGACGTCATAAGAAAATTAGGTTTGAGCTTGCACACGCGCCATCACTGATTCGATGACCATGAAATTTATATGAAACCATTTAGAAGTTGACCCGCACAACCCCTGAGAATTTTATCAAAATCGGACTAAAACTTTGTATAGTTATGGGCGTGACAAGGAATTGGCACAGACAGACAGACATCGGACACGGAACCGATATTAATCAGCAAACTGTAAAACGCAAGAAGCAATTGTAAATTTTGATTTTGGACGTCAACAATTTTTTCGACACCTTTCACGAATACAGAGCTTCCCTACCTTCGCTTGTGTGAAAGCAAAATAAAAATACACCATTATAGAAACATTTCAAACATTATAAAAACACACCATGCACACGTAGGAAAATCATAGATGAAATCATATATACTAAATTGGTAACATACTGGCAATAAAATATCATGAATTATAAGAGATTTGATATCTTGCTTTCCCAAATTTTGTTTATAATTTTTATTATCGAGTAGACTAGCATTGAAAGTATCCGTAGGGAAAAGAGTATTATTGCCCATAGGCTAGGTAGTATAGAGTAACAGTACCAATTGTTGGTAGTACCGATTAAAACTTAGGTGGAGTTACGGCCGTTTTAATGTGAAAATCTTAAATGTAGAAATTTTAAAAAATTCCGAACTTTTTGTTACAGATTAGTTCTAAAATCGATCCCTCAAGTTGGTTCAGCCTGTATGTGTGTGTTTATGTGTGCGCACGCGCAATCACATACCTACACAATAAAAAAGTGTTGTCGAAATTCAACATTTTCTAAATACCACTGCGCTTTATACTTATATAGAGGAAATATTTATTTAAAAAGACTTATCATGTTATTTTATTTGCATGCAATATCTAGATAATGACTAAATGGCAATCAAATTCAACCCACGTTATAAACCACCAACGATTTTTTATCAGCGAAGGATCTAACTGGATGTTTACGGAATATATTATCATTTAATAATTTATTAACAGGACGTTTTCATTTGTTTTCATCACGTCACGAGCGTCACATCACGGTGAGGTTTTCTATTGATTTTCACGTACAACCAATGCGTTACTAGGGAAGTGTAACTCCCTTAGTTTTCATAGCAGGAAAATCGTTAGCCACTTTTTGGAATGCTCTCATTTTATCACAGCATCTCATAATCCCTAAGCCTCTGTAGTGTTAAGGAAAGCTGTTTTATTACGCTCAGTTATAAACTAATATTGCTAAGTAACCATAATGAACGAATAATGTGTAAAATTAATCATTATTAAATGATCTGACTGTAGAACCGTAGGTCTACCGTCCGTTTTTTTGCTATTCAGCATTTCATTCTTCGCGGACTGTGGGAAAAAAGTGAACATGTTCAGTATCAAACTTGAATGACTTTCTTCCGATGAAAACAGTAAACAATAAATTATTAAATCCTGAAGAGTGGTTATTATGCAGTATTCGTCAATAGTCGATTTCACTGTCCCAAGTCACATAATGGGGCGGGCGGGGATAGCGTGCGTAACCTTTGCGTGCAGCCGCAGAAACACGATTGATCATCAATATCCCCTGAGTCCTATCTTGAAATATTCACGTCCGTCACATCCCCGCTCTATATTATCACATCATGTACCCATCAACCTCATGATCGTCTCCTCCCTCACTGTTCTAGTCGAGAATGGTAGCCTGAAACGTGTCACCCTAATAACAAAACTTTACAGATTATTATTCAACAGTTTAAAATTACAGATTAAAATTTACCATTCTTCGAGTTACTGTGGAATGAGTTTAGACTTGAGGGTGCGTACCTACCTATTGGGATTATGAATTATTCTCCAAGTCAACACTTATTATTGTCTGAATTCCAATTCACATGTGATTTATTTATTAGCGAATTTTCCCTACAAAATGAAGCTATTGCAATGGCTCCAAAATATTTAAAATCGAAATATTCGATAATTTTCTTCATTGAAATCCATTTTGAGGCATTCTGAACGAATCCTCCTTAGGATTAAGATAATATTTCCGTTCCTGAACGAATAAATCAAGCTTTTCAAATGAAAGGATGAGTTTGTTGGCCAGCACTTTTTGAGCACATTAATTGGGTCGAATTTCCATAAATGTACTCAAAAATATATAAATTTGACCAATTTAATGTGCTCAAAAAGTGTTGTCCAACCAACTCATCCTTTCTTTTGAAATGCTTGATTTTTTGGCAAATTTTGAAATTTTAAGTACATTTTTCAGCATAATTGTGTACATAGTTATCTTCTATTTTATGATTAATAAACTTTATTTGAGCACATATTCTACCAAAAAATCTAAAGGAATGATTTTTAGCCATATTTTAGCCATTTTTAGAGATTTTTTGAGTACTTTTTTTCAAAAGTGACCAATTTAATGTGCTCAAAAAGTGTTGTCCAACGAAATCATCCTTTCTTTTGAAATGCTTGATTTTTTGGCGAAAGAACGAAGTTTTTATCTCAATTCTATCGAGAGTTATCGTCTGGAATGACATATATATATATATATATATATATATATATATATATTTATATATATATATATATATATATATATATATATATATATATATAAAAGCGTTAAAATCCAGGAATCATTTCAGAATGCCTCAACACAGATTTCGATGAAGAAAATTTTTGAAAATTTTCGGAGCCATTGCAATAGCTTTATTTTCTAAGAAAATTCGCTAAAAATCACTGAAAATGGCTAAAAACGGGTGCAAATCGTTGAACTATATTTTTTAGCAGAATATTGCTCAAATATAGTGTATTAACTATAAAAAATATCATTTAAAATTTTATGTACAAGATTTTTTCCGTTATCCCCCCCCCCCCCCCCAGTCGCATTCCTTTTTACTTAGATTATGTTATGTTATGTATTTTTGAGATGCGAGCTTGCGAGCATCCAGACCGCCAAAGTATACACATCATTCTGACCTACATGTCCAACTAATCTGTATTTTTACTAAGGGATTGACTACTTGATGTTATGTAATTTTGAGATTGGAGCTTGCGAGCATCCAGACCACCAACCTATGTCACAGCATTCTGATCTATTTGTGCGAAATCATGTGCATTCTACTTGTGCGAATTCATGTGGAGGCAATCAAACCACAACCACGCCAATTTGTTTCAACAAATCCTCACCGACATCGGCAACTTCTGAGAACACGGTAATTCTTTTTTTCCTTCTTTTTTTTTAAATAATATAATTTCTTCCCACAGCTTGAAATCGTCAATTCTACGTAAATATATAGTTTAAGTAAGAAGGAATGCCTAGAAACATCGGGCGGGCGTGTTGAGGACAAATTGACTGGGGGGGGGTTACAACGGAAAGTACCAAATTTAAATTTCATTTAATTTGCTTTAAAAAATCTAGAAACGTTCCAGCCATGCAGCATAATCGTATGATCGAATTTTCGTAAATTACCGTACTGTATAATGTTAAATTGCTTTGAAATTTGAGCTTTTTGAGTACGGAGAAATTGTTAACTATTAGTTTTAGGCGAAAAACGTATTATAAATAATAATCTCCTGTTCAAATATAGGTTTTAAATGTTTAGCTTTTTATCGATATTTTAGCAAATTTTAATGAATCGTACGTTCATTTTTCAGCATAATTTTGTACATGAATTTTCGAAAGTTCTATTTTTATAGTTAATAAACTTTATTTGAGCAATATTCTCCCAAAAAATATAAATTCAACGATTTTTAGCCGTTTTCAGCCATTTTTAGTGATTTTCAGAGCACATTTTTTTAAATTTGACCAATTTCATGTGCTCAAAATGTGCTGGCCAACGAACTCATCCGATCGGAAAGCTTGATTTATTGGCGCAATAACGGAATTTTTATCTCAATCTTAAGGAGAGTTACTTATCGTCTGAAAGGACACATATATAAATAAATACAATCATATCAACAACACAGTATTTTGAGAACACTAGAACAAGAATAATATATTTTCAACTTGATAAAATTTGGTAGGTACGTGCAACACGTCATTTAACACAACTTGTTTCTTGTTATAAACACCGAAGAAACCGTTATCAAAATCGTTTCTATAAAGGTTCATTAATTAAAAAAATAAAATAAATAAAAAAAGTTTGCAAAGTAGTTGACATAGCTTCTTCGTTTACCTATTATGAATGTATAGATCACTGTGTTTGAAATACTGGTAAATTTCGTCAGCAGATACTACAACTGACTGGTAGTAGAGGTGGGCAAGAGAATCGAGAATCGATTCTTTTGAACCGTTCATCTAAAAGAGCGCTCTTCTGAGCGATTCCTTGAAAAGAACTGCGACTCTTCTTGCCTTCCCCCACTATCTCAACTTTCTCGTCCATCCCGATCCCGATTCCGACTCTCAACTCACTTTGCGATTCTTTTAGTCATTCGACTCTTTTGGGATTCGATTCTTTTAGCGATTCTTCAACTCATAACGACTCTTCGAATGAGACGATTCTTCAAGTGACCAGTTCTTTTCCGGACTCCCGATTCTTCAACTCCTAACGACTCTTCAATTGAGTCGATTCTTCAATTCACCAGTTCTTTTCCGGACTTTCGATTCTTTTGATCTTCCAACTCTCAAGTCATAGTAAACCCTTTCCTAACCTGGACTAGACCGACGACTCCCGATTCTTTTTTCGATCCTTTTTGGTGTTCGGATCGTTCTTTCTTCCGTCAGCTTGATTTGAACAATCACTCGCACTCATTTGTTATCCGAGTTATTTTATTTATTCACGGCTAGAGCCAATTACCGAAAATGCAATAGATATTTTGATACAGATTATGTTATTTGAACTAAGATATAATTTACGACAAAATATTAACAAAAAATAATAAGGTACATGAACTAGTATAAATCAGTCAGATAAATCAGAAATCAAGATAGGCAGAGTTTAAGGCATCCATCAGGTGAGACTCGAGAAATGTTAAAGGCTGGTATCCAGGAAGGTAAGCGAGCGATCAGATCAATAAACATTGTAGTCATTTGGGAAGATGAAGCTCAATCGACTCAACAGAAGGTGCAAGCCATGTTTCAGCGAACATTAAGCTATCATAAGTGAGATGAGGTGCCTGGTGACGAATAACAGACAACTTAGTGTTGAGCCCTGTTACGTTTTAATACTATCCGGTTTACTTGGTGGTTTCAGACTTCCCCTTCCCTCTAAGTTTCTTGGCTGGTTAGCATCAATGCGAGTGGTCACTATGGTTGGAATCCCTGATTCAAATCTTATCCTCAGGTTCGCCTCGCCACCATCCAGTCTCCGCTGCAACAGTCCACGCAATTCGGCCAGATAGGCCCGCTGAGATGGGGTCCGATCAAAAGAAGCTGATAGTGCTTGAGGTTGTGACGAACGATTAGCAATGAGCACACGATTAGCAGAGGAAGGGTTATCAAAAACTAGTTTCACAGGACGAACCTTATTTTCACTCTTCTTACCCAATCTTACGATTCGTTTAACCAGATCAGTAAACTCTGGGGATAGCTTCGTTAGTTCGTTCTTAATCCTGCTTAAATCCTCCTCGGCTGACCTCACAGAGTCGGACAAACCAGACTCGGGGATATTATAAACAATAATATTACCAGCTCTTCGCTGGCGATCCTCAAGTTCAGCTACTGACACCTCCAAATCGTGGCCACGAGGTAGGGTATCTGAAGAAGAAGGTGGATGTTGGTGTTTAGAGAGGGAACTTGAATACTCAATTGAGTCAATACGTTGAGAAACGTATATAGTGAATATAGTGAATAGCAGGGATACTTACGGATGGAATCAAATAGCGATGAGATGTCGATGAAATAGGTGGTTTTCTTGGGATACTGCGACCCATGTACCACAGGAAATATAGGAATTCAAATATACGTCGGGAGATGCTGGGACTCAAGACGAAATTGAAATGGATATAGATACGGTGCAGCGTGATAGGAGCTGATGCGAAGACTGGTCGACGCGACGTGGCAAAGCGGAGGCAGTGCGTTAGTGGGAGGAAGGGACTGGATGCGATAAAGTCGACGGGAACTCATCGACTTGCAGGAGCTTGACGCACAATAACACTGCACTACACTCGGTCAGTTCCTACGATAACGTAAATACGCCTATGAGATAAAAATAAAACTTCTATTCTGAACACACTGTGAAGTTTTAAATGATCTTGAAAAATCCCATAGCGGAAAAGAGTAAATCAAGAAGTAACGGTACGGTGTTTGGAGCACTGCGGTGTCTTGAATAGAAATGTTTGGATCGGAGTTACGATTCGGGGATCAGTGCAGACGTTTGCTCAAGAGCGTACTTCATTAGGGAAGTTCAGAGCGGGATGAGACTTCTGTTGACACGGTTAATGTTGCAAAGTATCGGAGCTCCGTTCTTAAAATTCTCCTCCACCACCTGTCATCACCCTTCTCAGAGTTCTGATTATTTCATAAGTTTGTGCTTCGTGTTTTTGTTTCAACGTAGATATGGAGTTGGGAAAAGAGAACACCCATGAGTTTATTGACATGTACAAGGAGTATGAAATGTTATGGGACCCAAAACACCCCTACAATTAGAATAAGCATTGCCAATTTTATAAAATGTTGCCTATCCATCAGAGTGGCTCATCCTTTTTCTCACAATATATCAATCAAAATGTACACAGCTGCAGCCACTATCTCTTGCGATGCCATGAGGAGAACTCAATACAACTAGAAGTACCCTCTATTCTCCCAATTGTTATCCTGAACCCAATTTGTAACGGTACGATGTTCGGTGCGCTGCGATGTCTTGAGTCGAAATGTTCGGATCGGAGGTACGGTTCAGGGATCCGTACAGACGTATGTTCAAGTGCGCACCCAGGTTAATAGTACGGTTGAAGAGACGATAGCAGACTTAGAGATAAATCACCTCGCCGTACAACCAACTTTGGAGACCGTTAAAAATGCCTAACCAATACATTCGCACTGCTTTTGGCGTGGATTTTCTTTGTTTCAACCACATCCAAGTCAGTAGTCAATTTTTTTGTGTTCCAACCATATTTGACGGTAAAATTAGTGTTAGGGGGCTGCATTTCTTATTCTATCGACTGTCATGATCATCAACATGTGTGTTTTAATTGACTTTTGTCATTAACAGTGTAATGTCATAGCCCGTTTTTCTCAGTGTGGTCGCCGCAGCCTATAAGTGACGTTTGAAATTAAAAACTCGTGTTCGATGTCCTTTAATGTGTTTAACGGTATTATAAATGAGGCTTTATACCCTTACAAATATTTGTGGTATAAAATTATTAATGTAATCATTAATTTAAAATTTCGTTGTGGCCGTACTTTGATCATATTGTAAAATTCCAAGTTTGGCTCCTAGTCAACAAACCAACTATTGATACTCGCAATTAAAAAAAAAAAAATTGTTAGGAATATTGAAATATGAACAATTTGAGACCTTTATCGAGTTTCTACAACTCTCAGCAGCCGAGTTACAGAGGGTACAGCATCAGTGGAGTACCCAACCCCCTCCCAACTAAACTGGAGTGGCGACATTCAGTTTTCAGAGCAGCTGGTCCCCCTGAAATATAATCAGAAGAAAAACAGTGTCAACTTCACCTGCCACCTACACTAAAGCATTAAGCATCCCATAAGGAAGGATGAGTTTGGAGCACATCACTGTGCTTAAATTCCGAAAATTGGTGTAATGAAATGGTGTTAAATGGCTAAAATCATAAAACAATGTTTATATTGCAGAATATTTTTTGGAAAAATTATGTTTGCGACCATTTTTAATGTTAAACTTTTTGCACGAATGAATGAACTCAAGTTTCAACAAAATGTGAGACAAATTGCCAAAACGAGGAAAATAGCTGAGATCTTGAACATTTATTTTTATGAGATTATAATTTCAAAAATTTATTTTCCAATAAATTTGAACGAGTTCGCAGAAATCGCTGGCTTCTTGAATGATCTTCGTTATCTTAAATTACAAATTAATAAAATTGAAAAAAGGAAACCAATAAAATCGGGTTTGAATGGAATGGAAGTAGTAGCAAAGACGATCTTCGGACTGATTGCAGGTGGTTCTTTATGATATCAATAAGTCTTTAAAAAGACGGATACTCTTAATACCTGGACAGCTTGAGCATAGCTCGGACAGTAGTACCTACAGTGAGGGAAATTTCGAACGCTATCGCCTAATAAAAACAATGGAGCTTCTGTGATGCGACTTTTGGAGTGTTTCAAAGTTTCGTATGAGTATTACTGCAGGGTTACTTTAGGAGCGTGTAATGTTGGTTGTTGAAGTTCGCCCTAACAGACTATCTGTGAAAAACTCAATCCATAATCTAAAATAATCATCACTTCGAAAACAAATACACAAGTAAAGTGAAGTTCAATGTAAATTATACGCTTTTGGGCGCAATGGCAACATTTCAGGGGAGGGTTGGAAATCAAGAGTACCTCATTATGAATCTAACCTCCCGTATGTTTGGTACTATTGCCCACTACCACGAACTGTATACCTAGTTGTATACCTACAACAGTTGAATTGTTGCTCGAGGCTGTCACAGATCTGTCCGTTCCTTTGTATAGGTACCCCTTCCTAAGGAAGTTCCAGTACGTTCTGTCTTATCGCCCATTACGCTAGTGATCCGGCATACCTGTTTACAAGACAGCGGAAACCGCGTTTAAAGAGGGTAAACTGTAGTGTACATACGCGTTCTATCTGGCAATTCAGGGAAGTAAGTTATGCACTTGAACGAACCCTTACATCCTGCAGTTGATTTCAAGAGCACTTGCTGATCTTAACCCATAGAGCAAGTTGCGTTTGGTGAAGAAGTCAAGCAGATGTGCCTCTCAATCAAAATACGATTATTAACGGGAGAAAGAGGGATGGATCCGGGCTATAGTTCGTCGGGTGATTTGAAATAAAGGATCAGGTGGTGGAGGGGGACCCCCACGGTCTCCTTGCTATCAACAGTTGGACTTGTGTTGAGGACATCTGTCTATTACACACTTCACTGACACAACAGCATCCCTGAGTCACTTCTGTCTTGAGGGGAGAAGAGTTCTTGTGTACTATTTCTGCTCCATGCATCCGTTTCATTTTTCTGACCAGATCAACGACATTTGTTGCCACTATATTCTCTACAATATATAGGAATTATACATAATCATTCTTGAAATCTGTAAACATAATTGCTAAATTCTATATAGCTAAAACATAAAATTGATCGTGATTCTAAACAATACTTCATGAGGTGCTTTTTCCATGCATGTAGACAATCACACATACACACACACACTTTTCAATAAATTTTTATTAAATACCAAGAGTAGAGGAGGTCCAAATTTACCCGCCCTGGGGGTCAAGGAAGTTGAGGAAGGTGTAGGAGGGGGAGAGGGATGACAGGAAATGCCCCTATAGCTTAAATTATGTTTTTTACCCTTATAATAATGTGTATAATATATATGAAGTATAATGTGTAATGGTAATGAATAATTGTATAATGCCATTTTAAAGGTTAATCATCGTATTAAAATTTCAATGTGGCCATACTTTGATCATTATATTTAAAAAATTCAAGTTGGACTCCCGTTCAACAGACCTACTATTATTACTGGCGATGTAACAAAAAGGGTTGAAAATTGAAATTTTTACAATTTGAAGCCAAATTCGAATTTCTACGACGCACAGCGACCGAGTTACAGAGGGTACAGTATCAGCGGTGTTCCCACTCCCCTCCCGCCTAAACTGGAGTGACAATATCCAGTTTTCTGATCAGCTGGACCCCTGAACGATAATCAAAAGAGAATCCGCAGTGAGCTAATTTTGCATACTCAACTTCACCTACCGCCTACACTACTTTCCTTTTTTGTGAAATAACTGATATATTTATTTGGATTTATCGTTTGGAAGCACAAACAATATTGTAAGGCATTCAAATAAGTTATTTCCCCTACTAAAATTATGAAAGTTGAGCGGAGAATGAGTATTTCACGTAATTAAGTTGTATTTAACATTGAAAAACTCAAGTGCAACACGATCGTATGAAGGACTTTACGTAAATTATCCTATTACATTTATGTTGAAGTGTTTTGAAATTCGAGCGCTTTGAAAGCAATGAAATAGCCTACTATCAATTTTATGCCTAACAAAACTTGTTCTAAATAAAATGTTTTGCGATTTAAACAAATATTTTGGATTCATAGATTTTTTTCTAAATTTTTTTAGCATAATTAATGAAATTTAAAGTACATTTTTTCAGCAAAAATTGTTATATGTTCTACTTAGTTATAGGGGGTTCTGATGTTAGATGATCTATGGGCTGTACATTTATCCAGTCAAGATGGTTCGAAACCTGCGCAAATGTGAAGCTGATGTAGGGTTGCCAGATCTACTTTAATTTAAAGTATCCTACTTTATTTTTGTTCAAAATACTGTATACTTTATAAAAAATTTAAAGTAGACCAAAATACTTTATATTTGATACGAAGAAGAAAAGTTCAGCCCCCGCACCTACTTACTATTCAAAGACAAGGTTCCCATACCTACCTAAATCAGAACTACCTACCTGCATGGACGAAAATTGGTCTAGGGTTGCTCACGTAAACTCGAGAAGTTGAGAAGGCACATCTCCCGCCGGGCGCTCAACCCCATACACCACAACAACAACAACGAACGGTTCAATGATTCTGTTTACTCTTTGGATGTCATCTGTCATGATAATGTGATACCCTGGGTCTGTTTTGTATGTGATACCTATGTGGTGAGGATTCCTTCAGCTATTTTGGTTATTTTTAATGAGCAGGTGCCTGTATAGGTACCACGATGAACAAAGATTGAAATGTCTAGTAATGTTTTCTTCGGAATAAAAATTTTGTGACCTACGTACAGTAAAAATATTACTATCCATGGTTCTTTTTTAATTCCTCAAACCAAACTTTCTTATTTTCAGTAATCTGACACATTCAAGCCCTTGTGTGCAGATGCTGAATGAAAAATACCTTGGTGTGTAAGTCGAGATCGTTAACTTTAATGTATACTTTAACTTTCATTGAAATACTTTACTTTTCCTTGGTTGCAGCCAGGATATATACTTTATATGATCCGAAAAAATCTGGCAACCCTAAGCTGATGTGACTCGGTAGCTGAACTTTACTGGACACCAGGGAGATGCGGAAGAAACCCCACGGTCTAAACTATCCTTGCTTGATCTACGTATCTTGAGGATCTACCTATTGTTGATTTCTATCTAAGTATTCCTTAATACCTCCATTTCTTGTTTGGGGGCGACGTCCTCTTCATGAACACAGGGATGGTGACTCTTACAGTGGCCATACACTGTCAGACGTGCAGTTAGTTTGGGTCTTTTATACGACCGCATATCTCGAAACATTCCCTATAGAAGTTATGTGACTAGTTTTTGCTATTCATTGCTTGGTTCATCAAATAAATGTCCAATAGACCATTGAGAAAGTATTGTTTCCAGTTGAGAAGGTATTGTGTCCAGTTTGACGAGTTGCTCGTCGTGCGTTGACCATCCATCAATGTCCAGTTAGTGCTTCAATGTTCAACAATACCTTCTCACACTGGAAACAATACCTTCTCAACTGGAATATTGGAAATTTATTTTATGAACAAAGCAATATTTAGTCGCACAATCTCTATAAAAACTGTTCGAGCTAAGCGGTCGTATAATAAACGACTGTTTTTAAACAGTGTATTTCTTTTTTTTTTTTTTTTTTTTTCAAACCAAACCTTTCATTTCATGGATAATTTCATCAATTGAGGTAAGAAAAACTAGGTACTTTAATATCGTTCCGTTTCTATTGAAAACTGTTTTGCGGTCGTATAATAGAAAAGACATTGCAGTTTTATGCTCTGAGGCGAAGCAAAAAGCAGTTCGAATATACGCAGATATCTTCAACAAACTCCACATCTCGTTTTACGGGCAGTGTTAGGAAGGAGGGACGAGGGGTGCTTGAATGGTAGAGAACGGTTTGTGAACGAAAAGAGGCATATGATTAATTCATTGGGCATCATTTGTTTTTGGGTCAAGCTGCCTACTAAACGATTGAGCAGAATTGGGCAATATACGAGTTACTCGTATCCTACCTAGTTCGTGTCCAAAGAAATCGAGAAGGCAATGAACGACTGAGTACAACGTCGCGTTTTTTGAATCGGTCCCTATTAAATTTACCGGCTAGAAACGGTTCAAGACGAAATAATAATACTTCGAATAACAGGAGTGAAACGAGATCATTCGTATCGATTTCTTGCCTAGAGAGCATCCTGGATCTAGCAGATGTGAGATATAGGCTTGACTGTCCTCTGGTTTTTCTTATAAAAAAAGTAAACAACCATTCCAAGGGCATATTTCATTAAACAACAAGTTACAAGTGTACAAGTTAACAAGAACAGGTACTTGTAATGCACGGTAAACTAGAACAAGTGTTTCACCAAAACAAAGAGTACAAGTGTAGAAAAGTTACACTTGTAGAAGTTAAGTTTACAAGTGTAGGAGAAAAGAAAAATGGCGTGTGGGGACAAACGAAATGAACAACGTCAAGTGGGATGCTGAATCATAATATAAAAACGGTGTTGAGTACACGATAGGATGTTTATCGTACATGACAAGGTGTAATGATTGGAAGACAGACAAAAATTATAAACTGAAAAGTGGTGAAAGTGCGTATTTGATTTCAACTTATTCTGATGGCTGGCATAATCGGATTTTTCTCCTTCATTCAGTGGAAATGATTAATCAGTTCATCAAGTCTTGATGCTGCTGGGTTAGGAATGTCATCTGTAACTTCGAGATGATCTTCACACTTCACTTTGTTCTTCAATGATAGGGAGATCCTCAACACCCGATCAGGAAAAATTGCACAGGGTCACGCACCATTTGAATCTTTCAAGGGTCTCGGAAGACATCCTAAATCTCTTGTTAAACTCAAAAATACCCACGAAATGAGCGTTTATCCGTGGCCGAAAAAATCTTTTGCTTCTTTTACGCTGAATGCTTCTTCCTTGTCTGTATTCTTCAGCAGAAGATGATTCCCACATATTAAACACCAGAAAATTGTCAACTCACAATGCTGGAAAATAATAAGTTTACAGGTGAACGGACGTAGGTTAAAAATCGGCCATTTTTTACAACTGTAAAACAGTGACTTGTTCAAAGTGATGGGGAAACACTTGTAACTTGTCTAAGTTCGCCTGTACACGTGTTAATTTTCACAGTGCATTACTGGTCTACACTTGTACGCTTGCACACTCATTTTTTACAACTTGTACATAAATTTGGCTTGTCACTTGTTGTTTTATGAAATAGGCCCCAGCTGTCCTCCAAGTGGAGGATCAGTCAGAATTCGTTCTGATGATGTCGCTTAAAGCTACTCATTGCCTCGCCCCCTTGAATGGAGAGGGGTTTCTGGTTTTTCTATGTACGCGATTTATGATCTAACGAGCTATTCAGTACCCATTTGCCTAAATTTTCTTCAACCAAAGCTAGGTAATCGGATCCATTGAACTTGGAGCTGCCACCCTACCTGTAAGCTTCCCAGTTCTATGCTCATCTTCGGCGGAGAGCGAGATGGTCAGCCTAACAACGAACTCTGGAGATTCCACTTCGGTAAGCATAAAGACAACAATAGAATATTGAGGAACAGAAGTTTTTTGTCAAAGTTTCCCACTTCTACTGCTACATAGTTTGCCAAAAATTAATGTTACCTCACACAAAATAGTTTCGTATCATTACGATCTAATACTATACTAAATACAAATAGGTAACCTTTGACATTTTTATCTCCCTGCTAAAAACAATAACTTGAAAAACCTATAGCTATTGTGAATACCTGTCAAGAAAATATGAAGGATTCCAATATAATGTGGTATATGCAATATTCAAGTTGGGTCCAAGTATAATAATTTCCTTCATTCCAAGACATTTAGGTACGTACTAATTTATGGGTTCTGTTGGGATTCAAGGTACTGAAACCTGGGAAAAATTGGCGCTAGAAGGAGTCCCTCCACAACCCAGGTCGGAAAGTGTGGCACTGACTGTTCCAGAACTCCTTCTCCAGAACAACTCCTGCGTCAGCAAGTCTTCCCCTAAGAGATTCAGGGGTGGAGGATCCATAGACCGACAGAACGGACGTCCCAAGTCTTCAACAGGTCACAGAGGTGGCACTCCGAGCTCCTCTAACCTTAGTATCCTCAAAGAGATCTCCAAATTTAGCCAAATGAATCTGACAAGGTTAGGTCAAAACAATGCCAAATGTAGTTATTCCATGTTAAGTAGTTCTGAAAGTATATCGGAAACCTCTTTAGGAATTGAGATGGTGAAATCTTTGTCACCACGTCATAGCGAAATCCGTAACTTCCCCTTCTACTGCCCCACAGAACACTCTTCCTAGAGACCCTATTTCCGTCCCAAATTTTGCTTCCTTGTCCTCTTGCACACTAACCCCAGTCGAAGTTACAAAACTAGTATATTTGGACGACGAACAAGCACCAGAGTCTGTTAAACAAGATTTTTCATCTATACACCAACGGTTTCAGCCAAAAATCAAACGAGGCATCGCAAAATCGGCTTCTGTGAGGTTTGGGAACCCTATAGCTCATCAACGAACCTTTTCCTCCACCGAACAAGGAGATATGGATCTGCTCTTTCAAAAATCTTTTTGAAATTTGAAAATGTCGTGATATTACCGTCATATTTTGGAAACAGGTATGTAATATTCATGTACTTTACCCCTTCCAATGTGAAACGAGCTAAATTACCATCTTGCGATACAGGGTCGTCCTCCAATGCTGAACTAATGGCGGGTTTCATTGGTAGCTCCCAGTTGCCGCATGAATGACAAAACAACGGAGTCATCAATGTCGGCTTCATCAGTAGGTATCTGAGCTAATCTCGCCATCGATTCAAGTGAAAGTATCCATTATTGCAAGGGTTTGATCCGTTTAATGATCTATTTTTATTGCACCGACCAATTTTATAGAATACAACCTAATATACAAGAAATTTGGTTGGTCGCCCAACCATTTCCGTCATAGTCCCGACAATATTTCAAACCACTGAATAGTACAAACTAGTACCAAATTATAATAATTTTGAATTTCAGATCCGCTGCAGGTGGGCTCCAAATTTCAGTCGGTAACTCGCATTATTTCCCGCTTTTCTGCACCAAATGTTAATTCGGTAATTAAGAAAACAAATTTGATAAACTACTAACACGGCTTAGTGTTACCCAATGTGGAGACATCTTAGCTTTTGTAAAGGTATAATGAGGAAGTTGAACTAAGACGAAAGTCAAAAACGAAAATTGGAGGAATAATGGTAAATATCCGAACAGAGCAATTGAAAAATAACGCGAAATTTGCGAGTGGAAATGAAAAAATCCTCCAGGCATCGCTAGGTGATTGAGTTTGCATTATCTGGGGGCAGAGTGGCGTCCATAACAAACCATTGGAGATTGCACTTGCTCCAAAGAGACCAATAACTGCTTTATCATTTACGTACGGAGGATTCCGTCGTCACGTCGAGAACTGGGGGAGGGGGGGGGGGCGAGCGATTTCGATTTAAAGACATCATCATCAGGCCGTTGAAACAGTTAATGGAGAGTTTTTGTATTTCTCGTATTGGTATTCCTCGTAAACACGAAAACAAGCTGTTAGAGCAAGCACGATGAATGCTAACCTTTTTTTATCTATTTCTCGTAGCGTTTTCGTTGGCCCGAGAGAAAGAAAACTCTTATAGAGACGTTAACGTGACTCTTGCAGTGAATCACTGCCCAAAACTCAATTTTCACAGTAGGAAATTTCCAAAATATAACATGAAGTGAGAAACAACGACCACTTACCTCTACATCATATAAAAAAACGATTCAGCCGTGAAGAACACGAATATTTTAAACGTGTAAAATGAACCTTGAAACGAAATCTTGAGAACGAAAAAGCTGAAATCTTCGATAAAACGTCGAAAGCAAGATCAAACTGCCACTACTGACCACTCTGGTTGTGTTACGGGGAAAAAAATACAAAATAAAGACAAAGGTTAAACCAACAACAATAGACGGCACGGGGGAAAATTCAGGCGATTTTGTCGGTTGTGTGTGTGTGTCCATGCCAACTGCATGATAGTTGCTAAATTATTCTAGAGTGTTATCCTAGAGAAAGGTCAAGTTGTCGTCTCGTAATTACGATTCCGAAAAAGCTGAGCACGAGTAAAGCTGACTATTCCCGTTCCGAAAAGCGTTTCCACATTACGAAAACCTCTTCTCGTTTCGGAAAGGCCATTTTCGTATACGAGAAAATGAACACGAGAAGTACAAAAACTCTATAGTGATGACGGACTCCTCCGAAAGGTACGTAAATGATAATTTTGCTATTACTTCCAGCGGAAATAACCTATTAGATCTAATAATGACTGCACTATTTGTACCAATTGTTAATCGTACTAATATTTGTTTCACTCTTTTGATGTTGTTGAATTAATATTGCTAATTCGATTAGGCTTCGATCAGCCACTAGTGTAATTTTGAACTTTTCATTTTTTAAGCTTATATTTGTTAATATATCAACTAGTTACATCTGAGATATTTATACAGGTAACTATCTAGATAAATAGTTCTAGAACTAAATATCTAGAACTAAACTTCGTTCACATAAATTATCCGTTATTCAATTGAGTATAGGTCCATTAACATACACCACACCCCCACATAAGCATCCAAAGTCAAATGGCTTGATTCTTTCCAGACGTTGATTTCCTTGTGAGTGATCGAGAAGCTGGATGGCTTCTGGATTGGTATGTACAAGGAAACTCTACCTATAGCTCCTAGCTTATATTTTGGTAACATCGCAGTCTCTCTCGATTTTAAGGTCCTTCAGGAGGACATCATTACGAATTGAGCGTTCACTGTACTCCTCAGCACTTTATTTTGGAACGTTTGTATAATTTTCATGTAAATTTTGCAGTGCATCCCATAGCTGTGTTCCATAGATCTAAATGGGCATTATTGATGTTTTGTATAACAGCAATTTATTATGTACCTACACTTGGATGTGAGTATCGGCTCATTAGTCAATATCTTTCTATATTTGATTGTTAGCTCATATTTTTTCTTCTTGATGTGTCTTGTGAGGTCTACTTCATATCAACCAGACCGACCGGTAGCCATGGCACCCTAAACAGTGCCTACCCAGAACATCAATACTCACTAAATCCGCACTATTAGCGAGTTTGGAGGTGAAATAAAATCATTCTAAACAACCGGAAGAAAATTTTTAAAATATGTGCTGCACTGCAATCTTGATAATCACAATTTATTTAAAATAATTCTGGAGAACATGGTAAAAAGGGCTCTTCGAACTCAGGGTTGATCGTCAACCTACGAGAGTCTTTAAGTTCTTTGCTCTCCTACCTAGACGATCCGACATTATGATGCAAACGCAGTAGCTACCGTGTGCCTCGAACCACCATTCATCACACCCGTCAGAAAATTCAAGTCGTTTTCTACATAACCGCTCTCAATTAGGCTTTAAAAAAAATGAATGAAGAACACTAAAAAATGAATGAAGTCTGTTGTTTATGAGGACGGAGAATTCACTATAGGGTGAACTTCCGGCCCTGACCATTGATCGAGGTCCTTCTGATCGGATATACAAGTGGGTAATGCATAAAACATGGATTAACTGAAGATAATTTATCGGAATATTCGAAGGGGATGCACTTCAGAAATAATGAAGGGAACCTTTTTTTTCGTGGTAATCCTTTGAGAATTGATGCGAGACCTTACGAGCCAGTTAGTTCTACTTCTACGAGTACCAACATCCATTCCCACAAATATTGAACAGCGTCAATAACTTTTGTTGGATAATAACGCTGATATAGAATTATGTTTATTGAACAAAACACCATATCAAATGCTTTATTACAAAATTAAAAAGCCTCAATATTGCAGCATGAGCTTATGAGAAAATGTCTGCATTTTAGTGAATCTCCGACGAAAAAGGGTTCAATCGGGATCAGATGCTATTTTAATCAAACAATGGTTTATATTATATTGGTTTGTGTTATCACCACTCAAAAACATGTGCTTGACGCTCGATAACTTGATATTATTTTTTCTTGGCATACAGTTTTTAGCGAATGTTGGTATAAAATGAAGCTATTGCTATTGCCATGGCTTCAATAATTTTAAAATCAAAATTTCCGGCATCTATCCGATAGAAAATTTAAAGCTCTTTCCAATGGTATCCTCTAATTTGAACTTACACAGCAAATTATAGGATTTATAACCAATTTCGTGAAAATAAAAAAAAAATGATAAGTAAAAAACTCGTTTTTTAAGCGGGTGGGTTAACTGGAAATAAAAATTGATCATCATAATTTCATTTTCATTAGTGAAAGTAATTTCTTTACGATTAATGACTGGTTTTGGTGGGGTGGGAAAAGATAAATTAAAGGAATCAGTAGCATAACAATAACTTATTCCGTGCCGACGGACACGACCCATGGACTGCTATATACAAAGTAGTACCAATGCCGACCTACACGACCAATGGACCGCTGTATACTATATATATATTTTAATAGCGGAAAATCTTTGTATTCTTGTAAAATATGTACAGCCAGATTATATCACTTTCCTTTACATTTTCGGGTTTATGGAAACCATTACAAAAAACCTTCTGGTAAGCAGAACAATGATAGGTTACTTAACTCACAGTTTATTACCCGTGTATTACAAAGATACTGCGTTCGGAGCATTGTTTTCAACACCATTCCCAATTGCTGACAACCAGGCTATTTAGGCTTATTTGTTGAAATGTTTATAATAATTAGGAAAAGGTTGAATTTAGCTTGAAAAATGTTGAATTTGACTTGAAAAGGTTGAATTTGACATGGAAATGGATGAATGTGACTTGGAAATGATATATCAAAACCTGAGTTTTATAGAAGACATTTAATTTTTCAAGCTTTGGGCGAGTTATCCAAGGGGGGGATTTCTATAGGTCTGACATGAGCAACTAGTGTTAATAATGAATCGAATACAAGACCGTATATTAGTAGTATAAATTTTCCATGTTTAGCGGAATGAGGGAGTGAGAGTTGGGGTGGGACACTGCAAGCGACGGCCCCTCACCCCTGTGGACAAGGCCCGTGGGAGACGCGGATGGCAGATGGTAGCAACAGGCCTCCCGCCTCCCACATTCACTATTTAGCAATGAGTAATGCACGCAACAGTTCAACAACTGAGGATGAAAACAAAACCACGAAACCCAACTCAACACCTTTTAACTCTCTGAGATCATTTTCCAGACCGTAACTCTATTCATGGATAGTAAGTATATAGGGTATCTCGAAACCAATCGCCAACCTTTAGGTTTCTAATTCTCTGCACCTTTGATTACTTAGGCTCTAAATTATAGGTCTACTGATCTTAAACAAATCTCTGCCTAACCTCAACGCTCAAACCCTCCAGTAGCCACTAGTGACATTTTACCTGGATAGACAAATCGTACGGTTTATAATAATATTTGTTTTTACAGCAACTATTGCGGTCTTCATTGAGTCATATATATATATATATATATATATATATATATATATATATATATATATATATATATATATATATATATATATATTAGACCATAAATCTCCTTAGGATAGATGCAAAAATTCACTTCTTGCGCTAAAAAAATCTAGCTTTCTAAAAGAAAGAATGAGTTTGTTGGTCAGCATTTTTTGAGCACGATAAATATTAGTCGAATTTCAAAAATCTGCTGAAAAAACCACCAAAAATCGTTAAAAATTGATAATTTATATTTCTTAGCAGAATATTACTCAAATAAAGTTTATTAACTATAAAATAGAACATTCAAAAATTTATGTACAAAATCATGCTGAAAAACGCTGCAAATTATTACACAAAGTTTTATTATTTATGTATTAGACAGCCCTTTTACGTAGATCTCTGGTCCATAATTATTAAACGCCGCTTATAGTACCTATATTTAGTATCGGAACTCGGAGCTTTGGACCTCACAAATGGGTTCAATCCATTACAGCAGCGGAATCTCACAATTTTACGCTTTTTAATATAGTTGATAAACATAGGTAACAATTTATTACCAAGTCATCTTTCCAACACATAAAAGTGTTACCTATACTGTATATTGATATCATTTAATCGGTCAAATTTCAAAAAATGTGCTGACAAAATCACTGAAAATGGCTAAGAATCGTTAAATTGATATTTTTTAGCATAAGGTTGGTCAAATAAAGTTTATCAACTATGAAAAAGAACATTCAACAATTTATGTACGAAATTATGCTAAAAACTTGAACTTCATTAAATTTTGTTTTAAAAAATCTATAAAATTGCAAAAAATAGCCTAAAATCCAAAATCTCTTTTTGAATAGAAGAGTATCATTTAGAATACTTTTTTTTCCATAAAATTAATAGCTAACATTTTCTTTTCACTCATAAATCTCCAATTTCTATACAACTTGAAATATACAAAAAAAGACACTTTTTCACCTATTTTTGGCTCATAGCACCCATGGGTGTGGAGCGATCGAGCTGGCGAGAAGTTAGGACCAACTAGACCCCAAGTGGAGTCTATGAGCGAAAGAACAAATTTTTTAAGTCAATTCTAAGGCCTTTTATGGCCCGGACGGCGGACGGCGAACGGCGGACGGCGAACAGCGGACGGCGGACGGACATTTCAAATTTGGATTCTACGCACCTTGAAACGTAAAGTGACAAAGCTTGAGGGGGGGTTATACAAATTTTTTGCTTTACGATCACATAGGCTTATTATTGGAAATAATAAACCAAAAAATCTAGCTTTCTAAAAGAAAGAATGAGTTTGTTGGTCAGCATTTTTTGAGCACAATAAATATTAGTCGAATTTCAAAAATGTGCTGAAAAAACCACTAAAAATCGTTGAAAATTGATCATTTATATTTCTTAGCAGAATATTACTCAAATAAAGTTTATTAACTATAAAATAGAACATTCAAAAATTTATGTGCAAAATCATGCTGAAAAATGTACTTACATTTCATTAAAATTTGCTAAAAGTTCCAGTCACGCAGCATGATCTTATGGGCGAATTTTCGTAAATTATCATATTGTATTATGTATATGTTACATTGTTTTAAAATTTGTTGTGCAAAATTATTAACTACTAATGTTATGGCAACAAAACTCGTTCAAAGCAATAATCTGCAATTCAAAGAGTATTTGGAAACATTAGCTTTATTAGGGAGTTTTTTAGAGATTATTTAGAAAATATTGATGAAATTTGAGTAGATACATTTTTCTGCATAATTTTGTGCTTATCTACATTTTATAATGTTCTAGTTTTCATTCGCTAAAATTCCACTGAAAAATATAAATGTAACCATTTTTAGCCGTTTTTACAAATTTTTAGTGATTTTTTAGTACTGTTTGGTGATATTTGAAATATCACCAATTTAATGTGCTCAAAAAGTTTTGGCCAACGAACTCATCCCTTAGTTTGGAAAACTTAACTTTTTGGCGCAAGAACTGAATTTTTATCTCAATTCTAAGGAGAGTTATCGCCTGGTATGACACATTTATATAAATGTGAAAAAGCGTTAAGCTCTAGGATTCATTTCAAAATGACTCAAAACGGATTTCAATTAGGAAATTTTTCGAAAATTTTGATTTTAAAATTTTTGGAGCCATTGCAATTACCTACTTAATTTTATAGGAAAATTCGCTGAGATCGATAAAATATGGAAAAAAGCTAAAAATACAAAATCTCTTTTTTAGTAGCAGATTATTGTTTAGAATACGTTTTTGCCATGAAATTAATACTTAACGATTCCTTAGTGGAGCATCTTCTTTTCATGTTTTTTTTCCTCCCTCTAAAATTGTTGAATTTCGAACCCATGATTGAAATAAAATCGATTCATATTTTGAAATAAAATAAATTAGGTAGGTAAGTAGGCTTAGGTCCAACAGGTGGTAGAGATAGTGTGTCCGTAGTTTCACACCCTTTCACAACACAACCAGCGGACGGTCACATTATCCAGCTACTAAAAGTTACCCAATTTGCGTCTTCAGAAGATTGACACAGTCATTTAATGAAGTGACTACTTTAAAATCCCTTATTTCAAACAGTCAACGTCAACACAACAGGAGGGTTACGAGATGCAAAAGAAATGACATTCAACAAATTAGAAGGATAAACACGAGTAAGATTGTTAGTGCTTATTTCCACGGAACTCCTCCACTAAAAAAAAAAAAACAGCTCAGAGACGTGTTTCAATAGCAAGCGGGGTTGTCCCACTTTCATCAAATTTTCCCAATTAGAAGATGAGCTTTTTGTAGGTTGGTAGAACTGTGTCTGGCACATGGAAAGTTTGAGAATGAAAAGGACTTGGGCCGAATTTTCTCCTTGAACCCTGAGTTTATTTATATGATGAAAACTGTCAAAGTGTCTCGACGACCAGCAGAGGGTTTCCGTCTACCGGTACAACTACACTGTATATATATATATATATATATATATATATATATGTATGTATATGATCACTGTATATATATATATATATATATATATGTCATGGATCCCCTGTTCCTGGTTCCATGCACTTCCTCCAAACATAGCCTTCTAAATTACCAGGTGGTAGCAGAACTCTGCTTGGACACTGGATACTAAATTCTTCAATACTTAATTGGTGTGTGAGTGTAATTTAGATCATTTACAATTTAATAAAATTATATCAGTATTTATAATTATATTTATTAATTATTGTATTATATTAACACACGTAGACGAATAAATAAAACCCAAAGCGACAGAGTTCCAGTTATGCAGCAGTATCGTATGAGCAAACTTGTGTATGATATTTACGTTAAATTAATTTGAAATTTAAGCACTTTGTGTGTAAAGAAATCGTTAACTATAAATGTGGAAAACAACTTTTTCTAAATGATAAATTCTGTTTTACAAATACATTTGAGTATCTTCACAATTTTTTACAGTTTTCATGGGATTTATAGCCTATTTTTTAAATTAAATTTATGTAGCCTAATTTTGAGCATAAATTTTGGATGTTCTAGTCAACAGTTGAAAAACGTTTAATGAGTATTATTTTACTTTTAAAATATAAATAAGAGTTTTAGCCGTTTTTTATTTTATTTTATTTTTTTTTTTTTTTATATTCTTTGAAAAAGAATAATGCATAATGGATATGCTTAATGGATTTTTTACCACAATCCAGCATTTTGTATCCTCCTCCTCGTTATAGTGTAGAGAGGTATAGTGTTATTTTAGTCAAAATAAGTTTATTAACAATTAAATATAACATTAAAAATGTATGTACTAAATTATGCAGAAAAAAATGCTTAAATGTCAAAAATATTTGCTAAAAAATGGATAAAAACTGCAAGAAAGGTAAAATAAAAAAATAAAAAATCTTTTTTGAATCGCCGTATATTATTTAGAAAGAGATTTTTTCATATAATTGGTAGTTAACAATTTGTTTTCATTGAAAGTGCTCAAATTTCAATACATCGTAACGTAATATAATCAGATAATTTACGAAAATTCGTTCATACGATCATGCTGCAAGGCTGGAAGTTATTGTTGCTGCAGGAGTTGTGGCTCAACATTCTGCCCAATTGGTTTTCTCCTCAGACATACCTACAAGTTGAAAATCCGTTCTTCAGTATAGAGACGATCTTGGAAAGGAGTGACCCAATATCCTGAGCTACGGGAGGAGGGAGTTAGCTCAGCGTTCGAGAACTCGCAATCTTCTATGAACTTCAAATACACGTAATTCAACCAGACAAACCGCCAGAAATCCAGTTTTGTGTAGTTTAATCGTGGTTTACGAACACGGAGAACTTTGGGATTATTTATTAATGTTGATCTTGTTGAACGTTATTTATGTGGACGTTTTGTCATTGGCAGTTGAGCTATCACATAATGAAACCACCATATTTGTGACATCGGAAGCTCTCACCTTACCTACCTAATAAATTACATCATGCCATCTGAAAATGACTAAATGAACGTTTACAATTCCCATTTGCTTACCTTGCTCAAGAAAGTGGCTTGAAAAGTGGTGTGAAAAGTTTAGTATTTGATTGTGTTAACAACAAATAGTTGCATAACACTTGGTACTCACTGTGCTCAGGCCGATGACGGCGGAGGGGTGGGCTTGGCACGTGTCCGGCACGTGGCAGATAGCGGCAGATCAGTCGCTTGTTGCAGATAACATGCACACTCCATCTATCGCCGAGCCGTGGGGTTTCCAGCACTGGTAACGCCTTATCGCTCACGGCTTTTCTCGTACAGCCTCCAATTATAAAACCTAGAATTCCTCTACGTATTTATTCCTCTATCTATGAACTGCTATTGCAAGAACCGTGAAAATTGCTATTCAAGTCAGAACTTTTTTTTCCTAACTCTTTTTGCTAGCTTTTTTAAATTATCTATTTAACGCAATAATAAAATGTAACCATTTAATGGTAAGATTTAGTCTTCTTAATCGGACAACAGGACCATATGAACAAATTTTTCACGAAACAGATTTACTTAAAAACGATTTCAACAAATTTTATTAATTTTGAAAGGCCAAGTTGTAGAGTATCATATATTGCTTGATTATATCTCTAACGTTCGAATAACGATACACCTCTTTTTTTATCTCAATCCTAAGGAGGGTTATCGTGTGAAATTACACATACAAAAGTATAATATAAGTAACCTTATAATTAATAAGTATGATAGAAATGATCTGCGGCAAGTATTATCTCAGCTAAAAGAATAGGTGGCAAATCAGATCAAGGTCATGGCCGCGGGGTCATAGCGTGGGGTGTGGTGCGGGAAAAGTGCCATAGTGCCACAGAATTACTCGTGTTGGGCATCTCAGCAGGAGTGCTTAACTTTTTTTTTTTTAATAATCAATAGTAGAGAGACTTTGGGTACTGAGTTCCAGCAACCCTCCACTGCGGCCCAAGGCATCTCGGCGGAAGTGCTCCGTGGTATCACCACCCGCGTGCTGAGGGGTTCTCACTTGAACTGGTGGTCATCTTATGGGGGCACTTCCTTTCATCCCATTCTTCCTCCTTCTCCTGCAACTTCCCTTATCCCAAGAGCCAGCTTCTGGTAAACCTGGGCGTCCTCCCCACTTTTTAGCGAATTTTCTTAGAAAACAAAGCTATTGCAATGGCTCCAAAATTTTAAAAATAAAAATTTTCAAAACTTTTCTTCATCGAAATCTGTTTTGAGGCATTCTGAAATGAATCCTGGATTTTAACGCTTTTATATATATATATATATATATATATATATATATATATATATATATATATATATATATATATATATATATATATATATATATATATATATATATGTGTGTGTGTGTGTGTGTGTGTGTGTGTAAGTATATCTCATTCTAGACGATAACTCTCGATAGAATTGAGATAAAAACTTCGTTCTTTCGCCAAAAAATCAAGCATTTCAAAAGAAAGGATGAGTTCGTTGGACAACACTTTTTGAGCACATTAAATTGGTCAAATTTCAAAAAATGTACTAAAAAAATCACAAAAAATGACAAAAAAGGCTAAACATCGGTGTTTTTATTTTTTTTTTAGCAGAATATTACTCAAATAAAGTTTATCAACTATGAAGTTGGTAATTTAAAAATTAAAGCTCAAACCTATGCTCAAAATTGTAATTAAATTTCATTAAAATGTGCTACAAAATCGATAAAAATGTAAACAATTCTAGAAATCCAATATCTTTGTTTAAATAATAGAATGTTATTTAGAACAAATTTTTCAGCAATAAAATTGATAGTTAACAGCCAATATGACGAATTTCAGCAATAAAATTGATAGTTAACATTTATTTCGCAGACAGTAAATTTCAACTTGAGCGTTGCTAAGTGATGGAGGCCGAAAATCATAATGTGAATATCGTGAACGTTAGCGTCTAAGACGTCCAGAATAATTAAAATTGATTTAGCGATGCAAAATAGTCAATTTTTACCGAGTTGTGTCACAACAATCACATGTGAATTCTGACATGCCTTGAATAGTAGTGGCAGGAAATCATAAAATGGATGATAACACAAAACATATGTACAGTGACTAACTCCTGTAACCCATTGCCATCCATTATAAAACTATAGGAGCTAAGTAAGAAATGGATGTTTTGGTTTACCATTGGAAAATTTAAAACAAATGGTACTATATTCATATACACAACAAATCAATATACAGCAATTTATATACCCAACATTTACACAACAAATCATTTGGGTTTTATACCTCACCACTTATACTCCACTTAGACAGGATGTACCTAACGTCCTTCAAAATAGCGATAAAACAAGCATTTCGTTTCAACAATGAAAAAAATACCAAGTAAATATCCGTTCTTAAATTCGAAACAAATGGACTAAACTGGTGATTATGAGTTCATAAATATGTCTGTTATTTAGGATGTCCAGAATAGATTTAAATCCTAAAACCTCGCGATCAATTATTAGGGATCCAAATTTTTATTTGCCAGGGATACTTGCTATACCAGTCATAATATGACATATTATGTTCCAGTTTATATAGGTCGCCCATTTCGGTGTACCTAAATTTCAGGTATTGGAAATTAAACGCAGATTAAAATAGGTCTTAGACCTAAGAACCTGGGTTCGCAAACCTTTCAGTACGTACCTCATTTTGGACCAGAAAGGAGGTTAGAACCTTTCTGACCTTATTTGTGAAATAATAAGTAGCAAGTAGCAATAAAAAAAAAATAAAATAAAAAAGGGAATCATATTCTCAGATGATTAATCTCTGCATCGAATGTGATTAAAGATCGGTTAGAAACTACATTTTTGGCGATTGCTTAAATTTGGGAGAGTGGGAGGAACAAAATTCACCATTTCTGACATTTTTATAAAAAATCCACAATTATTCACTCAAGCTTTTGTATTGGTTTATTTAAAAAAATAGTTGTGAGTAAAATCCAACTAGAACGAAAATTATGATGCTGTCTCCGTAACCTACCTACCTACCTAATGTTGAATAACTAGATACCTATTCCGTGGTAGGGATTCCTTGTATATGTACCAACTCAATCTGTTATTACTTCTTTGTACCTCGTATACCTACTTCAAGTATCCCTTCAAGCAAGGTTGATCCCTGCGAATTACTACGATTTGATACTTGTTCTTTTCTTAGGTAACTAGTCACCGAAAGAATACATTCAAATCTTTTCCTTGGATAGTTTTGAAATACTTACAGTTGTTTTTATATGATTCGTTGTAATCACAAATTGATTCAAGTTTATAACGTGCTGCACCAGCGAAACTTTACACTATCAAGGTTGTGAAGCGGCTATAGAATCCGATTTTCTCATTTTTTCCTTCTAAAATTTCAAATTTGGGTGTCTGGTTTGGTCACACCCTTTGAAATTTTGTCTGACGAAGCGATTATCAACTTATATTAAGTACCCAGATGAGTTGAATGTCGTTGGATTTTTTAATCCCTCTTATGAGGTAAATTTCAGTGAAAATTTGAATTTTGAATTGTCTGATTTCTGATTACCACTTCTGATCTTACTTGACTAGGTAGTTTCAAGTTCAGGAGCGAAAATGTGAACGGTTGACATCAAATTCACGCGTCCCTCTTATGTGGTAATTTTCGTCCAAATTTTCAAAATTTAAAAATTGCCTACGAGTGAAACCCCCAAAAATTTGAAAAAAATGAATCAACAAGTTTTATTTATTACGGCTATTTTTGCTATTAAATTGGTTTTGAACTATTTCTTTATACTGAAATTGCTCAAATCTCAATACAATTTAACAAATTATAATACGATAGATAATTTAAGAAAATTCGCTCATACTATCATGCTGCACGACTGGAACTTTTATTGATTTATTTGACTTGAAACTCGCAATTTTCAGGAAGTGAACAAATTTTATAGGCGAACAAATTATTATATTTATGAAACGTTTAACATTCAAGCATAACTCAAATTTCTATTAACTCATCAGACTGCTCCGTGCCGTAAGGTTTGGCGTTCAGGTTTATCAGTCCGCATCGAAGTCTTTATGCCTGAATCCAGCCCACTGTCTCTGAGGATACTGCAACACTTCACACTTGGGTTAAGCTCAATGTACAGGGTAAATCTTTCGAAGTTCTCCGCTCGCATCTCAAACTGAAAACCTCTTTCAAGTCGAAAATACTCAAGAAAAGAATGGCAGTCCTGTTTCAACAACAACACATCAAAGGAGGTTGTAAATAGTAATGACTACGAAAATTGGATAGTGAAAGATCCATGTTTTCTAGGAGAAACGAACCTTCGAAGTAGACACAAAGAAATTTAGCGAAATCGGTGCCTTCTTCTAGGTTACAATAACATGGTTAACTAGAAACTAAGATATTTTATTCTTTCAACCAATTTTTAAAGCCTTAGCTCCCCTTTATGAACGAATTTCTACCACACATTATCCTGAAATAAAATTAGATGAATTTAAAATTCCGAATCACGATGTCCTGGCACGACTAAATTTGTTACAAAACCCCACGAAGCGGTGAAGGCCTTGACGCTCGTCTGGGACGTGTACAATCTGATCTCAGGAGGCACCAACAGTTCACGTAAGTGCCATGATTTTTGACATGTACTCAAGTGTTAAGATGAGTAGCGAAGTGTGTGAGATAATGCTACCCCTTAATATATGACTGGTGGAAACACTATTTATCAGCAAAAAGGGGGTTAGGAATGGTGGTTGTAAGGGGCGGGGGCGGCCATAGGGCAACGGAGTGGTAATGCAGTTGGGGAGGGTGCCACCGCCGGGGGTGGGAATCTATGCATATAGATTGCTTATTTTCCACCAGGGTTGCCCCCAGCTATCCCACCTCCCTCTAATGCCAACCCCAGCCCAACTCTTCGTGGGGTTCAAGATCTGATCCTGGCTCCATCTTTGGTGTACCTTTTTGCTTAGCTACTATTCATTAAGTAAATCCATGTTTTGTAAGGTGTTTCCGAAAGAAATTCATTCTTGTAGTGGGCATACATCACGTTCAGTACTCCCTAACATCAATTAAACAATTGGTGAGAGACTTGAAACTACTTCCACGTCGTTTTTGTTGGTGCTAAAAGCATTCCCCTCCCGTTCCGACAAATATACATATATTATTTTTTAAATTCAATATATATACATATATTGAATTTAAAAAATAATTAGAAAATGATAACCCCGGTTCAGAAATTCACTACTTAATCCTTTGGTGCTTGAGGGCCTTCCACCACTTTGTCGCAGTTACTAAAATAAGAGAAACTGTGTTTTCTATTGATGACAAACATAACAATAATGTGGCAGGAAAAGTTGTCTACCCTCTCCGCTGGGGGTTGGAATTGGCATTCAGTTGATAGGGGCAGGGTTATGAGGTGGTGTGGGAAAAAAACCGGTTTATAATATTGAAGTATTCAACAGCTGAGATCGCTGATCAATTTTGGTTCCGTGTCTGTCTGTCTGTCTGTGATAAATCCTTGTCACCCTCAAAATTATACCAAGTTTCAGTTCGGTCCCGATGGACTTTTCCGGGATTGTGCCGTTTGATTAATAGCATACTGTGCTCGTGCGCAAACGTAAATTTCTTTTTACATCGACTTATAAATCATTTCGACTTGTACTTTGTTCTTCTACTAATTCTATACCTCCATGTCACAATATGTGAGAAAGCTATACCTACTGCCTACTTAACTAGGCCGACGTTTTAAGTAGGTATGTAGATTCTGGAACATTTTCGCAGACAAGAGGCGAAGTATAGAGTACTTGGCCCTTTCTGACATCAATACTAACATTAGCAGGGGAGAGGAATTTTTCTTATGTATTGGCAAAAGTGACAAGGTATGTCTATTGCAATTACAAAATAATATTTTCATCCTTGAGATTTTCACAATATTAACCCGTTTCACCAGTGGCGGCCGGTGGTCTGCAAAAGGAGTGGGGCACAAAAATATTTACCTATTTGACAGTCAAGAAGAGCATTGAGGTTTTTCTTCCATTTGTTTTGTTTTCAGTGTGAATTAACTTTGACCTAAACACATGATACATAAATCCCACTTGGGTCATGTTACGAAACATGCCTTGGGCAACTGTTATGAAAGAATATGGCTACTAAGTAAATAATAATCAATCATTATCATTAAATATTATTGATAAATTAAATATAAATTAATTAGATAAATAAATTAAATTAAAAATACTATCTTATAGGTAGTACCTACTTACTAAGTATCTAAAATTTTTAGAATGGACTATATTATTATTAAAAGTACTAAGAATTAGCAAGGCTTCGATTGTATTGCACTAGTGAACTACTTAAGAGAAATAATTCTGAAGGAATATTAAGGAACTCAAATTAAATTACCTATGTTGAAATGATAGAATGTGACATCAGACGTCAATTAAAAATTGGATATTTCAAAAGGTTATAGAAATGTTGTCTAACCCCACAACCACCACTCACTTATGTATAACCTTTTTCTTTAATGCAACATACCCAGAATGATCAATATTCTACAAAGTTCCTCACTTATTAACTCATTCAAGGAGTTACACTGTTATAACAGTGTAACTCTTTATTTTTCGTGGAAATAGACAACGTTTTTCACTAACTTCCGTTTTTAAATGGGTTTCCACAACTTCGTCGCGAGTGATTTAGTTCGTATCATTCAAGGAAGTAAGCTCTTCATACTTATTTTCTAAGACCTGGAACTTCGCTGTAACGGCGGTAGCGTCAATAGGTTGAACATCAAACAAGGGTAACAAAGTATTGTAGAGCGGGGTGAATACTGTCCTACACACTCGCCGTTTTTTGACGTTATTGGACATGATGAAGAAATATCAACAAATAAAAATGTCAAAATCAGTAGGTACCTGACTAAACTTCTTACGTAAATCCGTCGATGAACGTCGTCCTTTGGTGCGAATTCTATTCAAAGCGATCGTTGCTTTTTCTTCATTCCCCACTTTACTTTAGAGTAAATTCTTGGGAACAACCACATGCCCGAAGGAACTTAAAGAAACATCATAAATTACCTGCAGAGACAACAAAACAGTACTACCAACTATTGAACATTCTCAACAGGGAACTCTTAGCATGGAGTGACCAGAAGAAATCAGTTTGGCTAATGGAATAAACCGAAACTCCTCTAGTGGAAGCCACTCATGACATAAATTTCATTCTACGGTCTTTAGAAAAGTGGAAACCTGTCTGGGGCAAAGCCCCGAATATCATCAGAAATATCCCATTATGACCTCTTTTTCCCGTTCCTTGCCCTTTATTTCCCAGTACTTTCCCCTTCACAGTCTAACCTGAATCGACGAAATTTCTCTCTCGATATAGTGATATTATCGCAATCTACGTATTTTTTCACTGGCAGATGGATCTTAAACCTCCTTGGATGGAGCGTAAACCTATTCCTTCTAGCATCCACCTTGGAGCCACAGCATGGAGCTACACGCTGCGCTTTTCTTTCTAATTTGAAACGATGAGTTGTTTGTAAAGTCTTCATTCCAGTTTGTTACTTTTTTCCCAAAAGTACTGGAGCAATGTCCCGATGCCCCCCCTCACCGGCGCCACTGCATTTTGAGAAGGCAGGCACTAATTTTATGTGTACAAAAACCTTAATGATGATATTGATGTGCTTGGAATTTTGACTTGTGAAGACGAAAATGGGAATTTTCGGGATGGAAAATGCAGAAGTGTTTATGTGGGCACCTACTAAATAGCGGAGCGATTTGAAAAGTTCGGAGGTGGTGACTTGTTTGTGATAACAATTACATAGGTACCTACTGGATCAGAAGGGCACCCTATTGTAGATGAAACGTCTGTCTCGGGGTTTCCTGAGGGCCATTACCAAGGATTTGTGAGTCACAGCGGTTACCTACCTGTTTACCTTCTGTACGTCAATTTTTTTGGGGCCTTCGAGCTCCCTGAGCCATGTTATTTTATCCCACCACGCGCTGACACTGATACAGTAGGTCGACCTGTCGGCTATTTTCCAAAATAAAACCAAGTCGAAATAGTTCCACTGAAATCACCTGTTAGCAAGCGCCACTCTTACGGCTCCCTCTTAAGGGCCTGTTGTAGCCAGCTCCCGAAAACGTCTAAACTACCCCAGCCCTGCCGCTGTTACGGTTGTAAGGGATGGTGTTCTATAGGCCATGTTTCTGAGTACTCCAATAAAATTTTAGGTTCTGGTATTCCTATTTATCTAAAGGTACAATTTCTAAAATGCATATACAAATTAATACATCATGAGAATTACACAATTCCAACATAGCTTTCCGACTTTTTCCATAGGGGAGTAAGCACTAGATCACTTACTTCACAACAGGTTTACTCCAAGAATAGGCAACACTCGAACGCAACGAAGGTCCTGGGGGCGAGTATGTGGAATTCCTTGCCGTCTTCCATCCGTGGCCTGCGCTCAGTTTGCTCCTTTGGCGAGGCTGCACTTTGGTTGGAAAGTAACCTTTCATTCTCTCTCTTTGTATTTCGTTTCCCTTTCTTTCTTTTCTCTCTTCTCTAGTCTTTTTTTTCTAATCCACCTGCTTTTTCACCTGCTCATCTGCCTTTATTTTAGTTAACTACATATTTTGTCTATATAATTATAATCTTTAATCAATCTTTCATCCATCATCATTATTATTAATGTTTTCTTTTCATTAGTTTTATATTATTTACTCATTATTTCTATTTTTATGGTCAGTAATTTACTTTGTACTGTATCGCTATGGGGCCCAAGTAGCCCTAAACAGTGTAAAAATAAAAGTCTAAAATCTAGTGGGACACCCTGTATAGGTAGGTAGGTATGTCATTCTAGACGATAACTCTCCCTAGGATTGAGATAAAAATTCAGTTCTTACGCCCAAAAAAATCATTGCTTTCTAAATGAAAGGTTGGGTTTGTTGGCCAGCATTTTGTGAGTATCTACATTAAATTGGTTAAATTTCAAAAAAATGTGCTAAAACAAATCATTAAAATTGGCTGAAAACCGCTAAAAATGGTTGAATTTTAAAAATCTATAAATATTTTTTTCCAGAAATTTAGTTAAAAGAAGTTTATTAACGATTAACTAGAACATTAAAAAATGTATTCACGAAATTGTACTGAAAATTGTACTTATATTTCATTAACATTTGCTGAAAAATCGATTAAAAAACTGAAAATTTGCAAAAAATCCTAAATCTGTTTTTTAATCGTTGAATATTATTTTAAACAAGTTTATTTCCCAAAAGATTGATGGTTAACGATTTCTTTGCACTTAAAGTGCTCCAATTTCAAAACGACGTAACATAACATAATACTATAATCTACAAAAATTCGTTCATACGATCATACTGCATGATTGGTACTTTTACAATGACTTTTACTGATTAACTACAACACACTTGTTCAAGACAGTCCGCCATATACGCTAGCAGCTTATTGGCGCTCCTGAAGCGCGAAGCTCATTGCCGCTTGATTACGCTTCCAGCTGATGACCGGGGTAATGGAAACTGTTTTTGGTTTCACGGTCATCGACAGGTTTCAATCTAACTCCAATGGGGAACAGGAAACTGTTTTTGGTTTCACGGTCATCGACAGGTTTCAATCTAACTCCAATGGGGAACAGAACTCTGCACTTATCTATGATAACACTTTCTGAGACCTCATTTTCCTTTGAAATTTTTTGGGAAGTGGTGGAACTACAGGTACTCTATCTCAATACTACTTTCAGTGGCTAACCAATTATGTGAAGATTATTTTCCTCATACCCATCAGCACCAACACAGAGATATGTCGTCTCCTTGTCCTTCAAATCTCAAGAACCTACCTGTCATAAAACCTAACATCATAGTCGCTCTTAATAGATTTTATGCCTTGGTGGCCAAATAACTTAAAAATGAAAATCTCCGTGTGGACTATCATCATTTTATGCCGGAATATATTCTGGCATAAATCGTACCTCATACCACATCATCCCATTTATAATATGGATGGAGATGGTAAGGGAAAGCTGAGCATTAGAACGTGGTATGCGAATCGGCTATGATTGATTTGGTGCCAGCTTTCACACATCTACTGGATCACTTTACAACCATCTCCACACTGGTCAAAAACTGCAGGCCGATATTGGCACAATTGTCTTGAACATTCACCGATTCAGCACGTTTTCACGTGAGATATCTTCAGAATGTTTCGGAAATTTGTACTAAAACCCGATGAGCGACATTACCACCAGCAGATTGCTTGGAGATTCAGTCCGGATGATTCGATTTCGTACTATGAGCTGAACACGATCACATAAGGGCTTTGCAGCTCGCCGTTTCAACCTCAGCAGGTCCTTAAACAGCTGGTATTAGATGAGGGTGACAAGCATCCAGATGCTGCCAAGACAATTTCTGAATGCATCTCTGTGAACAGGGGTCACTGGATGTGATTTTATTAGCGATCTCTTTTCCCTCAAACAGCAGGTGGCTGAGCTGCTTGCTCAGGTCAAATTGAAATTGGGGAAGTGGAATTCTAACTATCTTCCACTTCTAGGTGAGTCTGCTGAGTAGCACCCAGTAGAACCCTGTAATTATGATCAAGATCCTGGGAATGGTATGGGACCCTCTAGACAACAGTCTATCAACTACTTTTACTTAATGCACTGAAAGGTAACTACTTATAACCATACGATTAAGTTTTAGCGAATTTTCGTAAAAAATGAAGCTATTGCAATGGCTCGGAAAATTTTAAAATCAACATTTTTGAAAAATTCTTTCATTGAAATCTGTTCTGAGGCATTCTGAAACTATTCCTGATGTCTGCGCTTTGTAATATGTATACGTGTGTGTGTGTGTGTGTGTGTCATTCCAGACGATAACTCTCCTTAGGATTGAGATAAAAATTCCGTTCTTGCGCCAAAAAATCAAGCTTTTCAAATGAAAGGATGAGTTCGTTGGCCAGCGCTTTTTGAGCACATTAAATTGGTCAAATTTCAAAAAATGTGCTCAGAGTCACTAAAAAAGGCTAAAAACGGCCAAAAATTGTTAAATTTTTACTTTTTAGCAGAATTTTAAACCTATAACAAGTAAATCAACTGTGATCTGGAACTTTTGAAGTACCTATATGCACAAAATTATGCTGACAAAAGTAATAAAATGTCATTAAAATTGACTAAAAACCAATAAACACAGCAAAAAAATGGTTGCTTATCGTATCGGTCCAGTGGGAAATGCGCCTTAAATGACTTATGTACAATGTTTAGATCAAGTTTAGGTATGTACCATCTACCAGAGGTTTATTTTATTTGAGTTTCTCAGCCACAAAACTATTGATTTATTATATTGTATTTTTTTTTACAATGTTGGGGGGGGGGCACGTGCCCCCCTGCCCCCCGGCGTGACGCCTATGCTATTTGTAGACTAGTCTGTTTTTTGGACGCCTCTGAAAACGTTATTTTGCCGTTGCCTATTAACATGGGGCACAAAACAACGTGGTCTCCATGCACTCATCAAAGCTAAAACGCTGATAGACTGTTCACCTATACCCTCTTTGTAAAATTGAAGGAATAGAAAACTCAAGACCTTTACAGCCCCTGAATGAGACTATGGATACCGGAGTGTGTGACTCCAGAGCATTTTACTATTGGCCAGCATATCAATGCGATTCCTGAGCCAGATTTTTCAAGTTGTTCCTACCAATCTGCTGGACCAATGGCCATTGCTGAAGAAAGGGTATATAAGAGAAGCCAACACCACCTCACCACAATAGCCTTGGGCAGGGTGATTGGAATCCACCCAGTCAGGAAGGCACTTTAGGGTACGGTCGAAACGAAGGCAGGCATTTTTAAACTTTCTGCTGTTAAAAGTAAAATGGGGTGAAAATGCCTGCCTTCGTTTCGACCGTACCCTGATGCCTGGTGATCAGGAAGAAGAAAATAATAGAAAAAGAAAACATCCATCAGCCACCCCGGGGACCCCGTCTCAGCAACGGACGCAGGGAAGACACCCCCGGGGATCCCGTCTGAACAACGGACGCAGGGAAGCCACCCGAGGACCCCGTCTAAACGACGGACGCAGGGAAGACACCTCAAGGTCCTTGTCTCCACAACGGACGCACGGAAGCCACCTCCGGGGACCCCGTCGCAGCGACGGATGCGGGGAAGCCACCCCCAGAGGACCAACTCAGCTATCATACTCGCAGATTCTGAGAAAACAATGTGCGAGCCAATGAGATAACACAGTTGAATTAATGAAATTAAGCGGACCAATCAGGAGGCGGCAGAAGGCGGCCACCTCCCTATAATTACCCCGCTCGGAGCCCTCCGAAATTCAGTCCACTCACCGCTCTCGACGACTACACTCTGCAGTACGAAGATTCTACACGCTCTACGCTGACGACCCTTCTGCTCACGAGTTCATCTCAGAACGGCTTCCTACTGCTTTCTACAAGGCATACCTTCTCCCCACACAGATCTCGCATTGGCATCTACGAGTCCAGTGATTATTCATCCTGCTCATTGCCCAACGTAGTTCTTCTGTCAGGACGCCACCCGGTACATCTATTGATATTCTCATTAGATCGTACGCCCGCTGGGACGTTCCGAGACGTGTCGCCCGGGTTTCGTAGCACTAAGCTCGTCACCGACCGCTGGGGCACGCCGATAAATTACTCAGCTCATCCGCTCTAATTTATCGTCCAAGGAAGCCTTTTTCAAGGCTACAAGGTAGGACCCTGACATCCGAGCAAAGGAAAGAAGCTCTGTCAAGCGAGTCCACCTTCCAAACCCTCTATCATATACGTAGAGGTATTAAAAACGAGTTCACAAACTCGGGTACATCGATGGAGCGCCGCCCGTCCTACTTCCTCATGCAAGAGGAAGCAGAACACGGCGCGGCCGGGGGCCTTAGCCCACGCAGCGCTCCCTACCCGCTACTCGACTCGTCCGCTGTTCCTAGCGACGGCCAAAGGCTCGATTCTCGCGAAGAGATCGCCTTCTTACCTAACGTATTCATGAAGGAAACGTTAGATCAAGCCTCACACACACAAAAGTTCGAGGATACCTTTCAGACCCGCTCTGAAGTCAATCATCATGATTCGACAAAGATTTCTGAATATCCACGATGTTCTACACAAGGCTACCCGGCCGATCCGAGTGTCAAACACACTCCCAACGTGCAAAAAACAAAGGATACTTTTCAGTACTTCAACCAAGCCCAGTACATTCCCCCTACAGATATAAATCTTAGGCCGGAATATTACACAACGGCTCAGCACCAAACAGATTGAACCCAGCACCCACTATGCGAGCCCAGTGCTCCACGCAACATCCATTGCAGGTTGGAGCTTTTTGTGCGACTGCCTCGAGCATCGCGGACAGCATTTTCAAGAACGGACAAGGAGGAACTACCCATATCCATCAAACATTAGTTGTAAAACAATGAACGTAAAACCCAACAATCTATAAACTTAAAACTCGAGAATTTGGACAACTTTCTGAACTCATCAGTGATTTGAATAACTAGAACAACAATCATGTCATATTAATTAAGGATGTTTCAGTGAGGGATCTATGAGATCGTTGCTAATTTTCACTCCAGCCTATTGAATTGAATCTTATTGTAACATATTATACACGCACACTTCGCTTTACATTCATTCAGAAGGAATGCTCCATAGTCCTTGAAAGGCAAAAGCCTTATAGGTAGGAACTAAGGCGCTGTTCTTCTTGTACCAATCAGAAGCCAACATTAATAACAGTAGTTCTCAAGAGAACCAAACTTTTCAAAACCCAGCTCTCAAAGTCGGCTTCTGGTTAATTCAAGAAGAACTATAGATACTAGAATTCCATGTGGCTTCTGTCATTCAAGGGATATGGATAAGGGATATGTAATGCACTGCTCTCAAATAATAATGGTTGCAACAATTTTTTTTTTTTTTTTAAAGTATATATATATATATATATATATATATATATATATATATATATATATAATTTTGGAATCGGGGAAGGTGAGGTGTGAACATGGTGGGTAACTTCTATTGACTTTCAAGTAAAGATGGTGAGCCTCAGTATGCTTGGAGTGGTTTCTTTCTCTTCTTTTTTTCTTTTTCTTTCTTCTTTATTCGTAACTTTCGGAGAGTTGGCTGTCACACCGTGGTAGTGCAGCTCCGTCTTCCAATCCCAGGGACCTAATCTTCTTCCTAGTCCCACGTAGTCTCATGGAGACTGCCCTTATTACAGCTAGCTGGGTTTTCACTTTCACCCATCCCAGTATGTGTGAAAAGGGTCGTGACCACTTGTCAGCCAATACTCCTGCCAGGCGACGTGTGAAGACGTCATATTCCCTGTGCATGACTCCATCACAAGAAACAACTAGGGGAGTGAACGAACCCCGGAGGTCCTCTGCAGCTTGGTTATATTTTTGATGTTTCTCGGTAGCAGCTCGATTCGAAATTACTGTCCAGTTTTGAGAACGATACGAAGGGGCGTCAGCATTTATTATGCGTGTGTCAAAAAACGCCACCCTCTCTGAATCCCACACTCCCTGAACCTTCATGTCTGCTATCAGTGCACTTTGACCCTCCGAAGATTCTCGAAGAACGGGCTCGGTAGACACCCCTTCCCAAGCCAAGGCAGCCAGCTTTGCACAAACATCTCGTACGTGGTCATGCCCATGTTTGACTAGACCGCCCTTTTTACAATTCATAGCGTGAGTCACGTCCATTGGGCTTCCACAGCCAATTGTTTATTCGATACATGCTCCTCCCGAGCACATTTCCAGTTCCTGCCAATAGGTACCTATACAACATGATTGTGAACAATCTACTGTACGACTATTCTTTCATTGCAGTTCCTAATCTTAGTAGCTCATCTCAAAGGTCAGTTCATAAAGAGCACTTTCCAGTGCCCACTTGTGATCTGCCCAGGGAGATATCAGGAATAATTTTCATTACCTTGGAACCTAAAACCCAGGACGACATCTTCAGGTATATACACGCAACTTAATAGTATCAACCTCACATGTAGGCCTACTCTGTCTAATAGTCGATTCATAACATTTAAAATTACCATTATCATAAATAACTCTTAGGAACAGAGAACAAATAATATCAATGTTGTATGTTGATAGGAGCCATCATTGCTATGAATAGAGTTCCTAGTCGGTTCGATTGAAAAGATACAATTCTTGGGATGTTATACCTAGAGTAAATAACAGCCAATGCTATCCACCACTAAAAAACGCTGCAAATTATTACACAAAGGTTTATTATTTCTGTATCATACAGACCTTCTACGTAGAAAACTGACCGTAATTATTTAGCCTCACTTATAGTATATTTACTAGGTATCGAAACTCGGGGCTTCGTGCTTCCAATATTTGGTTCACTCGTTCACTGCATTACAGCTCCAGGACCCCATAATTTTACGCTTTATAGTAAAGTTGAGGAAAAAAAAAAAAAAAAAAAAAAAATGGGGCCATCAAGGGACACCCGAAGGAAGCGAAGCTTTATATCATAAAGCATAGAATAGAATTATGAGTATTTTCATACTCATGAACAATCTCTTCTAATTGGAATTAATTTCATCACACTCTCTCTCTCTCGCCTCCCCTCCCCTCCCTTCCCTCTCACTCCCTCCGCCTCCCCCACACTCCCTCGCCCTCCTTTCCCTCTCACTCCCTCTCCCCTCCCCTCCCTCCACTCTCTTCCCTCCGCCTCCCCCACACTCCCTCGCCCTCCCTTCCCTCTCACTCCCTCCACCTCGCCCTCCCTCTCACTCTCTCTCCCGCCCACCCACAAGGCGTGCACGCATTCGTCAGTCAAACACTCAAACCCTCGAAAAAGACACTTTTTCGCCCGTTTTTGGCCCATAGCATCTATGCGAGTAAAGCGATCGGAATGGTTAAACGTTAGGACCAACTAGACCCCAAATGGAGTCTATGTGCGAAAGAACGGGTTTTTTAACTCAATTCTTAGGCCTTTTATGGCCCGGACGGCGAACGGCGGACGGACATTTCAAATTTGGATTCTACACACCTTGAAACGTAAAGTGACAAAGTTTGAGGGGGGGTTATAAAAATTTTTTGATATAGGATCACATAGGCTAATTATTGAAAATAATAAACCAAAAATTGAATAGTGACATTCAGGACCAATGATGTCTTAGGAAATCATTGATACTCTCTTGGCAGTCTAGTCATGTCTTAACCCCTTCAGTGAGGATCAAGCACCTGGTGTATGATACTGGTCCGGTCAGCCAGAAGGATCACGCACATGGTGCATCTTGTGATTTTAAACAGGTTTTTTTCCTCCGCCCTGTGGAAAAGTCCCAAAACTGTTGTCCCCCTCTAGAATGCGGTTCGAACTTCCCCTAGGTGGAGTGAATACATTATTCGCTTTCCCAATGTGAAAATACTCAATTTCCCAGAAAAAATACTATTCCACCAATGGAGCAGGCATACTGGAAAAATCCGCATCGAGCGTGTTAAGAAAATGTAGTGTAGAAGAATAGGAGAAATGATCAAATCAAGTATTTGAGTAGGTAGATGTGTCTTTATTTGGTAGCTTCCCAGAACTCCCACTAGCCTGGAATGTTTACAGAAAGTAAGAAGAGGTTCATACTGCACTTCCCCCTTCT
Source organism: Adelphocoris suturalis (assembly GCA_030762985.1). Classification (NCBI taxonomy): domain Eukaryota; kingdom Metazoa; phylum Arthropoda; class Insecta; order Hemiptera; family Miridae; genus Adelphocoris; species Adelphocoris suturalis. The sequence continues at coordinate 109,600,426 of CM061045.1, read as the reverse complement.
AGTTTTTTACTACATGATATACTCATTTAATGCTGGAGGCGTAGGCTGGTGCTGAGAGCGACGGCAGAAGGGAAGAAAAAATGGCTGGTGCTGAAAGGTAAGTGAAGATTGTTCTTGTTCTTTGTGTTTTATGTTTTCATTTCTAACTGTTTTTGTCATTATTGTTATATATATATACATACAATTTTTTTTTTTTTTTTTTTTCCTTCCTCACTATTTTTGTTCGTTTATCTTTTTCATTTCTGGAATTACGAATGGCCGTTCCTGCTCCTTCAATGGCAGCATCGAGGATCCAAGAGTTGGCGTTTTGAAAGAGGACAAGGCTTGAGTTGAGACAGCATAGAAGTGTGGTGTCGGAGAAGGCACTGACTGCGCTGCAGCTCTGTCTGGGTGGCAACGGTTGCAGAGGGTGTAATTCGTGCTGTTGTCTGTTTGCATTGACTCGGCACACTCCAGGGGTATGCTGTGTTCATAAATACAACATGCTTAACACTCGCCGAAGCACAGGAAGAATTTTAAACTATAGGGTGGAGGAAATCACCTTTATTTGGGTCCCTGATGTCACCACCGGCATCACTGTCGGCTGCCTTGGCAATGGCCGCTAGACATGAGATTGGGCCTGTCCAGACATTTGCCTCCTATGAGGCCTCTGGTGGGATGTGCTTTTTTGAGGAGCCCACGCAGGTTTGATCTGCTTCGGTTTTGGGGTCTGCTGATGAGTTGTGAGGAGGTAGTTTGACCCGTGAGACAGGTGCTGGATTCTGAGCTTAAGCCATCCTTCTGGTACGAACTATATGATATCACAAAGAAGCAGAGAAAAAGGTGCTTTGGTGTAGTCCTATTAACCATGTCGACAGAGGAAGGCTATGGCAGCCCAAGGGACGGAGGAAGGTCGATAGACCTCTCTCAACTGTATGGGAGATCTGCAAACCCACAAGCTATTGGCGGTAAAACTCACACCAAGGGTGCTGCAGTTGGGGATAAAACACATTCTCAACCATGGGCGAGCCAGGCTCTGAGCTGGAGAAATACGAGTAATTTTCTGAAGTCCAGTTAGCTGGAATGAAAAGAAAAAAATTCACTGAATCTCAACCAAGTAAATAGGAGACGAGTTGCTTCTTGAAGTTCAAAGCCTGAAGGATGACGAAAGAGGCGAGGAGCTAATTTTTCTATGATTGGGAAGGTGGAAGCGAGAAAAAGGTGAGCTGGACTTGTAATTTTTCTCAGGAGTGCAGTAGGTGCCAGGCGGTCCTTAGTTTCTGATAGGAGGCTTTAATTCTTGGAAGAGACGGCTATGAACTCTGGCAGGTGAATATTGTTATACAGTGGTAGATAGTAGCTGGGTGGGGAGCTCCAGGGGCATGTGTGGTCAGCTGGCGGGAGTCTCCTCGTGGTTCAGCGGCTTCAGAATGTGGCGAAGAGGGGCGATCTTCCAGTGTTCTTGATCGTTGATTCAAGGTTGTTCGTTACTTGAGTATACTCAAGTATTCGAGTATATGTATCTTTATTTGGCAACTTCTCAACCTTTTATAATAAAGGCTACGGGGGAGGGGTAGAATCCCCACCCCTAGCCTGGGAAATTTGCAGAAGGAAGGGAGAGGATCATACTAGAGAAATCAAGCACAAAGTAGAAGAAATGGTGGTTCACATAGTTGAGGGGGCACCGAATGGTATATATGCGGTTTTTTCATTTTTTCTCGGTCAATATTGGACTGGTTTTGATGATTGTTGTGACAATCTACTGGTTTTGAATACTCAATAGATTTAAGCCTCTGAAATTTTCAAATTCCAAAATTTTCAAATTTAGATATCATTCAACAATTTTACTTTCAAATTTTGAGGTCCGTTCTTGCTTCAGGTTTTGAAAATAGAATGAACGCTCCAAGAATCATTGAAATCAGTCAATTATTGGCTGAGAAAAGTTGAATAAATCGTTTGGCCGTATTTTGAATTTGGAGGAAGCTTTGAACCGTTTTCTAGATCGGACTGAGTTCGTGCGTATACCGTATCACTACATTCGAGTTACTCACCTTTCCCGCTCTTTTGGTAGGAAAGGTGCCAGTCGGTCTGCTTTCGGAGACCTTACAGCGCCCCCTTAATCCGTTTTCAAATTATCCTTCAGAACCCCAAGTGTGGCATTAACCTCTTCTGTAGTATCAAGGCCACCATGAGAGAACAGTTTTTTTTTTTTTTTTTTTTTTTTCCTTTCTCCAGCTGTAGTGAGTGGTGTGTGTCATTCTCAGTTCAGATGCTTGATTGACGTTGCACAAGTTGTGTTTTCTTTAGTTTTCCCATTCCATCCGTATTTTAACATGGAATAAGTTTTTACAAACGTTTTTTTTGCTTCCTCATTACCAAAGGTAGGGAAGTTTTGAGTTTGTGATAGAAGTGGAAGACATTGATGAATAAACGAACTTCCTGGTGAAGTTTATTCATAATTAGGTCAGATGCACTAGAGGGTGTTTTATTAACCATTGTAGTGGCCTTCACCATGCGTCGGACAGAGCTGGTTTCAAAGGCATTCAAAAAATAGAGGGATGAGGGTCTGCAGGGAGGTCGTACCAACCTTATTTCGCCCGGCCTAGTTGGCAGCAATGTCAACCACCATTGGCACCATTCTCACTAGCTTAACCTTTTTACACCGGGGTCCGCATGTATGCGGAGCTACCTAGGTGAACGTCACTGCCGTTGTCTGTATACTATATACAGTCCAACCTTAAATCACCTCCCCGCCGGGCTCTGCATATACACAGTTTGCTTTTCGTTTTGTCATGACGTCACTCCATTCATTTTTCCTCCTTTCGTTCATGGTTTTTCGGACTCAGAGCAGTAGTTGGAAGACTATGGACTGTATTTACATTGAACACTCGACATTACTGGGCGGGTGGAGGGAGGGTTTACCATTCTTCACCCAGAAGCTCCAGTACCGCTTGCCCTTTCGTACGAGATTGTCTTGTATCATTCCATCCGTGTTATTTTCTGTGAAATGTCGAGGATAAATTGCCGTGCTTTCACGGACGAAGAAATAATTGAACTTGTGACGGATTCCCTGAGTTTGAAGTTGAATTATTTTGATTTTTACCTCATTTTTGGAACAATACTGTTTAGAAAAATGGTTGAATATAGAAAAATACTGGATATTTTTACGTGATTGAATACTATATGGTGTAACAAACATTATCTTAAACTTTCGTGAAATTTGAACGAATTTTGAACTTGTAATGCTTCTTAGAAGATAGGCGGAAAGGAAGAGTGCAAAAACGTAAAATAAGTCAGCACATGAGAGCTGTCTTGGTCCGAGCGGGCCCTTTAAATCCAGGACTGGAGAGCCGCATGGGCATTTTAAAGGTAAAGAGATTAGATAGGAGAGAGAAACAAGGTTAAAGAGTCCCCTGGCACGTCTATGATACAGGACATAGTAATGGGTGGGTGTAAAACACCCTCTCGTGCCCCTGGGTTTGAATCGATCCTGGTCATACCCACTTAGATAGGTGCACACATTGATAACCATCGTGAATTCAGGAGTCAACCATAGGTTGGCAATGGTATAATTCAATATAGGCACATATAGAATATGTATAACGTGCAAACAGACAATATATAAAAACTTAACATACAAAAGTAAGTCCTGACAAACATAATTAATAAAGTTAGACAAATTGAAAGAATATATATACCTCTGATGGCTGTATAAAGATAAATTATATGTATGTTCCCCTGGAGTTCACCCCTGATGGCTGCATAAAGATAAATTATATGTATGTTCCCCTGGAGTTCACCCCCGATGGCTGTATAAAGAAAAATTATATGTATGTTCCCCTGGAGTTCACACTTCTAAAAGCCTGAACAAGGTGTGCGAGCCGAGGAAACGGCTACTAGAGCCCTATAATAGAATCTAGCAAATGCTGCAGAGGAGTGTGTCCAGCCCACTGCCCGGAAGATTGTATCCAGAGGAGTTCGCCCTCTCATTGTAGTAGTGACCAAACCGTGTCTGCAGGAGTGAGGCCTAAAGACTCTATCAACTCCAGCGCTTATCAGCACGTCACTAACCCACTTCGCCAGAGTTTGGCGTGAAGCAGGAACGGTTGTCTGACCGTGAGGAATAAGGAGTGATCCCAATCACTACGCTTTGAGGATGTCTGGGCTATATTCCACTATAAGTGATGCCACACACAGCAGGTGTGAAGCCAGGGGAAAAAAACAGCTGCAACCACACAAGTAAGGTACTAACCACTAAGAGCCTAAAATAGGTGTGGGAGCAGAGGAAACGGAGGCAAGTACGGGATGTTGAACTAGAGGTCTATCATAAAGCCTAGCAACCACTGCAGAGGAGGGTGTCCAGCCCGCCACCTGGAAAAACGTATCCAGGGGGGGTTCCCCCTCTCTTTGCCACAGAAGCTGGAGCTTGTCTGGTGGAGAGGGGCCTAAAGACACCATCAACTCCAGCACTGGTCGACACTTTACTAACCCACTTTGCCAATATTTGGCGTGAGGCAGGTCCAAGCGGTTGTCTGACTGTAAGGAGTGATCCAGGTTGCTACGCTTGGAGGCCATCTGGGCCAAATATTCCACTACAAGTGGCCACATACATAAGGGGTCGTTCTGGGGGGAAAAAGGGTAGAAGAAGATGAAGTTGGGGACAAGAGGGTCCCGAGGTCCTCAGCTTACTATAGATGAAAAAATTGTTTACTCCATACTCTGGGGTATGGACGATCTCCTGTAGCAGAGTAGGAGCTATAGTTAGGAGTTGTTGCCCAATCGTCAACAGGGGGTGGGTCACTAATCTTTAGATACATCCCCTAGACTCTCCATAGACCCTTCCAGAACTCCCAGCAACAACTGTCGGTCCCATTTGACTTTGTGCATGGGGGTCTAATAGACACCACTCCCTTCAAGAATCTATTAATCAGGGGACTACCCCAGACCGTTTAGAGTCCTAGGGATCTAACCTCTGTGTCCCACAAAACGTCCACCATCCCTTGACGCAGGAGTTGCACTGGGCCTGTGTTGCCATTGATAAGAACGCTAACATGGCATTGACCATGGCCAATGGGATGCCTTTTCTTACCAATTTCCCCTGATGATTTGGTCACCAGCAAAACCAGAGATTCCACTTATGGATGTTTTTCAGATCTAAAAGGGAGAAAAAGAAGGTAATTAGCTAGACCCAAGTATATAGGTCCAGTGACTAAGAGTTCGCCTAACGAGGGTACCATGCCTGTGTGGGCCAGTTAAGTACCACAACGAGACCCGTTGCCTAATCCTTAATATTTTTCACAACTCTTTGAGGATCATTGAAAAAAGGTGGAATAGCAAAAAAGTCAGTCCGGTCCGGGAAAAGGTAAAGGCATCCACTCCTGCTGCTCTCCGGTCCTGGAACCACAAAAAGAACCTCAGGCACTTGGCGTTGGCTGCTGAGGCGAATAAGTCAATATGGGGGAGCCAAACCTTTGAACGATTTCAATAAAATAAGTGTGCCACTGTGACCATTCTGTGTTTTCTGGGAGAAGGCGTGAGCACTCATCATTCACGGTATTATCAATGGAGGCAATATAGGATGCTAAGATAACATTCCCTTGGTTTTCACACCAATTCCCAATCTCCTGGGTAATGGAGAATAACCTCGAGGAGACCAAGGAGCCTTATCAATTAACACAGCTGAGGGCTCTAGTGTTATCAGACCTTACAAAGATCCTCGAGTTTGTAACTCGGTCATCGAAGTGGCGTAGAGCCAAGAAAATTGCTGTGACGGCCAGAGGCCTCTTCCACAGACCACCATTCACTGATGGTAAGTCCGTCACACCATGCCCCTCACCCTGACAGACAGGCGTCTGTTTCAATTATGACAGAAAATGTAACGTTCAGATTACAGAAAAATCGTCATTATGTAATTTGTTTCCCATAGAAAAAACATCATGACCCCACCATTGAAGGTCCTGGTGGACCATGACCTGGTATATAATTTACCATAAGGTGTCACGGGGCAAGCAGCTACCAGCGTCCCTATCACACTTGCAAATTGCCTCAGTGTGGGATGCAAAAGAGAGGAAAAACGAGCAATCATGTCGTTAATACACAGACGTTTTTGAGAGGAAGGTAACGAGATCGTCTCCTCGACGGAGTCAAAAGCAATGCCTAGGAACGTAAATTGCTGGGCAGGTTCAACAACACACTTATCCCAGTTAATAATTACCCCAAGCTCTGCAATAAATTTTTTGAAGTACTAACATGAGACGTACATTCAGAAGATGAGAAACCCAGGATCACAAAATCATCGGAAATGAAAGGGGATATTGATAACCCCATCATTAAGCATGTAAATTCATGCAAGTTCCCCTGAAAGTTGAATCTAAGAAATTTTCGATAGTCCGTAGCAACTGGAACCATATAATACGCATCCGTGAGGTCAACTGTAGCCCCATAACAGTTTTTGGAAACCAATTAACGCATAGCACTATAGTCCTCCAATTGAAAATGTGGGGGCGTATAAAAAAATTGTAATACGTCAAATTTCAAATGAACCCCCCCTGATGACTTGGTTACCGGAAAAATCGGAGAAACGACTTGATCCTCCCTGGTGGGACAATGACACACTACCTGGTCGGATACCAGCTTATTAATGACATTTCACTAATTAAAATGGGATCCTGGGAATACGGCAAGAGGTTTGAGGTTGGGGAATGTGAACCCCCTCTAACCAAGTTGAAATATCTGATTTATCTGTAATTCCATGCCAGGAATTTATAAAAAATCTTGAACGGCCTCCGGGAGGGGGGGCTGGAAATTACCTGAGGTTGTTAGCTCGGGTGAAGAGCCGGAGGTGGCCGAATCCAGTCAAATTTCGTGGTTCGATCGGGTCCAAACACACAGTTCCATATCCTCCAACTCAGAACCGGAAAAATACTATCTCGGAAGGTCATCAACAGGGAAATAACCCCGGGGCTCGTTTAGACTGAGCAAGATGCGGTGCGACGCCATCTGCCCAAAACTCCCATCTGGGCCAACTCAAGGAAGGCATCCCCGAACTCGCCTGGTCAATCGACGAACCTCCCGTCCAGATGGGTGCAAGAAAAAGCATCTTCCTCGGTCCGATGTATGAGAAAAAAGCCATTCTCGGGAACCGTTTTCGAAATCTTCCCATCTTGGACAAGAAACCGAATCACGGGGGAGAAATCTTCTCCCTGGATACAAAACATAATCTCACACGAAAACCAATGAAACAACGAAATATCACTGAACAACACAACCCCAGGGATTTTCAAAGTTTAATTTCACGGAAACCCCTGAAAAGGCATTGAATTGTGTTGAAAAATTATAAGGAATCGTCAGAAAAACTCAGCACTGATCTGATCACGAGGTGAGCTGAAAGACAAGTAAGGATGTCCAGGAACAGTAGGCACTGCCAACAAGGCCGGGCGAAATAACAGCTAGTACGACCTCCCAGCAGGCACTTGTCCCGCTGTTTTTTTGAATACCTTTGAAACCAGCTCTGTCCCGTGCGTGGCAAAGGACACTGCAATGGTTAATAAAACACTCTAGTGCCCCTAGACATAACTGTTGTCTCCAAAATCAAAATTTCCTCTTGCTTTTTGCGTTTAAGAGCTTCTCGATCAATTTTGGTTCCGTGTCTGTCTGTGGTAAATACTTGTGAGCCCAAAAATAGGTATACCAAGTTTCAGTCCGATTCCGATGAAATTTTCAGGGACTGTGTGGGTTAGCTCCTAGACGGTCCCTTGTAATTTTCAAAGCCAGCGAATCAACAGTAGCCTGTGCGTGAATTTCGCATCATCTGTTGGTCCGATTTTGTTCTAACTCTGTAGGTAATTGGGTATAAATTTCATAAAAATGCCCTATAAATTATTTCGCGATTGGTATAGTAACAACCATTGCACATGTGCAAAACTAAAATTGATCATCACAGATAAAACTCCCAGACCGATTTTTATGAAAATTTCAGGGATTGTGCGGGATAACTTCTAGAAGGTCACCTATAAATTTAATTGCCGTCACATAAACAATAGTCTGTGCGCATGCACAAACATCTATTTATTTCTATGTTGATTTCTTATCATATTTCTTATCTGATTTTGTTGAAACTCGGGGAGTAGATGGGTGCATGTTCCAGAAAGATCCCCTGTGAATTATATCGAGATTGGTGGAATAATAACTATAGTGCATGCACAAAACTAAAATTGATCGTCACAGACAACTCTTCGATACTAATAGACCGATTTGAGATATTAGGTCATTTGAGATATGGCACTGGTTGAATGATCACATACCGTAATACAACTCATCAGATTGTAGATATGACGCCAAATTAAGATACAACTGGTCGTATTGTTACTCGTTGTTTTGTACGAGTGGAGAAGTAGCCAGTACTTGAACAAAGCTCCCCGAATTCTCGCTCAATGCAATGCTTTTGATCGTGTCTGTAGGAACATTATTAAATTTAAACTCCTAACAACAATGAGAACGTTAACAGATGATGAGTGGAATAATTCAGGTCTTCCTGGTACACTAACCAAGCCATCTAAATATTTCGTTTGCCTTTCCTCGAGAACTCACACTCTGAACTTCGTTGTATATATCATTTCAGAGGTAGTGTTGTAGTTGGGAGCCCGAATCTTGTTTCATCCCTGTGCCAAGTAGGCTACCACTTGAGCGTGGAACTATGGTTATTCTGAGATACTTGTAAAACAGAAAGAGTTCTTACTCTCAGATGGTCTGACAAGTTTAGGGACCTACGAATTCTCAACAGTCCCTACACTCCAACATTATCAAATACGAGAGTATCACACTTTATTTATTATTGATAGAGGAAGATCAACAACAAACGAAAGAAGGTGATTTCATAAGGCTTAACTGAACGTGGTAATTTGTAGACAATTTAATAATTTGTTTCGTCTGGTATTTAGAAAATATTGGGAGTGCAAAATTGAAATCATTATTATGCACCTGCTTTTTCATACAAAGGTACTAGTTATCATAGTTCTATTATGATTACTAGCAAGTAACCACAGATTCAATAGGTACCGCGTGTTTATACATTATTCCAAAACGTTATGGAGCCGTGAATTATGACCATGATGCCAGGGAACACATGATGAAAGGATAACTATGAATTACAAGCCATCTATAGCAACAACATAAAATAAATTTAGAGTAAGAATTTTCTAAAATAAATCATCTAACCAATTGTTGTTTTATTGAGCACAAGTTTACAGTGCATGAAGATCAGGTCACAAATTATTCAATGCCTCTAATTCTTACATTTTACCCTGCAGGTAGTTTTTTTTATCACCATAACTATTTATTGGTATGATTGTTTGATAAAGAGCACATAAACTAAATTAAATTCCAATTTAATTACTCAATACCTCAAAAGTTGAAACACAAGATGAAGGAACAAAACCACTGAAGGGTGCCAATGATGAAGTGATGTACACAATAACCCAGTACAATAATTTTTTTCAAGTTAGTATTGGTGACCAGCAAAATTAATATTGAAAAGAATCAGCTAATGGACAGGACTATTGGAAGAAAGCAACAGCATTGAAGACGTGAATACCTTTGAATATTCACACTTACAGACAGGCATATTGAACAGTGGGCCTTGACTGAATTTCCTCAAAAACAGGAACACTAGACTACTCATAAATATCTTCAACACTAACAAAAAAACAAGGAAAATACCAAAACAAATCAAAAAAATTTTCAGTCTTTTTAATGTAACAATAAATGATATCATAATAATATTGAGATGAGTCAAAATATTGCAGATATTTTATAGAAAACATTTTTTTTTCCTTTTTCAAGTTAAGGTCAACAAGATCCAAATTATGACACTGATGACCAGCGAAATAATTGCAAGCTTACTATACTTACAAAATGTAAAACAATTAAAGGGGTTGATAAGAATGTCTCAGTATTGGTCAACTTGCAGTACCAAATAATTAAGTATTAAATTAATCGAAATCACAACTAGTAATCTACTTTTACGATGTAGCTCATCAGTAACATTATGTACAAACATAAAATTGAACTGGAGGCTTTTTAATTTTTACTCAACGTAATTCAATGAACTTGGTCAGATCAATGACCGAATTTATTTTCATGAATTTACACAAGAATAATTAATTCCAAAATAACGACTAGAGAGGCCAAATTAGAATATTTTGGTACAGATATCTGGCCAATTGTTTTGAACGAGTTGAACAATGGAGGCGACCAACTTTATCAAGTTTTATTCGTATTTTTCAAACAAAAGTGAACTCTATAATTGCAGAATCAATTCCTAGAGCATGAGCAACTAAGGAAATGAACCTTATGTCAACCAAATTAAATTTAAGAAAACGGTGTCCACAGCATCTTTTCAGTGATTACAATATTCATGTAGGTAGACAGCAAGAAGAGGTCGGTTATCAGGAACAAAGAGTATACCTAATTATGTATATTGCCCATGTAGAATATGCCAGATTCGCTAGCCATTGTAGGCTTATAGAAATACGCCATTCACTCAATGAAAGGGGGCAATCTCAACAATAAATATCAGTTCTGAACCTACAGAGCTATGATATAAAAATCCATGGGAAGCAAAAGAACTGAAGTTGAAACTATGAAACATTCTCCATCTATAAAAAAGTGTTCATAATATTACTGATAAGGATACTAAAACCGAATTTTCAAGAAAAAAATCTTTATAGCATGATTTGTCTTTCTTAGGAATCATACTAATAATGGAAAAAATATACCTTTTCAGTTCAGATACATCACACCACAGCTCTTACGCCTTATCCTACATTAGCTAGGTGGACTGAAACAGTGAGTAATAACAGATGAGACAATTGTTGACGCAAATGCTATTCGATAACACGTAATAACGATACATTCGCAATAGGTCGACAAAAATAAATCCAAACTTTTATTGCCAGTAAGGAAGACAAACCCATTCAACAAATGAAACCTTTAGAAGGTCCAAACAAACAAAAGCACCTCATTCAATTTTAAAAATTAACATGTTGAGCATCCTTTTTTTTTATTGTAAATTTCAGGATTGAGAATCTGATAGCTGAAAGAGAATAAAAAAGACTATGGTTGGAAAAATACCACTATATCCTTTTGCCTCAACTGCTACTACTCCCTCAAAGTTAATTGATAACAAAACCTCAAAATTCAATTCAAAAAGAGATATTGTTTTACTTTGTATGTTAACGTGTACACTTAACTCTTAGAAAATCCGCTAAAAAAAATGTACGAGTAAAAATGCAAGCTTCAAGTAAAACCAAATACATAAAAGAAAAAAAAAAAAAAAAAAACAGCAAGATGTATAAAATATCTAATGTTCACGGGGAAATTAATAAAATAAATTACCATGAAAGCCGTAAATTGGCAACATGATTTTGAACACGGAAAAGCCTCATTCATATTTTAAAACTTTTACAACATAACACCAAATAGTTGAATGCGTAAAGCGAGTTATAATTGTATACGTAGGAACACTATCAATTAGTGAGATGGGCATATACTTTTGATGCTAAACATGTAGCGCATAACATTAATATATAGTTTAATCTTTGGCCGTTAACAAAACAGGAATATTTAATCAGTAATACCACTAGCTTGTAATTTGAACACAATTTTCCAACTTATGACGAATCCTCACGAGAAATTTATGTACACAGGATAAGGTAACGAATAAATGTTTGATGTATGACATCAACAGTCGGGGGATGGCTCTCTTTTATAATCGAAACATCAGCAGCAGGTAATCAGGAGAGAAATACGACATCCCGTCCTGCAAAACAACAACATTAGGAATGAATAAGACGAGTTCAGCAATATAATGAACAAAAGAAGATAACAATGTTACATTTTATACATCAACGTTTCAATGGAACTTTACATGTTTCTAATAAAGATAAAGTTAATGTTTCCAGTTAAGAGGTAGGTAGTATGAACAAAGAAAGATCCTCTTCTGTTAATTTTTTTCGGGAAAGTGTTACCGAATCTAAAGACCAATTTAACCTTCATCCAGGTGTATCGATGACAAAAACTTAACAGCCTGAAGATACCCAGAAGCTCGGAAAGGGAAGAGGGGGGGAGGGGGTGTTGGCTTGCATCAGTGTTACCAGACTCCGTCCAACAAAAAGGGGTATTATAAATCTTGGAAAAGGGGTATAAAGGGGGACCTGAGGATTCCAAAAGGGGTACATGTTTTTTGGCTAATTACAAAATGCTCACATGTCAAAATTTGTAATTGAATTTGAATAAGTGATTTAAGTTGGTGCTTGATCTGTGGAAGAATCAAAGAAAGTAAATTAGGAATATTAAGTTTCTGAGATCACTGATTAGGTCTCGATACTTTATTTTTTATAGTGTCGAAGTAGTAACGAAGTTGAAACTTATCAGGTCTACAAGAGACCAATAATTTTACTACAATACTAACAAAAAATATGTTGTAGCGAAAAATTCAACTTTTTTCTGGCACTGTTTTACAACTAATACGTTTGGAAGTTAGAGATTGAGAGTAAATTATCTGTTTTACCAGAATTTACTAGTGAATTGACCAAAACAGAAAAAGTAATCTCTCTTCAGAAATTCCACAAGGAGCATCTGCCACTTGATGAAGATTATTCTTTCAATAATTTGAAAAATGTTCAAGATGTGAAAGAGACGGAACTACAGGCATCAGGCAACTGTATTGTCAATTTAATTGCTGTTTCATTTCTCTTCTTCCGTGACTTATTCTTGATTTCTCCCACTAACCAAACCTCTAAAAAAAATCCCAAATAAACAAAATAGGTATGAATAAAACATGGAACCTTCACCCATTTTTTTTTTTAATATACCTACATAAATATAAGTATTTTTCTCAAGTGTAACTCTACACCTATGTCAACAAGGTGTTAAGGATATAAGCGAAATGAAGCTTGTCAATATTTTGTCATTGTTGAGCGATTGGCTAACCTGTGGCTGACGCGTCGCAGTTTCTCTCGAAGTCTCGAACCCCTCATATCTGTAACGGCCCAAAAATATTTGATACCTCGACAGGAGTTCGAACTCGCGTCGTCACAACTACGAGAAATTATTATTAATTTCCCGGAGTTGCGACGCTCTAACGCGTCGCCACAACTACGAGAAATTATTATTAATTTCCCGGAGTTGCAACGCTCTAACCACCAGAGCTAAGAGGCCAGGGTGACCAAACCTCTGCGACTGTGAGAGTTATTTTCCTGGAGCGTAACATATCGTAGTCGATTGTTCTCTTTTTAAATCAAATTAATATATTTTTCTAAAGTGTTACTGCAATCAGTGCCTTTTTATTTAATTTGCCCGTTCTTCTCTTAATACAAGGAACATACAAGCCCTCAGACGGAAAAAACGTCTGCCAAGTTGGGAGTGGCACATAGCTTCTTCATTTACATATCATGAATGTAGGTCATTGAAAATGTCTATAGAGTGAATTGCCTATAGATCATTGAAAAGTTCTAAATGATCTTGAAAAATTCTATAGCGGAAAAGAGTAAATCAAGAAGTAGCGTGAAATGTCATAATTGGTCAATTAAGCAACGAAAAAATGATGATGTAATTTACGTTTGTAGAAGCGTAGAATGAACTGATGGACTGAATGAGCTGACAATGTCATCAAAATCGGATGAAAACAGTGGAAATTAAGGTCGTTACAAGGATTTCACATAGGCGCATGCGCAGTAGCTATTAATGATATAGTCGTATTAAAATTGATATGGGATGATCAAATCGTAATCCCCCCAATTAGCAACCAAATTTGAGCGAGATCGGACGACACGGGTGTGAAAAAATGGAGCATAATGGAATTTACGTTTGCGCATGCAGAGTGAAGTGCTGATTTGGCAACGATGAAACTGACAGGGGACCGTCTACCCCTAGCCTGCACACTCGCTAAAAATTTCATCCAGATCGGATGAAAACTCTGGAAAATAACCTTGTTACATGGATTTCATATTGGCGAATGTTCAGTACCTATTAATGATACCATCATGTTGCAATTGATAGAAGATGATCAAATTGTCATCCCCCAACTATCATCCAAATTTGAGCCACATCGGACGACTAGGGCGCCAGAAAATGATGCTTGGTAGAATTTACGTTTGCGCATGCGCTGAGTGAGGTATTGAGTCAAGAACGATGAAACTGATAGGGGACGTCTACCCCCTAGCTCGCAAATCCCCTGAAAATGTCATCCAAATCGGATGAAAACTGTGGAAAATAAGCTTGTTACAAGGATTTATGGACACACACACACACACACAGACTCGGAACCAAAGTTGTTTAGAATGGCCCAAAACATAAAATGCGAGTGGAAATTTTGATTTGGAGACCAAACATTTTTTTCTCCTGAAAGTGAAAACAATGCTTCCACTAACTTTAGGTAGACTCGGAAGCAATAGATCCAACCAAACAAGCCTCAACTCCTGATATACGAACCTAAATTTTATTCAAGCATGAAGTTCAACGAGTGAAAATGATGGAAAAGAGTGTGGGGACATGGAAAGGGGGACTAAAAGGTACTCCAAAATGGGGTATGTTTCAGTACCCCCCCTCCACAGGTCTTGGGTGTTTTAGTTAGTGAAAAGAGGGACATGTACCCCCACCAAAAAGGGACGTCTGGCAACACTGGCTCGTATTCTCCAGTTACATTATATGACATGAAAAAGCAGTGAAGTCGCATCTCAGGTCAGCTGCCCACGCATGCCAGACATAATCAAAACTTGAGAGGTCAAAATTATCGGCGTTAGCCTGCTTATTTATTTTTATTTTTTCAGCCATCAGTAAAATACGAGAATTTACTATGACATCATTATGGAAATGCTGAATTGGTGATGAAAGGAGGAGGACACGAACTATATAGCAAAGAAGGGGTGACACAAGGCGATCCTGTAGCAATGTTATTGTAAGGCATCTCAACCCTACCTCTGATTGACCTTTTGCAAGGTCAATGTTCAGATGTAAAACAATGCTGGTACGCAGATGATTCAGCGGTGCAAGGGAGTTCTGATGGGTTGAAGAGATGGTGGGAGGAGAAATTGCAGGAGTTCGGTCCTAATATCGGATACCATCCTCAAGGTCATAAATCCTTTTTGGTAGTCCATCCTGAAGACTTAGAGGACGCAAACAGGGTCTTTCATGGAACAGGAATTCATATAGTGACCAGACAACGCTACCTTGGAGGATATATTGGAGAGGGAAAGTAGGAGTACTTAAAACGCAAAATCGAGAATTGGGTAAAGAATGTGAATGAATTAGCCATGGCGGGAAAAACTCAGCCTCAAGATGCCCATACTGCCTTCATAAAATCATTTCAGTTCCAATGGCAGTTCGTTCAGCGAATGGTTGGAGGAGAATGAATAAAACACATATATGCCCATGCGAAATTCAATTAGATCAGTCTTCATGCCATCGATTTTAGGAGGGAATGTGTCATCTGAAGAAAGCGATCTCTTCTCTCTACCAGTCAACAAAGGGGTTTGGCACGGACGGATCCAGTGTGTTCAGTCAATCAGTGTAATATGACTTCCAAAGCAGGCACGATGGTTTTAGAGCAAGTTGTACACAGGGACAACCGTTAGAAGTCAGTGAACACTTGGCGGCATTAAGGCAGGCGAAGGAAGAAGCAAGAAGACAGAAACACAAGGTAGAAGACGAATTGCTGAACACCACATAGGGAAATCACCCAATTCAAAGGCAAAGAGCAATAGGACCCATCACTAGATTCATAACTAGCCACACCCAGAGATTCCGAAGCATGAATTTGGGTAACTAGCTGGTCGTAAAGTTTACACAGAGTAGAATTTTTTGTCCCCCTTGGTGCTTAAAAGGACGAGGGACAAAAGTCATGAACATACCATTCAATTAAAGGATCTGTCAAACCTTGCCTTCAGATTTTCGATGGCCTTATTAATTGGAAGAGGAGGGAAATTCGATTAATTCGTGAGTAATAGTGCCCCCAGCTAAGCATGAAAAGACATTGGAATTTCTCTCCATCATTGTATTCTTCACAGTCTTCAATATGTTTGAAATGTACCAAAACTATCAAATTTTCCTATCGGGCACCAAAGACAACTGGAACAATTTTAGGGAGTTTTAGCTTGTTCAGATTCTTCTGGAGGTTCTCGCCAGAAGCAGGAATTACCGTCATTACCTTCTCGTTTTTCACAATCTGCTCGAAAGCAGCCCTAATTCTAATGAATCGCACTCCTAAGTAAGTTCATCATTGGAACGACAAAGTGTACTAGTCAATAAAAGGTCGCTCACCCTCTGTTCTGCCATAAACTGTAAGCTGTATTCAAATAAAGTGTATTCTAGTTTCGATTCATCCAAGGAAACCCCGACGAACACATCTTCGACTTTCTTGGTGGCAAAAGAGAGAGCCGGTGAAGTTGCGTATGTTCTCTCTTCAACTTTTAACGATTAACTCACAACTCTTCTATTTTCGTCTAATTCCGAAGTCCCCACAGGAGATGCCAGTTGTTGTGAATTTAAACACAATAATTTGGTATTTCGGAATTAATAAAGAGCCTAATATGAAAAATAAATATTAAACTTGTATAATTACGTTCACAGAATTGAAAGAAGTAGCTAAGTAAAATGAGAACAACAATTGGTAGATGAACAATTTTGGTCATCATGACATCTCTAATAACTAATGGAGTCATTCAATGTTAATCGTGAACACTTACCTTGATCCAGACCACTAGAATGGTGAGCATCAACAATCGCAACATTTCACAGTAACAGGCCCACCAGCAGCCTGAATACCTAGCTCCTCTACAACTTTGTTCCACTCTGGAAAACGAAAAACAAAAATTTTGTGCTAGATTCCAAGTTATCCTCTCAAACTAAGAGAACCCTAGTTCACAATTCATGGATTCGCTACATAGCGCTACCACACACGAGTGCCATGGGGACAGGCGCTTTCACACAGTCAAGCGATCCCCCAGCCATAGCTCTCAGTATCCCCACGAACGTGTGCAGTGACGATCTTCTGTATTTTCTTAGTACAAACACACATCCACACAGAATATTGATGATATTTGAAGAAATTAATTTTCGCAAATACGGAGGTACATAAGGAACGAAAGATAAAGGTAATAGTCTGTGAATTATTTGAAAGGTTCAAATTTCAACATGATTTCGCTTTTCTAAAGAGCCCAAAAATTAGTTTATCTACTAGCAAACATTATAGCAAAAGGGACCCATTTTGAGAATGATCTAAAAATATATTATGTGTGAATGAAAACTCGATTATTACCCTTATTTTTAGGCGTCTGACCTTGAAGGCCTGAGATACAGTAGGTGGAAGGAAAAAGAAGCTGGAAGAACTTGATTCTGCTTTCTAATGCGATTGTTACAAGCATTGACCAGAGGCATCACGACGTGATGGCACAGCGTGACCTAATTTTCCGATCCCCGTACGTTTGGAAAAATATTAATTTACAAGCAATACCTAGTCAGTCAAGACCAAGTTCCCACTGCGAACGTTTACTCTCCCGGCTACCCCACGTCTCCCAAGTTTGTTTGTGTTGGTTGGTATCAATATAGGTATATACGTGTCTGTTTACATCAAACAACATATCCGAGTGGAGTCAAAGTTTCCAGTTTACTCTCCCAGCTCCCAAGTTTGTGGTGGCAGCAACTTTGCCTATATCAAGTTCTCGTACCCAGTATTTACTATCAACAAATAGAGGTCATATAAGAAGTGTGTATTTACATCATCAACAACATATACCCATACCAACCCAAATCACCCACCTTTTTATTCTATATCCGTTACACTGGTGTCAGAACATTTACGAACCCACAGAGATCTAACCTCCTTTGTGAGTATTTCAACTACATAAAAGGTTTTGCGAGTTTTTGTGAATTGTTTATCTCAATCGTGATTACGTGCAGAAGAGATGGCTACATCAGCGGACGTTATACTACCTAGCTGTTCATCAACAACGATGGGCTCATTTAGCTGAGGGGATACAGACGTTTGGCCCGGCCTCCAGCCCATATGCCCTCACTGTATATTACCGTAGAACAGTAAGACATTTGGAACAGAAATTTGAAAATATCTTGTGTGTCCTTTCCGAGCAGTATGATGAAGAGAAAGCTACGGCATGGGTGGAACGAGTACTCAAATATCAGATCCAAGCCCATTGACACGTTCATCAAACTTACATCCCGCCGTACACAAGACCAAGAAAATCATCACAGGGCAATTTAGGATCAGCTTCTACACCCTCACCACCGAAAGCTGTCAAAAGGCTCATCCATCGTAACACTGAAAAAGGTGACAACAGTATCCAATCTTCTTTATAGATGGTTAGAGATGGTTGGGGATGGTTAGTAGTTAGGGATGAGTACAGTGCAACATTGACTCGAGTTACTCGAACTGTGCATCAACTGCCTGGCAACACACCCTGCAAAAAATTGCCCATCTCGAAATGTTTGTACGCAGTGTAAAAAGTGTCGTCACACGCTAGTACATGACAGTGATTACCGTGAGTGATGAGTAGGCATGGAGGGGGCGACCCTGCACTCAGAAAATAATGTGATTAATGTGCAATGTCATCATTCACATAATCATGGTTCTGGATGAGACAATCGGGATCAAAGTGACCTTGTCATGGAAAGTGATAAATACCGCGAGCTTGCACCTGAGGACAGGAGCGTACTGGAAGAGGGAAGGGGTACAGGCCCACAGTGTTCATACACTAATAAATACTTCTCTAAATGGAATCGATAAATTCCGACAACCAACCAACTTCTGCAAAACCTTTACTTTTATTTATCCAGCCGACTTCCAAAGCTTTCAAGTGGACATAAAATTACACGAACAATATGAAAACCTTTCAAGCTTTTATTGGGTATTTTTTCACATTCCACCACAAACTTGTTAATAAGCGAATTTTTGGAAATTAAACTCAAAATTGAAATATTAATTTTTCCAGCAGAGTAGGGAAATCATACCCCACATGGAACTTCCTTCCCGTCTTAACCATATACCTGGGACAGGTATCTCTGGAGGATGGAGCGATGTAACGGGCGTTGACCAGAGGCGTCACTATGTGATGACACAGCGTGACCTGATTTTCTGGTTCCAATCCGTTCGGAAAAATATTAATTTACAAGCAATACCAAGTCAGTTGAGTCCAAGTTCCCACCTCAAACATTTACTCTCCCCGGCTCCCCAAATAAATAACTCTCGGTACTCAAATAAATAAAGATAAGTAGTGGTCATATACGAGTACGTGTGTGTTAACATCATAACAACATATAACCCTACTAACTCATTAAGTTCAAACGTTACACGATCTATTGAAACCAATATGAAAATAGATATTGTGGTGAATAATATCACCTCCATAATGGGGTATTTGAAACTAGTTTCCACAACTAACAACAGGTGGTGCAAGAATGTAAAAGCGTGATATAAAACAACTGGAGATTTGGCCCCACATTTTGATTCCTTACATAAAAAGTCGGTTATTGGCATCAGAAGGGTCAAAACTTTTACACGATAACCCATTTATGGTTTCTTTGAATTTCATCTGAATGCGTGGTAGTGAGTGTCTTATGTTGAACCTATTGCCTAATGAGCAATACCCATAGGTCCAAAAAAGGTGCTCTAACTAATTTTGAATAGAAGAAGATTCCATCCAAAGAAGTTTGACATCAACTGCACTCAACAACAATGAGAAGTTACCTTTTTATAATTTTTCATAAGTTTTCAACGTTTTAGAATGGTTTTGACAACAATATGGATTGTGGATTTCCCTCCTAAATTGTAGTCCCTTCTTAGTTTGAAAGGCTTTGATGTCACCAAAGTGTGAAACTTTGAAAGTTCCCGGTTCGTAGTATGCCGACTTTCACCTCCCATCCACTTCCCATCTGTGTTCCGAAATTCACCCAAGTTGTATCAAGAAGTATTCTAGGAAAGGTTGCTCATATCTCAAACCACATAAGTCTTGTAGGTATATTTTCCACGGCCATTGGATAAGTGTTTTGAAAAGTTCAAGTGCCAACCTATCTACCATTCTATAACCTATCTACACAGTGATCAGAAAAAGTTAAGGGGATAGAGTTATAATCATAAATAAATTCAAGTCAATCGTCCTTAACCGTTATGGTGCTCCTGCATTATTTCTGATAATGCCTCCAACTATGGCAGTTCATCAGTTAAGAAGCCTGTGGTATAGACTATAGAACCACACCTTTGTACCGCTGTCAGGCAAATCCTACTGAATGCCCAAATCAAGATACAAGGCAACTAATGATCACAAGGAGAGTCACACCAAATGGGACAAGTATATTGGTGAACTTCAGTTCGCACTTAACAGTGCAGTACATGGTTCCACCAAATTCTCACCAGCATTTCTGAATTTCGGAAGGGGGATAACCCCAGTTCATTCACTTTCCAAGAAGATTTTGCACTCAAGACTGTTGTGTCGAGGTTCCACCTAAGCCTGCAAAGGAAGGAAAATGGGCTGACCGGATGGAAAAACTTACTGAGTTACATCATTTCATCGGACAAAACCTGTTGAAAGCTAGCTCTGATCAAATTCATCACTATAATTTACATCGCCGTCCCAAATTCTTTAAGGTTGGAAACAAAGTTCTTCAGAAGACATTCACACTGTCATCTGCAGCAGATTGGATTGCAGCCAAGCTGAGTCCTAAGTACAAAGGACCTTTTATCGTACGGAGGGACATGTATTTTTAAGGATAGTCAAAGAAGAAACGCTGGATCCTGGCATCCATCTAAGCTCAAGAGATATGTCTGCACCTCTACCTCTGGTGAGGAGCGTGTAGCGTGAAATTCATATCCAGCCACTTATGTGATTTTGAACTTACTCGGTCTTGGCGCTGCCATCGCCAATCAATAACTACTGCCATCGTATTGAAGGAAATTTTATTTTCAAGGACTATTATTTTCTTTGAGGGAGGGAATATCTTCTCACAACTATAACGCCGTTGGAGTAAGTGTTTTGAAATGTTCAAGTGCCTACCTACGAACCACTCTGTAACCTATCTACGCAGTGATCAGAAAATATTACCGTTATATTTATGTACCTACCATTGACTAAATGTGTGAAAACCCCTGAGAATTTCAATTTATTTTGAACTAGTACATTAAATAATATTATTGATCATTTATTCAATTTATATCTTTCCTTATGGGTTCATCCCCACTAATCAATTAATGTTATTGGAATTTTAGTTTGTTTAAATAAAATCTGTCACACTTGAACACTGACCAAGGTTGGCTCATGTGGGGCTTTAGTGATTATACCAGTAAAATGACGCCCAGAGATTCTACGGGAGCTTCAAAACACTGATATGAGTACCACAAAGCTGAAAGCTTTTGCTAGAAATTATTTTTGGAGGCCCAATTTGGACACCGAGATTTGAGGCTATTGCAAAGTCACACGAGACGTGCTGCAAGTTCAGAGGGCTACCTTATAAGTCTCTGCTGACTCCTATGACAATGGAGGTGATGGAAATGTAGTAGTTTCTCCTTCAAAGGGGATAGGGGATTAACCTGCTACACCCAAAGGATATCCTGCAGGTTGAATAACCTCAGCAATATGCCAAGGTGTAGCATTTTCAAGAATCGAGAAGGAGAAACTACCAATATCCTTCACACCCCATGGTCGCACCCACACATCCCTTGGACGAGACTTGACATGGATTTTCTTGGTCCGTGCAAAGTTAAAGTGAATTGAAGCTTCCATAGTTCCAAGGTAGTTCGGTACTACCTAAACTAGGGATCACATACATCACATAGCAAATGGTTACCCCAGTGTTTCTCCAACCTGCCACTTGCGAGCACAGATATCGATATGCGCATGGCCTACAGTAAGGGACGAATATTGTCGGGAATTATCAGCGAGGCCATTTATAGTGACCATACACAGGGTGCACTTGAGTACTGTGCCCTGATGGTTACCATTTTCTGGAGAAAGCTGAAAGTTGATCAACTGCTGAGAAGTGTTTGCAAAAACCAGCCTGATATGGGCTAATAAGGCAAGAAACCACACCAGACTACGCTAACCATAGCTGCTGATCTTGCTCATGCAACAAGTAAGGGAGATGGGACTGTATCTGCCAGCTTCACAAGGGTTCTTATCCTCTACGCATAGAGATTATGATAGCCTCCTTCCAGGTTGAAGGATAGTTACCTGAAGCTCAGATAGAATTACTGCATCAAGAGAGTGCTCTTTTGCTCTTCCGTGAGATTGATTAACATTTCATTATGGATTGTATCTTTCCTTGGGGCAGTCTTATTTGACTTATCCATTGTTCTCTCCAATTCATCAATTGTGAATGGTATGTAAATTGAAGGAAATGACAACATAATGAGCTGAGGGAGAAATGCCATTTCAACCTCTGCCTTGTGTCGCCTAAAGTCATCCGGGTAAGCATTCACACTGGACATTTGGGCATGAAGAGAAGCCAATGTATCAGCAAAATGCTTGGGTTTCCTAACTACATCACCCTGAGCCGTGGTGATAGGTCCAATAATTGTTGGTGGGAGACTTTTCACTGCATTTACCTTTTGCCAAACATCTTTAGGAGGAGGGCCATCCTCACTTTCACTGATACATTAGCGAAAGGAGCTGGTTGGGGCCTTATGCTTGAGCCGGCACTCACACACTCCGGCTCGCTTGAATATAGCATAATTTTTAGGCGTACCTCTCCGGCAGACTATTTAGCGTCTCATGTTTTGCTATGTTGGCTTCTCGGACATCCCTATTCCACACCGTTGAGTCCCTTGGTGGGGTCTGTTTTTGAAATGGCAGCTGATGTTGCTTCAAGGATGGCAGAGGTTTAGTTTGTAATCTTCTTCAATATTTCTGCTGAGGTTGACATGCACCATATGCTTCCTATAGAGCGCACAGTCAGCAACTTCCTTTTTCCACCATGGCAGAGGAGAGATGAGCGACTTTCCATATCAGTTTTTAAATTATGAAGGTGGTCTGAGTGATAAGTTCCGGAAATGGATTCCGAGCCAAAGTAGCCCCCATAATGGGAAAGCATATGGCAAGGTCAATTGCTGACATTGTACCATGGATAGGTGACAAGTATGTTGGGCGGCCATCATTCAGGAATAGTAGGTAAAGAATTGAAACATTTAGGGGAACTCTTAAATAGCCTTGCGCCTCTCGCTTTGCATTAAAGGCGTAAATATATAATAGAAAACCAAATATATACCTAACACCTACACAAACTTGTAACTTACATGTAAGTACCTACCCATATTCCTAACCCGGAACCTAACATTAAGATAAATGTGCTTCTAGATCATTGCATACTCTCTGATTATACCTAGGATTAAGGATCTAAGCATAGTGATACCCCTGCTGTTGTACATTTTTTGTAGTTCCCTGACGTGGCCCAACAGGGTGAAAGCACTCGGAATGAATGAGTAAAATTAGGAACAGACAATATACTCCATCCACCCCTCACTGCCCCCTTACCAGAGTTCACTGGAAAGCACAACATAGACAGAATTAATCTTTGCTGAAAAATCAATTAAAACTGCCTAAAAAAAGCTAACATTTTACACATCTTTTTTGAATCGCAGAAGATTATTTAGAACGAATTTTGTTGCAATAAAATTGGTAATTAACTATTTCTTTGCACTCAGTGCTCAAATTTCAAAACACTAACAAATATAATATGGTAATCTACGAAAATTCGCTCATACAATTATGCACCGAGCAAACGCATGGTCATGCAATCGTACTGCGTGGCTGGAACTTTTTTCAATTCCACTGGTTATAAGAAGTCAGATAACAAATTGCTACCTTAGGAGGGTGAGACAACAGTTTTGCATATGTTTTGCAAATAGTCAACTCAGTTGTGTTTTGCCTTGGGATCCTGGACTAAAGATGTTGGTTTTTTTATTTTTTCTATTACCGGACTGCTCTCTATTATCATTGTGATTATGATGGTAACTGGGATGCTGTGAAACGCAAGTTTGAGATGACTGTTATTCATTATTTTATTTTTTCAATTTATTGTAATTTTCGTTATTCCAATGCCCAGACACTACATCCAATCGTACAGTTTAATGCTTTTTCATTTTGTCGATTAATATGTATATGATAAGCAAAAAGTTCCAGTCATGCAACATCATCGTATGAGCGAATTTTCGTAAATTATCTTGCTATATTAAGTTAAATTGTTCAGAACTTCATGTGAAAAGAAATTGGTAACTACCTATTCTGTGGAGAAAAAAGACCCGTTCTAAATCATTTTCCACACAAAAAAGAATTTGGATTTTTAGCCTTTTTTTGCAGTTTTTATCTATTTTTTGGTAAATATTAATGAAATTTAAGTACATTTTCCAGCATAAATTTGTTCATGTTGTAGTTTATTGTTAGTAAACTTTTTTTTAACTAAAATTCTGCCAAAAAATATACATTTAACAATTTTTAGCCGTCTTCAGTGATTTTTTTCAGTACGTTTTTTGAAATTTGACCAATTTAATGTGCTCAAAAAGTGATGGCCAACAAACAGCGCGAGAACGGTTTTTTTTTTTTTTAATATCAAGCCTAAGGAGAGTTATCGTCTGGAATGATATATATATATATATATATATATATATATATAATGCCAACTTCGGGAATCGTTTCAGAATGTTTCAAAACGGATTTCATATATATATATATATATATATATATACAAGAGCCAACTTCGGGAATCGTTTCAGAATGTTTCAAAACGGATTTCAATGAAGAAAATTAGAAGAAGAAGAAAAATCCGTTAAAAATTTTCCAAGCCATTGCAATATTTTCATTTTCTACGAAAATTCGCTAAAAACACGTTAGAATGAAAAACTGCAACAACTATTTTAGTTGTCGACTGTGGAAACTAGTATCAGTCTAGAGTTTCCTAAAGCTGAGATTTGTATCTACAACAATGATTCAGGCAGTAGAAGAAATACTTTTGTAAGATATGGCATATTGGGGTTAGGACGCTCAGTAAAATTCTTGCTTTATACAAATAGAAAACAACTACATACCTTGAACTACATATGCAACTACAGGATCAGCGCATTTCAGCATCTCTGTAGGCGTAGGTTGAAACATGTTGGTGAAAGAGTGTTCATCAACATCTTCAGATGCTGAAGTGTGTCCTTCTTCCTCTTCTTCTTCAAGTAGCTGATGATTGATCTCGAATCCAAATTCGAGACCTTGTACATCACAAAGAGAGCATGATGGATCACAAATTATCACAGGGGGTCTCTTTCCAGAAACACAGTTATCATCTGCTGGTTTGGTCTTGTTTTTGGATTTTGATAGAGGGAGCTTGACAATAACAGTCTTTTCAACGTTCACAACACTATCAAAAACGACTTTTTCTTTCTTTGGAACACTCACAGTATATTCTACATACATATCCGTAGACGAATCGTGGTGAAGAGGAGGATAATCCTCATTTGTTATCCGAATATTATGACACTTTTCCTTTCTAACTGGCAGCTGAACCATAACAGTAGGAATGGAGTCAGGTGATGGAAGTTCATCAGGTGAAGACAACACCTTATCAACATAATCAGCCTCACATTCAGAAAATGGCTTTGAGGGTGACGGTACAGCCCTTGCTATAGCCGCATAAGATGCATTTTTAATGCAACTATCACCAAGTGATCTCATGGAACACGTTTCACTCGAAATCGGAAGTGAATGAACACTGTCTCCATCAGAACTTTCATCTGTTTTTTCAGAAGAAGGGACAGATGATGTAGATTTTCTTCGGGAAATACTGTGTCTTTCAAATGAGCAACAATTTCTTTCTTTGGATGGGCAAGAAAATGATTTTTTCGCGGAGTAAACTGTAAAGTTGTGCATTTTACTCCTTGGCGTATGAAAAGTTGCGGTTTTCTTTTTCCTCTGCTTCTTCTTCACAGTGAGAAAGTCTGAGTCAGCCTCACTGTCAATAATTTCTTTCCTTGAGATTGATGGGGACATTGAAATAGAGCTATTGCATGTGTTAACAGTTTTATTACTTGAGCCCAAACTGCTATCCTGACTAGTATACTCATCAAATCCACGTTCTCCAGAACTTTTCTCAATAGAATTATTTACTACAGGAATAATAATTTCCTGACTCTGCTCACTAGTGCTTGAAGTGAGATCTTCAAAAGTAGAAATACGAACTTCTTCAAGACTACTGCTCTTCTGGAATTTATTATCCTTAGTTTTCCTCCCTTTCCGAACTGTGTCTGAACTTTTATCACGAACTGGCCGCAACTTGTTAGAAATACGCGAGGAACTTTTGGGGAAATTCATTCTTTGTCTTGTAGACTTGTTATCAGTTCTAGTTGGTGATTCTATGTACTTCATCACAGCATCAATGTCCTGAGCAATGTCACTTCTATGACCTTCAATGTGTTCTGACAAAATTGTATTTTTGTCATTTTTGGCCTGAAATATAACCAACCTATTAATTACACCTCAATGTATTGGAATGGATAGGCAATGAACAAAATAGTAATGATTGCATATAAATTGTGTAACAACATAAATCCATTCACTCTATGTTCATTTGCGAATCAGTCACACAATAATTCAGTACATGGCTAGAAAAGGGGTCCACTCCTAATTGAATTCCTTAAGGGAGGACAGCACAGGCCTAGAGCCCCAGCCATAAAAAAATGATTTTGAAAATGTGTTCCAACATCTAAAACAATCGTAACCCCATCTTATAATCAGTGAATCATTATAAATTCATAACAGATTAAAAAAACACTTGAGTAATGATATAAATCAGGGTTCAAAGGAATTCTGGTACTATTTTTTTTCTTTCAAGATCAAACGAAGTATAATATCAATTCACATCTGAAAATATGACGTTATGATAGTTAACATTACAAATGGGACTAAATTTCAAAATCCCAGAACGAAAACAGATACTAAGGATTGGACTTATTGAGGAAAGGTATATGCATCGAAGTTGATTATACTAATAACATATGCTAAGCATTAATTCAATACCAAAGTGTCCCCAAGGAACAATAATTTTCAGTGGTCTCACTGCACCATATTCAGTTTCAATAGTTACAGAGCATATGTCCACATAGAAATTCAAGGAACCGAGGATGTAATCCTTTGCAGAGAAGGTGTTACACAAGAGAAACTCTTGAGATACTATTTGAAGAGCTTTAAACTTCCCCTATTTTAGAGACCGTTCAAATCCTTGAAAATGAGTAATGTTGGTGTGCAGACGATTCAATTGCTCAGATAAGAATTTTAAAAAGTGGGTTAAGATTAATGAAGTAGGTCCTAAATATAGCTATTTCCTGCAAGGAAGTAAGCCTTACTTGAATCCAGCAGATTGAAACAAGGCTATACGGAATTTTGGGGAAAAGAAATTGATGTGGCCAGAGGACAGAGGTTCCTAGGGATAAAGATAAAGGAGGACCTTATAATGAAAAGCTGGTGTACTTATGTCAAATTAATGTAAAGTAAAGGGCAAAACTGTAAACAAGTTATCAGATAATGGAGAAGCTCAGCCTCATTCGCTCAGTGATTCGATACCAGCACCAACCAGATGGAATATCAGTCTTCTGAAGGATGTGGCAATCGAGGGATCAGTTTGCAGCACGCATTAGATTGCTAAATAGGAGAACTGATCACCAGCTCTCACAGGAAAGTGCAAGACATCCTAGGGGAATTAATGATGAATGCATGGGGAAACTGTGTGAGGTAGCGCATTATAATGGATAAATCAGGATCCTAATCCATGCTTTAAGGAGGTCTGGCGTGAATAGGAATATGGGAGCCATAGAGGGTGGCATTCATTGTTTGAAGTCGTGTAGTAAACACAGACCCATTTCACTGCTGCCATCCAGTCTAGCCTCAGAAAAAGACATAAATACGTCAGTGTCTGTATGGATATACATGCTTCTTTCTCGCCACTGTCTGTCCAGCTGGCAGATTGTATTGGACATGTGAAATTGGGTTCTGACAGTAGTTGGAGGATGGCTACAGGTGTGACTCAACATAGCAGTAATCTGCGCTTCTAGCGAGTGCCTTGGAGGTGCTGGAAAAAGATGAAGGAGTGCAGTGCTAGGGTTTGGAGATGGAGCAAATCTACAGTTACGAACTTAAAGGGAGTATTTGAATGAAATGGAGGAGTGTCTAAGATTGGGAAGGAACAAGATGCATAGATGTGTCGATGATGAAATCGAACTTCAAATGACGGATCAAGCCAACCTTACACCAGGATCTCATCATGACTGATTATTAAAAACTCGTTCAATCTCAATACAAAAGAATTTTGAGCTATTTTGGGGGAAGTTCCCAATCTACAGGAACCCACCCTCTTAACCCTTAAGCTCTTGACAGACCCATGAAAAAATATGATGTTCAGTTGTTAAGTTTTCGTTTCAACAGCATAACAGCAGTCACTAACATAGTTATTACAGTTTTGTAGCAAATTCATAACAAAAAGTTAATCTATGCTACAGATGAATGGGTTCTTCATATTATCTTATAGAAAAGAAATAAAGTGCAGTTGATGATGTTTAACCTTTAGCCGGCGGCATTTTCCTTTGCGTTCTTGTATAGCACTGAGAGAATTGGCGTTTTCATCAAAGTTCTTGGTCTGAAAAAATTCATTCAATTAGGAAACTTCAAATGAACTATGAGGTTTGTAGTTGATAGAAAAGAATAGAATAGATTTTGGCCCTTACACAAGTCATAATTGAATATGTACAGAATAGATAGGTATATAATGAAACAACATAAGGAAAGAAATAATCTAAAGGAATTTTAAAAAATTCCTCGACACTATAACAAGGGCTTCCCATCCCAGCAAGGACTTCCTTACAGTCACCCGGAACGGTCTTCTGAGTGGTGTCCGCACAGCAGTGGGGAGATGATTAAAAAGCTTTGCTCCCATAAACTCAAAATTTCCTCATTGCGCAGCAGTTAGGTCGCACAGCAGTGGGGAGATGATTAAAAAGCTTTGCCAGTTAGGTGGCAATGCTCAGACTGTAGATTGCACTGCCCTCTAGTTTCATATGTGTGTTTGACTTCACCTGATGAGAAGCAGGTCAAGTTAGCATGAGTAAAACAGAGGAGTTCCAAGATGTCAATGTCATAAATGGTGGGGATTCCATATCTTTTGAAAAGAGGACGGCAAGTTATCAACACCTGCTATGATTCTCACACCTTTTCTTGGTCGAGAAATACCCTTGATACCGCAGGTGAATTTCCCCAAAGGAGAATACCATATGATATACTAAACTGGAAACATCCAAAAAAGAGTACTCGCATGACTGCTGGGGAAGCATACACGAAATCATACACAAAACCGTTGAGAGCTGCTTGTGCAGCTTATCACAATGAGCATCCCATGTTAGGGATCCATCAAATAGGAAGCCAAGATAGTTAAAGGTGGGGGGACAAAGACGAGACAAATCAAAGACGATGTTTTGAATTTTCTCTCTCTTAAGAGTCAGATGGTTGCCAACACACCAATCTTGCACCATACTCATGTCACGCTCCAGGAAAATAACTCACAGTCGAAGAGGTTCGGTCACCCTGGCCTCCTGGCTCTGATTGTTAGAGCATCGCAACTTCGGGAAATTAATAATAATTTCTCGTAGTTGTGACGACGCGAGTTCGAACTCCTGTCGATGTATAAAATATTTTTGGGTTGTTACAGTGGTGCAGTCGAAATAGGACCAAAAATTATACGAAACTATAATTATTAAATCCCTCTCGAGCCAAAAGACTGTAAACATCACATTTCCTGTTGTTATGCCTTTCATTTCCTCACTCACTTGAGTCAAAACACACCATGACAATGACCTCGCTCGACTGCTGACTTGTTCCAGCGAGCATCTGCTGAGCCAGCTGCCTGCAATTACACTTCATCATTCGTCCGACCCCAAACCAGCTGAGACGGCTGGTATTTGACTCCGGGGAAATGTCACGCTCCAGGAAAATAACTCACAGTCGAAGAGGTTTGGTCACCCTGGCCTCATGGCTCTGATCGTTAGAGCGACGCAACTTCGGGAAATTAATAACAATTTCTCGTAGTTGTGACGACGCGAGTTCGAACTCCTGTCGAGGTATAAAATATTTTTGGGCCGTTACACTCATCACAGACTCTGAAGTTGTCATTTAAAGGTCTAAGTTTAATGTTCTAATTATGAAGGCTGAATTGTCTGCAAATAAAAACACGTCCACTCCTATAGCACGATACATTACTATTGAATCCTACAATACAGAATGATGATAATCCTGAACAAGTTGTAATGATTTCGAACCTTGTACCAACTTTAGACAGTAAAGAATTGTACAAAATTGTTCGCATCAAAACTTTTTGAGAGAAAAGTTCCAGTTATGAGCGTTTGAGCGAATCGTATAAGCGAATTTTCGTGAAATACCAGATTATGCTAGGTATAATTGCATTGTTTTGAAATTTGGGCACTTCGGGTGCAAAGAAATTGTTAACTACCAATTTTATGGCAAACACAAACTCATTCTAAATAGTATTCTACAATTCAAATTGATTTTTTTTTTTTTTTTTTTTTTTCGTTTTTAATAGATGATTAGCAAACATTGGTAAAAATTAATATTTTAAGAATTTCAGCATAATTTTGTCTATGAATGTTTTAATGGTCTATTTCATCGTTGATAAACTTATTTTGAATAAAATTCTGCTAAAAATGTATGTTAAACTATTTCTAGCCATTTTTTTTTATTTTTTAATGCAATTTTTAGTGATTTTTTTTTTATTATTTTTTTTAGATTTGAGCAATTTAATGTGTCATATTTTCGTTAGGATAGCTTGATTTTTTTTGTTGCAAAAACAGAATTTTTATCTCAATCCTAAGATTTATCGCCTGGAAGGATGTATATTATACATGAATAAGTGTGAAAATCCAGGAATCGTTTCAGAAAGCCACAAAACGGATTTCAATGAAGACATTTTTCAACAATTTTGTTTTTAAAATATTCGGAATCATTGCAATAGCTTCATTTTTTTTTATGAAAATTCGCAAAATAATGTTGGAAAGCCTTTTTCAAATTTAATGAAGCTACACAGTGTAAACAGAACTAAGACCAACGTTTATTCATACTTACTAACCTGTCTCATGGAATGAAGTACAATGATACACCACACCTACCTGAAGGGCCAAGAAATTATATAAACTCTCGTCAACTAAATTATGTAAAATTTCTCCTAGAATTCCCACAATACAGGGTCTGGACTCTGGGGATTAGACAGGCACATACAATCCTCTTTCTGTCATTTAGAACTTGTGCTCGAGTCTACCTCCTCACCCTTTATATACCAAACCACTAATTCTATGCCCAAGAACAATCAAATTGGTTTTCTATCATTACGAATTTTATTTATCCTACTCAGTGACAAATACGACTTTCTCAGCATCAAACACTTTAGTTTTCCAGTCTTGTACTATTAGTGAGCCTTCCACAGCTATCCTAGCATAGATAACAGCCTGCATTTGAAATCCGTTACATGATAAACTTTGAAAAAATGATGAATTTTCAGGGAATCATCATTACTTATTAATTATTCTTTCTTTTTGAATGAACCAAAACAACGTACATTCAAACTTAATATTCAACAGTAGTGTAAACATCTCCAAGTCCTTCGCCTCTCTAAACTCACATAATTAATTCAATCTCAAGAAAAATGGCTGCATGCTCCACTATATACGTTTGATATTTGAATAAATCGTTAAACAGAAATCAAATATGCGTTTCTGATTCAATGTGCGTTTCTGATGTCCAAGATGATTGATGTTGAATAAACAATTAGGGGACAGTTACCTTTCCATCACAATCTTGAAAAGAATTTGTTTATTCTTATTTAGTCCAAATCCTGATCCAGAGTTCTGTAATTAATAGAGATACTAATTATGTGTTCGGTGTCCACTCTCTTGGATAGCCCTCCCAGACAAAACACACCAGTCGATTTATAGGAAGTCTATCAAAATGGACTCAATCAAGGAGTTGAAAACTTTGAAAGTCTCTGACACATTAACTCTATGCAGACTAGCCTGCAGAGTCCAAATTGAAACCAGCCAAGATGGAACCCTTTTCATACTAGCTGCATCGATCAAGAGTAGTTGGCCAATCCACAAGGAGCACCTGGCAATAGGAATTCAACAATAATGGGGTTTCAAAGATGATTTAGTAGTGCAAGATGACATAATCTACTAGAATCAGGTGATTATCCCAAAAACATTGCAAGCAGAACTTATTGACAAAATATATCCTTGTCATATAGGACAAAATGCTTCTCTTTGCAAAGCCAGATAAACCATATTCTGGCCTTTTTTAGGTAGAGGTGGTATCAAAGGCAATAGAGGAAAATCAATCGCCATCCTTTGCAAATGATACACTCCCCAATACATCTTGCTACAGATTGATTCGGTCTGTTTCTCCCACGATAGTGTATCCTGTATCGAAATCCCCAGATTTTAAAATCGTGTTCATAGATTAGGACTACCCCGTCTATTTCAACTTCTCAAAACTATTCAGGTCTAACTTTGCGAGTTGAGCTTGATATCTGTGCTGAATTTTTTGTAGGATTGAATGCCATTCCGTATTGCTGACACCACACTCCTAATTGTTCGATGTCGCAATTTAGTTTAACTACAGTTTGTTAGATATCCTCAATGCTACAGGTTAGGTACATTTGCGGATGTGCTGACAGAATGTGAACCTTTTTGGAAGAGGATTGATGTATAGTTAAAATAACGTTGCTGATAGAATTGAACCCTGAGGGGTACCTGCTTGAACAGCAAGACATGAGGACATTTCATCATCTGGGCCATTGGATACTGGGTACATTGCTCTCTCCCCAATAAACATGAATGAAACCACAATCTGATTTTGCTTTTTCGAAACAGTAATTGAATTTAAAGCATATAAAAGGTAAAGGAGAGCAATATAGTGAATAAATAATAATGAAACATGCAAAATAACTTGAACACGGCACTTAGAGACAGAAGCCAAAATTCACATACCGCAGCGCCAAAGGAATCGCCCACAGCGAAATAGTTAGAAAAGGAAGAACAATCATCAATTATCATTCAATTAATCTGGAAACTAATAAAACGCCACAACAACCCAACCACAAAAGTAAATAGGCTACTAATGAGTAGGTGACCTCACTAAGTTTGGATTGTTCACCGAAATATTAATGCAACAGGATACACAAACAAAAAACAAGGGATTACGTACGTGCAGCAATAAAAAGCTGGAGTAACCTCCCTATTTTGGTACAGTACAACAAATCACAGAATACTTTCCTGTAAGCAGATTGCCGACAGTGAATAATCGACTTTTCTAATAAGAGGCAATTGAGTTCTGTTAGTATTGTTATGTTCAAGGAAAATAACCAACAGTCGAAGTTGTTTGATTAATCGGCCTCATAGCTCAACCCATTGGAGTATTACAACTTAACGGAAGTTTCTCCTTAGTAGCAAGGGTACGAGTTCGAACTCTGTCAGAAGTATTGAATATTTTTGGGCCGTGACAGTGGCGCAGTCGGTAGGAACCGAAATAATATGTAACAATAATTAATTAAATCTATCTCGAGCCAAAAGACTGTAAACATCACATTCCCTAATGTAGCATATTTCACTTGTGTCAAAACACACACCGGGACAACGACCTTGCTCGACTGCTGGAACTTCTTTCAGCAAGCATCTGCTGAGCCAGTGGCCTGCAGTTTCACTTCGTGATTTTGTCTAACCCCAAGCCAGCTGAAATGGCTGGTATTTGACTGTGCGGAAATGTTATTTTCAAGGAAAATGACCGACAGTCCAAGAGGTTTGATTAATAGGTCTCATAACTCAACCAGTTGGAGTGTTGCAATTAAAGGGAAATCCCCTTAGTAGTAAGGCACAAGTTCGAACTCTGTCAGAGGTATAAAATATTTTTGGGCCGTAACAGTGTATTCCTATCAAGTATTTTCCCAGGCGAAAATTATTTATCTATGGCACACAAATTAGAGCATAATTCAGGATTGTTATTTTCTTTAATAGAATCACTAAAGCCTTCTTTTATAAATCTGGATAAAATCCTAATGATATAGAAGCATTATTTATGAGGCGAGTAGTTTCAAAACCGGCTCAATCCATACTTGAAAATTTTTCAGGAAACACAAAAAACGTTCAGCACTCCATTTTAACCCAGTTAGTTCC
The DNA here is from genome assembly GCA_030762985.1 of Adelphocoris suturalis. Lineage (NCBI taxonomy): Eukaryota > Metazoa > Arthropoda > Insecta > Hemiptera > Miridae > Adelphocoris > Adelphocoris suturalis. Next base: position 109,566,189 of record CM061045.1, on the reverse strand, counting down.
ATTTCATTGCTTAACAGAGTGTTTTATCACAAATTTTGACTTTGAAAATGGTCTGGGTTCCTCGAAATTCAAAATCAAAGTTTGGATTGAGCTGGTTTTGATGAAATTCTAGTAGTTTGACCTAGCTCTGATGCCATATTCCTAAGAGTATCCTCTAAAATTCTATTATTCATGTCGGAAATAACATTTTTTCGGTATTTATACGGTAAGAAGCTTGTAGGTTGCAAAAAAAAAAAAAAAAAAAAAAAAAAAAAAAAAAAAAAAAAAAAAAAAAAAAACGACTGCATAGCAACAGCCTATGTAGAAACCAGGCTTGTAGAAACATTTGAGAATTTCTTTATTTCACAAAACCCCGAAAAATGATAGAATATTGAGTAATTTAATATTAAACAGTAAAAAAAAGAGCGGGAAAATGGGTGAAACTGTGTACACCAGAACAAAAACGTCCAACGCCAAAGGCAGGCGCGCTCCTAGCTGCTCAAACTGAGAAGCATGGATTGAGCCAGTTTTGACGCGAAACCACCACTTCAGTGGGGTTTTTCTATTGGATTGAACCGGATTTGGTCCGTAAGAGTTGAAGAAATTGGAAAAAAGTGTATTTCGAAAAAATTTGGATTGAGCCAGTTTTGAAACTACTCGCCTCATATATGTATATTGGTCATTACAGGAACTACTATGTCGGCTAATATAGGTACGCAATAAATCTACAGACATCACAGCTGTTAGAGGCCTATGAACCATCTCCTCAGAAATCGCATTCAATTCAAACTTTTCTTTACAGACCATGTCCATGACTCCAACAGTTTTGGGAATCGATCAGAACAACTTCATGACAGAAGAATTTGTTCAGTGTATTAATGTCAACTGGCAATGTTTCAACACTTTAAGATTTTTCCCCACTCACCCCGCAGTTTATGATACTCTTCCAAAAATCTTTTGGACTTTCATTGCATTTCAATAATTTCTTGAAATATTGTACTTGTGCATTCCTTAGTTTTCGTTTCACCTAATTCCTAATTTTCTAATATAAATTATTCTTTCCATTGCATTTACTTTTCCTTCATTCACTACGAATTGTATCACGTACACCCATCAAGATTCTTATATAAAATGAAATCCAAGGTGCTAGGGTATGCTTCAGTTCAAGTTTTACAAAGGGGCAATGAATGTCATATAATTCTACAATTAATTTGTTAAATATTATAATTTTTTCATTCATAAATTTCTCATCATATATTAACTTCTAATTAAGCTTTTTTGCGAATTCTAGAACAACTTTTTCATTAAATTTACTTTTATCCCTCACTAGAATTATTAGTCTTTTAACGTTAGATTGTTTCAAAGTCAAGGAAAAATATACAAAATCATGCTCCAAATTTATTGACCGTCTTCATATTATTAGTGAGCATTAGATCAATTGTAAAATACAACTAATGTTGTGGTGACTTGGATATTATTACCTTGCTTGGTATTTACTATGCCAACAGTTGTTAGTGATCATATTAGACATTCAAATTATTGTTACCGTGATGACTGTTCGATTTACCAGTAATTTAGCCCGTTTTCCTTTTGTATTAATTCTCACGTTTATATTAAAGTTTAATAATATTTGATGTGCGTGCCTCCTTCAACTACGAGTAGAAAAGACATTTTATATGTACAGTGTTTTTTATGTTGTTAGACCGTATACATGATAATAAATTAGTAATTAAATAATTCATGAAATGTGTAAGTAAGGATTCTATACGAATTTTCTTCTTGAAGAAAACTGTTCATTAAATGTTTGAGATAATTTATATCACGATATATATATATATATATATATATATATATATATATATATATTAGTTGATTGACAACGAATAACGAAACGTCTCACAGTGAGTCTCACTTTTGTGAATTTATTATATGTAAAAATCTAAGTATATATATATATATATATATATATATATATATATATATATATATATATATATATATATATATATATATATATATATGTAAAGTTCGACCTCATCGAACTTCAGATAGCTACACTGCGGAGCTGTCTAGTCGGCGCCCTTATATTGATAGTGGTTCTCACTGATGTACCCGGATTACTGTTATCGCTTATTATTATTATTATCATGGTTGCTCCGCATCGCCCGTTGCGGCGGTCCACGTTCATAACCCTTATCGGTCTTACCTGTCGTCAACTCGCATCAGTTAATGTTCGGACTCGAGCATGGGCGGATATTGCTTCTTGTGAGCCCCACTCGAACATTCACGTGTTTTTGATTTCTTCATTACAGGTATGTCCTACTACAATACTTGTTCTGGCTTATCAGTATTGTTGAATAAGCTATGTATGTTTATTGATGAAATAAATACTTCATTACAGATGCAATCAGGTGTGGATTAATTTCGAGTACCATCTTACAAATCAAAAACAACGATTTCCGCCCAACCGAATAACATGCCGAAGTATCAGCTTTACATCGTAGCTGAAGCTAGCAGCTCTACCGAGAAGACAACGATTCTGAAACTCAAGAAAATCAAATCGGCGGAGGATGAAACCTGGTACAGTTTTCCGGATGAGTTGCAAGGTTTGAGTCTCCATAAGAATTTAATTGATCTTCCTCCAGTTAAAAGTGCTGCGAGCTCAATCAAGGCTAGAGGTCAGTACCGAACTTTAAATGTAATTTTTCCCCCGGAAGTTGAAGCGTACTATAAAGATGAAGCTGGAAACTTCATTTTTAATGATTTCCTTTTGTCTCAAACACATGTTCAACCGAGTACGCCTGTAGTCACGCCGGAAAAGGGACTTCCCGAACTGGTTTCATGTCTCACCAATCTAGTTGAAAAAAAAGAAGACTCCTTAAATGAAATTAAGAAACATTTCTTGGTCGAAAAATTTTCGTCTCGTAACAAAAACGTTCAAGCGTGGGTCAAAGATTTTGAGCGAGAAGCTTCTCGATTTTCTTTGGCTGGTTCAAGATTGATTGAAGTTTTTAAACTATGTTTAGATCAATCAATGAACGATTGGTTTTCGAATGCTCAAAAGAAGCTAGGTGTCGAGGCAAGCTGGAATTGTTGGAAAGAAAACTTGATTTCCACCTACACTGATGATTCCTGGACACCAGTTCGCTTTGCATATAATTTTCGATATATGACGGGTTCTTTCGTTGACTTCGTGGTAAAAAAGGAACGATTGCTTCTCGATCTCGACCACCAAATTCCAGACCTAATAATGCTAAATCTCATTGTCCTGGGCCTCCCCGTTAAAATTCAGAACGAGCTGAGAAGGTCTTCTATCAACTCAGTAGAACGTCTAATTTCAAAACTGAAGAAGTACGACTACGAATCACCCAAGAGGACCATTTCGGTGGATCTTGTGGACAATAAAGCCCCGATTTCCAGAACGTCCGAAACTTCTGGAAAATTTCAGAAGGCACTTACTATTGAAGGAAAAACTGCTTGCTCTATTTGTGAGAAAAGTAATAGAGGCACCCGTTTTCATAAAGAAAAAAATTGTTGGTTCAAGGATTCAAATGCGAACAAAATAAAAACTGTGAATAATTTGGAGATAGAAACAGAACTAAATTCCAAAATTAGCGATCAAAAAAACTTGTAATGATACCACTGATTAAGGTTGACTTGCTTATCAATAACAGCCAAAAATGTACAGGAATTTATGATCCTGGTTCAAACATTTCTTTGATAAATTCAAATTTTCTAAAAAAATCAGGTATTAAAGTTTCGAAGGCTGATGATAGCAAGTTCAGTATGGTGAGTGGTATCGGAAAAGTCTGCGGAATTATTTACGTTGATCTTAGAATAATGAACATTTGTCATAATGTATCAGTCTTTGTAGTAAATAGTAAAAGTTTCCGATATGATTTTCTAATTGGCTTGGATTTAATTGTAAAATTTAAATTATGCCAAAACGAAAAGCTGGAAATCACTCAAAATTTGCCTGAGCATCTGAAACTAAGCAATGACGATGTCTCATCCAATAATGGCACAAACAACCTTTGTAGAGTAAACTTCAATAGTTCTATTAACGTGAATGATTTCCAAGCAAATTTAGATCATTTAAATAATAAACAAAAACAGAAAATTATGGACATTTTGCATAAATACAAAACAGTTTTTGCAAAGGATAAATATGATATTGGTACAGTTTCAGATCATGAAGCTACCATAAAATTAATCGAGCACAAATATGTATCCAAAAAACCATACAGGTGCTCTATTGAAGACCAAAAAGAAATCGAATCTCAAATTTCAAATTTATTATCGGCCAACCTTATCGAAGGATCAACCTCTCCTTTTGCGGCACCAGTTACATTAGCTTACAAAAAAGATGAAAATAAAAAAAGTAGACTTTGCATTGACTTTACAGAATTAAATAAGTTAGTTGTGCCTGAAAGCCAACCATTTCCACTAATAACCGACCTAATTGTAAAAACCAGAGATTGCAAATGGTTTTCAGTATTGGATATAAATAGTGCATTTTGGTCAATTCCCCTACGAAGCAAGGATTACTATAAAACCGGGTTTGTTACACAAACCGGTCATTATAATTGGAAATGTTTACCATTTGGCTTAAAAACCTCACCAGCGATTTTCCAAAGAATATTACGAAACATTATCCGTCGGAATGGCCTAGATTCTAATTGTGTAAATTACATCGATGATCTTTTGATTTTTTCAGTAACATTTGAGGAGCACTTAGAGCATATTGAAAAATTAATGAAGGCAATTATTAAAGAGGGTTTCAGACTTAAGCTTTTAAAATGTAATTTTGCGACAAACAGTGTGAAATACCTTGGCCATATAATCGGAAACAACGAAATAAGACCAATAAACGACAACGTTCTACCAATAAAAAAATTTCCAACACCACAAAATAAGAAAAATATAAGACAATTTCTGGGAAAAGTAAACTTTTACCGCGGCTATATCCCAAATGCAACTAAGATTCTCGAACCGTTCCATAATTTATTAAGAAAAAATGTAAAGTTTAATTGGAATGATGAATGCGAAAAGAATTTTAACATAATAAAAAATCATCTTTGCTCGGAACCATGTCTTGCTATTTTTAATCCAAATAGGCAGACTATAGTGCAAACCGATGCAAGTCTCGAGGGCATAGGCGCGATTTTAAAACAAAAACAGGACGATGGAAATTACAAACCAGTTGCTTATTTTTCAAAAAAATTAAATGAACACCAGAAACGTAAGAAGGCTATTTTTTTAGAATGCTTAGCTATTAAGGAGGCATTAACGTACTGGAAATACTGGTTACTTGGTATCGAGTTTGTTGTTCACTCTGACCACAAACCTTTAGAACATTTAAAAATAAATTCCCGAACAGACGATGAATTGGGTCATTTAATGTTTACCCTGTCACAATATAATTTCAAGATAAAATATGTCCCGGGAGGCTTGAACTCGGAAGCCGACTGTTTGTCAAGAAATCCAGTTCTGGAATATGAGGACTCAGACTATGACTTGAAAATTGTAAATTTCATTGAATTAGAGGAAATAGTTGAGGATCAAAGTAAATTAAACCTTTCGTCGGAACATCACATCGCAAAAATAGGCAAAATACTATACAAACAATATAAAAATCAAAGTAAAATAATCGTCTCCAAAGAATTTTGCTACAACCTAATTGAAAAAGTGCATAACAGATTTGGTCATATAGGCCCAAAACAAATCGAAATGAAGATAACATCTTTTTATTTCTGCAAGGATCTAAAGAAAATTATTAATAAGTTCTGCCGAGCTTGCACTATTTGTATAATGAATAAATCTAGAACTCCATTTGTTTATGGTCATCTCTCGCAATTAGGCCCAGCCACACAACCTTATGAATACATGTCATTAGATACTGTTGGTGGATTTGGGGGTTATCGCTCGCCTAAACGTTTCTTACACCTCTTGGTAGACCATTTCACTAGATTTGCCTATATCTTAACATCGAAAACCCAAAAAGCTAATGATTTCATTGCACTCGTAAATAAAGTCATATCCAAAGGCAACAAGATAGGCACATTACTCGCAGATCAGTATAGTGGAATTAATTCCAACGAATTCAAATCTTTTTTAAAACAACATCGTGTAAAGTTAATTTTCACTGCTGTCGATTGTGCATTTTCAAATGGGCTAAACGAGCGACTTAACCAAACCTTAGTTAATCGAATTCGATGCAGGATCCATGAACAGTCCTCGAACACGAGGCACTCATGGTCGACAATAGCAAATCAATGTGTAGAGGATTATAACAACACAATTCATACATCTACTAAATTCAGTCCAAACTATTTGTTAAATAATATAGATAGGTATACATGTTGTTCCAAACGAATGTGAACATCAGAGGAATCTGGAGGAAGACCGGAAAAAGGCTTTTGAAAATTCCCAAAAAATACACGAAATCAATAAAAAAAGGTATGATAAAAACCGGAAAATACCTACCTTCGAGGTGGGAGACATGGTATATGTAAACCATGGCAATAGCATGAATAGACACAAACTTGACCAAATTAGAACTGGCCCGTTTAAAATTTCCGAAAAGACATCAAACTCTATCTATAAGATCGACACAGGTTTTCGAAAATCTGAGTCAAACTATTTCCATGTTTCCAAGCTTTATCCACATTCCTCTGACGATGGACTCAAAAATTTCATGGGGGACGGGGGATGTAAAGTTCGACCTCATCGAACTTCAGATAGCTACACTGCGGAGCTGTCTAGTCGGCGCCCTTATATTGATAGTGGTTCTCACTGATGTACCCGGATTACTGTTATCGCTTATTATTATTATTATCATGGTTGCTCCGCATCGCCCGTTGCGGCGGTCCACGTTCATAACCCTTATCGGTCTTACCTGTCGTCAACTCGCATCAGTTAATGTTCGGACTCGAGCATGGGCGGATATTGCTTCTTGTGAGCCCCACTCGAACATTCACGTGTTTTTGATTTCTTCATTACAGGTATGTCCTACTACAATACTTGTTCTGGCTTATCAGTATTGTTGAATAAGCTATGTATGTTTATTGATTAAATAAATCCTTCATTACAGATGCAATCAGGTGTGGATTAATTTCGAGTACCATCTTACATATATATATATATATATATATAGATTGGTAGGTTTTTTTCGACTGTATTCTATAAAATATTTGAAGTTGGGGGATCTCGAGTGACTGAACCTCGAGATCCCCCAACTTCAAATATTATATATATATATATATATATATATATATATATATATATATATATATATATATATATATATATATATACACGATGCAGTTGAGATTATTTATATTGTAGTTGTTTTATACGTAATGGCTTGAAAGTGTTGTTGCAATTCAAGTATGATAAACACTCTAACTGTCCTTTAACGAAATTGCATACATTGTAACTGTTCAATTTTAGATATAATATTTTTAGATTCTAATTATTGTAACTAATATTTTTAAACATATTTCCAGTTACCACATCTATCGTTACCCTATCAGTCTCTTCTGACACTACTGCGGTCCATTCGAATCGTCCATGAATGTTGATGTTTTGAATTGTCCATCAGTTTTGTTTTGAAAGCTTCTCGCTGATCTCCAATGCAGTATTGATTTCGATAATCAGTGACGATTCTATTTTCCTTGTGATGATTTTCCCGTTGCAGACCTACACGAATTTATAATTGTATTCCTTTTTATGATTTCTCACCATGTTAAGAAGCTTCCGCCTAATCTGTGAGGTCAGCGTACCTCACAAATGCGTTGACAAATCTTTTATTTCAACTCTTCTCTTCTTTTATCACTAGAATGATTTTTGAGCAGCTTTCCAAACCTCTCATGGGTGACCTTGACCTCTTTGCAGGAGTTGTCAAGTGACGAAAACGTTTGATCAAATCTTGGAAGACTATCATCTACTGAAACCTTTTTGTTCAGCACCTACATTGTTTTCTGCAGTGTATTTTTGCAGAAGCATGAACAAGAGTATCGTTCTTCAACGTCGAACTACATCCCCCACAACACGCCAAGCAGCACCATGGTTTCCATGAATCTTTGAGAAGTTTATAATCCTCTTTAAAACCCAAATAAAAAGTGCCTTCAGCTGCCCCTTTGATAGTCTTAGACAATGAATTTACTTAAGCCAATGTCAAGGATTAGACATTTCGTATTTTTGTTATAGGACCACTCCTTGGTGGAAGAACACCTATAGTTGGGAGTTACGAAGCAGCAGTAGATGTAAGTGCATGATCTGACTCAAAGTCAACTTCTCCAAACCACAGAATCAAGCAAGAAGAGATATGACTTACACCAAGACTCTGAGGCATCCAGAGAGCAGCAAAATACTGTATTCTTATCCTTGTAATAAAATTATAGAGGCAGCAAAATTACGAATTTTTGGCCTTGTAGGAAAATTAGAACTTGTCCAAAACTTCAGTCTCACTGAGTGGACTATGTAGCTAATCAAGACTTTTACAGTGATGTTTGATGATGCTGCGATTCCTATAAGTACACCAGGTCGAGAGACGCTGGCTGACAAGCTGGACTCCATTGCTTAATCACCAGCAGAAGAAGGGATGGAGACAATGAATGATGATATTACTACATAATGATAAATACTACAGTAAGTACCCCTTGAACCATATTATTGCTGTTTAGTACAGATTAATTTAATATTGCTAATGAAACGTCCAGTTTGGTTCTAATAAATTGATGTTATTACTTTCTTTAAATTCATCGGCTGAACAATTTCAGTACTGTGATTCCCTAAAATGAAGTATGCAGTGCACTGTATTTGAATATGAAAAGCCAACCTCAAAACAGGCATTTCCCCAATCAACCCAGAAGGATAGAATGCTCTTTATAGTAGACAGACGGACACCTAAATTTACTCACATTTCTGTAATTTTTTCAGTTTTTAATTCAGTGATCATTTCAGTTTGAGTGCCGATACCTGCGGAAGAAAAACTTATCCCTAGTCCTTGTTAGAGGAGGGGCCGGAGAAAGTATAAATTATAATAATGTCTGAAATTATTGGGAGTGGTGAATCAAGCATTGACACTCACCAAAGTAAAGATGTTAGTGAGTGAGTAACTTACTTTATCAGTAAATTTTTCCCGTAACGCTGGTGAAGAAAGCTCATCTGGGAAAAAGGGACAAAACGATATCAGCATTATACCTAAGCAACATGAATAATAACAAGAGGGTATCATATCGACATTATACATTACAAGATAAATTATTATAGAAACTAATATTCTTAAGAAGAAAATTCTTCACTCAGCCAACCAAGAAGCTTCATCACATCGACTTGTATTTGAATAAAGTAATTTTTTTCATTTCCACTAACGTACGATTGATAATTCCATAGAATTGAAATAATAACAAATTCATTAACAAAAGGCGATTGTGGATTTTTTGAGGTTATAAAGAATAGCTTTAGAATTTCATGGTGGACATAACATGTAATGAACAATTTACCTTTTTCAGATGACGGCCCAATGCCCCCACTACTCATGCGTTTATATGAATCCGAAATCTCCATGTAGGGCTCTTCTTCAAGACATCCTGACGAAAGAGTTCTCTGAAAATTCATCAAATCAATTACATGCACTTTCCATCAATATCAGTAAGTCCAAATTTATGATAAATAAACTTTTAGAAACAATACTTTAAAAAACCAACTCAAAAAATGCATGTATTTCATGAGTTTTCTAGTTACTTGAGAGTTGATGTGCCAGTTGCATGAAATCTGATCTAACCATTAATTTGATGAAGACAGTGGGACAGATGCTCACCTGTTACTATTCTTTGATTGAGTTTTGCAACTTGAAAACTATGGTAAATTTTCTTGAGGATACACAATGCTATTCCAATGTTCAAGATCTAGGAGAGGTGAAGGATTTCTCCAATCAAAAATAACTCGTTATCGAGACTCTATCATGGTTTCTTCCTACAGTTTTAACAAGCATATCGACTAAATAATAATTAATTCAAAGATGACTGACACAATACTTATGGATATTCCACTATAAGTGTGATTTAGATCTGGAACTTCAGAAACCACAAATGTTGGCACAGAAATTAGGCTCCCTATTAACTTAGCATCGATCAGCAAATGAAATATGCAATTTCGTTTTTAGAACTCATGATTCTTGAGGGTGTTTTCTACATCCAGCAGTGTTGGAACGAAATTCACACCATCATACACAAATCTATATATGGCTCTGGTGGAGCAGGAGTGAGTTTCTTTTGTCGACCATTGCAACCATTAGTCTGGCGAAGGTTTTAGGATGTCTTCTTTGTGGTCAGGCAGCAAGGGCAGGAAGCATTGGAGGTTTTCATACAGAATCTTAATGCGTCGTTCCTACCTCTATCATTCACTCATTCCGCGTTTGCCGAACTTCCAAGGCAACCCGATGCTGTCGCTGACCTTGTTCCACCCGGACCAAGCCTCTTCTTGGAAATTGTTTTTGAAAAGGGTAAAAAACTTATTTCCCACATGTACGGAACAACACAAGAGACTATAAAAAAACGTATCTTTTGGCGTCACTGGGGGATTCAACGTTTTCGTTGTTGCATGGTTTATGCTTGCCAAAGGAACCTGAAGACACGACACTGAAATTCGAGGACCTCAGCGAGTTATTATTAAAACATTTCGAACTAGTTAGTCGCAGTTCCGCCATGGGAAAGGAATTTCGTTCTTTACGGCAAAAAGACAACGGAAGTGTGACTGAATTTTCCCCAAAAGTACAGGAGGTATTGTCGAAGTGTTCATTCGGAAATGAATTGGCCATAATTAAGCGATACTTTTGCGGCTGGTCTGGACAGTGCCAAAATTCAAGACTTATTGATGGGGGAGGACCCAATGCCAGCTAACTTCACATTAGCAGAGGCTCTGAGAGGCTTTGGCGAAAGAAGCATCAATAAACCACCTTGTTTTAGACTTACAAATTCAGACCAAACGGAACCTGGTATCAACTACATGAAAGGTAAGAAATCAAATCCTAATAAATCAGGTAGAAAACATGTACCTGGAAATACAAAGAACCACAAAGGAAATAAATGTGAACACTGTGGGTGGAGTAATCATGCTTCGAAGGAATGTCGTTTTAAATCAGCTATATGTCAAATGTAACGACCCAAAAATATTTGATACCTCAACAGGAGTTTGAACTCGTGTCGTTAACTGTGGGAAATTTCCCCTAATTGCAACACTTCAACGATCTGAGCTATGAGGCCAGGGTGATCAAACCTCTTCGACTGTGAGAGTTATTTTCCTGGAGCGTAACATTTCCCCGGAGTCAAATACCAGCCGTCTCAGCTGGTTTGGGGTTAGACGAATGACGAAGTGTAACTGCAGGTCACTGGCTCAGTAGATGCTTGCTGAAAAGTCAGCAGTCGAGCGAGGTCATTGTCATGGTGTGTTTTGACTCAAGTAAGTGAGGAAGTAAAAGGTGCTAACAACAGGAAATGTGATGTTTACAGTATTTTGGCTCGAGAGGGATTTAATTAATTATTGTTTCGTATGAATTTGGGTCCTATTTCGACTGCGCCTTTGTAACAGCCCGAAAATGGTTGATACCTCAACAGGAGTCGAACTGGCGTCGTTACAACTCAGGGGATCAGAGCTATGAGGCCGGATGATCAAACCTCTTCGGCCGTGAGTTATTTTCCTGGAGCGTAACACAAACATGTTCAACCCACGACCTAGCGACCATTTGTCCCCCCAAGAGAAAGAGATGTGCTAAGCAAAAGTCATCTGATCATAAATTTTTAAAATCAGATGGTGAGGCCCCTAATGAACTATTTCTGAACAATTTTTTTCTCTACACTTTGGAGGAAAACAGCCTCAGTAAAAGTGAAGACCGTATCAAAATTGATTTGTCTATAAATACTAAGGTTTACTCGTTTATTTACTGGTTTTCGTCCATTGGTTGGAAGAACAGGTTTATGTTTATTAAATAATAAAAACTGTTCATTTTTCAATTTCCAAAATTGTGAAATTCCGAACATAAAATTGTATCTGAATTTCCAGGTGTTTTTCAAAACCTACAATGGCATATTTTCCAAGCACCAAGTTACACTTTAATTGAAACCCGGAGCCAGACCCGTATCCTTCAAGGCACAGACACTTCCGATTGCATTGAAGGACAAAGTTGGAGAGCAAATCACCCGGTTGCTGAAGGCCAACATCATCGAGCCCGTAGAGTATAGTCAGTAGCCTATCTCCTCAGTTCTGAAACCCAACAATTCAGTACGGATATGTGGCAATTCTAGACTGACAGTCAGCTCCTGGCTTGAAAACAGCAGTGATTCGCTACCTAGAGTGGACCACTTCTGCGCAAACTTTGGTAGAGCTACTATATTTTCAGTAGGATAGATCTACGAGACGCCTATCAGCAAGTGAAACTTGATCCGAAGTCACGTGAGCTTACTACTATTTTGACTCTCCTTGTTTTACATAGATATGAGAAACTGTATTTTGGAATTCCATCTGCTCCAACACTTTTTCAACGGGTTATGAATATTTTGATTTGGGGAGTGGCAGGAATTGGATGCCTATTGGATGATATTTGCATTTCAGGAAAAACAAAAGCAGAACATAATGAGCAACATCGAAAAATTGTATCAGTGTTACAGTTAGTAAATCTGAGAGCTAGGGCTGACAAGTGCATTTTGCTCAACCTTCCATCATATATTTGGGCCAAGAAATAGACAACAACGGATTACATCCTACAGATGATCATCTCAAAGCCATCAGAGATGCACCACACCCAACTGACGTCACGACTTTAAAACCTTTCTTGGGTTTACACACTTTTTTTAAATTTGTTCCACAAGCATCTAAAATTTTGGAACCATGGGAACCACAGCCTTCCAAAAAAGGGTATCCATTGGGAATGGACATTTACTGTGAACGTGCTTTTTCGAAGATAAAGAAAATACTTATTTCTAAACCTGTACTAACCCATTTTGACCCTAAAGTACCCTTAAAACTTTTTGTTCATGCTTCTTCTAAGGCTGTTGGCGCTGTTCTTACTCATATTTTTTCCCAATGGGAATACTAAGCCAATAGCTTATGCTTCTCAAATTTTGAATGAAGCTCAACGCAAGTATCCTGCTATAGAACAGGAAGCATATGCTCTGATATTTGGAGTTACTAGCTTCAAAGATTATTTGTTTGGACAACAATTTGAACTAGTCACGGACCATCACCCACACACACTCCCATCTCTACATTTTTGCATCTAAAAAAGGTTTCGCAAATCGATTCCAAAGATGGGCATTTTTGATTTCGAATTTCAATTTCAAATTAAAATGCGTTCAATTTAATGAAAATTGCGAAGATTTGTTGTCTCGTATTCCAATGAAAAAACCGACGGTTTCTGATCCATTTGAAAGTGTCAGTTACATAAATTACATCCAAGAAAATTCACCTTTACGGGTAAATTGGAAAACCATTAAAAAGGAAACAAGAACTTATTTAGAAGTCTCAAAAATTGTACATTGTGTTGAAAATGGAATTGTAATTCCCAAAGACACAAACTAAGTTTCCTATAGCCGAAGATTCCATGAGTCTGCTGTAGGAAAAGGATGTTTGATGTGGAGTTACCGTGTCATTGTACCAGCAAAACTGAGGGTATAGGTATTGGAAGAAGTTCACAAAAATTATTTTGGGACACAGAAAATGAAAAGTTTAGCCAGATATTTCTTCTGGTGGCCTGCTCTTGGAGACATTGAGAAATTCGCCAAAAATTGTTGAAACTTCTGGAAAGTTCAAGCCAAACCCACCACCCACATTCTGTTCTCCAACCTTGGCCATGCCCACCGAAAGTTTGGACTCGTCTGCACGCTGATTTCCTGGGTCCGATCAATGAGAAAATTCATTGTTTTGTGATCGTTGACCCTACTTCCCCGTGGATCGATTATTGTTTTCGTTGCTTCACCTACAGCCCATGTAGCCATTGAGAAATTGTAAGAAATGTTCGCACGATTTGGACTTCCTTGGGCAATAACAACACATGGAACACAATGTTTCTCCGGCAGTGAGTTCACTTCTTTCTTGGATAGTCTGGGGATAACATACTTGAAAGGACCCCCATTTCATCCAACAAGTAGGTAACCGTCAAGCCGAGTCGGAAGTAAAAATAATTAAGCGATGTATTATAAAAACACTAAATGAAAACCAACATACTTCACTCTCCTCATCAGTAAATCGTTACTTATTTCAGTATCGTAATACAGAACACAATGGGACTAAAAAGAACCTAATATCCATCTATATCCTGTAAACCAGTGCATAGTTGGAGCACCATTGGTCAGGCAATGCAATGCAATTGCTACATGAGCAAATGTACAGTACACACGATGTTTCTAGTCACATCTTCCTACTAAATGCAGTCCATTCTTTCAGAGTACACACTGACCACTAATTAAGTTATGAACAATAACAATCTTGGAACATTACATTATTGAAGGCACTCACTCTGATTTCTGGGAGCTCATAAGATGTACTGGCAGTATTTTGTTTATGAGATGTTGATTTGGTTGGTCCTCGAAGTTGGTAAATATCATCATAGCTTCCATTTTCTACCAACGTTTGTCTTGAGAAACCAGCCTGGAAAGAAAAGATTGAATTAGTAACAAACCCTTGTACTCTTCAGTATCCAACAAGGATTCATTCAGAACCCATTTTGAGGTTCTGACATCTCACTGGGTACCTAAACCTCAGAATTTTTTCCATGAAATAAGGTACTCTCCATCGTTGGCAGTTGGAGTCGTACTGTATTTTCCTTCTCACAATGAATCTGCTCAATTCCCCAGGACAAACCTACTGTTCAGCTGGAAGGGTTGGCATACCGAAAAAATTCACTGAAAGTGTTAGGATTATTTAAAACATTTCAATGATCTATACATTCATGTTAAAGATAAGATATTGTCCCACACCCAACTTGGCAGACTTTTTTTAAATTTAAACTACTCACATATCTTTATGGATTTAATTACAATTTATATGTAATAATTAGGAACTTCTAAAATTTTTAGTGATTTTTACACATTTATATTTTTTAATATCATGAATAATAATGGTCATTTTTGAACTGTACTATTTTATCTCATCTTACTCATCTATACCAACTATTTTCAGGAATTCTCATTTTGGATTTTCGTAATTCAAGTTCGGCGTTTTGAAGGGGGAAAAAAAATGCAATAGGTTCAAAGATACAAGAAGCATTTTTCTTTCTTTTTTCTACTTTTACCATGGAAAACTGTAATATGTTTCTCCTACAATTTAACATTGAGAGAAGTTCAAATGACTACACTTTTGGTGAACATAAAAGCACTTATTGTGCCTTTTTGTACATTAAAAAGCGAGGCAAAAACTACCTAACTATGATAAAAACTGTATAAATTTCGGTTGAGGATTGATAGAAGAATAAGGATAAAACAGGTTAACAAAAACAAAACAAACAACTTTTAAAAAAACTTTTTTTAAATGCAACAAATATTTCTAAAAACCACTAATTTTTGTTGAATAATTATAGGTATATAAACCCTTGAATAGGGTACGTTAGAAAGACATATGCGCAAAAAAAGTATCCCAATTCGAATTTTAAAGTTTTTAAACTGGCTTTATCTCATTTTAACACTATCAGGTACACTTGGTAAACATCGATACAAAAATTTGCTCGCTAGTTCAACTGGAACTGACATGGGTAGGTACATCCAAGCCCATGCAGTAAATATAGCTCAAAGTAGACTTTACTGCACTAGGTATTTACTTTTCAGAAATATTGATCTCCATTAGGTGTGCAACACTACAGTAGAAAAGCTTTTTTAAAAAGAAGCAAAAAACAGTTCGAGATGAGCAAGGTAGGTCAAGGTTATTTTAAGGTTCACTAGGTTGGCAGCACTAGCAAAGCGGCCTATGATGTAACTCCAGACTCTCCGGAATAAAGAATGAAAAGTCGTGCATTTTAGTGATTCTTACAATCTCACCATAGATTTATTCCTATAACAAAGCAGCCTACGAGGTGTAACCTCAGACTCCTGAACTAGGAATGCAAATTTGTGCAATTTGGCGATTCTAACAATCTCACCTCGGCTTATCCCAATGCTACGAACCCCAACATTGTCAGAGGCTCACTCTGTTGTTACAAGCACAAAATATCACCAAGCCTTATTTTCTCTTGCGTTTTCACATTTTTAATGACAACTGTGTGTAAATACTTCTATTTAAGTCAGTTAAACTTGTAAGCAAAAGGAGTGCTTTACAAAAATCTACCCATTATAGACATCACTTCCACGAATTTATGTCAAAAGTCTCAACAAAATAGAAGAAAATAACGGTTTTCACATATTCTGATCTTCGCTTCCTGAATGAGGATCTCCAGTACACTACATACTCAACAAAAATACACATACACGTAAGACCCATATATTCTGGCAGTCCCAGTTTTCCTTAGGCCTTTACAAATCTTCCTCTTGACACTTAACAATAAGAAAAGAGATAAGAAAATTAAATATCAGGTTCAACAGTTTGCAAACAATGCAGTTACCTCTTCATAACCTTGGGCAGCTAGGAAATCCTGTATGTGTATGACGTGTGGAGCTGAAGAGCTGGAACTTCCCATGGTCTTCCAGGAAGATTCTTTCCCTTTGTAGTCACTTTCTGCTGACCCAGATGAGTTAGACAAGACATTATTCAAATCTTGTAATGAACCATGGCTACAATAAGGCTTATCGGAGTCTTTTTTAGTAGTCTGTCGTTTAGGTTTTCGGGAGCGCTCTGAATTAACTCTCATAGAATTCTTATTGTCATTATCCACAGACTGGAGAAGTTCCTGAAACCAACGCAATTTATATTGGGGGATAGGAAAATCGAAAGACAGTTTATTGAATCCTTTGGATAGATGTATATCCATGTGGCAACAGAGGCATTTCGCAAATATAATAGATATCAAAAAACTGACCTCCTAACAGACAAGGAACTTACATTTATTATTTCACCTGGTTAACCCTCAAATACCGATCAATGTTTTTTGCATGAATAGAAAATGAAGAACAGCTCTTCTGTGCTGATATATCCAACTCCCTTCCATCGTACATTAATTCATGGGGGAGGGAGTTCGACTCATCTAGAAGTTGCACTAAGCTTGAGACTTTTAGAGATTAAACAAACAGTATTTGACCAGAAGAATTATCCGCACATTGTCCAAATTCAGATTGAACTACTCTTATGGAAGTATCCCTGTATAACCAATCCTAGAACCATGCTGTTTAAACGAAAGTAGTAGGTGCTTGTTAGAAAAAAAAAAGTAATCAAATTGTCAAAAATTTGCTCATGGGGTCATGCTTCATGACTGGACTTCCATGACTGGAGCCTCTCCATTACAACTTAAGGAGAAATTGCACAAAAAAACTTGTAGGATTACTAAGTAGATGTCAGCACTATCGACGGCAAACACATTTTTGCTCTCATTCCGGAAATATTTGATCGATTTGTAATCTGTAAATTGCATTTGACACGGGAATAACTTAGAATTTTCGCAAATTGGTTCCGATGTTCAAAATTCCAAAATTTGTACACTTGATTCACAAGAGTTCAAATTTGGCTAACTTTTCTGGGAAATTCCAATTAGTCAAGTTCCAGTCAGGAGCGAATATTCTTCAATTACCACCTTTCGTATTAGGTATCAAATATGTTGAATTGCATTGAAAATTGAGCAACTTGAGTACAAAGAAATCGTTATAAACCAATTGTATGGCAAACAACTCAAATACTAAATAGAATTCGGCCGTTCAAAAAAGATTTCGGATTTCAAGATTTTATCTAGTTTTTATAGATTATTCAGGAAATATTAATAAAATTCAAGTACGTTTTTCAGCAGAGTTTTGAGCAAACATTTTTTAATGTCCTAGTTAGTCGGTGATGAATTTGTTTTGATTGAAATGCTGCTAAAAATTATAAACTTAATGATTTTTGGCCGTGTTTAGCAATTTTTTAAAGTGTTTTTTGAGCACGTTTTTAGAAATTTGACCTATTTAATGTGCTTAAAAAGTGTAGACCAACGAACTCATCCTTTCGCTTGGAATACTTGATTTTTTGGCGCTAGAACGGAATTTTTATCTCAATTCGAAGGAGAGTTATCACCTGGAATGATATACATACATATATATATATATATATATATATATATATATATATATATATATATACATACATATATATATATATATAGCATCCCGCCGATTGACCCCTATGATCTGGCTGTGGCGGGGGGGGGGGGGGGGGGCTGTGTTACAGCCGTGTTTTGTACCTGGACTGGTGCCTCCAGCATCTGCAGGGGAACGGGTGCCTCCTTTAATAGTAACAACTACTCCAATCTCCCTTCTGGTGTATGCAAATAGCACGACTCCCCAGATGGAAAGATCACGACCTCCGCCTGAGCAGGTTAGAGATGAAGGACATATTGTGGGCGAGTCTCATGTTGTTTCCACGTATGCCACACATATATTTGCCACTGCCAGTTTGCAATTTGTCAAGTAGATCCCTTGGCAATGCAGAGATGGAGTTTACGTTGGAAATTCTACTGGGATACATTGCCAGAGAAGTAGGGCAGTACCCTCGATTCCGTTCATCCAGCATGCAGCACTACAAGCAACCTGGATACTTTGAGCCTTACCCTCCCTTGTCTGCCTCTCATTCAGATCAGTGTTTCATTCATCATTTGGTAACCCGAGTTTCTGATCTCCGTTTCTTGTATTCTCTAGATCCACGTCCCAACTTATCTCAGTCATACACCCTCCCTTAAGTTTACCTTCACAAAACTACCCCATCTGGGATTAATGTTACTAGTAGGAACGCTACGAAGCGTTAGTGACTCCAGAATTAGAGACCCAACTACACTATATTGAAAGCAAATTCGGGACTTCACCTGGTAGGATCCACTTACTCCAGCAGGAGGACATGCTTCTCGTCGATGCAATGGAAATCATGACAACTTCTGTAAGGAGAAGTGGGCTGTGTGAGTGGGGGGTCTCAGGCCAAGCTGGAAGCTGTACTTGATCAGTACCCAGAGTGGGAGGGCATCCGTGTGATTGCAGTGAGGCTGAGAGGAAGAATGGACGCTAAAGGATGTTCCTCTAATGAAATATGCCCCTGCAATCTTTGTAGACATAGAGAGAGGTCTTTAAAGTTAAGAAGGTATTGACTGAGATAAGGACCAATTTAACTGAGGACAATATTGAAATCCACATGATTTTACATTTTAATGATTTTCCTTTGTAATAGTTGTTTGCGTAAATATTTCATTAGAACTTGAATAATAGTAAAGATGTAATTTGTGTAAACTTAAAGCGTAAATTTTGTAGAGTACTATTAAAATAAATCTCAGCTTGTATAGAAACAGTTTTCGAGTCTTCCCCCATTTTTCCACGGTTTTATAGTGTTTTGAACTTTTTAGGACTGAGTGGGATTGCTAAAACTTCAAGAATAAAATGACATGTCATAATTTTAAAATCACATAAAAACGCGAAATTAGAGGAATTAGTGACATAAATCACAAAAATAATTACATGAAATAAATTACTTAAATCACAATAATAAAAGACACAAGTTACTCGTCTCTGCTGATTACAAGGTTCATAATTGAAAATAGTAAACCGAGAGGTAGTAGATCAGACATTTTGTGGGAAATCAGCTACCGTTGTTGGTAAAAGTCACAGCTCTTCCAAAAGATGTAGCATTGTCAGAATTGATTGATTGATTTTTGTTGTTGTAGTCTATTGATAGACTCTCAGGAGAGTTGAATACAACGCTTTAAACCCAAATCCGAAAGGTTTTTTTTATACTCGTAAATTGTTTCATGGAAGGTCAACCGAACTACATCATTGAATAAGCGCTCATCATAATTCGCATTGGGTGTTGGTGTGAACATTTTTATGCACCAGTCTTTCGACGATTTTAACAACTTCATCGATTATCTCAACTTCTATGTTTTGCATTTTGATCAACATCTGTAGAATTGTCCGCACAAAGAATAAGCCTTAATAGGCGTATGTTCCTTCGTGTGGTATTTGCTGTTGCTGTTGATCATAACATCCTAAGTAGGACAAAGTGAGTGAAGGACAATGTAACCACTGCCAATAAGGATTACAACAAAGCATCCAAGTTCATCTAATTGGTAGAAAACCTGTCTCATTCTTTTGCTTTATTTATGTCTTGTGTTTGACTCAGCAAAATCTCTCAGACTTCATTAGCTAAACACTTTCGAATAAATCCACCAGCATTTTTCATCTTTTCAAACTTCAAATAATCTGGCTGCGAAAAATGTATACCTATTTGTTTTATTGTTAAAACTTCATCAATCCAATATGACATCAGGCCACTCTATTTTTTTCTTGAGTAATTTCCCCAGCCACAGGTTGTTTTGGTCAGGGGGGTTTGGATGATGGTTAGATTAGGTGGATGACTATTCTGTTTGAGAAGCAATGGCAGGATCATGATCTTCGGCAACGCCACATACCCTTAGATTCCTAATAAGTATTTCTGCTTGATGTAATAACTGATTTCCAGGCAAATTACGAATGTCTGAGAATCCATCACCTGCAGTATTTCCACTAGGTTTCTTTGTTTTATCGTCAGTATTTCCAATGCTTCTTGAAGAAAGAAACCAGGCCTGAAATGATCAATTTTCATTAGAATAACCTAAATCTGCGATGAAGGAGAAGGCCTCCCGAACCGATGAAGAACAAATGATCCTCTCAACACCCAGCAATGCCATATGATATTGCTCTGTTAATGCTCCACTCCATAACACAGGAATATATTAAACTAAATAAATACAATTGATACAATTCATATTATAAATCAAACCAATAAATAACGTCGTATAGTAAAAGATATATAGAGCAATTGTATCATAATTACTTACGCCAATCAACTTTGAGTTGACAATAGGTCTGCAATCACCTCCAATTCGATACTAGCGTGGAACCACACTGAATAACTTTTCAAACAAAACTAATGGAAAAATACAACAGGAGAAGCTTTCAGAAAATGGTAAACAAAACAGGCCAGTTTTATGGTGAACCATAAAAATAGGAGGTACCTCTCCAATCCATGGTGGTGATGGATGGAAGGTTCAGAATGTGAAGGTGGATGGAAATAGGATAAAATGAAGATGTAGTAGTGTACTGAGTGATTAAAAATAGAAATGAACCTTTTAAAAAGCCCACATCTCAAGGTTAATCAAAACCCATATCCTCAGGTTTTATTGATTATAGTTCATTATTTTCAATAAAGAACTATTACAGCCCAAAAATATTTGATACCTCAACAGAGTTCAAACATGTGTCCTTACCTATTAAGGAGAAATTTCTCTTTAGTTGCAACATTCCAACAGGGTTGAGTTATGAGGCCGATTCAATCAAACCTACTAGACAGTGGGAGTGTTCCTAGAATGTAACATTTCGCCGGAGTCAAATACCAGCTCACTCGGCTGGTTTGGGGTCGGACGAACGTCAAAGTAAGTGATGTTTACAGTCTTTTGGCTCGAGAGGGATTTAATTAATTATTGTTTCGTATTACTTTGGGTTTTTACTGTTCTGCTGTACTGCTACAGTCCCAACAATATTTGATACCTCGAAAGAGTTCGAAATTGTCTCCTTACATACTATGAAGAAATTTATCTTTAGTTGGAACACTCCAACCGGTTAAGCTATATGGCCGATTTAATCAAACCTCTTTGATTGTGTAAGTTTCCGTAGAACGTATCAGAAACATTGTAATCGAGAAGAAAAAAAGTATAACACCTCAAAATTTGTTCGTTCACGTTTCAAGATTAAGTAGATGTAATAACTTCGATAAGTTAAGTTGTAAAACACGTTTATTTCATTAACTCGGGCAAAACTCGAAAACTAGGGTAGTATCAATTTTGAGCATCATTAGCTACACAACTGCAGTCACCATAGTTCCTTATATATTCTCACCCCTACCTTTTTGAGCTTCGATGTCATTCTTCTCTTCTCCAAATTTTTTTCTTAATTGGTCAGCATGTTTTCTTTCTTGTCTACCCTCCACTATTACTATGTAAGAGAGATCTCCTGATCGGTCAGTGATTTGCCCAAGGACACTACCCTTCCCCATCTTGTTGCATACCCACACTTCTTCCCCCACTGCAAACTCGCGAAAACGTTTTCCTTGGGATTGATAGTGACGTTGTTTTAGTAGTGCATTATCCACTGTACTGTCAAAGTTAGGTATTAATAAATCAAAACTAGAGCGTGCTCTATGCCCCAAGAGCACCTCGGCTGGACACCTCCCTGTCGTTGCATTTGGGGAGTTTCGGTAAGTGAATAGGAAATCTCTTAACCTATCCATTAGGGTGATGTTGGATTTTTTCGATGATGCCATACGAGTTTTGAAGGTACGTACAGCCCGCTCTGCTAGCCCGTTTGAACGTGGATGATATGGTGTAATTTTGATGTGTTTTATTCAGATTTGTTTACAGAAAGAGGAGAATTCCGTTGAAATCCATTGTGGACCGTTGTCTGTAACAATAGAGAATGGTAATCCAAATATACAAAATATTTCCTTGAATTTTTCAATTGTTGCTGAAGCTGTTGTTTTTTTTTCCACTAACAGCCAGTAGAAGCCTTCAAACAGACCAGCAAAATCAGCGTGTAGTCTCGACCATGGTTGGGATGGAACATTCCAAGAATAAATTGGTAACTCTTCTGGTTTTGGACGTGATTCCTGGCAACCATGGCAATTCTTCACAAATTTTTCAATGTCGGTATTCAGCCCTGGCCACCAGCAATGCATCCTAGCTATGTCCTTCATAGTTCTTCCTCCAGGATGACCAACGTGGAGCATGTGCAAAAACACTTCCTGGCCAACCTCCAGGACCATTTGAGGAACAACGATCCTCCCATTCCACATCATTATGTTTTCTTCTATAGATATCTCATGCCTTTTCTCAAAATAAGGTAGTATGCGACTATTAAGATTCTTTTTATCTGGCCAACCTCCAGACAGGTATTTTGCAACGTCTTTCGCCTCAAAATTTGTAGAATGTGGTTTTTTGAAAAAATTTATGCTGGAGAATTGTAACTTTATCGGTCATAAGTCCTGTTTGTCCTCGTTCATGAAGAAGCTAGACAGGCTGATGCGGATGCTTGTGGCCCTTTTTAGGTTTGCAACTGTTATCGGGATGTCTTGAAGTCGAAGATGTGCGGCATTAAATATTAATTTAACATGGGTTATACTGCTTTCCCATTCTCTCTAATCGAGTGAGTTGGTAAGGGTGCGGATGAACGCCATTCAATGGTAACCTCGATAATGAATCTGCTGGGGTGTTGTCTTTCCCACTAAAAAAAGGAGAAAAACACCCCCCCCCCCTCCTCGTACTCAATTTTATAGTATACGTAACTTCTCAGTTTTAAAGCCCATCTCGTGAAACGGTTTGTGGCCATTTTTTTAAATTTCTTTGTCCTCAGCTAAAATTTGCATCAGCGGCTTATGATCGGTCCGAAGAGTGAACTTTCTTCCTCTCAAGTAGTAATCGAATTTCCTGAGGGCAAAGATAATGGCTAAAGCTTCTCTATCTAATGTTGAGTATCGTTTCTCAGCTGGGGTTAATACTCTTGATGCAAAGCTTACCGGTCGTTCATCCCCGTTAGGTAAACGATGAAATAAGACTGCTCCAACCCCGTTCGCACTTGCATCTGTCGATACAAAGAGTGGTGTCTAGAGAGTAATGAACGACGTTATAGCCTGTTTCAATAGTAAAAAAGTTCTATTGCATTCATCGTTCCAATTCCAAGTGATGCCTTTCCTTGTGAGGTTATGCAATGGGACACTAAGTTGCTGCAGATTTCTTATAAATCTTCCATAGTAATTTATGGAACCTAAGAACGATTTTAGTTTTGATGGATTTGAAGGAACCAGCATTTTCGTGATCGCCTTTAAATGTTCTTCCGTTGGATGAATTCCATTCCTGTCTATAATGTGTCCTAAATATTTTACACTACTCTGCAGCCATTTGCATTTGGAGTCTTGAGTCTTGATTCCCACTGCACACAACCTACTGAGAACATTTTCTAATGAACGAAAGTGATCTTCCAAGGTCTCTCCAGCCACGATGATATCGTCTAAAAAACAATGGACGTTTTGTGCGAAAGTTTTCTTTGTGATATCAATACCCGTCTGTTGTGAGTGGGGACTTGCCTCGTTAGAATATTTGAAGCGTCCCAGCAGTGAACTACAATCTACAACATGACGATTTTACTTTGCTAACACCATTCTAAGCCAGCCACAATGCAAACTAATGACGCTATAATGGTTAAGCTTCAGAAGCTAGATATGCTTGATGAGATGTACAAGGATATAAAGACAATTAGAGACTCTCAAGCTGCCATGGACGCTGATATCATTGAATATAAGACTAAAATCAGTGAATTGACGAGAGTTGGCAGCTACAAAAAAAGGAAAATGCTAGTTTGTGTTCTAAAATCGAATATTTGCAAAATGAGCAGAAACGTAATATCATTATTTACTGTGTAACAGAAAAAGAAAAGAATCGTGAAGAGCTACGTTAGCTGATTGAGCAATATTCACCACTGGACAGGATGTTGACCTAAAAACGATAAATATAGACTCAATAAATCGTCGTGGTACTTCTAAGAGTGGGGAAATCAGACCTATGAAGGTGATTTTTTCTTATAACCACTCTAAACGGAGGGTACTAAGCCAGACAAGTAGACTTAGGGGATCGGACGTAAATATTTCTCATAACTATAATGTCAATGAAAGAGAGAAAAGGCATTCACTGCACTGCTCCATTATCGTAGGAAGCTTGCAGAGGGGGGGGGTCTCAACCCAAGTTGAAGGGATTTTCTCATCTATTAGAAGGCAAATTACTGTCACTTAGTGGTCTTTGGAAAACATAAGAGCACTTAGAAACAGGATCGAGGAAACGTGTGTTATCTTCAGATTTAGAAAACGAAGACAAGAAAGCCAAAACAAGATCAACTAATACTAGACTCGGCAGCAATAGTGTTGCATAGCTATCAGTCACCCATCTTCCAACCCCGGCACCTGACATGGATTTATCACGGAATTCCTGTTTACCTGGTGAATTTTCTCACTTGACGCCACTCCCACAATGATCTAAGTAAGTTAGAACGCTACAGAATTGGGACGTCATTTCACACTCGTCATTTTCTCTCTTACACAATTTCACTGACCTTAAATAGTTCACTTTTTCCTTGGGCATCTTTTGGGGTTTTGTAGCTTATAGCCTCATCGAGCAAAGCTCTTAATCCGGGTTCATCCAAGTCTGAAACCGCAGTCCGTTCAGGCTGAGGCGATGGGCTCTGAAAAAGATTCGTTATTTTAGTTTCATAATAAGAATACACAACATACAAGACAACAAAAACGCAATACCAAATTCGCAGCACATGAGTAAAGTAAGTTGTCCTGTAAGTACAAGGAATGTTTGGAAAGTAAAGATACCAGTGGGTTAGCTGAAAAGGTTCCTCATGAAGTTTAAAACAGTACAGCATATTTTTAGCGCATTTTCTTTTAAAAAAGGAAAAATGAGCTATTGTGTTCACTTTGTCCGTTGATGTATGTATGTCCTCTTAAAATCGTTTTAACCGACTCAATGAGAAACCAAAAACCGAGACAGAGTGGCCCACAAATGGAAATTTCAAATTTCCCTAACATTTCCCTGACTTTTCCTTGACCGAGCTTCAGATTTCCCAAAGATTTCCCTGTATAATTTCATCCAAATTGGATGAAAACTGTGGAAAATAAGGTTGTTACAAGGATTTGCGGACACAAGATAGTCACGGAACCAAAGTTGTTCAGAATGGTCTATTAACGTAAAATGCGAGTGGAAATTTTGGTTTTCGAGACCAACAATTTTTTTTTCTCCTGAAAGTGAAACAATGCTTCCGCTACCTTTAGATAGACTCGGAATTTTTCTTTTTTTTTTTTTTTTTTCAAGTCACGTTGGTTCTTGAAGTACCAACCTTTTTTTAACTAGGTACTGAATGTTAAGAGTATTAGTTTACTACTAGGTGCTGAACACTATTGCTTCTTAATTTTATATATTTATTATAATAGTTCGTTACTTTTATTCAATGTTATTTGAATATGTTTTCAAATAATGATTAAATTAATGAAAATTATCTTTATTCTACGAGTATAATTTTGGTTCTACTCTCAGGTTTCCCAGTCAATATTTTCGCTTCAGAGTCTCCCGGGGTGATGTCATAAATGTATCTACCTACTTCTTTTAAATCTAGTACATAATTACACTAAGCATAGCTAGACTGATAATTTAGTTTCGGTGTTGGGTTCCTGTCCAACGATGGTGGACCATACCTTATTACTCGTTAGATTTACTTTAAAGGAGATTTTTCCGTAGTCACCATCTTTTTCCATTGACACAACATGTCGTTAAATTTGGTGAATTTATAATTTCAATTCCAGCCTTCATAAAAGTACATTAATACCTACTTACTTTGTTAAACTTGCCTACCTTATTTACATAGTTAGCTATTAAACAGCACGTACCAAGGTACCGTTCTACATTGTAAAAATAGTTTTTGTTGACTAGGTAAGCTTATTCATTCGAAAAAGTTATTTATATAGGTATCTACATACCTATCTATATATACTGAACTTACCATCTCATTAACACTTTGCAACATTTTGTCTGATTTGCCTGGTATAGTGCAACGCCACTTGGGCGCTCTTTAGTCAATTACTTTTTTAATTTTGTTGGTTTGTTGTTCAGGTTTTGCTAATATGAACCCCTATGTGATCCTACGCCAAAAGACTAAGGGTACAAATAAAAACTAAAAGACCAATTAGGTGTAATTGACTATTTTACGAATGTTACCTACATATGTACGATCTTGTGTTCAAGTTTGGATCGTTTTTATATTATTTAAATTAGAGTTTAAATTAAAAAATTGCTGGATTAAAAAAGTTTGTACGCTAGTATAATTATCTGTTGTTGAAAACACTGATGAAATTACCATGGCAACTACAGCTATTACCGTGGACACCGAATTTGAAATTTTCCAAAAACTAGGGTCAAATTTGAGAGCTGATCTGGGTAATATGTATTTTTGCAATCAGTGTTGACCAAGGAACCACCCTGAATTTTTTCAAATTTTTTTGAAGACTTTTATTTTTTGAAATTTCTGTGTCCGAAAGTTGCCCCTAGTTTGAGAACGGCCTGTATATGTGTCCTTCCAGATGATAACTCTTCTTAGTATTGAGATAAAAATTCCGTTTTTGCGCCAAAAAATAAAGTTTTCCAAAAAAAGGACGACTTTGGCCACCATTTTTGGGCACATTCAATTGGTGACATTTCAAAAAAGTACTGAAAAAATCACTAAAAATAGCAAAAAACGGCTAAAAATCGTTAAATTTATATTTTTTAGCAGAATATTGCTCAAATAAAGTTAATTAACTATAAAATAGAACTTTAAAAAAGTTATGTGCAAAATTATGCTAAAATATATAATGTACTTAAGTTTCATCAAAATATGCTAAAAAATCTATAAAAACTCCAAAAAAGTTATTAACCACACCAATTTCAACAGTAAGAAAGGCAAACCATCACACCCACGCCAACAAGTTGTTGTGTCTCTCACTAGATCAGACCTAATCTACTGGGTTCGCTCCCAAGTTCAATACTCAGTTGATATTTTTTACATACGGTTCACTACTAGGTGATATAGTAACAGGAGAGCCGAAGACATATCCATGTCGCAATGAATCAACGTGCAGTGGTGATACTCTTTGAACAGCTTTAACATCATTCTTGATGTCATTTGTCATGCGTATGACAATAATAAGTGTGATAAATTATGCCGTCGAAGTAGGATTTCTTAGGAGTTCGAACATACTTTAAGATGCAGCAAAGTTATACACAAAGTTTTCAAAAAAAAAATTGCCTGACATTTGGTGGTTTTTGAAAAATTCCCTGATATTTCTAGGTTTCCCCTGACTTTTCCAGTTGGGGGCACAGCTGCGAGACATTTGCCCCTGGTGGATCTTTTTTTGGGTGTGGTATTCATTGAAAATGCTATAAATGTCTTCGAAAATATATATATATAAAACCTTTTAGATCCATAAAATGGCGATTTTGATGGTGCCGGCCCGGTGCCTCACGTCAGAGGGAAAAACCTGAGTAAACTCGATGAGTACACTTGGAGAGCGCGAAGGGCTAAGACTCAGTGTTGACGTAGCATCGACCTTGGAAAGTGTAATTACCTACCTCGGAAATCCTTCAAAAAGCTCAGGTAGAGAAATCAAAACTAGGAAAGGAGAAACTAGCTGGAAAAATAAAACAATAAAAACTAGGAGAAAGAACGAGAAACTCACCACTGCTACATATCTCATTATAAATTCAAACTAGGTTACTTTAGCACCCTCTACACAAGAACAGTGGGCATCAGCGTAAACTACAGGATTTACCCAACATTTGGTAACCCTGATATCCCGCTTAATTCAAAAGCTGAGGGAAGGGCAATTTTTCAAAAGTGGGCCAGCATTTTACACAGCAGGGCACCGATGCGGTGCCTTCCGGGTTAAGTCGGTTAAATGCCACTTCCCGACGTCCGATTTTGATGAAACAAGGTATGGATGTAATCTGTACATGGCGAGGATAAAGAGGCTGAAGGGAGGATGCTGAAGACGACTGAGACGTCATCTCATTGAGCTCCAAAGCCATTTTCTCTCCTACTCAGCGCAGGAAGCTGAAATTAGAGAGGGAGGCTCAAGGGAGAATACTGAAGATGCACGAGAGGTCATCGATCAGCTGAGTGGGATTCAAAGCCATTTTGTCTCTTATTCAACGCAGGAGGAAGCTTCTATTTCATGCGGATCTCCTTACAAGAAAATGCGTTATCATATGACTCACTTCGTGAGCACTGATCTACTTGTTAATTTATTTTTTTATTTTTTCCATCACGAAATAAGTGGATGTAAAGATATCACGACCCACATTGATACTTGGTTACTATTTGTGGTAACAACGATATATTGAAATTTTAATAGAATCAATTCATCCGTTTCTGTATCCCAAAATACATTGAAAACAATAAACATGTATCCTCGTTGCATCGAATTGGATTGCTCAGAAAAATTCGTCTCAATTGACCCAACACGTCTAAAACTATTAAAATACCAAACACGTATTTTTGAAGAGTTTTGTTCAATGTCGTCAACGATATGGCTGCCACTTCGTTTTGGATTGACACTACAACCTATAAAGCATATTCTGGGTACATTAGAAGTCTGCCTACAAAATTTCAAGTCGATAGCTCCAAAATTGCAGCCGGTAGTCACGGAACAGTCATTCAAACTGCAAATGCAGGCTGAGTCAAAGTGGAAACTCACTTTGTTCGTCCACAAGTCTGAGTTACATTATGGACAAATTCCAAGAAAATTTTGCAGCATGGGTTATTTTTTCACAGTCATGGATAACTTTGATTGAATCCATTCCTATCAGTAGGTTGCCATCATAGGCATTGCAATTGCGTCCGTTTTTGAGGTAAGGTGACGAACAAAGAATGTGGTGGCTTGTTTTGATCACCTCGTGAAACCTTCTGTTGTTGCCAACGTATGGAGAACAGCTCCACATTACAGACCTCAAATCAAATCATTCTCTATTTCCTTGACTTTTCACAAAGTATGGATACATCATACATTGAAGGTACAAGTAAGTACGCCAACAAGCAGGCACAATACAGAATAAAATGTATGGATTGAATGTCCAGAGTCGTGAGGGAGTTCATTTGACCCCCTAGCACCGACCTGACTGGCCCCACCCACCATGGCGGCCTCCCAGCCCCAGCAACTGCCAATGGAGGGTGAGACGTGAACACGACTAAAACCCCATCTATTGTTGTATAGAAGATAAGGGGTGGGGGGGTGGAGCGGTGTAGAAGAAGGTGGCAGGGGACGCGGGAGAGGCGACACCCCTCCTGCCAGCAGTCCGTCTACCTTCCCTGCGTCACGTCATTTCTTAGAACTCGTGTGTCTGCCCAACCGTTCGAGATTTTTGGGTTTCATCTTCTCTGTTCAAAGCTATGAAATTAATTTTCCTTCCGAGCTGCAGCGTTGTTTTTACTTGTGGGAGATCAAATTTGCTTTCTCCAAAATAAACATTTAACTCGCATTTCACGTTTTACACCATTCTGATCAACTTTCGTTTCGTGTGGGTTTGCACGAGTGTGTGTGTGTGTGTGTGTGACTGTCAGTGTTGGGCATAATCTTATCGTAGGGCGTCCCTCCTATAATATGCGAAGCCTTGCTAATATTACCTAGCTTCAGAGGGACGTCCTTAAAGCGAATTCAACGATTGGAGCCCAGCTTATTTATCTCAAATCTATTTCAATAGGACCTCCCTCTGAAATTGATGACCGTGACGCATTTTTATGGGTTGTATTAGTGTAATCGCCGACAGACGAATACGATTACACGAATACGAATATAATCGCAGTTGACTCAGAATTGGGTCATTTCAAAATTATAGGTTATGGAGCGGTGTAGAAGAAGGTGGCAGGGGACGCCCACCTTCAGAGATTTTTTGGTTTCATCTTCTCTGTTCAAAGCTGTGAAATTAATTTTCCTTCCGAGCTGCAGCGTTGTTTTTACTTGTGGGAGATCAAATTTGCTTTCTCCAAAATAAACATTTAACTCGCATTTCACGTTTTACACCATTCTGATCAACTTTCGTTTCGTGTGGGTTTGCACGAGTGTGTGTGTGTGGATGATTTCCCGTTTTTTCAGTGTGATGCGTCTGTGATGCGACTTTGACCTATTAATTTTTGGTAGATATGTTGATTAGTTGTATGATTAAAATTAATTAATTACCCCCAATTCTGCAGGTTACTCGGTTCACGTAATTTCATGGCAAGCATTTATACACTTGTGAAGTGTGTCCCAGCAGTATTTTTATTGATCCTACTTCCCTATACACCATCAAAACACAAAGGTAAGTTTATAATTAACTGCTCTATTGTAGTTTTAGGTGTGCCTTGGAGATGTAATAGCATTACGCTTTCAGTTTTCAAGAATTCATCATCTGTCTAGACCAAAATGTAAAATAACCTCAAAAACCTCTCTCCCTAGAGTTAATTTAAAAAAAAAAATGCCTGTCTAGGGAGAGAGAACATTCACGTTTTTATACGTATTAATGCTACATTAGAGGTATGACATAGGTACAGAACTAAAAAATGTATGTTCTTTCCCCTCATCCATCACTCCCTTGATGGTTTGAATGTTCTTTGGTAACTTTAGAGTTGGTAATTTCTATAAATCTTTTCCCTTCTTATTAATTTCACTTCATTTCTTATTCCTTTTCCTTTAATTTATTTTCTAATCTTCATTTATTTCATGATTTTAGAATGGCACCAAAAAGAAAATTGACTAAGGAGCAAGTCAGAGAGAAGAAGAAAGAATATAAAAGGAAAAGGAGGGAGAGAATTAAAAATGATCCCAAGGACATGACATTGATAGCTTTCAACGCTTCGTGGAAGTTCTTAAGGATAATGTTAAAAAAATCGAAATTGGCGTGGTAGGGGAAGAGGAAGTTGATGGAATGAAGGGCGCTCTACCATCCTACATCCCTACCTTTAAAGATACGATGAAGGTATACCAAGAAAGAAAACCCGCACATATTGACCATGAGAAGGTTAAGTTGCTTCAGCTGTTTTGATTGCAATCATCATTGTTTGGGACACCACGAATGGAAGCCTAGAGACCAGCCAGCACAACTTCCTAGGAATTTCGACCGGACTGATTGTGAAATTCAAACGAGTTTGCCGACAACTACTGCAACCAGCCCACAAAACTATCAGCTGCAATCAATATCATCAGCTTCTACACACCAACCACTGCAGTACGCTGTATACATTCCGGGATCCTACCTCTTAGCCATGTTCCAGAGCACTTCTAAGAAGAAAACAGTGGATGGCTATCGAAATGTATGCTTGGGTAAATGGACTGAGATGTTTTGAAAATTATTTGAATCACTTTGCCATTAACGATAAAGATACGTGTTTGATTAATCCCGCCGGTATTATTCATGTGCTTCCGCCTCCAAATTTTCTTATTAAGAGCAGAAAAAGGATTTTTTCATACCCATGTGATATAGATGTAAAGGAAAAGTAGCAATGAGCAGATTTTTAAATGTTTGTCTCCGATACTAATAATTCCAAGGTTTGTGATTTTACCTAAGTTTATTCAATTTTTCAACTTCAAAAGTTCTAATTCTTGGTTCTAGGACGTTCCTAAATTCTCAAGTTTTTTTGGTAGCTTACCTTACCTAGTCTTCCCTCTTTTGTAAACTAATATGTAATGGTCTCTCTCAAGTAATGTGATAAAGGTTTATTAGTTCCTTAAATTTTGTTCGTATTCTTCATTATTCTTGTTTGAGTCTCGTTCTTAGTCAACTGATCCTAATACTGAAAATCAGTTAATTCAAAGGCTGGAGAAAATTACATTCTCATCATAGATATAATTATATATTTTTCTGTGGGGTTAATAAAGTCCATCTTTCTGCTATGACCAGAAATCCTTGTATCACATTAGTTTTCATTCAATTGATGTCCTGAAGGTTATTTTATTCATGCGATTCATCGTTCCCACAGTTTTCATTCGATTTTGATGACATTTTCAGGGAATGTGCAGCTTAGCCTATATGGTTCCCCATCAGTGCCATTGTTGACAAATCAATACTGTGCATTGACAAATCAATCTGTGCATGCACAAACGTAAATTCCATCAGCATCTATTTCTCTCGCCTTCTCCCGCACGACCCCTGAAAATTTCACCAAAATCGGACGAAAAGGAGTTATGACGAGGCACAAATTTAGGCACATACTGATTGATAGAGATAGACCCTAGAGACCAAATTTGTTCAGAAAGCTCTAAAACAACAAAACGCTAGAGGGAATTTTGGTGGACTAACATAAAATGTTTGTTGTTGTTGTGTAATTTAACGATTGCTGTAATTTGCAATGTTGAATGTAACAAGTTACGGTGTAGGTATTAGAGTTCGTCCATCATGTACAGAGGCGTAAAAATTAGTTAAGGGTACAAGAAGTTTGAATTAATTATTTCAAACGGCTAAATAACAATTTAACCTATGCTGAATATACGTGATAGAATCGCGAGCATCTACAGAAAGTTTCAGTCATGCAGCATGATCTTATGAGTGAATTTTCTTAAATTATCGTATTGTAAAATGTTAAACTGTTTTGAAATTTGTGCTTTTTGAGAGAAAGGAAGTTTTTAACTATTAATTTCATGGCATAAAACGTATTCTAAAGAATAATATCCTATTCAAATAGAGGTTTTTAATTTTAAGCATTTTTTGCAGTTTTTATCGATTTGTTAGCAAATTTTAATGGATTTCAAGGACATTTTTCAGCATAATTTTGTACATACATTTTTGAACGTTCTTTTATGATTAACTAGCTGGTTCACCCGTGCGTATGCAAGAATATATATGCAACCCCCCCCCCCCCACACACACACACACAAATTTAGGGACACCCCTATGGATCTGATTCAAAAACGTCCTTACTTGAAGTACTTACTTATAAATTACCTATTAGGACCAAACTACTGAGATCAACCCCCACTCCCTCTCTACAAACACCCCCCATATTTCAGATTAAAAATATTCGTGATAGGTATAGCCCAAAAGAAAGTTCAGACTAATCCTCCACTCATATCAGTTGCCCAATGACCCCAGTAACCGTGAAAAGCGGACAAACACACGGAATGACAGACAGACTATAAAGAATTTAGGTGCCCCCCCCCCCCCCCCAGAGGTGCAATGGGGGCCTAAATCCTCATAAAAAGGTAGAGGAGAAAAACAGCATCCCGTCAGAGAGATACCACTCCTACTAATGAGCTTTTAATGAGCCATGTTCGGAGTAGATTAGTTTTCCAGTCACCTGGAATCCCATCCAACGCCAAACCAGCTGCCAATAATGATCGAGAACGGCCGAGGCGCCCGTTGTTTCATCAACGGAACGCCGACAGCGCTATCTCTGGTGCCCTGACGGGACCTCGATGGACCTCACAGGAGGTAACTCTGTTACCAGATACAAATTTAGAAAATGGTACCAATCATCTACAAATAGCATTAAACGGAAAAGAAACGCAAAATTTCATGATTCTGATCAATGTACAGACAGACATATTTACGATTTTATTAATATAGATAAACTGTATTTGAGCAATATTCTGCCAAAAAATACAACTTTAACAATGTTTAGCCATTTTTCGTGATTTTTTGAAATTTGACTAATTTAATGTGCTCAAAAAGTGCTGGCCATCGCACTCATCCTTCTGTTTGGATCTGGTCTTGAGGTCTGGATAATACGTTTCTCACAAGTGATTTTATTTTGGAGAAGCTGTATTCCACTAGGTTCAGCATTGGGGAACACGGCGGCAAAAAATGTAAATTAATGTTTAAAGAACGCGCTAACCAGTGGCGAAGCTGAGTCATTTCTCATGGAGGGGCAACAGTCGAGGATTTAATTTAATTTTATAATTTTATTATTAATTTCTAGTGCTTGTTGCTGATTATACGAAGACTGTTAACAAACTGTCAATCGTTCATATTAGTAGGTAGGTGCTCAATGGCTTTATCTAATGATCTGAAATCACGGACGCTTTCATATTCATAAACCTACCTATGGATTATTGAAGCATAATACTACTTAGAAAAAATATTATCCAAGTAACTAATCAGAACGTTGAAAACTACGATAAATACGAATAGGTACCTACCGATGAACTGAAGAGCACTAGGTTTATTATACTATCATATTAGACTAACTGCATGCAAATTCATATACCTATGTGGACTTTCTCTCTTACAGGTTGATTCTCAATTGTTACTTCCGCGCGAAATAAAATACAGGGCAGGAAACCGAGATCAAGAAACATAACAGAATATAAACAAACTCAAACCAGCAATATGCTAGGTTAGAATAGAAATACAACTGCACTAGATTAGTTTAATTTTTTCTATTAAACTATTTTAATCGCCACTGCAGGCTTCTATTTATTGTATTCTGGCTTTATTTTAACTGGGATTTTATTCGTAAATTAATGGTATAATACAACGGGAAACTGTTTTGAATCGAACAACCAAGCTTGATCAAGTAGGCAGTGATAAGTAAGGGAAGTTCATAGGGAAATATTGGTGGACACTGAACGATGAATATTTTTCTAGGGGAAAATCGCATACGGGCTACCCCCAAAAGGTAGTGGGGAACGACTTGATTTCAGTTTGCAGTATCCACATTTCCGTTTCGTTGACTAGGTGATTTTACTACTCTTCGTGGGGCTGTACAATATCCACGCCATTTGTCCTTGTCCCTACACAAGAGAACCTAAATAAATTTATTATTAAGAGCGTCTTAAGTCTCTAGGCGACCGGATTCGTATAATAATAATAGTCGTTATGTTTTACTAATTACATTCTTATTGAAGGTGTTAGGTACTGAAATTTGAAGCGTAAATTATTAATTTTGATTGTACCCATACAACAAAATTCTGCATCCTCTATCATTTGTGGAGGGGCTCTGCTCACCCTGCCCCTCCTCAAACTACGCCACAGGCGCTAACTCTCCAATTTCCACAGAACGATGCATTCTAGCATTGTCCAGCAGATAGATATTCCCGTTTCCGTTTGTATTGTCTCGAAGCTCTTCCAAAAATTCGGCAAATAACTGGGCGTTCGTTGTTTCTGTCGTAATTATTTTCTGATGAACAACTCCTTGAGAGTTCAACGCCAAAATTAAAGAAACATTCCGTCCTCTTACTGTGGGAACGGAGATCACTGCTCTTGGGTTCACTTTAGATCGAGCCTGGGTTCGCTTGAGGTGTAAATTGAAGACTCGTCTATGAATATAAATGTGTCCATGTTCTGGGGGCTAGTTCGTTTAGATGAAGAGCATATTCTTTTCTAAGCTGAAGGGTTCTCTCACAGTTCATCCGATCGATGTCGATGGACTCTTTTTTTAAAGCGATCCTGAGCTCACGAAGTCCGTTCTCGATCGTCGTCACACTTAAATATCATGTTGCTCTCTGCCAACTTCTCCTGAATCGCCTTGAGGGTTTATGTCGGGAGCATTCACTCCCGTATTTTCTATTGCACGTAGGACCTCGGGTGTGAGTTTTTTGCACGGTGTCCACGTTTTCCAGGTTTTTTTTTTTTTTTTTTTTTTTTTTATCGCACCCATCCTAGAATAAGGGTACAACTCAAAAATTGTCATTTTCGGCAAATCGCATTCAAAGTTTTCCTTCCACACCATTGGCTACCCGTTCTTTGGAACACGATTAACATAATTTATCTTTGCGAAACTTGTTTCCTACATTATTGCTCTAACACCCCATGGTGAGTAAATAGTTTTTTTGCCATTGGGAAGGGAGTGGGGAGAACGGTTTTCTTGATTTTTTAAAGAATTTTTGAGTTGTTCAAACTTAAACACTGAAATCTCACCAGTCAGGATCCAAAATGTTCAGAAAAGGAAGACACAAGTTAAAATTATGCCAACATTATCCACACAATAAGGAAACAACTCAAAACGAGACACAGACTGCGTGAACTCAACTGAGTTGTCTTTCTTCCTAGGACGGGAATAGGTTACTCCCTCCATAGAAGAAAGACACACGCACTCTCTAGCGGAATTAGAGTGTCCTACACATATCTCCACCTTCGACAGACAAACTAGACCGTTTCTACTTCTCAAAACCACAACTAACTCAAAAATCGCGATTTTTGAGTTGTACCCTTATTCTAGGACGGGTGCGATATATTTGGCTACAATAAATCTTGCCGTGTTGTAATTGATCAAACATGTACTCGCGGCTTCTTTTATAGAGAATCCCTCTTGATACAGTTTTAACAATAACTTTTTTTAATCTACGGAAACGAGCTCATTTCCCCCGTAGCGTCTCCTTCTGTCCCGTTTCCGGAATGTCATCTTGAGAGAAGGACGCAAAAACATTTACCTACTCGCCGCCGGTTTCTTAGTGCCCGCACATTAACCGTTTCATCAGAAGAGACGTGTCCGTCATTATAACAAGGTGAAAAAACGCATGAACCAAACATACCAGGGCACCAGCTGCAGTGAATTGATGGACTACTACAGAGAAACAAGAAAATCATCGATACACATTGAGCAAGACGATAAGAGATTGCCGAGTTCACAGAGAAGGTTTTTCAATCTCGTTATTACGTGAAAGACACTCAGAAGAGATTATCAACAGAGTATGTACGGTCTTCTTTCCCATATTCTCCCCAACTGGTCAACTCGTTCACTTTATTGTTTACATGATTTTGAAACTCGTATAAGAAAGTGTTTAATTAATTTTGTAAATTGTTTATTTCATTTTCTAAAGTGTTTGATTCATTTCGAAACTTGTCTAATATTATATACTATATATATATATATATACACAGGGTGGCAGGGGATAAGTGACGAAAATTTTTTAGTGTTAATCTGCATCAAAAATGTAGTAAAATCCCACAAACCGCACGTTTTTATCTCAATCCGTACTCGAGATATGATTTTTTAAAGGTTTTATCAGAAATTCTGCGTTTTATCATTTTAAACTCAAATTTCTCCACTTTGACTCATTTAATTTTCACTTTCGACTTCATTTTCGGTATCAGCATTAAATTTCCTATAAGAATAGTGTACTTGGGTTCTTAAAAAGTACCATCCCAAGACCCTCACACCAGCTCAAACATTGACGACTCTGAAAAAATAATATTTCTGAAAATCTTTAAAACTTTACTACTCTTCCAAAAAAAAATCCTGGAAACTGGGAAATCTCATGGAAACTGCTTCATGCAATACTCTTTTCAACGGTATAATCAAGTTTACTTTTATTTATTTAGGGGAGAAAATTATGTTTTAAAGTTAAAAAATGTGGGGTTTTCAATGGAATTGTTGGTTTTCTCGAAAGATGACCCTCCATGAACCTACGAGTATGGGTCGGTTTCTTTGTATTTTTTCACGCTGTATCGAATGGTAACATTTGTATATCTCTCCAACTCCGTTATAGCCGAGTTTTACACTTAAACTCGAAAATGTTTAGTTTGTTTGTTACGCATAAATGTATGTGTTATGGGGTAAAACTAGTTCATTGAAGTGTAAAACTCGATTATAACGTAGTTGGAGATATCTGCAAGCGTTTCCATTCGAACCAGCGAGAAAAAAAACATAGAAACCGACCCCATGCTCGTAGGTTCATAGAGGGTCATCTTTCGAGAAAACCCACAATTTCATTGAAAAACCCACATTCTTTAACATCAAAACATAATTTTCTCCCCTAAATAACAAAGCAAAAGTGATTATACCGTTGGAAAGAGTATTAGATAAAACAGTTTTCATGAGATTTGCCAGTTTCTGGAATTTGTTTTGGAAGAGTAGTAAAGTTTTAAAGATTTTCAGAAATTTTATTTTTTCAAAATTATGTTTGAGCTGATCTGAAGGTCTTCCGAATGGCACTTTTTAAAACCCAAGCACATTATTCTTATAGAAAATTCAATGCTGATTCCAAAAATGAGGTCAAAAGTTAAAATTATATGAGGCAAAGTGGAGAAATTTGAGTTTAAAAGGAAAAATTACGATTTTCTTGAGAAAAAAAAACCCTTTAAAAATCATATCTCGAGTACGGATTGAGATAAAAATGAGCGGTTGCCGGCATTTTACGACATTTTTGATGCAGATTAACACACTCAAATTTTCATCACTTATCCTCTCCCACCCTGTATATGAAAAAGCGTTGAGTTCCAGGATTCGTTACAGAATGCCTCAAAACGAATTTCAATGAAGAAAATTTTCGAAAACTTTGATTTTTAAAATTTTACTTAAATCTATTGCTATAGCTTCATTTTCTACGAAAATTCGCTAAAAAAGAAAACACACGCACACAGATCCGGATACAAAGTTGTTCAGAGTGGTCTAAAACGTAAAATGCAATTGTAAATTTTGATTTTTGAGACAAAGAATTTTTCTTCCCCCAAAAGGAAAAATAATGCTTCAGCTACCTATAGGTAGACACGAAAGCAAAATAATAATAAATAAATAAGTATCTAGAGATATTTGGACTCACCACTTACGACTGCCTACTCACTCTGGATGGTCTTAAATTAATACTTAGGTGTTATAAGAAGTACCTAGAGAGTTTCAGATCCAATTACGTTCAAGTTTGGCTACAGTTATTCTTTGAATCAGATCAAACATGAACCTTTCAATATTATTAGTTTTGAGTGAAGAAGCTCTAAATTCGTTAGAAGAATAAAATATTTGAATCTTCATCGGTCGTGATCTTTTGAAATATAAGAGAATTTATACGTAGTAATTTTTCTCACACGTGACATTTTGACACACGTGTAACTCCGAGAAACTACGTACTGATTTTGATATCATTTTTAAAAGTTTGTGAATTAAATTTAGATGGTCAGCTATTTATTTCATTGCCATCGGATACGATTGAAGTATGTGCAACCAAGCATTTCTGATAACGGCGAATTGGTAATAATTGGTAATAATAACCTATCCTACGTGATTGTTAAAAGCCGCGAATATAATGTGAACCTCTGAACGCAGCTGTGATTCGAAGGTTCTTTCCAGGTATCGTGAATCAGTAGCTTGGATTCTTGGTTATTTTACCTTGAATATTCAAGTCTTCTAGAAACATGAAAAGATAGTGAAAAACTAATGTATGTATATTAACCAAAAATCAAAGCTATTGATTCAGGGCACCTTGAAATAACCTTCGGTTCACAGCTGCGTTCAGAGGTTTAGGATAATCGCGATTTTCAAAAATCATAGGCACATTGGCAACTTTCTTAGTTGACTACCTTGAATGCTTCATAATGATTGTCAAACAACATGAATGTAATGGGAATGGGCAATCGTTTGAGCAGATCAGAAAGCTAGAACTTAATGAAGTACTTGCTTTCCTGGCAAAAGGGAATATGACAGAAGCAACAAGCATAGATAAAATGAAAATGGTTCATTCCTGTCATATTACCGAGATCTCACCTACCGATAAGTAACGTTTCTAAGAAATGGTTTACCTGAAGATATACGTAGTACACTATCTCACAGTCTCCTGAGTACGCATAAGGATCACCAGAACCTGAAGGTTCGGGGGTTATCACCTTAGCCTCTTCAGCTTGCTTCTTTTTAGACCTTCTAGTAATACGCTTCATGATAGATCGTACAATTTAAATAATGAAAGGGGCAACAGAGCTGAACCGAAAAGCAAGTATTATGT
Source organism: Adelphocoris suturalis (assembly GCA_030762985.1). Lineage (NCBI taxonomy): Eukaryota > Metazoa > Arthropoda > Insecta > Hemiptera > Miridae > Adelphocoris > Adelphocoris suturalis. The sequence goes on along the minus strand of CM061045.1, from coordinate 109,525,824 downwards.
AAATTCAATTTACAAGGGAGGACTTAACAAAACTGAACCGGGCGGAAGCCACACTACAAATGAGACTGAGAGGAGTTGTAGGGTAAGCGGAAAATGATCTTTAGGCTTCATGATTAGACTTTCGACTCCAAAGTTCAAAAGGAGAGCTACAGATACACAACACAAATAATGCCTTCAACGGAGTGGGGAATAACAGGTTCTTGCTGTCACTACTTATACTGTATGCTACCGCTCTCTAGGTTTTCTCGTACATAAATATATAGCTCTTGGTTGAGAGCGAATGACGAGAGGTGTCAGCAAACCCTCAAGAACCATTGAGGGCGAGTACTAAGGAAGGAAGTGTCCAATAGTCATTCATGGAGCGATTAGGAACTTTCCCAATGCTACATATCTATACTGTTTACTCATGAATTTATCATGACAGCTTGTACATACCTCTTTGTGGACCTCAATCGTAGGTTCGAAACGGCTCCGGGCTTTGAAGTTTTCGATATTATTGAAATGGGTGCACTTATCTGGTGCTTTCGGTTCCATCCCATCTTTCAGGCACTCGTCCATCTTGAGAGTTTTATCCACTGAAATCACCGCTTAACTCCGTTCGCAACAACGTTAAACTGGCACATAAGTGAGCGGCTTGGGGACTCCGCTCCGCTAGCCAAAACAAAACCCTTGATTTCCTTCGTTCCGGCTTCATTATATTACTAGCATAAAGAAAGGCATCTTAACCTTAACTCATAATGCCCGAATTTCATGAAGAGATAAGATACATGATACATCGTTTATTCCAGTGATGCAGGAATCGAAGGCAAAGCTTCATTCGCAAGAAAGCAGGGTTGCCCTGGACAATTTCAATTCTCTGGTATGGAAGCGTAACACTCAACGTTTAGTCATGGAAGTGACTTCGTGATGGGGAAGATCTTGACACCAGACACTAGGTTTACTATTACAATGTCTTTGAGGTACACAACATGTCCCGCTGTGCGCGCCCCTGCCGACCTAAATTCGAACTAGTGTCAACTGACAATGGAAATAAGCTCCCTTATGGGCAGCTAAGATCTGTATTCATTAGTTGTTAACGTCACCCGAGGAGTAGTGGATAGCGTATATTTTTGCATTCGAATTCAACCCCCGAAACATATTTTTATACGTCATTCTGATCTATTTGTCCAACTAATCTGAATTTTTACCAATGGATTGACTACTTGATGTTATGTATTTTTGAGATGCGAGCATCCAGACCACCAAACTACACAGATTATTCTGATCTATATGTCCAACTAATCTATATTTTAGCAGCGGACATAGATTAATATAAATTGAGGCGCCAATTCATTCAACGGAACCTATTTGTGCGAAAAATACTATGGGGAACATAGTTACAATTCAGCTCAGTAGGGACACGCACAGCGAGACATGTTTAGGTACCGGCAAGTGATCTTGACCATGACAATAATACCTTGTAAGGGAGAAGCAAAGACATTGTAAGAGAAAGAGACTTCGTCCATGGTTTAGTACACACTTCCACACACCTCCAGAGAGTAACTTGCGCATCCAGCGAGCTCAATATCCGTTTTAGTTCTATTGCCGGTACCTAGTAGGTACTTGTTTTTTTTTTTTTTCATGTGTAATGTTTTGCTACTAATACCACGCTCTCAAGAACACCAACTGATGAGGGGGTTGGCATCGCGAAGCATACCTATTGTTTTCTCGTTAAATTATAGATACCTTCTAACTACATACCTACTGTTGTTTTCTTAAATTCCTACATCCAGTAGTATTAGATAAGGTTTGTTCACTGAGGCGGTTTGTAGTGACTTGAAAACCGTTTAATGATCGGATACTGCCCAAGTACCTACGCATACGCATATGGAAAACCTGTTGGGAATAGGGATGGTAAAAAATAATCAATTCCTTAAAGAATCGATTATTTAAAAAGAAAAGTATAGATACTTTTGGATTGTTTTTATTTTTTCAAGTATCGGAGAATCGATTCAAAATTTCGAGAATCGGAGGCCGATTCTTTTTAACAGCTAGATGAACTGACAATGTTTTTGAAATATAGTTAGGTACCTACTATTGTTTCATAAGCTTTGATTCTTGATATACATATCGTTACATTTTCCCATCTATGAACAAATGATATTAATTACTGGATGAAGTCGGTAAAAAGAGCTCAAGGTGATAGAAAGTTCAGGAAATATTGCATATTTACTAGTAGGTAATGTACCTTCTACGTTATTGAAATTTAAGTACTTACCTAATATGAATACGTACTACCCCTGTCTCATGAACAGCATAGTTAGGTACCTACCTATTTCAAGTTTGAAAGATTTATCATTGAAATTTGTGAAAAAATTTTCCATAGAAATTTAGCTGGTTAAAAGTTAAAATAATTTTAGTTCTAAATCCACTAAAAAGTATCGATTCTTCAAAAAATCGATACTTTCTTAAAGAAGTGATAGGTACGATTCTTTTCGATTCATTTCAAAAGAATCAATAAAATTTAAATCGATTCATTTTGAAGAATCTGACATTCCTAGTTGGGAATGGGAGTCCATCCATATTATGATCAGGGTTGCCAGACTCGATGAAGCAAAATACTGCAGATATTAACAGAAAAATACTGTAGATTTTTCGTTTAAAAATACTGTATAATAGGTAGGTACCGTAGATTTTAATCAAAAAGGGTAGAATACTGTAGATGGTTCTATTCAAAAACACCTTAGCACAGAACATCATGATTAGCACAGAAGATAAAACCTTATTTCAAAACTTGCCTCCTTCGCGGCCCACGGCCTCACCCTCCAGTTTTGTGATCGTAAACTGTGAACTTACAAAGTTTCAACTGCAAATATAGGGAATTCCCACATCAACCGCATTCTCTTATGAAGAAAATACATAGGTAAGCACTAAACGTGTGTACCATGATTGCTGAAAGTAGGTAGGTACCATCTAACATAATAAAGCTTTAGGTACCTACCTACTCAAAACTGAAACGAACGATAACGTGAAATATTTTCATAAAAACAGAATACTGCAGAATACCTACTACCTAATAATAACTAGTGAGGCAAATTTCGTTCAAGCAAAGTTAAAATTATTTACAAGCCATATTCCTGCAACTGCATGAAAGCCGCCGTTTATGTGTAAACAACAGGGGCTATTTAAAATAATTTGATTTTGTGTCCTATAAAGCCGAAAATCATTATTAGTTTACAGGATTTTAACCGGAAAATCGTTATTTTAACCCACTTTGCCCAGTTTGATTAGGTATAATCAAAAGAGTGAAGTTTGAAGCTAGAAAATTAAAAACAAGTACCTAAAATGCAAGAAACAAATACACAGCTGATATGTTCACCTATAATGTGTTCAGTTGAGAGAAGTGTGGTGAACTCATCACTTATCACCGGCCCTTTTCAGGGCCACCAAAAATGAGTTCACACATAAAACAAGGTAATTAAGACGTTGGACTACCTTATGACAAAACAAGACAACTCGTGAGAAGAAATATACAAATTATATAACCGCCGAGTCAATAAATATGTCAAAAGGAAAAAGTACCAAGCTAAACGCTCACTGCACAAGCAAGGCTTGGCAAGCTGGCGATCTGACACCCAAAAACTGCCTTATAACAAACTACATTAAAACAGTAACCAAGGGCCAAGCGAGCCCTACCGAGAAGGAGGGGAAAAAGACGTTTTGCCCCCGAGACACCTCGAGCGCGCTCGATCAAAACGGAGCGGCCAATCAGACGCCGCCTCCGGCTCCCTGATCAGTATAAATATAGCAGCTCCAGCCCCAGTAATTCATACCGATCTTTACCTCCGATCTTGACACTTCACTCTGCCTCTTGACGAATCTCTGCCTTCCAGCCTACTGCGATTGAAACTCCATTGGGTTTTCAAGCCAGTTGAAAATGAGATTTACGACACGAGATTCTTCCGTCTTCCAGACTACATGAACTCCGAGTAGATCGAGCTTTACACTTAGTACTGCTCTCTACTCTAGCCTTGTATAAAGCCGAGATGCTAAACAGCATTCCTAAACGGACAACACTGTTTAGTTCCAGAAACTCTTGCCACCCAGGTTCGTAGATTTATTTGAGAACCGCCCACTGGGACAAGCCGGACGATCTCAAGAAAGCCCACAGCGGCTGATCGTCCGAATTCGGCGGACCTACTTCATCGAACTGGCTTCACTCGTTCGATAAGTAGTTCAAATTTATTTGAAAGCGAGTCCCCAAATTTAGTTCTTTTCAGAACTAAATAAAAATCTTTCAAATGGAGCGATCACCCAGTTTTCGCCTTTTAAAAGATACATATGAAGACAGTGCGGCCGAAACTCCAGTTTCACGGCCCGCTGGCCCTTCCACGCCCAGCGACAGACAGGCCGGCACCGGCAGGCTCGAACACGCCACCCCCGTGAAGGGTACGGGCGTAGTTCCAGCATTCCACGATCCTGGTGCTTCCTACGCTAACGGGCAAGGTCAAGCCTCCTCATCAGGCTATCTCCATCATGAGCCAAAAAGTACTTTTCAGTATCTTCAGACCTCTGTTATTAACGGACGGGAAAACCTTCACATAAGGTCCGGGAATTTCCATTCTCAAATCGGAGAAACTCCAAAAGAACAGCGTCGCATAGACCTATTCGGAGAGAAATTAACCCGTCGCTCACACACTCCCTATCCTTCCGAACGCAAGGATATACAAGATAACAACGGTACTTTTTCGTACCTCTCACAAGACCCCTTTCAAGGGTCAAGCCCGTAGTACAACCATATGTCCAACGTGGTTAGAGATATTCCACTGGGAATACCTACTCCCAGTAAGACATATATAAATTCACTACAAGAAGAAACAACAGAAGACCTAAATAATCACAGGGGAAATAGATAAAATAATTGAATTTTCATGAATTTAGTGGTTCGGGGTAAAAATCGGTTTGAACAACGAATTCAGTAACGTACATCGATGCTCCGAGGCCATCGGTAGTATTTTTTGATCGATATCGATACTGCTATCATCATTTTATTGGCTACCTGGTTTCACTCCCTGACTGGGCTGAATCTCAAGAGACTTCTTCCCCCTCCACGACCTGTCCACTCTATCCTATTATAAGCTCTTTGATTGAAATACTCACCAAATACTTGTATTTACACACTTAGGAGGTGGGGAGGGGAGGAATCTCTAGAACAAGAAATCAGTAACAAAAATAACATTGAAAAAAATTACCCATATTTTGCACAAAACACTTGCTTCACTAGAACACTGTCAAGACTAACGAATGACTTGAAATTAACGTCAAAATAGAACTTCACCTCCAAAACAGCTAATTATAGTGGATTACAATCTCAAGTTTCCCCTTAATCCTACGAATTACATTTTAAGCAGGTACAGAAGAAGGGGTGAGATTTTTCTAACGATGTTCATAATTTTTTAATTTTTCCTTTTCATTAAAAAAAAAAAAAAAAAAAAAAAAAAAAAACTGTTGAAAATTGACAAAATACCGTAGATACACTGGAAATACTGTAGATCTGGCAACCCTGATTATGATTGAATGTTTAAGCAAAACACTTGCGAAAGCTAAGGCTGAAATTGTAAAGAGCGAGACAGGATCATATTAGTTTATTTTGCTGTCGCTAGGCTCGCATCCTTATTTGGAATCGCGAAGAACCCTCCATATTATATATAACTCATGTATGGAAACTTTGGTAGGATGGACACACGGACAAGACCACGTCCGTATCAGAAAAAGAAGAAGAAGAACTCGTATAGTCATCTGATCGTAAACACAAGAACTAAAGTCTAAGTCACTGTATTCGTGGTTTTTGTAGCCGAATTGGTTGTCGTTTGAGTTATGTGATTGACTCCTGAACTCATTGATTCCAATAATTTATACTTTCATTATACTTATAATTTATACCTTTGTTTATAAGTTAAACAAAGGCCAGGGATGTTCGTTCTCTACGTGGTTTTTTATCCATGAATCATAGATCCTGCAAGCACTCTGACACATTAGTACGACATATCAACTGAGCATCTCATAATGGTTAGTATCGAACGTATGATATTGCTAACGGATTATTCAAGAACTTCATGTAACTCCCTTGGGAGCCATACTGCTCATCTATATAAATTTTGTTGCCGAATTGGTTAATGCTTGTTATATGATTGACTTCTGAACTAATTACTCGTAGTTCCAATTAGTTCTGGAATATATGTATAGCTGTTGCTGAGTTATTTTAGCATGAATATGCTTTAGCCGTGACCTAACTACCGAAAAATGTCCCACGAGAGTGCAACGAAAGTAGCGTCAATAATTGTGACGATTTCCGCTTACAACCGAGTCGTTGCTAGGGATATGATACTTCGTCGTTTTTCATCCCACAAAATTCGTTGACCATTCGTTCGAAAGCTCTCGATTTATCCAACCATACTATATTAACTACTGCGAAGTGCGTGGCCAACAAGCTGAGTTATGAGCATTGTTATATGAATAATTGTTTACACACAGGTGATCATTCTCAATTATTGATATTGTGAACATGATTGCAACCGCTTGTTAATTTCTGATGATTTCATTGAGCTGGTGTTTCGATTATGTGATTCATGGCAGGTGATCCGATTATTGCGAGAACGGTTAGATTTGTGAAGCGGTGGTTAAATTATTTTAATAGGTAATTTCTATACTTTACACTATAGGAAGCTGTAATTTCGTATGTAGCCTCTTTAGCCTCTTTCTATAATAAAGTGAATCTTTACTCGCGAGTTTCTATTAGGAGATCATCATCTCACAAGAGCTCAATCGTCGTGATCATTTCTATAATAAAGTGAATGTTTACTCGCGAGTTTCTATTAGGAGATCATCATCTCACAAGAGCTCAATCGTCGTGATCATTTCTATAATAAAGTGAGAGCGAGGAGCTAAAACATTTTTTTGTTTTGAATGATAAACAGAGTTCAGAGGCCGATGGGGGGTCGGGTTCAGAGAATCGACGAGGAGTGAGTCGTGTACGGCTAAAGCATATTCATGTTTTTTAATTTTAGCCGTCAGGCTCAAAGGAACTGTGGCTTTTTTGTTTTTTTAATTCTAGTACATAATAACAAAATAATAGTTATTTTTTAATTCTAGTAGGTACATAATTAATTTTTTAATTCTAGTACATATTAATAAGGTTCATTAATTGGACCTTTCCTGTTATCCTACCGCCAGCACCTCCAGCGCTGCCTCCAGATAGTATACAGCCAAACTGCACACATCATTCTGATCTATGCCAACTAATCTGAATTTTTACCAAGGGATTGACTACTTGATGTTATGTATTTCTGAGATGCGAGCTTGCTAGCTTCCAGACCACTAAACTTCACACGTCATTCTGATTACGTTGGCTGTCGTATACTATCTGGAGGTGCTGGCGGTCGGATAACAGGAAAGGTCCCATTAATTTACTAGACTGAAATTCGCAAATGAAAGCATATAGTTTGATCGGAAACGTATAATTTGATTCTACGACATGGCTTTTCAACCTTTTTAGCTGGTGGCCGCCAAACAACGCAAATTGTTGTTAGCCATTATTTCTTCAGATTTAGGGCCGGTTTAACAATTATCTACATTAAGTTGGCCATTCCCAACGAATCAACGAAGTCTTGCGAATATCATCCTTAACCACATTGCATGGCATACAGGACTTAACTGTCTCCTCATTATCTACATCTGTGCGCGGCCACCATGCATAGGACTGAGCACAAGCCTTAACTTTCACAATTCCCATGTGTGTGGCATATAGCTCCAGAAGCACTACAGCTCGGAGTTTGGTGGGTACTACCACTCGATTCTCCCAAAGGATGATGCCTTCTTCTTCATGGAGTTCACTGCGGAAATGTTTCGAACTTAATCACTCGCGACGAAGTTGTGGAAACCCATTACAAAACGGAAGTTAGTGAAAAACGTTGTCTATTTCCACGAAAAATAAAGAGTTACAATGTTAAATCGATTTCGACGGTTAGGCCATCATCAGTAACAAACAATACCTGAAGACACATTAGAAAGGACACAGCTTATATAGTGACAGGTGAAGAGAGATTGAATACCATTGGTCGAGAGAAAGGAAAGGGGCAGGAAGTACAACCAATTAAGTGCATACAAAGTGAAAGGGGATTATAGCTAATCAGATGAAGTGAAAGGGGGAAATTACTGAATATGGTTTCAACAGTGTGAAGGGATGATTCCAAGCTTTACAGAAGTGGACCTATCAGTGGTGAAATATATTGAGGTATATCCTCATTTAAACATTTACCAGACCTGTCACTTTTGATAATTTCGAATTTTTCAAGTACATTCAACATACCTCCCTTTGGGCAAAAATGAAGAAATTCTACAAACTGTCTGTCTGTCAAATCAAAATTGTAACTATGATTAGATTCCTTAAGATGTTTTGCAAATGTAGACTTACCCTTATTTTCCCTGAAATCCTCCATATTCGAATCCTGAAATCCTCCATAATCGAATCCTCCATACATCCTCCCTGAAATCCTCCTCGAATTCGGCGGAAATAAACTAAATTTTCTTGATCTGTCCATCTCTTTGGTAAATGAGAAGCATGATTTTTCAATCTTTAGAAAAGATACATATTTTATTTTTAAGATACATATTTTTTTTTTAAGATAACATATTTATTTATTTTTAAGATACATATATATTTTTTTTAAGATAACATATTTATTTATTTTTAAGATACATATTTATTTTTTTATGTTACGACTAAGAGAGCCCTTGAGGCTTGTGTAACAAGTGCCAATAAATAAATAAATTCTTACTTATAGCGATATAACGATCCATAGTAGTTCAAATCACCCTTTAGTACATAAGCATGCAGCCTTCCATAGTATGATCAACCGAGCACTATCTATTCCAATGAGTGAACAAAATTTATCAAAAGAAAAATCCATTATCAAAAACATAGCGGCTAGTAACGGATATGGAGGAGATCTCGTTGATACCATATGGGATAAGGTTCTTAGGAAAAAGAGTAGGGAAAAAGTTTCCAATCTTGCTCGGGAAGATGTAACTATAGAAGAAAAGCAATGGATAAGTTTACCTTATTATGGGAAAATTTCTGATAAAATTGGCAAAATTCTATCATCGAGAGGTCATTGTGGTGAAATCCACCACCCCTTTTCAACAGCCCTTTTCAGGGCTACCAAAAGGAGGTAGGCACACCACAAAAATATTTACAAGACGTCGAAGTACAACTCCGTCAAACAAAATATTTCACCGGAGAGAAAATACTAAATTCTCTCACAAAAGTGAAATATTAAAGATTAACACGCAAGGCGACCTCCCCAAACATTTACTGGGCGAGAGAGATGCGACAAACATCTCGAGACAGGTCGCCTTGAGCGAGAACACACAAGGCAACCTCCCCGAACATTTACTGGGCGAGAGAGATGCGACAAACATCTCGAGACAGGTTGCCTTGAACGAGAACACGCAAGGCGACCTCCCCAAACATTTACTGGGCGAGATAGATGCGACGAAAAGTTCGAAACAAGTCGCCTTAGGAAAACTCAAGGTCGTTCAGCCACCCCCGGGACCCCGTCAAAGCAACGGACGCAGAGAAACCACCTTGAAAAAACCAACTCAGCTATCGTATGCCCAAATACTGGGAAAACACTGTGCGAACCAATGAGATTACACAGTCGAATTTACGAAATTGAGCGAGCCAATCCGAAGCTAGTTTGATCGTACCAAATTAGTTGACGAAACTAATTTGCATACTAACCATAAAGTGGACACCACTTTTTGTTATAAATACCCCGTTCAGAGCCTGGCAAATCATTCCACTCTCCGCTCTCGACGACGACACCTCCGAAGTACGAAGAATTCTACACGCTCTACGCTGACGAACCTTCTGCATTGCGAGTTCATCTCAAGAACGGCTTCTCACTACTTTCTACAAGCTAGACCTTCTCTCCTCACAGATTTCGCCTTGGCATCTACGAGTCCAGTGATTATTCATCCTGCTCATTGCCCAACGTAGATCTCCTGGTAGGACGCCACCCGGTACTTCTATCGATATTCTCTTTAGACAGTACGCCCGAGGGACGTTTCCGAGCCGTGTCACCCGGACTACACAGCCTTCAGCTCGTAGTCGACCGCTGGGGCGCGCCGGTAAATTACTCAGCTCCTACGCTCTAATTTACCGTCTACGGAAGTCTTTTTCAAGACTGCGAGGTAGGACCCTGCCGTCTGAACATTGGAAAGACGTTCCGGCAAGCGAGTCCACTTCCAAAACCCTCTATTTTTCACACGTAGAGGCATCGAAACGAGCCAAAAACTCGATCAAATTCGATGGAACGTCAGCCTTCTTACTTCCCCTTGTGGGGGAAGGAGGAAGGCGGCAAGGCCGGGGCGATCGACCAACGCAGTGCGCCCTACCGGCCCCCCGGTGAGTCCGCTGAACCAACCATCAGCGCAAGGCGCGATCCACACGTCCGGATCGCCTTCTCTCCCGACGTATTCGTTCGAGAAACTGTCGAACAAGACTCACCTACACAAAAGATCGAGCAAACCTTTCAGACTCGCTCTGAAGCCGATCTTTTCGATTCGACCAAGCTGTCCGATTACCCACGATATCCGACGCAGGCTTACACGGTCGATCCGAGTGTCAAATACACTCCAAATGTACAAAAAGCAGAGGATACTTTTCAGTACCTCAACCAAGCTCAGTATATTCCCCTTACAGATGTAAATCTAAGGCCGGAATATTACAAAACGGCTCAGTACGAAACTGATCGAACCCAGCACTCGGTTCACGAGCCTAGCGCTCCGCGCGGCTGCGACACGGACTATCCACCCTTCCGGCCCGCGAAATCAGTTGACCTTGGCGGCTCCGCCCGCATTCCTCGCGGGGGTGACCTAGAAACCAACCCGCATAATCGGAATATAAATGTCCGACTTGGTCTACCAACGTCAAGTCAAACCTATACAAATCCACTACAAATGGTGACCCCGCCTTTGAACAGGCTCAACACGGAGCATTTCGTTCCCTCTTATGAAGCTAGTGGATTTCAGGGAACCACTGCGGGCGTGCGACCCCCGCCGGGCCTCTACGCCCCACATCTCACGCAACATCCCTCTACAAACAGTGGTTTTCAAGCACTTTTAGAGGAGATGGGAGATTACCAAAAACCAGTCTTCCAAAAGAAGAATATTGATCGTGCACTCGCCGAGTTCGATCAATACTGCGTGAGAAAACACATGAGAACGCAAAACGAATGCTTCTCAGCTATATACAAGTGGGTACCAGAGGAAATGAGGGAAGCTATCGACTCAGCTTACCTCACAGCACCTCACGCACCCTACGAAGAGGCCAAACAGCGCCTCCTGCGAGAATATGGGTTGTCTTTACAGGACAGGCTCCTCGCACTCGAGGACCCCGCATCTCTCGCTAAAAAACCCAGCACCAAGTACCACGAAATGTACTCGAAAGCTGTTGGGTACTTTTCGGAAGCTCTCATCACTCAAAAGTGGATTGAGACTCTTCCCATCGAAGCACGAGGTATGGTCGCGGCTCAGCCTACCACGACCTCCCGGCTCGACCTAGCTGATACGCTACACGCGTACAGAGCAGAGAATACTTCTCTGAACATACGAGGAGTTGAATCTACTCCGAAACCCATAAATACTGGTTTCAAAAAGGCCCTCTCGAAACAAGCTGAGTTCAAACACCAACCAGTGGAGAGTAAACCTCACAAACCGATGGCCTACGTCTGTCGAAACCACGTACGTTTCGGTAACGAAACTCGCAAATGTGCAGACCCAGAACACTGCACTTGGAAGACAAACACTGCTTCCAAAACTAGCAAAAAGGCTGCGACTATAAGCCAACCTAAAACCCGGGTTTCTACCGAAAATACTCAGCAGTCGGTACAAGAAAGTACCATTCCAACCTCCGACACAGAGAGTTCGGAAAACGAATAACTGCCAGCGTATCTGAGCCTATACGTCGGCAGTCTACTGAGTATAAAAGGCTTTTTTTCAAGTGCAAACTAAATGGCACTGAATTTCTCATTGACACGGGAGCAGAAGTGAACATTCTGCCCCACAATGTCACAAAAAAATTGGGCTTGAAAATTCTCAAGTCCAACGTTAAGCTCACAGCAGCTAACGGAGCCCCTATCGATACACTAGGGCGAGCTGACACAACAATTAACATCGGCCTCGGGGACATGAACACCGAGTTTATGATCACGAAAGTTGATCTAGCGATCCTAGGTATCCCATTCCTCGAATCTTGGGATATCGGAATACGGGTCAAACACAAGTACATTTATAAAGATAAAATGAAGTGCTATGCCGATCAAAAAATAGCTGCAGTCATGAACAAAAAGTTCACTGACGAACAAATTGCAGCTACTATCCCTCACCGTGGCAATACACCTCAAACAGAGGACGTGCAAATCACGGAGGACGAAAACATTCGCTCTATCATTAACAAATACAATGATAAAATGAGCAAAATTAATGGTAAATGGAAGAACAACGGGGTTTACCACCGTATAACCACGGAGGGAACCCCAGTACACTTCCGAGCTAGACCCATGGCAGGTGAGAAACGGGCTCAAGTCAAAAAGACTTTTGACGAAATGCTTTCAGAAGGCATAATTGCACCATCGGATTCCGAATGGGCATCTCCGTTACACTGTGTGCCAAAAAAAGACGGGTCATGGAGAATCACCGGCGATTACCGTTTCCTCAACGCGAAAACGAAGAAAGACGCCTACCCTCCGCCTCACATTCGCTCGTTCCAAGCAAATTTACATGATACGCAAATCTATTCAACAATAGATTTAAAATCAGCGTATTATCATATCCCGATGCACCCAGATGACGCTCATAAAACTGCGATTATTACACCATTCGGTCTTTATGAGTTTAAGAAAATGAGCATGGGTTTAGCCGGAGCGGCTCAAACATGGCAAAGATACATGGACAGCATCATGCGAAAATTTGATTTCGCATTTGTCTATCTAGATGACATCCTGGTGGCTTCGAAGAATTATAACGAACACATGAACCACCTACAACGAATTTTTGACAAACTAGGAGAACACGGACTTCGAGTAGGTTTTGATAAATGCGTTTTTTCGAAACCTACCGTCGATTTCCTAGGTTTCACTATCTCGAAGGAAGGAATAATTCCTAAACGAGACAAAATAGAAGCCATAGAACAATTTCCTAGGCCAGTGGACGTACGAAGTCTACGCAGATTCCTAGGTATGTGTGGTTTCTACCGAGCATGCTCAAGCAAATTCGCTCACACGGCACAACCTCTGTATGACTCCATTCAGTCAAACAAAAAGAATGACAGAACACCTATCGAATGGACATCAGAGAGAGAAAAAGCTTTCAACAGCTTAAAGCAAGCAATGATCAAAGCAACATTGCATAACATTGCTCACCCACACCCTACAGCGGAGTGGAGATTGGTCTGTGACGCGTCCGACACACACATCGGAGCGGCACTAGAACAAGAAATTACAGACAAACATGGCTCGAAATCGTACCAACCATTGGGATTTTTTAGCAAAGAGATTCCAGAACAATGGAAAAACAAAGCATCTTTCGACAAGGAAATGTTCGCCGTTTACCAAGCGTGCATTCACTGGCACAACGACTTGGACGGCAGATCCTTCCATATTTGTTCGGATCACAAGCCTCTGCTAGGCACAATGCTTAAAAAGAATGCTCATTTTTCTAAAATGAGATTAAGATGGCTAACATACATCTCTCAAATGACGAGTGACATTCGTCATATTTCAGGAGAGAGCAACGTCGTCGCCGACGCACTCTCCAGACCCTTCGATCCGGTCGAAATTCAAACGAAATCGATTTCAACACAGACGGACGAGGGTCCACCCATAGCTGAAATTTCGAAAATTACGGCTGCAATAGAATGCAACCTTCTACTGCACATTTCAAATTCACAAATTCGCTCTCCCCCTACCGCGGAGGACAAATTGAAACTCACACGAGTTGAATTCCCTCAAGGAGAAATTTGGTGTAACCTAGACCTAGGACACCCTAGACCTTATATTCCAAACGAAATAAGGGAAGAAATAATAAGCCAAATTCACAATTTGGGACACCCAGGTATACACTCTACAGTGTATAAAGTTAAACAACGATATTTTTGGCACGGACTACGTGCAGATGTCTCAAACTGGGTTCGAGCATGCGAAACTTGCCAACGAGCAAAAATCACGCGCTCCGTGAAGCTCCCTTACTCCGAATTTGAAACGGCAAACAAATTTTCACACGTACACGTGGATATTACCGGACCTTTACCTTTAGCAAAAGGAGGGAAACGTTACATTTTGATGATGGTTGATAGAGCAACGGGTTGGCTAGAGGCAGTCCCTCTCAACAACATCGAAACAACCACAATCACAAATGCATTTATCAATATTTGGGTAGCTTCAAAGGGCGTACCTAAATACATTACAAGTGATCAGGGCACCCAATTTGAATCAGATCTGTTCAATTCCATTATGGAACGTCTCGGAGTAAAACATACTCACACGTTACCATACAAACCATCAACAAACGGTATGGTAGAACGCAGAAACAGATCTTTGAAAGAAGCTCTCAAAGCTCAGAACGAAAATTGGCTCGATGCACTTCCCAAAGTTCTACTCGCCATGCGTACGGCAGTAGACCCGGCGACTGAAACTACGCCTTTCCAAAAAGTTTACGGGATTGACGTACCTCTCCCAGGAGACATTTTCGTAACTTCTACGAACCTTTCGGAACCTCTTTTCTTCCGACCTACGCATATTAAACATAATAACACAAAATATGCCGTAAACATGCCCAAAAACTTGGATACATGTACTCATGTCTATATCAGAGTGCCCACACAGCTCACATCTCTCCAATGTCCTTACACGGGACCGTTCAAAGTAGTTAAAAGAGATAAGTTTTCGGTTACAGTGCAAATTGGCGAACATACTAAAAAAGTTCCCAAACAGCAAATCAAGCCAGCTTATACTCTACACTCGGAAGAAGCTGTATCGCAGGGACAATCTCTGTTACAAAACCAGACAGGAAGTAAGGAGAAAACTCCCCGAAAATCCGCCAGAGGGCGCGTTCCATCTACCAAATTTGACGGAAAGTGGGTAACTGCGCTCGAAACAAGCCACGCCCATTTTTCTCGGGTAGGAGCAGTAAGAAGTATAAATATGGAAAGCCCAACAGCCAGAGACCATAACGATCTCAACCATGGCAGCTTCTACTCCTACTACAACGAACATGATGACCGACGAGGTCGAGGAGTTCCTCCTTGCAGAGGAAGCCCTCCCAGCTCCAATCGGCCCACTACCGCCTTCGCCGAAACGGGAGACGGCCACTACCACACAAGCTCCCACGGAGGTGGTCTGGACAAGGCCCCAGCCCTACCAGCCACCATTTCCACCCACGCCTCCGCCCGCTCAACAGCTACCGGCACCCCCCAGGCAGTGGATCTCCTCGGGCGACGTCCCGGTTCCTCGCTGGGAAGAGATGAGCACCGCGGGTTGGTCAGAGCCCAGCACCTCCCGGGCTCCTCCGCAACAGCCCAGCCGCGGCCGCGGGCCAAACCCTCGCGGGTTTGGTTCCCGTCGGCAGAGCTCGGGCCGGCCAAGGCCGCCCCGCGACGCTCGTCGAAACCGGCGAGGCCGGGGCGCACCACAGGGACGGGACGCGAGGCCTGCACCTCCGCCTCCGCCCCAACTGGCGAGGTTCTCCTACGGAGAATTCCGGGTAGACCTCCCAGTTCTCCCCCATCGGCGTCGTCGTTGATAACACGACGTCTTGGGGGGGCCCCTGTGGTGAAATCCACCACCCCTTTTCAACAGCCCTTTTCAGGGCTACCAAAAGGAGGTAGGCACACCACAAAAATATTTACAAGATGTCGAAGTACAACTCCGTCAAACAAAATATTTCACCGGAGAGAAAATACTAAATTCTCTCACAAAAGTGAAATATTAAAGATTAACACGCAAGGCGACCTCCCCAAACATTTACTGGGCGAGAGAGATGCGACAAACATCTCGAGACAGGTCGCCTTGAGCGAGAACACACAAGGCAACCTCCCCGAACATTTACTGGGCGAGAGAGATGCGACAAACATCTCGAGACAGGTTGCCTTGAACGAGAACACGCAAGGCGACCTCCCCAAACATTTACTGGGCGAGATAGATGCGACGAAAAGTTCGAAACAAGTCGCCTTAGGAAAACTCAAGGTCGTTCAGCCACCCCCGGGACCCCGTCAAAGCAACGGACGCAGAGAAACCACCTTGAAAAAACCAACTCAGCTATCGTATGCCCAAATACTGGGAAAACACTGTGCGAACCAATGAGATTACACAGTCGAATTTACGAAATTGAGCGAGCCAATCCGAAGCTAGTTTGATCGTACCAAATTAGTTGACGAAACTAATTTGCATACTAACCATAAAGTGGACACCACTTTTTGTTATAAATACCCCGTTCAGAGCCTGGCAAATCATTCCACTCTCCGCTCTCGACGACGACACCTCCGAAGTACGAAGAATTCTACACGCTCTACGCTGACGAACCTTCTGCATTGCGAGTTCATCTCAAGAACGGCTTCTCACTACTTTCTACAAGCTAGACCTTCTCTCCTCACAGATTTCGCCTTGGCATCTACGAGTCCAGTGATTATTCATCCTGCTCATTGCCCAACGTAGATCTCCTGGTAGGACGCCACCCGGTACTTCTATCGATATTCTCTTTAGACAGTACGCCCGAGGGACGTTTCCGAGCCGTGTCACCCGGACTACACAGCCTTCAGCTCGTAGTCGACCGCTGGGGCGCGCCGGTAAATTACTCAGCTCCTACGCTCTAATTTACCGTCTACGGAAGTCTTTTTCAAGACTGCGAGGTAGGACCCTGCCGTCTGAACATTGGAAAGACGTTCCGGCAAGCGAGTCCACTTCCAAAACCCTCTATTTTTCACACGTAGAGGCATCGAAACGAGCCAAAAACTCGATCAAATTCGATGGAACGTCAGCCTTCTTACTTCCCCTTGCGGGGGAAGGAGGAAGGCGGCAAGGCCGGGGCGATCGACCAACGCAGTGCGCCCTACCGGCCCCCCGGTGAGTCCGCTGAACCAACCATCAGCGCAAGGCGCGATCCACACGTCCGGATCGCCTTCTCTCCCGACGTATTCGTTCGAGAAACTGTCGAACAAGACTCACCTACACAAAAGATCGAGCAAACCTTTCAGACTCGCTCTGAAGCCGATCTTTTCGATTCGACCAAGCTGTCCGATTACCCACGATATCCGACGCAGGCTTACACGGTCGATCCGAGTGTCAAATACACTCCAAATGCACAAAAAGCAGAGGATACTTTTCAGTACCTCAACCAAGCTCAGTATATTCCCCTTACAGATGTAAATCTAAGGCCGGAATATTACAAAACGGCTCAGTACGAAACTGATCGAACCCAGCACTCGGTTCACGAGCCTAGCGCTCCGCGCGGCTGCGACACGGACTATCCACCCTTCCGGCCCGCGAAATCAGTTGACCTTGGCGGCTCCGCCCGCATTCCTCGCGGGGGTGACCTAGAAACCAACCCGCATAATCGGAATATAAATGTCCGACTTGGTCTACCAACGTCAAGTCAAACCTATACAAATCCACTACAGTCATAAAGTAGGTTTAAAAACTAAAAATAGTCTTAAAGCATTACTAGGATCCGTTAAGGACAAAATTAGTGTGCAGTATAAAAGTGGAGTTTATAAATTAAAATGTTCTTGTGGCTACGAATATTGCGGTCAGACTGGTAGGAAATTTAGGGAAAGAATAGACGAGCATATGGAGGATTTCAGGGAAAATAAGGGTAAGTCTACATTTGCAAAACATCTTAAGGAATCTAATCATAGTTACAATTTTGATTTGACAGACAGACAGTTTGTAGAATTTCTTCATTTTTGCCCAAAGGGAGGTATGTTGAATGTACTTGAAATATTCGAAAATAAATTATCAAAAGTGACAGGTCTGGTAAATGTTTAAATGAGGATATACCTCAATATATTTCACCACTGATAGGTCAATTTCTGTAAAGCTTGGAATTATCTTTTCACACTGTTGAAACCATATTTAGTTGTTTCCCCCTTTCACTTCATCTAATTAGCTATAATCCCCTTTCACTCTGTATGCACTTAATTGGTTGTACCTCCTGCCCCTTTCCTTTCTCTCGACCAATGGGATTCAATCTCCCTTCACCTGTCACTATATAAGCTGTGTCCTTTCTAATGTGTCTTCAGTTATTGTTTGTTACTGATGATGGCCTAACCGTCGAAATCGATTTAACATTGTAACTCTTTATTTTTCGTGGAAATAGACAACGTTTTTCACTAACTTCTGTTTTGCAGAAATGTTTGTCAGATACACTCACTGATTCTGCAAATGACTTCCGTTCAGGTTCGGTTGGAACACATGAATTGCTCATAAGTTTGTAAGCCAAATCGTCGAGAATGTTCAACAGAAGCGCGGTTTTTAGTATCAGTCTTGATGTTGTTTGCCTCGAAGAAATTTTCCATCCTTGATTTGGCCACACTTCAGTCCTTATCTGGAGAAAAATCCCTGAGTCTAACTGCCGAACCGGTGGTTTTCATAGTCACTGCTTCCTTAGGCACCTTCTCTAACTTATCAAATCGTCGTCAACAGTCTACTACTGTGTGGTAGTAACTTTAGTGGAACTTTATTCAGTTAACACAGTTAGACCAGACGTTACGACGATCACATCCTCGTCGCCATTGTGAAATACCAGGATTTCAATAAGTTAGACAACTGGGTACTTTTCCGTTATCCCCCCCCCCCCCAGTCAATTTATCTTCAACACGCCCGCCCGATGTTTCTAGGCATTACTTCTTACTTAGATTATGTTATGTTATGTATTTTTGAGATACGAGCTTGCGATCATCCAGACCGCCAAAGTATACACATCATTCTGACCTACATGTCCAGCTAATCTGTATTTTTACTAAGGGATTGACTACTTGATGTTATGTAATTTTGAGATGCGAGCATCCAGACCACCAACCTATACACAGCATTCTGATCTAATTGTGCGAATTCATGTGGAGGCAATCAAACCACAACCACGCCAATTTGTTTGAACAAATCCTCACCGACATTGGCAACTTCTGAAAACACTGTGATTCTTTTTTTCCTTTTTTTAAATAATATAATTTCTTCCCACAGCTTGAAATTGTCACCAATCCTACGTAAATATGTAATCTGAGTAAGAAGGAATGCCTAGAAACATCAGGCGGGAGTGTTGAAGACAAATTGACTGGGGGGGGGGGGGGGGATAACGGAAAAGTACCGACAACTGGTCACTCGATTACACATAAATATAATGAATAACGAAATTCACAATCTTAATATCTGAAAATGAACTACATCTCGCGGTCACAGGGAAGACAGGAACATATATCCTGTTACCAATCAAGTGTACCAACAGGACAAATTAAAAGTGTCTGTTAGGTGAAAATCCCCTTTGCATGGAATATCCCACTATTCATTCCATATCGTTGGTAGTTATCCTATGTAAGTTTTATCGTGAAAAATGGAATTTTATGTTTCAGTTCTCGTTTAATATGTTCCCCATCATTCCCAGACCGTTCAACACTCAATATTACTGTTTTTCTGTTGCTATGTTGCCCGGAAATGAGAGGGAGGATGTTGAGCGAGGTGGGAAAAGTAAGTATAACATTTTACAATTTTTTTTTCTTTTTTAATTGATAATTTAAAGTGACGTTAAAAAACAAGGCGTTTTTCTGATCCCTCGCATAACTAGAATTAATTATGATTATTATGTAATAAATCAACCAGACTCAAAGAGCCTACCTACCTACCTGCGGCCACGATTCTTAATGTAAAGCAGTTATACTTAAGGTAAAATATGTGAGTATGGCAGAGCCGTAAATCACTTCGCAAATGAGATCAGAAAGTTAACCTGCTCGCCCCCACGGCCGTGTTTAAGCGCAAAACAACAGCGTTGCAGTCCTACCAGGCCCGTGTCCCTCCGATACAGCCCCTGGTCCCAGGGCCGTGTTTACGCGCAAGCCGCGATCACGCGATCTGAACTCCTCTGCCATCTATCTGCGAGGCTAATGAACTTATTTTTTAGATAGTGTTTACTTGGGTATCCGAGAGACATCGCTGACGTCATAATCGGCCTTGTTAGTTTTAGTGTCACTCGGAAGATCGCAGAAAGATCAGAAAGTAAACATCAGAAAGAAATGAGAAAGAGGGATGGGAAACACACTTATTCTCCTTTGCAAAACAATAAATAAACAACTAATAGTGCATTCCGTTTATTCTTAAGCTGAATCGTAATCTTAATGACTATATTCAGATGTTGAAAATAGAAATATATAAATAAAAAAGACAATGTAACTAGCGAAACATTGTTTGGTTATGAGTTATGATGAAACTTAATCCACACAAAGGAGAAAAAAACGGGAAAAAACTTGTATTTCAAAGAAAAACATTAAGTGAACACTTTGCTTGTCTAAATGTAACATGAAGTATGACAGGATTGGCGAAAATAGAGGGGTGAACGCAGCGCGAAACCGTCGGGAAAAGGCTGAAAAAAGCTTGGGCTGGAGGGTGAGACGGCACCATAGTGTCTCGGGCTGCAGCGGGAGATGGGCGCGCGATCGCTCGGTACCTATCAGGTTAATAGTTTTTAGGAAGGATACAAGTTGAAAGTAGGAAACCCACACCGTAGTGATGAACTCGGATATGTTATCGTAAATTACGATATAGTTGAAATGAGAAGTGCTAGAAAAATGGGCTTTTTGTAAGAAGGTAACCCAAGACTTGGTCACACAGACGGCTGGCTCTACAGATGTTCCCTCAATCCCACAATCAAACATCACCTCTCACTCAAAATCGAAGTCGAGTAAGAGTAGGTTCATCTAAATTTGTAGAGGCTCGAAAATAAATACTTTAACTACCTAAATTATAGGGATGGGTATCAAAGACAAATATATCATTATTGACTCGATTTTATGTTTTGCGCTAACTATCGATACACCAACATATCCTTGAGAAAAATATCGATATATTGGATAATATCGATTTAGGGAATAATATTGAGATAGGGAATGAGTTTTTTTTTGTTGAAAGAAATCTTGCATTCCCAAAGAAAGGAAGATTTCGTTAGGCAGCACTTTTTGAGCACAATAAATTGGTAATATTTCAAATAAATCAAAAAAAGTATGCTAACGAATATTTTTAAAACATATTTTTAGCATTTACTTCTATGTTTATTAATAGGTACTTTTGCAAACAAATTGTTGTAAAAAAAAAAAAACTCCAAAAAGTGCTTGAAATTGAAAACCTTTGAAAATGAGTCTATTATTGAGAAAAAGATTTTTGGCCGTTCAATTCATTTATAGTGGTACCCATGTCTTTGCACTCACTCGAAATGCTCACGTTTCAAAGCAATTGAATATAAGTATGATACAATTACTTAAGAAAATTCGCTGATACGATTGAGTTGCACTAATGGAACGTTATTTCTCCAATTATTTTGGTGGATCGAAATGATTAATAAATTATAAATGTAAGTATCATTCAAAAATTATAAATATCAAATTATCAAAATGTTTTGATATTGTAAGATATCAAAATTATAAATTGTAAACTATCACAATGATGTAGGTACCTGCTTAGTTATCTCGAATCGATGACTGCATGTTACTCGATTTTTTTGGTACCTAACTGCCTACTAAACATAGTTTTGAGACCTTCTCGGATTACTCCTGGCGAACACAAAGATAGTTAGTTATTCATCAAGTATATATTATGTAATAATCGATTAGTGCAAAAGTGTGTATCAAATAAATAATCGACAAAATGATACATCGGAAAATAAAAATCAAAATACGATATATCGGAGAGCATCATCATCGATATAAAAATATTGATATTTTGAATACAAATATCGATACCCATCCCTACTAAATTAACAATAAATTTCATCAGAATTCAGGGGACCATCATTGAATAAGGGAAAAGTGGGCTTTGCTTTCAATCTGGTGATGTAGAACAATCATATGTGGATCTCGATTCATCAGCTGATCCTGACCTAAGTCAACCCTGAACAGTGGATGAGTGAAAATAATAAACACCGATCGCGTAATCAGAACGTAGATATCTGAGCAGTTGTAAGTACATATTGATTAGAAAACGTAACGAGGATGGCATGAGTGATAAATAGTGAGTAGAAATTCTGCCAATATAAGGTAAACGCAATCAAACTATTTTTGAATATTTTGTTCCTTTCCAGTGGTTTCCGTATTTTAAAGTTCTGAGGCAGTTGTTATTTTTTAGTATTACCTAGTCTTATGGTGATTTATGGTAATTTTTTTAAGTAAAAACGCTGAAATCATGAGAAAGCGCAGCAAATCATCACACAAAGGTCTATTACAGCTGACGGAACTTTGTGGTTAAAAATGTGGCCAAGCTGATAATAAATTCGTAATAATTCCAACAATTTATTATTTAGAAAACTTTGTGTACTCCTCGAGCGATTATTATTCTTAATATCATTTGAATAAACATTGTAAATATAACTAAAGTTTTCAGTTGAATGTGATTACTTTTTCAGTCATAATGCCTCCCTCAGCTCTGGACCACCTTACAAGGTTAAACATAAACTATCCTATGCTTTTCAAACTCACCAACCCGGCAATGGACCGCGTTACACACTGTGGAGTACTTGAATTCGTAGCTGGAGATGGAAAGGTCTACCTGCCACATTGGGTAAGCAATGTTTTTGAGTGAAAAAAAAAAAAAAAAAATTGATTTTGTTTTATTTTATTTTGATTAATAATTTTGAATAAAATGTAGTTTTTCTTAGATTTTGAGAGGTGATTTAATCATGAGCAAATGAATGAGACCTCCCAGTTCGCTGTACGACCTCATGAGTGTTGAGGGTTGCATTAATGGAAGTTAGAGTCCCACATGAAGCACATGGCGATCTTAAAATTCAGTAAAAGGATCATCTGAATTATCTGAGATCTGTTTCAGTTTTCAGATTTAATCTGTTGAAGCTGTTGGAAAATCGATGTACCTGACTAAACTGCAAAAAAATAAACATGATTAGCAATAATATTATTCAAAGTCCATTAGTGTATTACAATTACTTACTGAAAAGCATTGTTCTGTTTCAAAGTTATTAAACATGACCTCCACTTTGCTTCATTTAATTTTAACTTTCAACCTCATTTTCGGTACCAGCATTAAATTTCCTATAAGAATAGTGTACTTGGGTTCTTAAAAAGTACCATCCGAAGACCCTCACATCAGCTCAAACATTGACGATTTTGAAAAAATAATATTTCAGAAAATCTTTTAAACTTTACTACTCTTTTAAAAAGAATCCTGGAAACTGGCAAATCTCATGAAAACTGCTTCAATTTTAGTTTTATTTTGTTATTTAGGGGAGAAAATAATGTTTTAATGTTAAAAAATGTGGGTTTTTCAATGAAATTGTTGGTTTTCTCGAAAGACGACCCTCCATGAACCAACGAGTATGGGGTCGGTTTCTATGTATTTTTTCTCGCTGGATCGAATGGAAACTCTTGCACATCTCTCAACTACGTTATAATCGAGTTTTACACTTTAATTAACTAGTTTTACCCCATAACACACATACATTTACTCGTAATAAACAAACTAAACATTTGCGATTTCAAGTGTAAAACTACGTTATAACGGAGTTGGAGAGATCTATAAATGTTACCATTCGATACAGCGTGAAAAAATACATAGAAACCGACCCCATACTCGTTGGTTCATGGAGGGTCATCTTACGAGAAAACCAACAATTTCATTGAAAAACCCACATTTTTTAACATTAAAACATAATTTTCTCCACTAAATAACAAAATAAAAGTAAACTTGATTATACCGTTGAAAAGAGTATTAGACGAAGCAGTTTTCATGAGATTTGCCAGTTTCCAGGATTCGTTTTGGAAGAGTAGTAAAGTTTTAAAGATTTTCAGAAATATTCTTTTTTCAAAATCGTCCATGTTTGAGCTGATGTGAGGGCCTTTGGATGGTACTTTTGAAGAACCCAAGTACACTATTCTTATAGGAAATTTAATGCTGATAGCGAAAATGTGGTCAAAAGTTAAAATTGAATGAAGTAAAGTGGAGAAATTTGAGTTTAAAAGGAAAAAAACACGGTTTTCCTGAAAAAACCTTAAAAAAATCATATCTCGAGAACGGATAGAGATAAAAATATGCAGTTGGCGGCATTTTACTCCCTTTTCGATGTAGTTTCACCCAAATTTTTTTTTGCATCTGCGAGGGAATCACCCTGTATATCATTCCACAAGATAACTCTCCATAGGATTGAGATGAAAATTCCGTTCTTGCTCAAAGAAAAAAAAACCGGGCTAAAAATCGTTGAATTTATATTTTTTTAAAGCAGAATATGGCTCAAATAAGGATTATTAACTATACAATAGAACATTAAAAAATTTATGTACAAAATTATGCTGAAAAATGTACTTACATTTCATTAAAATGTGATAAAAATTGATAAAAACTGAAAAAAGTTAAAAATTAAAAATCTCTTTTTGAATCGCTGAATATGATTTAGAAGGAGTTCTTTGCCATAAAATTGGTACCTAGTTAACAATTTCTTTTTCCTCAAAGTCCTTAACTTTCAAAAAAATTTAGCATTATATAGTACGAAATTGTGGAATTTTTATATTGCAAATTTATTGCAATATTATATTTATATTAAAAAAAATTATATAAAAAATATTGCAATTTATTATATATTGCAGAATTTACAAAAATTCGCCCATACAATCATCAGAATGACTGGTTTTTTTTTTTTTTTCCAGATGATGCGAAATTTAATGCTTGATGAAGGTGGTGTAATCCAAGTTGAAAGTGTTTCCTTACCTGTCGCAACATTTTCCCGATTTCAACCGCAGTCTCCCGATTTTTTGGACATCTCAAATCCCAAAGCTGTCCTTGAAAATTGTTTAAGGAACTTTGCATGTCTCACATCTGGAGATGTTGTTAATATTAAATACAACCAAAAAGACTATGAACTCTCTGTACTGGAAACCCAACCAGGGGAAGCTGTCAGCATAATAGAATGTGACATGAATGTAAGTTGGATAAGTTTAAAAAGACCCATGCATTTTTTAGTGCCCACATATCCTAGATACTATTAAACAAATTACACTCAATGGTTGTTTTGAATCACTGAAGAGATCACTCTTCACTCAGTGTTGTTGTGTAGTAATGA
Source organism: Adelphocoris suturalis (assembly GCA_030762985.1). Classification (NCBI taxonomy): domain Eukaryota; kingdom Metazoa; phylum Arthropoda; class Insecta; order Hemiptera; family Miridae; genus Adelphocoris; species Adelphocoris suturalis. Next base: position 109,500,465 of record CM061045.1, on the reverse strand, counting down.
TTGTTGAGGACAATGATAAACTGTGTTGTAACCTCAATTTCTTTTGGAAACCTAGACTCCTCTGTTACTCAGTCTCTGAGAAAGAAAAAAAAATTTACTTGAATCAGAAAAAATAACATATTCGTTAAAAAAAGAATTAATTAAAAAGTGAGATAAATACCTATTCAAATCAAGATATACCTGTTATCATGTTACAGCCTTATTTTGTCCACCATCTATTTTGTAGTCCATTACAATCCTATCAATAAATGAGAGCAAATGACCTGACGCTGGCAAAAAGCAAGTAATAACTAAGCCAAAAACCAAATATGAAATATCTTGAACAGTGGCGGACTTATTGATGAATGTTGGTATTGTATGCTTTATTTTCGTTCGTATCTACAAATAGGTAGGGAGGAATCTTTACTTTAAATACAAAAAGGAGCCAAGGGGGAAACAGAGTCCTTACGACAAGTTTTCGAGAAAACAAAATTTAAGCACATGGTCTATGTTGGTTCTTACCCAACGCCCTTTCTTCTATACTGGATAAACATCGGTCTTGCAAGCAATCTGTTTACACATGGGAGCTGAGACTTGAAATAAAGGAGAGACTCGTTGTGGTAGCGATACATTGGTGAAGATTAGTTGGTTAGTGAGTTCCAATATTGAAGAAATGTCCAAGCCAGTATGCTCGTAGGTAGAAAGCCCTGTCACTCCATTTCAGATGTAGGATTTACGTTACAACCCAAGGTATGACAACCCATGTTACAGTAAGTAGCTAGGTTATACTATAAGGTGACTTCATTTTGATGAGGACATCTTTAATATGCCTCTTCATAACGAAGCCCTCTTTTTAATTAAGCCTTGCCTATAAGACATAGCTAAGAGGGACGTCCTAAAAAGCCATGCTAACATAGTTAGAGGCTGCCGAATTTCATTACCAACTGTTTCCAACCTCTAGAATATCATATTCATTTTATGTTTTTCAGCGGAAAACATTTGATTTGTGATTTAAAAAAGTGGCTAGTGTCTTTGTAACAAAATGAGTGTACTATTTAAACATTGGGATTGCTAATAGTTGTCTCATAAAAAACCCATACATTTCTTTAATTTAAAAATATCAACACAATTTGACGTCAATAGTCATTTTTTTATTGTACCTCATTATGAGGTTTACCTCGAATTCGACTGTACTCATGATGATAAATTTTCAGGTTGAATTCGCTCCTCCATTGGGTTACCAAGAACCAACAACTCACGCTAAGAATAATGAAGCTACTATTGACCCTGTTGATTTAATGCCTGAACCAGATGGATATGTGCAATTTCGTGGAGAGGGCTACAGGTTGGTGTATTTTTCCTTTCTGAAAATGGGAAAACAAATCAAATGGAACCTTTTGTGAAAATCGGACAAATGAAAAGTTTCAGTCAAGTTTCAGGGCATGAGTGAATTTTCCTGAGTTATAGATTTTTCCCACAGAAATAGTGTTTTATTTACAAAAGGATTCATTTGATTAGGAATAAGATTCAATTGAAAAATAATTAGTTTCATTCGATTTGAAAAAGGATTAATTTGGTTTGGAAACAAGTTCGTTTGATGCGGAAATTCCTAGTTGCATTTGAGGAATAAAATATTTTATTTGGCCTTGAAATGTACCAGGGATCTAGGTCACCAATGGGGCGACGACAGCGCATTCTCTGAGATCCCGACGGGAACTCAATGACGGGAACTCTGTCACACTCCCCCACTTAAAGACATACTTGATTGAAGATCAAGTATGTTAACTAGGTGGAATAGTTACTGGCTGAGAACTGATGCTCATTAATAAATATCTGCATTGGCGATTGAGGATGGGAAAAGAGAAATTAAAACAGGATGGATTGTCAATGAATCTTCATATGAAGTATTCATTAGGTAATTAACCCCCAATCAAAGATTGGAACAATTGGGAATAAACGTTGGCTCAACAATGGAGACTTATACCTTAAGGAAAATAAAATAGATATAAATTAATATGCTCAACATTGGGGACTTGAATTGGGTATTAGCCCTGGAAATTGAATAATTGGGAACAATGCCCTTGAATAATTGGGAACCAAGCCCGGGTATAAAGAATAATGATAAAAATGGCAAAGGGCAGGTATACCATAGGTATGAAATTGAAAATATAAAAAGGGGAATAACAGAGAAATTATTAGTCAAAGGCCAATGAAATTATTTATATACCAAAGGGTGATAAAGGGAATTCCTTCTGGACCCCGGGCCATGTTTCTTTTGAAACATTAACGCCCCAAAAATAGTGGATTGGACTACTAGGCGTCAGCCGTGCATAATCCAAACCACGCTCTGCTACCATATCAGGGCTCTTGGAACCCCCCCCCCCCCTCCAGAGGTGCAGTGGGGGCCTAAATCCTCTATAAAAAGGTAGAGGAGGTTGACAGTATCCCGTCAGAGAGATACCACTCCTACTAATAGCATTTAATGAGCTATGTTCGGAGTAGATTGGTTTCCAGGGACCTGGATCACCCATCCAACGCCAAACTCAGCTTCTCGAAAACACGAGTAAAGGCGTGCGGCGCCCGTTGTTCACCAACGGGGCGACGACAGCATATTCTCTGAGATCCCGACGGGAACTCGGTCACAAATGTTGTAAGATGAAGCTCCATGTTCAGTAATTTTTCAGTATAGCTTCGATGTTCTGTCGAAGTGGTTCCCAACTGGCAGGTCATCAAGACGCAATGTCCTTGATAAGTTTTAGATGAAAAGTAATTACTTTTTTGGGAAAGTAAAATAAATCTGTCTGCCATTGGTATTAGTGACACTGTCTCCCCCCCCCCCCCCCCCCCCCCCTAAAAAAGCGTTTATTCTTTCCACTAAACTGGTTTGCTGAGCTGCTAATTACGAGTCACTCCAAAGAACGAGTCAAAGTCAAATCACGGGTCAAATTCATGTCTAGAAATCTGGTTTGTACCAAGAATGTTGGCTGTCATACCAAAAAGCAAGAGGTTTATGAACTCGTAAGAATGCATAATTTGAAAAAAAGAAGAAAAATTGAAACTGATTTGATCGGTTTGAGCTTCTCGACTGATAGTTGCTTTTGAATAATATGATCTCTCCAAAACTGATCAGATTAGTTTATGTGACAATTTTCAATACTCCAGCGTGGGCCAGACTTGGTGACCAGGTTAGCTACACATTCACTATAATATGGTGCATTTAGGCAAGGAGGTGCAAATTCCTCATCATTTCCAGTATGGCTCCTTTTCCTATAACCCAATCAGTATTCAGGGAATGATTTGAAATCCAGTATCCGACTCTTGCTACTGTAGGATAGGAGCACTGAGGATATCGTTAATTACTGGTACTATGATGAAAATGAATAGTATAACCAGAATTTTCCCATGCTCACAGCGCCAACATGTAGTTGAAAATAATACAGTTTTATTACATCAAACTTGGTTGCTTTAAGCAGCTTAAAGGATCTGCTGCCAGTTTATATAACTACTGAAATATAATGCTGAAAATTTGTTCTTGATTTTTTCAGGCTTGATGGAAAGAGAAAGCGGTTGAGTGAATCAGAGGCATCTCATGGGAAAATTGCGTATTCCAAAGGAATACCTGATTTCGATTGGAAAGTTGGGACTATTACGTTCATAAGAAATATTCGCCTCCCAACAGAAGAGGTAAGTTTTCCCCATCTTCCCCACCTCCAAAAACCAAACAACTCTCACTACTATAACGAGGTTTATTTTAACTAAACTTAAATGAATCAAATTCGGCAATTAATTATTTTATTTGTCTTGTCAATTCGAGAATGTGTGAGTCTGTGTGTGTGTGTGTGTGTGTGTGTGCGTGCGTGCGTGCGCACGTTAGTGTGTTTGTGTGTGTGTTGTATCCCTACCAAAGTCAAGGTCATACGTGCCCATTGTGCCCCCCGGGCACCCTCTGGGTGAACAGAGGATGGCAGAATGACCCGCTGGCGATTAGGGGGGAGACTTGTGTCAACGGGTCTCCTGACCCCTCTATCTTCGTCTCCCCCATTATGGCAGAAAACAACAATGAGTCTCATAACCCCTGCTTGCCCATTGGCACGCGGGGTCCTCGGGGAGGTGCTCGGGGGCGCCCCAGGCAGGGGCGTCGGTCATCCTCCCTCTCATCTTTATCTTCTTCATCCTACCCTTCATCCTCTTCCCCTGCCCTGATTAATGCCCGCTGTGAGAGGGCCTTCAGCTCCAAGCATGGCCTTAGTGCCAACATCTAGCAGAAGCACCCTGTACAGGCCGACGCTGCAATTGATGTAGAGCAAGATGTGACCCAGGTATGATGTAGATGTAGATGGAAAAACTCTAAGGGCGGGGGTTTGGAGCACCCAGCACGGAAGCCTGTTGGCTTGTTGTACTTTCCTGAGAGTTTTTTTTGTTTAATCGAAGAGACTCAGCCCCCTGACCCTTGATTAATTGTTTGCTCTGGGGTTTGGGCCCCAAAGAGTTCAATTCTGCGATGGGTGAGTGCAGGGCACTCGCAGATTATGTGGGATGCCGTTTCGTCAGTCTCCTCACACAGACTGCACAGGGTTGAGTTTTGTGTGACCCCTATGCGATGTAGGTGAAGCCGGTTATGTGGCCGACCATTGTTTTTAGTTCTCTACGGTTTTTCTTAAGTAGCCCTTCAGTGATTTTGGTGTTGGGTTCAGCCACCATAAGTTTACTGTGGGCGTGTCCTTCAATATTGGACCATCTTTTAGCGGTTTGTTGGTTGACCCACATGTTAATGGTTCTTCTGAAGGTAGTTTTTGGTAATCCGACTGCTGGCTCAGGCCCTCCAAATGGTGTTTGGGAGCCCCTTCTCGAGAGCTCCTCAGCCTTTTCGTTACCAATAATGCCTCTATGCCTGGAAATTAATAATTTATGCCTGGCATACAGAGGTGTGTTGCCCAAGTGGAAACGAGGTGTTCCACCTGGGTTTGGCCCCATGTATTCCTGCGCCAGTTCCTGCTTCCATTTTTGACCCATCTGTGAACCAGATGATGTCGTTGGAGCAGCATTTGTTCTCCCATAGCCCCTCTCTTGTGATGATTGACGTGTAGAGATGGGGTTGAGAGAGAGTTTTGGGCATGATATCGGCCACCATGTCCAGTAGTGGTTCTTGTATCAATTCCAATATATTGGTATGACCTCGGTGAGGAGTTGTCCGCCAAGAGCCATTCAAGCCTCAGGGAGGCCATCATGGCCTCTCCTTTTATGAAGATATCCACTGGGGGTAGGCCCAGTAGAACCTCCATGGTTGCTGTGGGTGTACCATGCATTGCTCCAGTAATGGTTAGACAGGCCAGTCGCTGGATGCTGGTGAGAGTTTGTCGAGCTCCCACCTGACCTGCTTTGTGCCACCATACAATGCAACAGTACGTTATTATGGGTCTAACTTATCTGACGTCACTCCAAGGCTGATCCCACTTGCAAGGCACCGTGCTCCGTGCGTCAGATCTCCAGCTTCGTCACGCCTCAGGTTCAAACCCAGCTGTAGGCAGGCTATTTTTATATTATATTTCCCTAGAAAGTGACTTTATTTTCTTCAAACGCGATCTGTCCTAAGTATAATTTAGCTCCAAATCGGCCATTCTTTGTAAACTATTTTCATGAATAAACTATTGTTTTTAATAGTTAGATAAAACTTTTAGTAATTATTTATTTTCCAATTTGTCAATTCAAATTTTACTAATAAACTTTCAATCATTCAATATTCAATAATTATTGAATATGATTAAATATCATTTGAATATCATTCGATTTTCAATCATTTTCAATTTTCATGAATAAACTATTGTTTTTAATAGTAAGGTAAAACTTTTAGTTATTATTTCTTGTCCAATTTTCCAATTCAAAATTTCAAGTTTGAATATTCGAATACTTTTAATGCTCAATTACCTCAAACAATAAAAACTATTGTAAACTACATTATTCAAGAAAATTAGTTACAATAAGAAATTTTTTTGCAAGTTTACATGTTTCCCTCAAATAACTTTAGTAAAAAAAGCTCAATTTAGCTTGCTTATAAATATCTCACAATAGATACAACTTTGAGGCCTATTAGGGAGTCCCATTGTGAACAGACTTATCTCTCTTGTAAACAGCGCAATTTCCTGTTTAGGTAATGGATACTTCTAGCTTGCTTATACAATTATTGTATAAGCAAGCTAGAAGTATCCATTACCTAAACAGGAAATTGCGCTGTTTACAAGAGAGATAAGTTTACAAGAGATTATTGTGGACAAAAAGTTCCAGTCATGATCATATGAGCGAATTTTCGTAAATTATCGTATTATTATTATTATGTTACATTGCTTTGAAAGTTGAGCATTTTGAGAGCAAAGCAATAAATTGTTTACTACCAATGTCATGGCAGAAAACCCCTTTCTAAATAATATTCTGCGATTCAGAAAATATTTTGAATTATCAACTTTTTTTGCAGTTTTTATCAATTTTTCAACAAATAGTGAAATTCAAGTACTTTCTTCATCATTATTTCCTGCACAATTTTTTGAATGTTCTAATTCATAGTTGATGAGCTTCTTTTGACTAAAATTCTGCATAAAACATACAATTCACCGATTATTAGTCGTTTTAGAGATTTTTGGTGCAAATTTTCTGTCATTTGAGCAATTTAATGTGGTCAGAATACCTGGGGGCCTCGATACACGCCTTCTTTGGCTATCACTGATTTCGCTTTGAAAATTCCTAGCTTCGACGATTAGTTGCATTCCAGGATTAAAAAATCTGAAGAGAGATTGAGATATAAAATTGCACTTGACGTCGCTTTACTCCATTTCCGGAATAATTTCATCTGAATAATTTTTTTTTTTATGCATCCGAATGCACCCTGCATACAGATACACATGTTAATGTCATTTCAGACAACAACTCTCATTAGAAAGAGGTAGAAGAAAAAAATAATAATAATAATAAAATTTAAAAAAAAATTAATAAAATAAAAATCTGTTTATTTTCCAAAAAATCAAGGATTTCAAAAGAAGGGATGAGTTTGTTGGACAGCACTTTTTGAGCTCATTATAATGCTCAAACTTGAAAAAAAAAAGCTTGAAAAACTTTAAAATTGCAGATAGCTAAAAATCGTTCAATACTTATTACTTAAAAAAGTATACAAACTGTGAACTAGGGCATTAAAAAATGTATGCCTAAAAGTATGCTGAAAAAGTACTTGAATTAAATTAAAATACGATCAACAAATCATTAAAAATTGTAAAGATTCGAAAGTTTGTTTGTAAAGCTGTACATTAACTAAAATAACATTTTTTGTCATGAAATTTTTAGCGTAAGTTTGTAACAATCTTACTTTTTTGTAATACAAAAAATTACGAAAATTCGCTCAAACAACCATGTTGCTTGACTAAAACTTGAAACTATTTTTTTGTTTTATTTTTGTTTCAGAATGTTGAAGATGACCCAACATATTCTCCTTTTTCAGGGGATGGGAACACACTGAGTAAACCCAAGTAGTTCTGTGATATATATGGTAGTTTGTAAAAACTCGAACCAAGTTGTGATGTACAAGTTTGGTTAAAAAAAAGAAATTTATATGATGTACCTAAAAGGAAGCCAGCTTGGGCTTCTTTTGGGCTTTACCAAAAGTTCTTGATGTTGACAAACAATGGGTCATATGCGTGGATTTAAGTTTTCAATTTGAATTTTACATTTTTCATTTATATAATTATAAGCACAGTTGAGTGGAGTACATAGAAAAGCATTTTTATTCAGCTAAAACATTTAAACTCAGAAGTGCTCTTCAGAATTGTTCAGTTAGTGTACATTGTTAAGTAAATTTGTTTTAATACATTTCTTCAGTTATTGTAAATAAATATCTTTCTTTTTCAATATGATAGCATTTTTGAAACGTTATTTTTTTGTGATTACCAAACTATGATCTAAATAAAGACCAATATCAACATAAATCAACAAGGCGTGATAGGTATATTCCTTGGTATTTAATCTAAGAAAAATTCCTTATGTACTAATGTGGTAATAATTCACAAAAGGCCAACCTCGTTGATAGATGTAGGTAGATTCAATTATTTCCATTGGTGCATCTCAATTCTGTTCACATTATGGAGTCAAGAGTGTTACGCTCCAGGAAAATAACTCTCCTGACTTGTTCCAGCGAGCATCTGCTGAGCCAGCGGCCTGCAGTTTCACTTAGTCATTCGTCCGACCCCAAACCAGCCGAGACGGCTGGTATTTGACTCCGGGGAAATGTTACGCTCCAGGAAAATAACTCTCACAGTCGAAGACGTTTGGTAACCCTGGTCTCATAGCTCTGGTCGTTAGAGTGTTGCAACTGCGGGGAAATTTCCCGTAGTTGTGACAACGCGAGTTCGTGGTAACTCCTGTCGTGGTATCAAATATTTTTGGGCCGTTACAAGAGGATAGTGGAGGCAATCAAATGCAACTTTTATTGACCCGAAATCTGTGAACCTGAACATTTAAGGACACTTGTTCAACAATGCCATGTCTGTATGGCCACGAAAGTAGAAAGAGTACCTACCTAAAGCGAAAAGGGCCATTATCAATATAATTGGATGATCGAGTCGGGCAAACACTTTACTTGCATTCAGCTGGCGCCCTACCATCATCATGTGGCTGCAATCACATTTTAATAGCCATTGATAGATTTTCATGATATATATTTTTGATACCATTGGTCAAAACGACATCGACATCTATCGTAAATGCCTCACAAAACCATGTCTTTCAAATCTTCAGGTTTTGCGATCGAATAGTTCACGACATCGCAACGTTTTCAAATTTTAACAGTTTCGTGATTTCATTCACAGTTCAGGAATGGAACAACAACTACTACTAACCCCGGTACTTTTCCGTTATACCCCCCCCCCCCCCCCCCCCCCCTCCCAGTCAATTCGTCTTCAACACGCCCGCCCGCCGATGTTTAAGGCATTACTTCTTACTTAGATTATGTTATGTATTTTTGATATGCAAGCATCCAGACCGCCAAAGTATGTACACATCATTCTGACCTACATGTCCAACTAATCTGTATTTTTACTAAGGGATTGACTACTTGATATTATGTAATTTTGAGATGCGAGCTTACGAGCGTCCAGACCACCAACCTATACACAGCATTCTGATCTATTTGTGTGAATTCATGTGGAGGCAATCAAACCACAACCACGCCAATTCGTTTCAACAAATCCTCACCGACATCGGCAACTTCTGAAAACACGGTGATTATTTTTTTCCTTTTTTTAATAATATAATTTCTTCCCACAGCTTGAAATTGTCACCAATTCTACGTAAATATGTAATCTAAGAAGGAATGCCTAGAAACATCAGACGGGCGGGCGTGTTGAAGACAAATTGACTGGGGGGGGGGGGGGGGGGGGGTATAACGGAAAAGTACCCTAACCCCGTATCAACCACAATATAATATGGCTAAAAGGTTGATACAGAATCTGAAGAGTGCGACTTGTGCTAGATGTTACAAAGATGGGCCAAGAATATTTTCTTTACAAAGCCTTAGTTCAGTCCATTCCACATCAACTGAATCCTCACTTTCCCAACTTTTCCTCAAACGAAACCTGATGACACTAGTACACCAGGCCTGGGATATTGAAGATAAAGATCTGAAACTCCAATCAACCTGGGACACAGCAATGAAGAATCTTTGAAGAGAAAATCAGAGGTACACCAGGTCCTACAACACCAAACGTGTTCTTACAACCTATTTCCCTGGTAACCTGGTATATTTAAGGACGTTTATAATATCAAACGAAGATTAACAAATTCGATTAGAAATTGTCTGCTAGGTACCGTGTCTCAACTTAAATTGTGTCGCAGTGATCCTTGAGAATCTGAAACTCGGTAATATCTAAATAATAATATAAAACAAGAATGATTAAATAAAAAAAAATTGTTTTTGGAGTAGATAACAAATATAATATAAAGGTGACCCTGGGTACAAGTTCCAACAAGAGGCAAGTGGACCCTATGACAATATTAGTGCTCCATGAGGGAAAATTAGGAATTTTAATGGCACAAAATGTAGCCAGAAGTCGAAAATGCACTCTTAATTATGTTGGCATTCTTGCCAGTTCTCGAGGTTACTCGAGGGGAAGGTTAAGAAGAGTTAGTGTGCAGACAGCTCCCACCATTACCTCCATAGCGTTTCTTTCTTTTTTTTTTTTTTTTTTTTTTGCCCAGCAGGGGATATGGTTTTTGAAGAAAAAGCTCAGTATTCTATGGTAATTCCATCTTTATTAATTGCTTGGAGTGATGCAGAAGTTTGGTGATCAGAATTAGACATGGTGATTCATGAGGTGTGGGTTTCCACTGTCCCCCATTTTATCTGAACCGGGGGCAAGTGGAGCCCAAGAAATTAGGGTAAGTGGGTACTAGACTTTTCAAATCAAATGATGGGTCATTTCTTCGAGAAATCTCACGTAGAATTCGAATCTGTGATAAAAAAAAAATGGGGGATCCAATTTGAAAAACAAAGTTGATGTCAGTTGCGCATGTTTGCGCAAATGCTAAAAAAAAATTGAAGAATAGCGTTTTTCCGAATTTTTTGCTCCAACAATGAGGGACAGTTGTACGATGGTAGGGGGGGGGGGGTGGCTATCTCGTGGGCCACTCGGTATATGTAACATATGAAAAAGCGTTAAACTCGAGGATTCGCTTCACAATGCTTCAAAACCGATAACAACAAAGAAAGATTTTGCGAGCGTTTGCACCATGTAAAGGGGCAAACACTCGCACTGGCGATATTTTTGTCCCATTTATAAGAAAATTAATGAATTTGGAAAATTAAACAACATGATTGTTTTGAAAAAACACCTGGCCCGGACGGCATCATCCCGAAACTTCTACAAGAAGGGGGGGACAATGTCGTTAGGATACTAGGTGCTCTCTTTAGGGCGAGCCTGGCAACAGGCACGATCCCCAGAAGATGGTGTCAAGCAAGGGTCATATTCTTGCCAAAGCCAGGGAAACCTTGGTACAACCAGGCAAAAGCATTTAGACCCATCTGTCTGACATCCTTCAATTTGAAGGCGTTGGAAAAACTTGTAGATAGACACTTGAGGGAAACCTCCTTAACAGAGAGGCCCATTCACCCCAACCAATTTGCCTATCAACAAGGCAAATCCTGTGAAGCCGCATTGCACCACCTAGTCACCAGGGTGGAAACTGTGCTGGCTGACAAGGAATTTGCAATAGGAATATTTTTGGACATAGAGGGGGCATTTGATGCAACCTCAGTAACCTCCATTATAAGGGCTACTCAAAGGCATAACATAAACAACACCATATGCAGGTGGATAAAAACTATGCTTACGAGTAGAACAGTAAATGCTGAGCTCCTTGGGGAATCAGTGGAGGTGTCTGTGGCGAGGGGCTGCCCGCAGGGGGGGGGGGGGTACTATCCCCACTGTTGTGGAACCTTGTTGTGGACTCTTTACTTGAACGACTCAACACACTCGGCTTTTATGCTCAAGGCTATGCCGACGATGTGGTCATCCTGATTAGGGGACCATTTGTTGGAGTAGTCTCAGATCTGGCTCAGTCAGCTCTGAAAGTGGTGGAAGACTGGTGTGGCACTGAGGGCCTAAATGTAAACCCCAGCAAAACCACACTTGTAACCTTCACCAGGAAAAGAAATTTGAGGGGCCTCTCAGAACCTCTTCTCTTTAATTCAAGGGTGCCCTTCCAACGTGAGGTCAAATATCTGGGTGTATACCTGGATACAAAACTCACCTGGAATAAACACCTAGGATACATTGCAAACAGATGCAAAGGAGCCCTCATGTGCGCTAAGCGTACATGTGGGAAAGTATGGGGGCTACAACCGCGGATGGTCCTGTGGATTTACACCGCCATTGTTAGACCCATAATAACGTACTGTTGCGTTGTATGGTGGCACAAGGCAGGTCAGGTGGGAGCTCGGCAAACTCTCACCAGCATCCAGCGACTGGCCTGTCTAGCCATCACTGGAGCGATGCATGGTACACCCACAGCAACCATGGAGGTTCTACTGGGTCTACCCCCAGTGGATATCTTCATAAAAGGTGAGGCCATGATGGCCTCCCTGAGGCTGAAATGGAATGGCTCTTGGCGGATAACTCCTCACCGAGGTCATACCAACATATTGGAACTGATACAAGAACCACTACTCGACATGGTGGCCGATATCATGCCCAAAACTCTCTCCCAGCCCCATCTCTACACATCAATCATTACAAGAGAGGGGCTATGGGAGAACAAATGCTGCTCCAATGACATCATCTGGTTCACAGATGGGTCAAAAATGGAAGCAGGAACTGGCGCAGGAATACATGGGGCCAAACCCAGGTGGAACACTTCGTTTCCACTCGGGCAACACACCTCTGTATTCCAGGCAGAAATTGTGGCAATCGAGGCAGCAGCTGCGGAGAGCCTTAGGAGGGGGCATAAAAATGCCCACGTCCGCATCCTCTCTGACAGTCAAGCGTCGATAAAAGCACTAACGGCTCCAACCATCTCGTCCCGAGTGGTATGGTGCTGCATGCAAACCCTCAACAACCTAGCCAAACACAACCGGGTTCGCCTGGAGTGGGTGCCGGGGCATAGAGGCATTATTGGCAACGAAAAGGCTGACGAGCTCGCGAGAAGGGGCTCTCAAACCCCATTCGTAGGGCCTGAGCCAGCAGTCGGTTTACCAAAAACCACCTTCAGAAAAACCATCAACGCGTGGGTCAACCAACAAAACCGCTAAGAGATGGGTCAATATTGAAGGACACACCCACAGTAAACTCATGGTGGCTGAACTCAACACCAAAATTACTGAGGGGCTACTTAGGAAAAACCGTAGGGAACTAAAAACACTGGTTAGCCTCATAACCGGTTTTGCACCCCTACGATTTCACCTACATCGCATAGGGGTCACACAAAACTCAACCCTCTGCAGATTATGTGAGGAGACTGACGAAACGGCATCCCACATAATCTTCGAGTGCCCTGCACTCACCCATAGCAGAATTGAGCTCTTTGGGGCCCAAACCCCGATGAGCTCCATTCCGAGCGAACAATTAATCAAGAGCCTACCACCCCTCATCAGGGGGCTGAGTCTCTTTGATTAAACAAAAAACTCTCAGGAAAGTACAATAAGCCAACAGGCTTCCGTGCTGGGGGCTCAAAACCCCCGCCCTGAGAGTTTTTCTCTACATCTACATCTACATCTTTGCGAGCGTTTGCACCATGTAAAGGGGCAAACACTCGCACTGGCGATATTTTTGTCCCATTTATAAGAAAATTAATGAATTTGGAAAATTAAACAACATGATTGTTTTGAAAAAACACTAGATGCGAAAAGCCTTTTATGCACAAAACTATGCTGAAAAATGTACTTAAATTTCATTTATGTTTGCTGAAAAATCGATAAAAACTGCAAAAAAGCTTTAGAAAAATATATGTTTCTTGAATTGCAGAATAGGTTTTATTTAGAAAAAGTGTTTTTTGCCACAAAATTTGTAGTTTCAAAGTGTCAAACTGGAAAGCAATGTAACGTTATAATAAGATACGATAATTAACGAAAATTCGCTCACACTATCATGCTGTATAACTGGAACTTTTCTTATGAATGTAGTGTTTTAGCGAATTTTTGAAGAAAATTAAGCTATTGCTCTCGCCTCAAAATTTGTAGAATGTGAATTTTTGAAAAAAAAATTATGCAGAAATCCGTTTCAGGCTATTCTGAATCATATTCTGAAGTTTAACGCATTTTTTAATGTATGTATGTATATATGTAGGTATATATGTATGTATGTATGTATGTATGTATGTATGTATGTATGTGTCATTCCAGACGATAACTGTCCTTAGAATTGTGCTAGAAACTTCAAACAAATTTTAAAATGTTAAGGACACAAAACGAAAGTTCAAGTTCGTTGGCCAGCATGATCGGATTACATCTTCGGGTTGAAATTTTCAAAAATGTAGTCAAAAATTTCAAAATAGCCTGTTTTTTGCGATTTGTTGTGCGAAATAATTTTTTCAGCATACTAACATGTGGTATATTCGGAATCAGCGTAAAATTTCCTATAAGAATATGTATCAAGTTTTAAAAAATTTCAAAGTTGAAAAATCAGTCAAAAATCGAAATAATGCCGTTAGGTAGTTGTCAAAATCGGTATTTTATTTTATGTCAAGATTTGATGATGTTATGATAGGATACTGTTAAGATTTCAACTGCCTTCAATACTGACCACTTTGGACATCGAAATCTATGAATACTTACCTACATTTGTCTTTAAATCTACAAGATTAGTTTAATAATAATAAAGTATGAGTATCTCCTAATTATTTAATAATTTGATTCCATGTTTGTCTATCAAAATCATAAACTAAAATTTCTCTACACGATCAAAAGCGACTGAAATGTCGAAGATTTCTTCAAAAATTCGCTCATGGGGTCATGCTGCATGACTGGACTTTTTCAAAACTATCATGTTGTTTAATTTTTCAAATTTATTAATTTTCTTATAAATGGGACAAAGATTCGCAGTACGGAGTGTTTGCCCTGTTACATGGGGCAGAGTCCCGCATTTTTTTTTAAAGTTAATTTTTTCCATGAATGTTGGTTTGAAACCAATGGTGCTGTGTTGAAATTATTGTTGGAATCCCGAACTAACACTTTGGAGGGTACATGATTGCAATCTCAAAAATGGCTGAAAACTGAAAACTACGAATTTTGCCCTTACCTAACTTTGTTGCAAAATACTCGTAGCTTCATTTTCCTTTCAAAATTAGTAAAGCCCTTAGTTTAGGATGTGATATAAATTTTCTAGTCATAGAAATCTGAGCCCTTAGGATTTAAAAGTTCCAGTCATGCAACATGATCGTATTAGCGATCGTAAATTATTGTATTACCTATATTATGTAAGATTGTTTTGAAGTTGGAGCACATTGAGACTATTGAGAGCAAAGGAATTACCTACCTACCACTTTTATGGCAAGAAAACTTGTCATAAATAACACCCTAGAGTTCACCGTGTGCCCTCTCATCCCCTAAAAATTTGATCCAAATCGGATGAAAACTGTGGAAAATAAGCTTGTTTCAAGGATTTGCGGACACTCGACAAACACAGACAGACAACCAAACCAAAGTTGACCAGAATGGTCTAAAACGTAAATACAAGTGGAATTTTGATTTTGGAGACCAAAAAATTTTTTTTCTCCCGAATGTGAAAACAGTGCTTCCGCTACCTTTAGGTAGACTCGGAAGCAAAATTTTAAAAGTACCGTAGAACGGGGTTACTTTACTTATGCGAGGTATAAGTGGTACTTGACGTCATTTTTCAAATTTTTGCATTACCTACTGAATTTAGGAAAACAGCCCAAGGGTGGCATTTGATACTTGATTATTGCCTAATGGATTTTAGTCATGACAGCAAAAACAACCACACTTCTTCATCTTGTTTGATAAGGTTTAATAGTTCTGTATTTTGACAACAATTGGGAGGTGTGCTGCAAACTGTGTTTCTCACGGCTTTCCAGGCTTCTTGACTTCAATTTCTGGCTTAAGTATGGTTTTAGCATTGGATAACAGTGATATTCATGTATGAATTAATTTGATCAGGTGTTATCATGTTCCAGAGGGTAGGGTTATATGAAAGTGGGGAGGTAAACGGGGCAACAGTGGTACACCTAAAAACCGGGGTTTTTGTCAATTTTTGGTCATGTAGGATTTTTTTTCTCTATTGTTTCGGTTTTCGATCATGAGAAAGTATAAAAGAAAATTGGGATCATGGCCTTATGCTAATTTCACCGAAGAGACAATGAGAAATGCTTTGGAGGATATCGAGAGTGGTAGGCTGTCAGTGAGGAAAGCTTCTTCTCAATACAATATCGGCAAAAGTACTCTTCAGAAGTATTCTTCAGAAGAGAATTTCTAATTTATTTTTTAAAAAATCCCGGCTACAATCTGGACGGGGTAACATTAGTACAGAGCGTGCTTTTAGGCACTAGAAACAGAATAGAGCTGGTGTACCACAGTTACCCCGTTTGATGGGGTAAAAGTAGTACAACTTTGACGGTTCACCGCAGCCTTATGGGTAATGATAGGGACCTGTAACTTAGAAAGCACTTCACACATGTTTTTTAGTTTCACCTGTATGAATTTCAATGGGGAATCTTCATTCCTTCAATCAAACACCTATAAAAAACCATGAAAAATGTACCATTGTAACCTCGTTCTACGGTAGTAATATTGTGGATCATAATGCTTGGCACCTTCCTATTGGCGCGGAAAAAGTATGTACTTCAACTGTTTTTAGATGAAAGAAAATTCCAACCTTAGAGGTTTGACATCAACCGCACTCTCCTACAATGTGTGGTTTTATTTTTATGATTTTTCCTGCACTGGTGACGTCAAACCACCCCTCTTGTCATAACGGGACCCCCCTGCCCTGTGTGACGTCACCAATGAAGGAAACTGAAAAAGAATATAAAGAAAACTTCTCATCGTAGGAAGGAGCGGATGGTGTCAAATTTCTTAGAATGGAATCTATTTTCATTTAAAAGTATAAGTTCCAGTCATGCAGCATGATCGTATGAGCGAATTTTTATGAGTTACCGTACTATATTACGCTAAATTGTTTTGAAATATGAGTTTTTTGAATGCAAAGAAATTCTTAACTGATATCTTCATGAAAAAAAAAAAAACGTATTCTAAACAGTAATCTGCAATTCAAAAAGAGATTTTGGATTTTTAGCTTTTTTGCAGTTTTTATCAATTTTATAGCAAATTTTAATGAAATTTAAGTGAATTTTTTAGGGGCTAATTTTGTGCATAGGTACATTTTTTAATGTTCTATTTTAAATTTGATGAACTTTATTAGAGCAATATTCTAGTAAAAATGATAAATGTAACGATTCCTGGCCGTTTGTAGTCATTTTTATCGATTTTTTCAGCACATTTATTGATATTTGACCAATTTAATGTGCTCGGAAAATGCTGGCCTACGAACTCATCCTTTCGTTTGGAAAGCTTGATTTTTTGGTGCAAGAACAGAAATTTCATTCCAATCCTAAGGAGAGTTATCGTCGGAAATTCGGAAATGGAATATATATATATATATATATATATATATATATATATATATATATATATATATATATATATATATAATTTGTTTTGAATTATTAATAGATAAACGAAGAAAGGAAAAAGATGTTTTTGATATTTCGAAAAATTATCTTGATCACAAGTTAGAAGTTGAAAATGAAAAAATAATTTATAAATTGTTTGGGTGATGGGATGGCTTGTTGATAGGGAGATGTGTGTAGATAATGTCAATCACTTGGTGGAGATAATGTCAATCATTAATGTTGAGGCCAGGAGGTATGTTCGCTTTCAAAACCTACTTGTGTGCTTTTTCTGATTGGTAGAGAAGTCGATCGCTAGAACCTGGTGGCATCTTTTTCAAAACCTTCACCCCATAACATTGGTCAAATGATGCACCATGAAATCTTGCATGATCGTTGATAGGGAGTGGCTGGTTATGCGTGACTGAAGCACGATGGTTATTCATCCGCAGATTCATTTGTGATGCTTTGCCAACGTAGAAAGCCTGTTGATCGTAAGTGCATTTCTGACATAATAATTGGTAAACACACATTCTTGATTGGCACTCTGCTGAGTTTACACATTTGTAGGAAGTTGTAGTGTTTGCCGAAGTAAAATGTGTGCTTTCAATCACAAGGTTGCAGAGTTTGCATCTGAGTCGGCCGCAAGGATGTAACCCAGGTAGCTCTGTAGACTGCGTCGGTTATCTACACACATCTCCCTATCAACAAGCCATCCCATCACCCAAACAATTTATAAATTATTTTTTCATTTTCAACTTCTAACTTGTGATCAAGATAATTTTTCGAAATATCAAAAACATCTTTTTCCTTTCTTCGTTTATCTATTAATAATTCAAAACAAATTATATAGTTCAGTAGAACAGTTTATTTAGTTTATCTATCAAGAAGTATATATATATATATATATATATATATATATGTATGTGTGTGTGTGTGTGTGTGTGAAAAAGCGCTATCTCCAGGAATCGTTTCAGAATGCCTCAAAACGGATTCAATGAAGAAATTATTCGAAAATTTTGTTGTTAAAATTTCCAAGCTATGGCAATAGCTTCATTTTCTACGAAAATTCGCTAAAATGTGTACGTAGGTAACAATAACTGCTTTTACTCATCATTATCGCATTTTTTCTTCATGTCGATTAAAAAAATAACGCACAATAGGTATGCATAACAAAAATGTTATGTTATCTTACTGATTATTATTGAGGATTATTTGCAGATGGAGGTATAATAAGAACAAATGTCTATTAGGTGGGAGGAACTGATCTGTATTATTTGTAGACGTTAACATTGTATAATACAATCTATGATATAAATACAATTTATTTATTTGAGATGGCAGATTAGAAAGAAACACTATATAGTACAAGAAATATAATTAAAATTTTAAAAAATGGAACTTTACATTGTAAGTGAATACCTATAGCACTGCTCCACACAAAAAAAAAGTGACCTGAAAGTGGGCGGCCTCATTTTATCATGGATGGGGGTTTTCGAGGGTGCTGAATCCGAATCCGTTGTCCGTTTTTTTCCGGTTGGACGATTTTTTCGATTTTTCGACGTTTTTATGGTTTTTTATTACACCTTCACTGTGTATTTTCCTGGTCATCAACTTCGTCAAAAAAAATCATAATGGGGCTAGATTTGTAGGAAATTTCATGCCGAATCCAATTATATCCAATCCAATCCATGATAAATTGAGGCCTGCAACTTTCAGTTCACTTTTTTTTTGTCGAGCAGTGTATTTTATTGATAGTAGGGTTTAGAAAAGGGGGGAAAATATATTTTCTTAGGGATGCCGACTATTTTGGTCACCAGCCCCCATTATATATAAAGAATATAAAATATGAGAGTCCCGTAGTGGCATAACTGGTGAATGTAAGTAGGTAGGCACCTACTTGACATTAATGCAAGAATTTTACTGAGGGCTGTCGTAAATAACCCTCAATTCCACCACCCCAATACTGCGTTGATTCTTGGGATTTTCCTTTGAATAAATAAATAAATAATCATCATCATCATTCATCTTTGTCAAATATCCCACAAAGCAGATTAATATGACTTTTCTCCTTAAACATCTAAAAAATAGTTGATGATATTAATGAAATACTATGAAAGTACCTATATCGTATAAATATTGACTTTTTTAAAATTTTCATATAAATGACAGGTAATATATATGATGTATAAACATTGATACCGAAAAAACTGACTTCACTATACATAACTTATAGGAAAAATCCATACATAATTAGGTACCTACATCCCCCATTGTGTGACAACAGGTGATTATCAGAATAAGGGTAAATTTCACTGATAGAAAATGCCTGAACCAACAAGTTTTAGAAGAAAATAGCAAAACATTTTATCTCTTCACAGAAAGGATAAGGTTACAATGCTTAGTAGAGATCAAACATCAATTGTCATTCTGAAATGGATACATACCCTACTCCGATAAGTCTTCAAACATCACCTTCAGTAATCCCTATTGTAATTTAAGATCGTCTTTACACGACCATGGAAACTTCTAAATTACAAAATGCAATAATAGACGCCTTTAAGAACAAATAAAATTGATTGGATGATTTACTTATAGAAAGAAGTTCAATCAACTGATTGGTCTTTTAACTTTTCACAGAACTGTGAGGCCTTTACGGTTACTACTCAAAGTAAAAACTTTCTTGATTGTAGGTACCTACCTATATCTAATTCTTCTAAACTCTGCCGAAATTGATCAACTACTGAAAATAAGTAAATAAGTATATGAAATAAAAATAAATAAACTTTGAACATTTCATAAATATGATACCAGGTTTTGTCCTCACAATTGATACAGTGAGAAATGAAGTAGACATAGCCACAGTAATTTATTAATTTACATTACCACGGTAAAATAGAAGGTACCAATTACAGTTATTATAATCAATTCGACACAGTAATCAATAAATCATGTTGGCAATGCAAGGCCAATACAAGCACAGTAATTAGCATACCTAATGAAGTAGGTACCTATCGTATATGCAAATCAAATGTTCAATAAAGTTTGAAAAAAACATCTTCTGAGAGCCGATAGTGAAGAGGCAAAGGAATGAAAGTCGTTAGAAGATGTAAACTCATTTGCAAACCGAGGAAGGCGGAGATGAGGTCTGTACACGATACCTATGTTGTTTTGAAAGAAGACAGGCGCTGTCACCAATGATCAGGCAGTGGAAGAATTTGCCTCTCTTCTACGGTCCTATGGCGATCGCAAACCATACCTATTCATGAGGTCAGAGAGGTTCAACATGTCCCTCGGTATATGATCCTTGAAAGCAATATAACGCTAGAACCGCCTCTGAACTCGTTATATAGGTACGATCCCTGTAAACCTCGTAATATGGTGACCAAAGTATGCTGCAGTACTCCAGATGGATCTCTGAAATCAAATGCTGCGTTTCAAGCGACCCAATACACTCAAAGCTCTGTTACAAACAGAGTCTATATGCGGGGAGAAATAAAGATGCTGGTTGATGAGAACACTTAAATCGCACGTGAGAGTACCTAATTCAGTTCAGCGGAGTCCCGCTAATGAGTTAACAATGCTCGTGTATCATCTGCAATCTACCAACGAACATCAACAAGCCCTTAGCGGGGTCAAGAGATAGGCTGTTCCTGGGACACAAATCCATAAGTGCATTCATCTGCCCCTGCTGCCGAAAACTTTTCTCCAGGGCACCTTATTAGACAGGTAAGCTTCAGATCGTCTGGGTAAATGAGGAACTCGACCCCCGAGAAAACAAATCCAATGCTGTTGATCGCATGTAGGAAAAGGAGTGGACCAATATATCATCCCTGATAATACCCAATACAGTGCTGAAAGTACATTCTACAGCCTGATCTGCTGAATACGGCCACCCTCTAACTTCCCACTAGATAACTCCTCATCCAACCAAGGAAAGGACCAAACACTCCCAGCGATTCTAACAAGGTTAGGATATGCTGATGCAATAATTTGTCGAAAGCAAAATTTTACAAAGCCTTTGTAAAATCCGTTGCATTCAAGTTAACCGCGACTTCTTCATCATAACCATGATGGACACTATCAATAAAGGTTAGGGACATTGGTTGCTGTTGATCTACCCTTGAGAAAGCCATGCTGTTCTACAACAAAGTTGGAGACAAGTGGTGTGATACATTTTACAATCAACCTTTCATATACCTTTGGGATAGCTGAGATGGAACACACCCCCGTTAGTGGTTGACCTCCTTCCTGCTACCCGATTTATGGATTGGCGTTATATAGGAAGCCTTCCATCTGGAAGGGGAAACTCCTGATGACAGTGACAGATTGAAAATGGATGTCGGGCAGCCGCATGTGTACCACTACATAGCTTCAGAAGAACAGATGGAATCCCATCAGGACCAAGATCTTTATTAACATCAAGAGAGTTTATTTCAGCAAGGACATCCTCTGACATCGACATGAAGCCGAAGAATACCACATCCTGTACCGTGATTTTCAGAATTCCATGTAGTCCACACTTGCCCCTGTCTGTTTGTTACGTTAGTGTGCAAATTGCTTTAATCGGACCAAAGTGATAAGCTCTGGGGAAAACCACTTGGGAAAGACATGCTTGAATGGCTTGATGACCGAAACATAAGCATGGATTGCTTCATGGGTATAATCTTGAAAAATGTGGACAGGTTCATTGAGTAGAAGTCCTGTGCAAGGACCAGTCCTTAGAAGCGAAAAATTCGTTTATCGCATCGTAATTACCTTTCTTGAAATTAAATTCAAAAGATTTTGGGTGAACCGCATTGCCCTTTGTTGAATGAGGAACCAGTAATTCAAAAGCCGGGTGTACAAGATCAACCAGGGTGAGAGGATCGCTTGCCCTAAGGATGACACCCGGAACATCAGACAAGAGCAAATCCAAGACATTACCGGCTGCATTCGGAAGGTAGTTGAGCTGCCTCAAATATCAAGCGACCTCTAGGACTGAAATTGGAAAGATGCAACCCCTGATTCCAACAGCCCCAGTCGACCCCAGGCGCGTTATAATCACCTGCCAATAACACATTATGATCTCAAAGAAAGTCGCAGTTATTGCATCCAACTCACTAAAATGGGTTTCAACGGTTTGTAGTTGTTGGTAGATTAGTAGATATGCACGCCCATGAATCAATTTGTAGTCAGGTAAAATAACAAATAGGTGTTCGTCGTTATCAGCTGTAGGCTATCTAGTTGATCGTATTTAATCTGCAACAGCAAGAAGAACTCCCCCTCCACTTTTTAAAATGTATTATTTGATTGGGAATGCTTTTTGCGGTATGTACATTGAAATTTGACATGCCAAGTTCTTGTGATTGAGTATCATTTGAGATCCATGATATGATAATTATTTAGATATCATAAGTGAGATGATTAGCCAATCAGAAATCAGAAAACTATTGTCTTAAGCTCCAGAAAAACTCAAAAATTACTAAATCTCTTTTTAAAAATACATTATCCGTTAGAAGAGAATAATGTAAAAGTATTTTTTGAATTCGGCACCTGTCTATCCTTTTTCTAAGAATCACCCAATGCCTTCTAGTATCTAAGGACTTTGTCAAGAGTCTATTATAACTATCTAATGAACATTATAAATCTACAAATTTATAAAATAATTTATGTACATAAACGAAGGCACAGATGTATCATTGCAATAGCTATGTTATGGAAAAATGACAGAACATATGAAATCTTATAATAGCTTGGATATTATTCTTGATACAAGAATTCCACATTTGTGATGTATTATGCTTTGAAGTTACCTAGGTAGGTACCTACCTTTAATCTAGTGAGCTCAGAAATTCATTGGAAACTATCTAGATCCCAACCCACAAAATATCAGAACTTTCCATCAAAATTGGATGAAAACCGTAGAATATATCTTTGCGACATGCGCTGGGACTACCTTTAATCGGGCATTGCTAGAATTCATAGGAGATAGGAAAAAATTCGTTGTAAAAGCCACAGTTTGTTAGGTATATGCTCAATGAGGGTTCAGTTCAGACTTCCGTGCTTCTTTCTGCTTCCAGTTACTGATTTTTCCCTTTGAGTATAAATAATCTCATCTAAACTCGGAGATTCATCCTGACCGATTTCAATACGTGCATTTATTCAGTAGCATTCAATTTTAAAATTCACGGTTTGGGTGGGAGGGATTAGGGTGATCCTATTCACCCCATTTTATTTATATTTTTAGAGTATACCTATGGTGGCTTACTTCATGATTCCAATATTTGGTGAAAGTTGATTCCAGCTATGGTATTCAAATCGCAACACCTCCCAATTACCAAAACCCCCCACTCAATAAGAAAAACTGATACAGAGGTACTACCTTTTATGCAGGTACCTGCCCTTCTTGTTATGAGGTAGGAACCTACCTATACCTATATCTCCATTTTCTCAACTTAGATTCAAATTCAATAATTTAGAATTTATTATCTCTCTCATAGGCTTCCCGAGAAAAAATTCTGAATGAGTGACACAAAAGTGGCATGTTTGCAAATCTCCTGTTAACAGCATTGGTGGTAGGTACTCGTTTAAATACAGTTAGTAATTTATTTGGAGTCACTTACTCATGCGTTATTTATAACTTCACTATTCACAAACCATTTTTATGTCTAATCACATGATGACCATAGTTCTTCGTGCCATGATGTGGGTAGTCCAGTGATGTTATAGTCAAAATCTGAAGACTTAGCCTTAACAAGTTTCACTCGAGGCATGAGAAGTATTGATACAATAAACACAACGGCTGTTCCCACAAACATTGCCATGGCTTTGAATAAAGGTCCTACTGGGCGCTTAGGTTTCTTTTTCATCACCATTTTTACTGGCATCATGGGTTTCTTAGGTTTCGTAACCATTCCTGGTTTGATGGGTTTAGTTGGTCTGGCCAGCATACTTATAGTATCAGCGAATTCAGGAGGAATTTGATCTAGAGGATAGTATTCATAGTAATAACCTTCTACTTCTTCATCTCCTGCAACAAAAATTGAAAATTTAAATTAATTGCTAAAGTTAAAACGTATTATACATATTTAGGAGTATGCAACCCTCCTGTATGTGTGCCTATAAAAGATTATCATGTGAGGGCCAGAGTGGCCCTAGGGCAGGCCAAGCCCATCCCTGGTCTTTTCAGCTCTGCTCCCACCTTGTGTGAAACGTGCTCTATAATATTTTAAAACTCATAGAACCTCACTTAGTTCTAAGCCTTCGTTTCTCGTTCTTGTGACGACACTGTGTGTATAGTAAGAAGCTAAATCCTGATTTTTCTGGCTCTTATGAGTGTTTTGGCCCCTATTCTATCAATGAGACGCTATTTCCCACTCAAAAACGGATATTATACTCCGCTCGATCTGCCAATTTTCTTTAATATTAACCCTCGAGTGGAAGGCGAGGGAGTGCGGCTCTTCCTCAGTTCGCGTTTTCAAGAAAGTAATTTACACTAGGTACCAAAAATCTGCAAAAAATCGAGAACTAAAGGGTAGGTATCATTTTATTAAGTAGGTACTTTTGGATACAGCAGGAAATTAGTTATATAGTTCTTTCAGGACCAATTCAATTACAACAGAATATGATAAACATGGTTTCTTGTATCGCAGAATAAGTGGAGTGCCGTGCTTCCACGTATATGATTTACAGGAAGAATAGGAAGAGAGAAAGCACGTAGGTACGGAAGCCTGTGTACATGTTTTTCTCACACAATGCTGTAATCTATTTTTGGTAGAATTCTTAGCTCAATATAACCTAATTTATATATATATATATATATATATATCAATATATATATATATATATATATATATATATATATATATATATATATATATGCAAGAAACCAGATCCTGAGCTGATTTCAATTAAGTTCGCCAAAAATGCGTCTACAACGTTGAACACACCATGTAGGAATGTAATGGACTACTTGTGGCAGGTAGAGAACCATATGCACCTTCTGCACTAGTCTAGAAGACTGCCCCTTTCAAAAAACACAAATGCCCACAAGCCAAGAAGGTTGAACCAAGATCCATTGGAGGGGTGATTTTCCTCTAGTATTTATTGCCTCTTCGCATCATCTCACTAATGTTATGTGATTTTTAAATTTTTCAAATGCTCAAATATAAATTAACAACTTGAACTACATAAACAACGAGACTTTTAAAGGTTTTACATTACCCATCAATAGCCCATAACTATTTTTTCGACTTTTTTGTTGTAAAACTTGAGGTTAGCTTAACCCTCAAGGAACGGATTCCCATGAAGAAAATTTGGAAAATTTATATCTTAAATTTGTAGAGCCCTTGCAATAGCTTTTTTTATTATTATTATTTTTCATTTTTTTTGCGAAAATTCGCTAAAAGTTGATAATGAACCAGTTCCTTGAGTTTGACTTTTTTGTAACTCCCTTGATAAATTTAAATTCTTGTGAATCTTCTCCCCATTCTATTTTCCTGATTGTTGTGTTTTGTGATTAATTGTTATTACATTTCTTGTTTTGTGAGGAACCTAGGTCTTTACTTCCACGTGCTGACCTACCATCACGTAGGTCACATCAGGAGCACCAGAAAGAGCAAGGAATATGATGAACTATTTTTAATTTATTTTTAATTTGACAAGACATAGAGTAGCATCAAACAAGTTCCAATAAGGAGTAACCAGTGCTACAGCACATACATAGGCAGGTACATACTGATTGATTGATTCTATGTGCTTAGGGTTTAGGTGGGCGGCTGTTCTGCTTGATATACTGTCAGTAAATTTGCGAAATCCTTCATGGTTTGCATTTCTGCTCCACATTCTCACCTATTTCGCACCTTCTGTTGTGCATATGTTGATTAGTTCTATTGAAATATACGAACAATTAAAATATATCATTATACCCTTAATTTATAGAATGTATCTTTCTACCTTCTGTAGTTTCTGGGGGTTTCGTTACATCGTTTTCACTATCATCTCCTGTGATCATCATATTGATAAGGCTGTCTGGGTCTGTATTGTCTATGGCATCCTTATGCTTATGAGATGACGAGTGCATCAATTTCATCTGAAACAAATTACGAGATTATTGAATATTTTAAATTGATAGAATACAATTTTTGGCATTTCATTGAACTAGAAAAATAATATATTCTTACATTTTTTCGAATAACCATATTCCCACCTGTATATAAAACAGCACTTGACAATTACTATTAATCGTGGCTATCAAACTTTGAACAATGCACTACTAGGAAGATATGTTGTCGAGAATTGCACAAGTTTACTGGGATTTTATCTTGAGATTAGGCCCTTTGCCAGATTTTTTTTTTTTTTTGAAGTTTGTGCATCACAGGTATGTTTTCAATACCGTAAGAGGGGAAGCAAAATTCATGAAATTAAGGGCTGGCTGACATTGAAAATTAGCTTTGTAGCCTTTCCGCTTTCTTGGATTATGAAGCCACCTGACCTTGTCCCCCACCTGAAATTTAGGCCTCATTGTTTTAAAGTCGTTGCGGCGCTTCATGACCTCAGCTCGCATATTGACACTATCCCTTGCAGCTATATGAGCTTGGTGGATACGTTACTTCAGTACAGTTGCATATTCGTGCACTTCATGTTCATTAGGACGTCTTCCAAACAATAAGTCCAGGGGCAGCATAAGTTCGCCTCCAAACATTAGGTAAGAGTGTGTGTAACCCGTCGCTGAATGTTCTGAGACTCTACACAGAGAGAAAAATAGACGCACCTTACCCGATAGAAAGGCGTCAATTACAGTTCCCGACAGGAATCCAAGCGGGTGTCCGTCGATCGAAGCGGGTAGCTGGTGGTGTCGAAATCCAAGCGGGTATCGAGCGTTTTTTATTGGGTGGACCAATTCCAAACGGGTCTTTTAAAATGCCCGCTTGATAATCAAACGGGTGAGCCGTTAAAATTTATTGTAGTTTTTATTTGCGTCATGTTACTGGTGACTGTGCGCAACCCACATCAATTAATTGGGCCGCGAGGTTGGTGACTCTAAGCAAGTACGGTGCTGTGTCCGATCTATCGGGCCCTCTTGAAAACAATCGGGACATGCAAATTCCAAACGGGTAAATGTTTAAAACAATCGGGTTATCACTTCAAATCTTATCGGGCACTCTAGTTTTTTATCGGATTTTGAATTTTGCTAAAAAAACAAAACCAACAACTATTCAACTATTTTTAGCGATTTTTTTAGTACATTTTTTGAAAGTTGACCAATTTAATGTGCTCAAAATGTGCATTTTCTATGTCTACATTAATTTGGACTTATCAATTATCCACCAACGTTTGATATACAACACACACACACACACACACGATAGTAATTTTATGAGGTGAGTCGGGATGCATCGTAAGAACACGAAAAAAATCATAACTTTTGATCTAAGTGAGATAGGACACTTTTTCTTGCGGTGTTTTACTACATTTTTGACCCTGTTGATTACGATGTAAATTTACCTTGTTAGGGATGTAGCCCTTATGAGGTTTTCCATTGGAATGAGGGATCATTTGCATCTGATGAATGGGGCTCTTCAACGAAACACTCGAGTTCGGTGCTTTGTATAGATATATGGTATCGTTATATATGTATATAAGATCATTCGTTGGAAGAGCTGAAGCAGGCTTTGAATATGCGAGTGTGTTGGAGTTTTTTGTTTCCTCGCCATCTGCTGAATCATACTGGTTGTCATCTTCTGAAACAGTTGAAAAGACGCCCGCAAAGATAAGTAATTGGAATTAGACTTCGAATATTTATTGAACGGGAATAGATTTTAAAGATTATATACTAGTTACCGAAAACGGTAGGTAAACATATTATACCAACAAGTAGGTAGGTATGTACAGTATCTCTAAAATATCCTTTAGAGGAAGGATTAAAAAAACAAAAAAATAAAAAATAAAGATTATTTGAGGAGCTCTAATTTATAATACATAGGTATAAATGAACGAAATGAACGGAATTTTATACAAGAGATGAAGACTCTTAGAGAAAAGATGTACCTATTAATTATTACTCCCACTTAGAAATAGTTCATTTTGTCTTTTGAAAGTGGTGGATTTTATGAATGTTTTTGCATTTATTTGCTCAATTGGAACAATTTAAACCATTCTTACATGCTCACTATCTTTGGTTTAGAACAAAAAAATGAAACCGAAGCGCAAATGTAATGCATGGCAATTTCTCCATTCGTGAGCTATCTTATAACTTCCAACATATCATCAATAATAAACAGTGGAGATTTAATTGGTTAGAGAACTTTTGCAACTTTGCTTGGCCCAGTAAATTTGTGCACACTGTTTCTCTGTGTTGTCTATTGGCCGCTGTATTGGATGGGAGTTCATTTCTACACAATTGAGCGTTTCCATCCTTGTTGTCTTTCTCAAGTATGGTGTCAGTATCAATGTTAAAAATAGTATTTTCTTCGTAAGTTACTGTCAACTGGAGGGTCAATACGAGATCTTTGATCAGTCCTTGATTTTTTTTTCCTCCACATTTGAACCTCGACCACAAGTTGCAATTTTTCCTTTGACAACTTCCCATTTTTCATCCTCCTAACAATAATTATTCTGGATAGGAGAATCCAGTATCTCCTTACAAAAAATGGAAGTCGAGTTCAGGAGTCCTTAGGCAATCATGCCTTGTGGTCTCCCAGCAGACCAGCTGGCAAGATCCTCCCGAGAGGAGACTGTACACACAGTCAACGTCCTTGGCAGGTGCCAAGTACCCGTTTTAACCTACGGGGCGAGGCAACTAAGCAGGTTCGTACCCGAGTTTACGGAAATCCACATAACTCCAAATGCCGAGATCTGCAAAAGAAGACCCACCCCCGCGAGTCAACTCCCACGGACCTCTACCCCACATCTGCAGAATTGACTGCATGTTAGGGGTGGTGACACCACTGCCCCCGCGAATCCAACCTCAACTGGGGAGCAGGCAGGTGGTTCGACAAAGTCTATGCACCTGTAGATTGGGACTCCTCCAGCCCGGGGTACCATTTACTGGAGACGGCGCCATATAGCACCTCTCCATTTAGGCCAGAATGGTCGCTAGCCCAACCCTGCTGGGGCCAATGTCTTTCAAATTTGGAATATTGATTTTCAGAGTTTCACATTTTTCGTCCCACAACAAGCCCAACACTGGTGTACTAGTGTTATCAGTCAACTCTTTATTTGAGTATGCCCAACCTCTCAACTCCATACAACCCAGTAAGAACAATGACGAAGCTTGCTAGATGAAGGCTTGAACCTCTTCAGGTTCATTCAAGCTTCCAACAAAATTGTCCACGTACATGCATTGTAGCGTGTCAATATCGTAAATAGACAAAATCATTTTCTGAGATGTAGACGCTGCATCCTCAGGTTGGACTTACAACTGTTGACAACGATTCAAGTGGTGTTCCAGCACAGAACCGAGTAAGAAGGGACTACTACATACCCCAAAAACGACATGAGTATGTCTGAAAATTCGCAACTTTTCATCTTCTCCCTTCCATAGAAAGTGCAGAACATCCCGATCACCAGGAGACAAAGATATTTGCAGAACGGCTCGTTTGATATCTGCAATGAGTCCAATCTACCCCAGTCTAAATCGTAGAAGCACTGATAGAATAAGTTCAACAAGATTCGGTCCAGAAGCGTCGAAGATCGGAGCTGTGCTACCCTCCTTGAACACTGGCCGAGGTGGTAAATTACGACCCTTATCCCGATCCTGGTATGGATCTTCCTGCTGATTTCGGGACTAATTTTCCTAAATATCTCCATTGATGCCATGAGGGAAGAATAGGGGCCATTCACCCTGATGCCCGCTCCCACCACAGCCCCTATCCCTGGACCTTCACCACTGCTGTCTCTGTCGCCCACTCTGTCACCAATTCCGCTGCCGACCCTACAACCGACCCTGCTGCCAATTCTGCCACTGACTCTGAATTGATCATAATCTCCGACGCTGTCAACTTAGCTGTTGCAGCATCCGTCTCAGCAGCAGTATCATTGGTTGTTGCTCAGATAATAGCTGATCCTGACGTCTCCTCTTGTCCGGCGCAAAAGTCCACCTGCATGACCATTTATGTCAACAAATACGGTCAGTATGTTTGCCTATGCTACTGCAAATCCGTGCACGTAAGGATCTGTGATCTGCATCGTTCCTTATCAATCTTAAGTGACGGTGTCTATCCGATAGACGAACCTTTTGAATTCTTAATATACTGTATAGCTATAAAGAATTCACGAACACGAAATACTTTAATTTACACTGCTCCCTCAATCATTTCTCAGTTTCGATGAAACATTCGTCTGTTTTACATTTTGTTGGGGGCTTGATTTTTTTTTTTTTTTTTTTCATACAAATGTGTCCTATTCTTCAGCTTATCAATAAGTTTGAGCATAATCGTATTACTCAATCTCAAGAGAATTGCAAAGGTACCTAATGGTTTAAATGTTGTAACATACTAATACAAGATATGTCAATGAAAGAAGTATAAGAGAATGTCAATGTTCAAAAATGTAAATTCTATAAGTAAAGTTGGGTAGGTACCTATTAGAAATTATGGATTCAGCTCTGATGACAGCGTTCTAATCTTACCCCAGCCCTCTACCAATACGCTTTATTATTTACTTGAGTAGGTATTGGAATATTACTCTTACCTGATTGAAAAGGGTTGCTGAACGTAGCTTCGTCAGCGTCATTCACATAAATGTAGTCGTTGCTTTCATCATCGGTGACGTCGTTGTAATTTGTTCCCTGCTGCTCATCTAGGAGGCCGAGTCTTTCTCGTTGAATTTTCGTCAAGACTTTCAATAGATAAGATGAGGATTCTTCACCTAATATGGTTCTTAGGAGAAGCAAGTGGATAAATATGATAATCATTTTCGTAGAATCTCTATTTTATCACGACACCCTGAAATAAGAAATTATTTTGTAGTTAGTCGACACATAAAAACCACAAAGACTTTTTGTATTTATATATTCAAAGCCCCAGTCGTTATGTAAGTATATCCTTAAATGAATGATGAAATAAGAAATTATTTTGTAGCTAGTCGACACATAAAAACCACAAAGACATTTTGTATTTATATATTCAAAGCCCCAGTCGTTCTGTAAGTATATCCTTAAATGAATGATGAAATAAGAAATTATTTTGTAGCTAGTCGACACATAAAAACCACAAAGACATTTTGTATTTATATATTCAAAGCCCCAGTCGTTCTGTAAGTATATCCTTAAATGAATGATGAATGTTTTTTTTTTTCACGTTTTTCTGTCATTCGGGAGTTATTTGTGCACAAAATGTAGCATTCATTTTTAACATCAGACATTTTTCCAAACAAAGCTTTGCAATTAAAACTATTGACATTAACTTTGGTGTTCTGTTAATGCACGCCAAGGGGTAGCAACCCAACACACCACAACTCAAACCAAAATTCATCATATTCAGTTTATTCTGGACAATTGAGAACTTCTGTGGTTCGGAAAATTTGATCCATTCATAATGTGTAACAATATTAACATAATTTTTCGAAACGCGCATTTCTTACTTTCCGAACAATTATTTATTTATATTACAGAAAACCTCATTTCCTATATGATACTAGGTACCAGTATCGAAATATACTATAATAGTATATTTGTTTTTTGTGAAACGAGCTTTAAATGTGCATGGCTTGCTTCTTAACAAACTGGAAAGCTAAAACAGAAGTTCTGATTAGGGGTTAGAGATTTCGCTCTGAAAGGGAATCCACTATTGGTGTCTGAAATGTGGAGTCTACTCTGATGGCAAGCAAAACCCACTCAAAATTATTTGGCATCGCAGAATCACTCATCACAAAATCAGTATCACAGAATCACTCTCACAAACTCGCAAAAATGAAGACTCTAACATTTTCCTCTACAGTTTAAGGGCTTAGAGATGTGAACGCAGAACATTCCATCACGATTTCACAATCATCTCTTGGGATCGAATTTATGCGGGCCCAAGAAGACTATAATGAGCATTAAGGCCGCATCTTTTCCGCTTTTTTCTGCATTTTTTTCGGCATTTTTAATGCCTAAACGAGTAGAAGAAGAAGTGCTTTTTTCCAAGGTCAGCTTTTTCTACCATTGCGCATCCTGGCGGAGCATTTTTGAACTCACTTGAGAAAATTAGAACATGTTCTAATTTTTACTCTCAAGCAAGAAAAATGTTAAAACGTAACCATTGTGAAGGTAACAATTCAATAAAAAGCCCCTAGGAGCCCAAACTTGACAGACTTAATAAAACAACTGCATTTAACTGCACTGTTTTTGCACTTATTCATCTTTAACAACTGGCCTTGGAAAAAAGCACTTTGCCTTCTTCACGTTCGAGCATTAAAAATGCGAGAAAAAAGCTGAAAAAATGCAAGTATGATACTGATACAGCCTTTGGGAGTGTCACAAGGAGCATTATGGAATCGGGCATCAAAGCTCAACTAGTTAGTTCCAAGGGCTGTACTCACTGCAAAACTTGTCTCGCGTCTCTGATGACGTTTCAGTTGAAGAGTTTCTGAAACTGATCAGAATAACACGAGAATTGAGAATATTACAGCAATATAAAATAACCAGGTGACTCAGAAAGAGTGACGCTTAGACCACCGAGAAGTTTCAACGACCCTCTCTCTGTTGGCGCGCAAATTGAAAAGAACCAGAACTTTTGGATCAAACTCTACATTCACATATCAAAACGCGTTAAACTCAAGGAAGGCTTAATTTTCTTAGAAAATTGGCTAAAACGTTTGTACCTAGGTAGACTCGGAAGTAATTAACTAGACCTTCTGTTGTTGGAATATAAATAATAATTCAATTAAAAGTAATTCAATTAAAAGTATTAATTAGACCTTCTGTTGTTGGAATAGAAATAATAATTCAATTAAAAGTAATTCCTAAGTATTTACTAATCAATAATTTAATTAATTAATATAATTGAAGTAGGTGATTACCTACCTACGCCTCACAAGCCCAATAATATACAAAAGTCATGATAAACTCGATTTCGGGAAGTCAGAATTCCATTGGAATTATATTATCAGCTGATACAATTGTTATAGTTTTCAAGGCGATTTTTGATATGTTTTACTGGTTACGATTCACTCCCGTGTTGATGTCTTCTTGTCTTGTCGATGCTTTAGCCCTTAGGGAAAGCAAACGAATTAACGCATAGCGACCGGGGTGGTTTCGTTCGATTCTTTGGGCGGATACCTACAAACAAAACTCGGAAAATCATTATTGTTACACAGAAAGATTTCAAGTTCTCGATTTTTGAATATTTCATTCCTTTGGTCCTTTAGTGTTGATCAAACGCGATGCCAATGTTACTGGTGCATCCCCGACCGATAAATGATTTTAAAGCCAAATTTCTTAAACTTTTGTCCAATAATTTTTGAGAAAAGCTTCGGACGGCGCACGGTGGGCGCAAAATAGGAACTAGCAGTCTAAAAGTCGAAAAATGAAGGTTTTCCTTATCTGGTGATAAGCGGTTCTACGCTTTGTAGACATCCAGGTGGACCGTAAACAAGATGGTAAAACGCAGAAAGTGAACTGTTAACTGCCAGAGAACTGCAGGCCCCGCCTTTGCAGGCGCCGCGGCCACTCAGTCCGTAAAACTCGCCGAAAAGCAGTGTTGGGCATAATCTTATCGTCGAATACGAATAAGATTGTATTCGCCATAATTATTCGTTGATTCTGAGTCAACTGCGATTATTTTCGTATTCGTATAATCGTATTCGTCTGTCGGCGATCACACGAATACAACCCATAAAAATTCGTCACGGTCATCAATTTCAATAGGGCGTACCTCCTAAAATATTCGAAGCCTTGCTAATATTACCTAGCTTCAGAGGGACGTCCTTAAAGCGAATTAAACGATTAGAGCCCAGCCTAGTTGTCTCAAATCTATTTCAATAGGACGTCCCGCTGAAACCAGGTAATATTAGCAAGGCTTCGAATATTTTAGGAGGGACGCCCTATTGAAATTGATGACCGTGACGCATTTTTTTATGTATGTATGTATGTATGTATGTATGTGTCATTCCAGACGATAACTGCCCGTAGAATTGTGCTAGAAACTTCAAACAAACTTTAAAATGTTAAGGACACAAAACGAAAGTTCAAGTTCGTTGGCCAGCATGATCAGATTACATCTTCGGGTTGAAATTTTCAAAAATGTAGTCAAAAATTTTAAAATAGCCTGTTTTTTGCGATTTGTTGTGCGAAATAATTTTTTCAGCATACTAACATGTGGTATATTTGGAATCAGCGTAAAATTTCCTATAAGAATATGTAACAAGTTTTCAAAAATTTTAAAGTTGAAAAATCAGTCAAAAATCGAAATAATGCCGTTCGCTAGTTGTAAAAATCAAACTGTCCGTAGAATTGTGCTAGAAACTTCAAACAAATTTTAAAATGTTAAGGACACAAAACGAAAGTTCAAGTTCGTTGGCCAGCATGATCAGATTACATCTTCGGGTTGAAATTTTCAAAAATGTAGTCAAAAATTTCAAAATAGCCTGTTTTTTGCGATTTGTTGTGCGAAATAATTTTTTCAGCATACTAACATGTGGTATATTTGGAATCAGCGTAAAATTTCCTATAAGAATATGTATCAAGTTTTCAAAAATTTCAAAGTTGAAAAATCAGTCAAAAATCGAAATAATGCCGTTCGCTAGTTGTAAAAATCAAACTGTCCGTAGAATTGTGCTAGAAACTTCAAACAAATTTTAAAATGTTAAGGACACAAAACAAAAGTTCAAGTTCGTTGGCCAGCATGATCAGATTACATCTTCGGGTTGGAATTTTCAAAAATGTAGTCAAAAATTTCAAAATAGCCTGTTTTTTGCGATTTGTTGTGCGAAATAATTTTTTCAGCATACTAACATGTGGTATATTTGGAATCAGCGTAAAATTTCCTATAAGAATATGTAACAAGTTTTCAAAAATTTCAAAGTTTAAAAATCAGTCAAAAATTGAAATAATGCCGTTCGCTAGTTGTAAAAATCGGTAATATTTGCATGAAACATTTGCATGAAACATCTTCAAAAATTTGCTCATGGGGTCATGCTGCATGACTTGACTTTTTGCATCTACGTGCGTAATACAATTTTGAACTTTCCTCTGTTTCCACAGTCATTTTGTGTCTACTCGCGTTAAAAACGTTTGAAATTTCCACATTTTTCATCTGATTTTGATGAAATTTCCAGGGAATGTGCGGGTTAGGCTGTAGAAGGTCCCCTACTAATTTCATTGTACTCTAATCATTACTTCGTAAATTACCGTTAATTATAGGGATGAGTCGATTCCCGATACCGATTCTCGACACCACCGATTCTTAGGCATTGGTATCGGTATCGAGAATCGATCGCCTAAAGCCGATACCGATACCGCCCGGTGTTGGGCGTTTTATTACACTACGGTACTATTGCAACCATCTAACAACGAAGATGGTTGTACCGTGCAACCGTTGTGTGAAGTTAGCAGTTGCGAAACATGAATTGTCCAAAACACAACTTACAATTATAACTTTGTTTACAAATAGGCTTGTGTTTGTGACAACAGAAGCATTAGACAAAGCTATGTTTTCCAAGTATAAAAGCCTAGAGCCAGTCTTATTTGGAAATACCTTACAGTTACCGACGAAAAACTAAAAAAACCAAGTCAGTCTGCTTAACTTGTTTTATTCAGAAAGAAATCAATCCTAGGCAATAAAAGTTGCCTATTAATTGATACTTGATAGATAATAAAAATATATCAAATTTTGTATTTGCACAAATCAAATTAACTAAAGCCTTGAATGAAAATATAAATCTGAAGTTTAGAATTTGTAATAAAAATTAATCTTTAAAATTTATTTAATTTTAATAAGTAACTAAAGCATTAATGCTTCATTGGAACAAGAACTCCTAATGACAATAAATAGAGATGGAAAATATATTAGCTAATTAGACTAATAACTTCATCTACGACGGTTCAAGAGGAATTTTTGTTTTTCACCTACAGGTAAGTTAGGTATTATGCGCCGATGGTATCGGTATCGAGAATCGGGAATCGATTTTTTAGGTATCGGTATCGGTATTGGGAATCGATAAATTTTGGTATCGACTCATCTCTAGTTAATTAAATACTTCAAATATCATTTTTTCGTTTCCTAATTGCCCGATTTTTTGTATGTGGAGATTAATATTATTGCATGCTATTCTTGACGATAGGGTGAGTTTATAGATTGGAAATACAATTACCAGCCTCACACCACAACAATTTTGTTTTATACCGTTCAGGAGTTACTTACATAAAATATAATTATATTCCTAGAAATTGATAAATAAATTAATGAAACCGTTGATAAGTTAACTATATTATTTAAGACTGTTTCTTGATAGTGAAAAATAAATTAATATTGAGTAGCTACCTAACCAATTCAGGACTCTTGTGTTACTTAGGGTATCCATGCCTGTCGAAGACGAATTTACCTATATAGTTTTTAGCCCATTAGTGTCCTTTGTAGTGGAGCTTCATTTTAATAAGTCAAAACCTGTATTGGGCCCTAAGATGACCTATCTTGGTCATAAAGTTCAACTGTCAATTTGTTAGTATCATTCCAGACTTTTGAACCGTCAGATTCCAGTTCGCCCCCACCGCGCGGCGTGGGGGGGGGGGGGGGGGTTAAAATTTGTTTTCTTGGTTGATTACAAAGGTTAATTATTGAAAATAATAAACCAAAATTGGAAATAATTCAAGACTTGAACATTCACTTTGATCGCTCTAATGAATACAAAAACTGCTTAATAAATTTTTTGGCATCTGGAATGAATCACTTGAGATAATAGATAAGGTTAGCTAAATTTGATGTACAAATGTCCACCATTAATTTTCTTTCGATGGCACATGATTGGCATATCATGAGTATATTCAATTATACTCACAATTAGGGCAATATATCCATGTAATGGGTAATCATAGAAGTGTTAACGTGGTGATAACCACGTGACACATGGACGCATCGGATCTTCCCTCTTGGGAATGATAAACTATATGTTCTAGCGTTTCATCTTCCATGCCACATTTCTCGTAAATGGCAAAACCAAATTGTCGAATCCGCCGCACACAGTCCATGATTTGCTCGAATGCTTGTAATGCCACCGATCTCCCTAAATAAATAATATTTCGACTGACAGCAAAGACGGGCATCTGTGACAAATACTTATTTGACATTGACAAAGTAGCCCCCAATGTTTGTGCTGTTGATACCCCTTCGGACCACTTGATAATGGATTTACCGGACTACCTGCAGCAACGTCGAATCAAGTTTCAAGAGTTAACCAAAGTGCTGACGAACCCATTATATTATAATAAATTATGAATTGATCTGAAGAACTTGAAGTGAACATTTTTGAATAGTTGTCGAATTATGGTGTTCATTATGATCTTATAATTCTAAAAACATGTAGTAACACCATTACTGTATAGTATGTTCTAATACCAAATATAAATTTGATTTGAAAAAAAATCAGTACCTAGAATGAAGGCTATCACATTTAACGCACCAAGGGTCAAAACGGAAGTTACTGAAAAAAGTTCCAGTCATGCAGCATGATCGTATGAGCGAATTTTCATAAATGATCGTATTACATTTATGTTAAATTCTGTTGAAATTTGATCACTTTGGGGATAAATAAAAATTTTATTATACATTTTATAGAGAACTAACTTTTTGTCAGTAATATTCCAATGAACAAACGGTTTTGTGGATTTTTACAATTTTTTCAAGTGTTCCTATCGATTTTTAGCTTATTTTAATGAATTTTAAGTACATTTTTCAGTACAATTTTGTGCTTAAATTTTTAAATGTCCTAGTTCATGTTCGATTAATTTTTTTCGAGTAGCATTCTGCTAAAAAAATATAAATTTGTTAATTTTTAGCGGTTTTTTGCCTTTTTTAGTGATTTTTTAAGTACATTTTTTGAAATTTGACCAATTTAATGTACTCAAAAAGTGTTGACCAACGAACTCATCCTTTCTTTTGGAATGCTTGATTTTTTGGCGAAAGAACGAAGTTTTTATCTCAATTCTACCGAGAGTTATCGTCTGGGATGACACATACTTTATATATATATATATATATATATATATATATATATATATATATATATATATATATATATATATATATATATATATACATATACATATAAAATAGCGTTAAAATCCAGGAATCATTTCAGAATGCCTCAAAACAGATTTCGATGAAGAAAATTTTTGAAAAATTTTATTTTAAAATTTGTGGAGCCATTGCAATAGCTTTATTTTCCAAGAAAATTCGCTATTTTGTCTATTTCTACGAAAAATAAAGAGTTACAATGTTAAATCGATTTTGACGGTTAGGCCATCACCAGTAACAAAAAATTATTGTTATTGTTTGATACTGATGATGGCCTAACCATCGAAATCGATTCAATATTGTAACTCTTTATTTCTCGAGGAAGTAGTCCACGTTTTTTCAGTAACTTCCGTTTTTAAATGGTTTCCACAACTTCGTCGCGAGTGATTTAGTTCGCACCAATGGTTCTGACTACAACAATTTTTGATGTCTTTGGCATTTCAAACACTGTACCACTGTCCTTTCTTAGTTTAAGACCAAACCCTACCTTGGTCTCAGCGTAATATAACGAAGTGTGCTCAAATATAGTGAAATATTTTGGATTTGGTCTCAAATCCAGAAAAAACTGCTAAGGAAATGGCACATTAGCTTCTCGTGACCTTCACATTACGTCACCACTAAATTCCAGAAAACTAGAAACGACCGGCAAATAAATTCCCGGCATGATGGGCACAATCACTGGTAGTACCAAACGATTCGTATGGCACCTCAAGGCACTCTACCGGGATCATCTCTGAAAATTTGAACAAAATCCGATAAAATTAACTA
Organism: Adelphocoris suturalis; assembly: GCA_030762985.1. Classification (NCBI taxonomy): domain Eukaryota; kingdom Metazoa; phylum Arthropoda; class Insecta; order Hemiptera; family Miridae; genus Adelphocoris; species Adelphocoris suturalis. The sequence continues at coordinate 109,461,373 of CM061045.1, read as the reverse complement.
AGCTGTGATCGTAACAAAAACATTACTTTCGCGCATGCGCCTAGCGTACCGCTGCTGATGATCGCGAAGAATGTGATACGGGATCTCAATAAACCTTGCCCGCATCATCCCTGAAAATCTGACCGAAATCCGTTCACAATTGCCTGAGTTATGACCGAAACAAGAAAATTTTGTTTGCGCCTGCGCAGAGGCTACCGTTGATTCGATCATGACGGAACTGATAGGGGACCATGTAGAGCTATACCCGCACGATCCCTAAAAATTTAAAGAAAATCGCATCAAAATTGTGGAAATTACGGCTGTTGCAAGGACCGTAACAAGAATATTTCGTTCACGCATGCGCAGAGCGTACCGCTAATGCAATTATGATGATTGTCTTATGGGACCTCAAGGGACCTTACCCACATCATCCCTAAAAAATCTGACCGAAATCCGTACAACATTGACCGAGTTATGACCGTCACAAGGAATTCACGTTAGCGCCTGCGCAGAAGCTACCGTTGATTCGAACATGATAAAGTTGATAGGGGACCATCTAGAGCTTAACCCGCACGATCCCTGAAAATTTGGTTAAAATCGGATCAAAATTGTGGAAGTTATGGCTGTTACAAGGAAATGTGGACGGACAGACAGACAGACAGACACGGAACCAAATTTGTTCAGAAGGCTCTAAAACCCAAAATGCGAGTGGAAATTTTGATTTTGGAGCAAAAAATTTTTTTTCATTTCGAAAGTGAAAACAAAGCTTCTGCTGCCTTGCAGTCTCGGAAGCAAAAGTGTTATGGTTTTTTCGTTACGGGATGGTACACAGGAACCAACTGTGCTGGTTTGTAACCTTGCGTTTTGAGCTCCTCTTGCATCAATAGGACGGAATCGGAGTGGTGCGATCCGCGTATTACTACTCTGAAGTTTCTTTCTGATCGTATCGGAGATGAGTGGAATTCTGTGTTGGTGGCAACTCGTCCTTTCGTTTGGAAAGCTTGATTTTTTGGCGCAAGAACGGAATTTTTATCTCAATCCTTAGGAGATTCATCGTCTGAAAGGACATGACCGACAGGACATATGGCCGAGTTCGTTGGCCAGCGTTTTTGAGCACAATAAATCGGTCAAATTCCAAAAAATGTGCTAAAAAATCAAAACGGCTAAAAATAGTTAATTTTATATTTTAGCGGAATTTTAGTCTAAAGAAGTTTATCAGCGATGAACTAGAACATCAAAAAATGTATGCACAAATTATGTAAGCCCTACAAAAAAATCTAAAAACCTAAAATAGTATTTGAATCACACAAAAAACAATTTCTCTTCACTCAAAGTTCTCAATTTTTAAAACAATGTAACATAATACCTATAGTAGGTACCTACAATCATTTAAGAAAATTCGCTCATGCGATCATGCTGCATGACTGGAACTTTTTTTTCTGTAATCACCTCCGGCCTCGACCGCTGAATTTTTGAATGCCCCAGTCATTCAGATTTCATGGATTCCATTTAAATATTGTTAACATTGCTGATGTAGATTGGTGGAGAAAGATTTGGTTTACTTTAGATGGCTGACTATTCAATGCATTCAACATGTGCTATTGGTGTTTTCAACTGTCTGAAGGTACAATGTAGTGATTGAGGGTATCAGGGAAAATTAGTACCTACCAACAATAAGTATCTCAGGATTTCAACCTAAATGTGCATCTTAGTAGCTGATGTTCCGTGAGGTACTTCACTCGAGTATAGAAACACAACTCAAAAACTGAAAAATGTTTGGACTGATTGGAAACATTCCCTGATCTGTAAAGATATGCTTTCGTTGAGTATTGAGGGAGGGTTTAAGGAAATCATTACAATACATAGTTTTCCATAATCATTCTGGTGTTGGAAAAATAAGAATGGCTATTTGGTATTAAATCTTTCAGAACCCAGAGCCCTCTTAAGCACATTGACGGATAGCGGAGGTGTTGGCAAACCCGTTATAACTTATATCCACCAAAAGAATAATTCATGTTATTGATAAACATTTTTCTTAAACCATGATTGAATTTATATTTCGTATAGGAAAATTTTGGTTTCTTATTAGGAAAGTACCAGATAACCTTTTTCAGTAGATTGCATACATAGGCAACTATCGAAATTATATTGTTCATCGAAATTGTATTGCTCACAGAACAGAAAAATTGTCAATACCTACTGTTGATAAAAAAAAAAAAAAAAAAAAGGTATGGAAGTGTGAAAATTGAAATACGGTAATTTAAGCATGAGGAATGTTGACACGTCACAACTGTATCATACTGAAGAATTTTCCACTCAAATGTAAGCTAATCAATACAAATTAACACTTTGGTTTACCCAGCGTGACTGGGACTTCTTGTCCCATATGCCTTCGTAATGTAGTGTATATGATTCTGAATGATATGCATCTTCAAGATTGAAAACATGAGTACTTACAGATGTGGCGATAACATGATTGAAAGAAATGGACTACTCTACTTCCCCAATGACCGTAACATTGGCGGCAAAAGAGCTACTTTCACTAGCTATCGGCGAATCCCGAGTCCCGACTGAAGTCGCATCTCTCCCTGGATGGACCGCTCTCGTGCAGTTTCTAGGTCAGAACCTGAGCAAAGTTCCCCACCCATCGCGTTTCCTGTTTATAATCTCCTACCTTTTCAGGACCTAAATGATTCTGTTATTCTATTCCGACCCACTTCTTATGTTACGATTTTTTTGCTCCAACTCTTTCCGAGGCGATTGGATCAAATGACACTTTCACTGATACAAATGTGATGAAAATCTCTCGGAAGGGAGTTTTGGAAAATCGATCCATAGAATTACACTAGGAATTATCCGTAAGTTGCACCCAATCATATTTCTACAGTGCCTAATTATGTACATATTATGGATGTATGATACAGACCTATAACTATCTCCATGCGCGTTCGTACACCAACATGATTTCGTATAAAATATTGCTAATATTATGAAGAATGAATAACTGAATTTAATGGTAAGCTGCACCTAATCCTTTCTAAGAAGTTCCTATATTTGAGAATTAAGCTTGCCTGAAGATTAATTTATTTGCATTTTCAACAGTTCCAATCATACAGAATGACTTTATGAGCGAATTTTCTCCTTTTATAAAAGTAATTTTTTCAGCACTCTTCACAAAAATTTTTAACACACTAATTTATGACACAGGGAGGAGGACGATGGGAAACGGCGGGACCAGCGAGACTTAATTCAACTGAAGTAGGCCTGATATGTCACGTCATAGACAGAAATAAAGCTAAAGAAAATAAAGCTAGATTAGGAAATATAGCTTAAAAACTAATGTATTAAGTTGATCTTATAAAATTTATTAGTACTCATGATGTATTTTTTTTTTCGAAAAACACGTAGGACAGAACAATACAGATTTATACACAAATTATTTTGCAGAATATACACTAATACGGATACCTGTTGCGCTGTGAATACCTGTGGGTTTGGACGAGCAGCAGAGGAACTCTTGATAGGCTTTCTAGGTAATTACCTATCTACTTTAGCTTGATAAGGATACTAAGTAGGCACCTACTTAAGCTAAATCATGCCATCATGTTGATGCTGAAGGCTTCGCAGTTGTAAAATTATCCATTGTTCCAACAAATTTGTTACCGCGTTTTAGATAGCAGATACATCATTGAATGAAGATTTGAGACTCGCAAAGCTATGTTAAAGGTGGGGGGGGGGGGGATCTGAATTTTGTGATCCCTGGAAACTGGAATGCCAGAATATCAAATGAAGAGTGTATAACTGAAGAAACAGTAGAACTGATTACGAATATTAATCAAATTAGATGAATTATTAATAAATATAAAGATGATAAAAAAAAAAAAAAAAAAACACGAATGCCACGGTTGGGTGGGTAGTATAACTTCCTTACTTATTGTAACATGGCCGTATAGGATGAGTTTTACCCACGTATTCATTTTATATTTTTAAATTAAAATAGATTCCACAATAAGAAATTTGAAACCTAAGTTTTAAAAGAGAACGTGCATGGCATTGAATGAAAAAAATCATAGAAAAAAACTGCTCATCTTGGAAGAGCGCAGTTGATGTCAAACTTCTTAGGATGGAGTCTAAAATAGCTGAAGTAAGTTTTTCACAAAGATGGGTAACGCTCGTTCCAGTGTTCAAAGAGAACATATATGCTTGGTAATAAATGGGACGTTTGTTCTCTTTAGCAGCACAAGGGAGCCTGTCGAGGCGCATATATCAAAATATTGGAGCATAGTAGCCATCTCCAGATCCATTGCCCTTAAACACACTTGCTGGAGTTCCTGTCCACTTTATAATTAATTATGACGAGTCAGATTTATCAGCTATGATCCTAAGCGGTGCAAATTAATCTTCAAGATGGAAGTCGAATATACCGAGAGTGTATCATATTCAAATTAGCTGAGCGACTCAATCATGTTCGCTGCAACAACAAGGTCGAGTTTTTCAACCACCTTACTCAATTTATAAATCTTTATAAATATACGATTGTAGACAGGAGGTTGCTATTTACAACAGTCTGTGTGAATTGACGTTTATTGGTTTGAGAATTGGCTTAATGAAATTATATTCCCGTACTGCCTTCGGATTCGGAGGGAAGTTTCATTGTGAGTGAAAATTAATAGAAATCCATTGGCTGGAATTCAATGTATCAAAGCTACACACTGATAGGTACGTGGTGATATGGATACGTCTCATGGCACCGTAATATTTCTTTAGTCCTCCTCCCTTATCGACAATGGACTATTGGTAGAGAGATAATACAAGAGAAAAGCGGTGGCCTACTACACAGTGCAGTTCATTATTAGGCTATTATAACAGTATAGTTATAAACAAATCCAGTTGCTCAATAGCAAATATTCCTTTGTTCCGTAAATACATCCAACATAGTGCAGAATTCAAAATTCTGTTATGCCCAATTTCAAAAAAATAAGTTATGTGCCTCTAATTTATTTTTATAATTTTGTCATCTTTTCCGCTGCCGCAGCACCTCCTTGGCCGCGGCACTCAATGATTCGATCCTGGGGGTTATGGTGGAAAAAAGTCCGAAACTACTAAAGTCGATAGTAATGCCTATTGCGGTTCGATTAAACAATCTAAAAGCGGAAAATAATAGAAATAAGATAAATAGAGAGAAAATACACTGCCAAGGAAATGGCACATGAGCTTCCTCGTGACCTTCACAGTACGTCACCATTAAATTCCAGAAAACTAGAAACAACCGGTTCTGGCATCAGGGAATTAATAAGGTGGGAAATTGGAAGCTGAGGGGTAGATATAATAAATGAAATTAATAAGGAAAATTTTGATTTTAATATGGGACCATCCAGGATCTAGTCCGCATGTTCCTCATAACTAAGCTGTGACCGTAACAAAAACATCACTTTCGCTCATGCGCCTAGCGTACCGCTGCTGATGATCGCGAAGGATGTGATACGGGATCTCAATAAACCTTGCCCGCATCATCCCTGAAAATCTGACCGAAATCCGTTCACAATTGCCTGAGTTATGACCGAAACAAGAAAACTTTGTTTGCGCCTGCGCAGAGGCTACTGTTGATTCGATCATGACGGAACTGATAGGGGACCATGTAGAGCTATACCCGCACGATCCCTAAAAATTTGAAGAAAATCGCATCAAAATTGTGGAAATTACGGCTGTTGCAAGGACCGTCACAAGAATATTTTGTTCACGCATGCGCAGAGCGTACCGCTAATGCAATTATGATGATTGTCTTATGGGACCTCAAGGGACCATACCCACATCATCCCTGAAAATCTGATTGAAATCCGTTCAACATTGACCGAGTTATGACCGTCACAAGGAATTCACGTTAGCGCCTGCGCAGAAGCTACCGTTGATTCGATCATGATGAAGTTGATAGGGGACTATCTATAGCTTAACCCGCACGATCCCTGAAAATTTGGTTAAAATCGGATCAAAATTGTGGAAGTTATGGTTGTTACAAGGAAATGTGGACGGACAGACAGACAGACAGACAGACACACGGAACCAAATTTGTTCAGGAGGCTCTGAAACGCAAAATGCGAGTGGAAATTTTGATTTTGGAGCAAAAAATTTTTTTTCATTTCGAAAGTGAAAACAAAGCTTCCGCTGCCTTGCAGTCTCGGAAGCAAAATGATTTTGAGACCTAATCGTTTCATTTATGAAGTTATCTAAAAAATAATAATAAGGCTATTTTGGTTTAATAGATGGTTATTTTGTAATCATTTCATTAAAACCCACTGAATATTCAATATAAAGTTATATTTATAAACTAGGAATGTATAAATGATCATGTTTCACTCGGCAGTCATGTTTCAAGGCCATTTTTAAATTAAAACTCATTGCTTCAAATTATGTGTATTACTTCCGAAAATTGGAAAAATTCGATATTTGCAGAGGTTTGCTGAATGAACGGGTTAAAAATTCAAATTCAGCATTAAATTCGGTAAAGAATGCTTCTTGTTTCGAGGGTTGATGAACTGGTAGGTACTCACACTTATTTAAACTGACAACTTTATACCACTGGTTTTCAATGTCCAATTTCTGATAAGAAGAAGGGGAAATCGAAAATTATTATTCAAAATTTGAGAATATTAATCGTTGAAACTTTCAGGAGAAATATCCTAGTCCACGCCGAGATGATCAGAAGTAGGGGAAAAATTAAATATTAGATTTCTGAGGATTAATGAATGTCCTTAGGGGTTTCACACGGTATTGTTCTATATTGGTGCATTCAAACCCGGGCATTTAGCTACCCAGAGAGGGTTATTCCAAGTAAATATCATCGGTTTGAGACCTTTACCTACCACCCTGGATGCTGAAGTCGTTTTTTCGAAAACTTTTATTTTGACTTTTTTCCACCTGAAAAACATTAGTTGAAACACTGTGCGATCGCCTCGGTCGCCCCACCCACGCGACGGCCCTGTACTTACCCAAATTCCCTCTGCAGATTTGGCCCAACAATTGGGTACTAAGCTGAGTTGGTTCCTTGATATAATGTGATCACCTTGCATGGGGCTGTAGTAAATGTTGTGAACGGTGTAGTGAACAGAGCGAAGAACACAAGATAGCTGTAACCGAGCATCCTGCCACTTTAACATTAGCGCGGCTTGGATGCGTTGGTTTTCAAGATGCTTACGACAACTTACTTTGTATGCTTAACGGAAAGCTTACCTAGGACTTCTCAGAAGGGTTAAGGAGGGGGAAATTGCCCTATTGAAATGAGGTGGTATGTGTAATAAATTCACTGTTTTCCAACGAGGAGTGAACGATTTTTTGGGATGGGGGTGGTGGGATATCAGGAAGTTATATTCTTCTTAGCAACCCTTGGTTGTACGCAAACAATTATTCTTAGAAAATCGTGACATTTTTTCTGTCGGACGAAAATTCGGAATGAACCCTACAGTATATCTTAGCTCGGTGTTGAAACTATTATGAACCGAATGCGGTAAATTTAAGTGTGCAACAACATAGATAGCGTCATTTATTTGTACATATTTGTAAACAAACACTAGATTTTGCCTCATTCTACGAAAATATCATAGAAAAAAGAGACCACGTTGGTGTCTACATAGTAATTAGCACAAACTATTTACTTCATCCAAAATTAGCACCAATAGGACCATAGTATGTTATAGTATCCACTAGATGGATAATGTGGGAAGTACTATCCATGGATGGCCTTGCGAGAAACGTGATGCGCAACCAATAGAGGCTCCGTGCCAGCCATCGAGGATGGTCGCGAGTGGTGGAATGCCTCATCGATCGTTGCTGGATGGACCACTGGCTCAACGAGCGAAGGTTGTGGCTTTTCGGCAGTAACCTGCCTTTATTACCTCGCAGGTAGGTAATCCTACTGCTCAAACACGAACATCTTACACATGTGGGTGTTTATTTATCTAATCACCATTCCCACTATCACTGTTCCACTTTTGTTCAGTCGTATAATCATTAGGTATCACTGAATGGCACAACACCGGCAAGCAGTAGACTAGATTATTCGGAGTATAAAATCGCCACATTTATTTTACCTATTTCTAATTGGTGTATGGACATAAATTAAATATAAGCTGTTGATTATTGTTCTTCTGAGTTAATCAAGATTACTGTGGTAGATAGGTAACCACTTGAAAAATAAAATAAAACACCTACATAAATATATTAAATATATATACAGGGTGATTGCCTCGTAGATGCAAAAAAAAAAAAAAAAAAAAAAAAAAAAAAATTGGGTGAAACTACATCAAAAATGGAGTAAAATGCCGCCAACCGCATGTTTTTATCTCAATTCGTACTTGAGGTATGATTTTTTAAAGGTTTTTTCAGGAATACCGTGTTTTTTTCATTTTAAACTCGGATTTCTCCACTTTGCCTCATTTAATTTTAACTTTCAACCTCATTTTCGGTATCAGCATTAAATTTCCTATAAGAATAGTGTATTTGGGTTCTTAAAAAGTACCATCCAAAGACCCTCACATCAGCTCAAACATTGACGATTTTGAAAAAATAATATTTCTGAAAATCTTTAAAACTTTACTACTCTTTTAAAAAGAATCCTGGAAACTGGAAAATCTCATGAAAACTGCTTCATCTAATATGATTTCCAACGGTATTATCAATTTTACTTTTATTTTGTTATTTAGGGAAGAAAATAATTCTTTAATGTTAAAAAATGTGGGTTTTTCAATGAAATTGTTGGTTTTCTCGAAAGGTGACCCTCCATGAAACAACGAGTATGGGGTCGGTTTCTATGTATTTTTTCTCGCTAGATCGAATAGAAACTCTTGCAGATCTCTCAACTACGTTACAATCGAATTTCACACTTTAATTAACTAGTTTTACCCCATAACACACATACATTTAATCGTAACAAACAAACAAAACATTTGCAATTTTAAGTGTAAAACTCGGTTATGATAGAGTTGGAGAGATCTACAAATGTTACCATTCGATACAGCGTGAAAAATACATAGACACCGACCCCATACTCGTAGGTTCAAGGAGGGTCATCTTTCGAGAAAACCAACAATTTCATTGAAAAACCCACATTTTTTTACATTAAAACATAATTTTCTCCACTAAATAACAAAATAAAAGTAAACTTGATTATACCGTTGGAAAGAGTATTAGACGAAGCAGTTTTCATGAGATTTGCCAGTTGCCAGGATTCTTTTTAAAAGAGTAGTAAAGTTTTAAAGATTTTCAGAAATATTATTTTTTCAAAATCGTCAATGTTTGAGCTGATGTGAGGGCCTTTGGATGGTACTTTTTAAGAACCCAAGTACACTATTCTTATGATAAATTTAATGCTGATTCCGAAAACGTAGTCAAAAGTTAAAATTGAATGAAGTGAAGTGGAGAGATTTGAGTTTAAAAGGAAAAAAATACGGTTTTCCTGAAAAATCCTTTAAAAAATCATATCTCAAGAACGGATATAGATAAAAATATGCAGTTGGCGGCATTTTACTCAATTTTTGATGTAGTTCACCCAAATGTTTTTTTTGCATCTGCGAGGGAATCACCCTGTATATATACATATTTATATATAATGTATTATTAAGCACTTCCAAGTCGAATTGAGAATTTCCCAAACCAAATTGAGAATTTTCCCAACCAATTTGCGAATTTTCCAAATCAATGTGAGAATCTGTACCGAAATGGACGATTTAAACAATTTTTCGTTTTGTAGGATACAGGTAGAGGATCCTTCTTGTGTTGTTAAACGTACTAGTCGCCTTATGCAAAACTTTGCGAAGTGTTCTACGAGGGATTATTTATTGGCCGACACCACTGCATTTGTGCTAGATATATCATTTTTTCAGTTAAAACATGGTAAAAATCGCCATTTTTCCATAACACAGTCGAAGACAACAACAGTAATCGAATATAAAGAAATCCTGCTGATTGAGAGCAACTTCGTCAGTAACTGGTCAAGTAGTCTGACAATGAGACGTACTGAAGATCGTTGCAGTCCGGAACTAGGCGGTAATCGAGATGACGAGGAGAGACTAGCGGCAAAATGAAAACAATATCACTGCCCATTACTCGCTTGACCGCTGTCCTGAGCCATTCGCAATAAGTAACAATCGTCACATTCTGCACTGGAATATACAGATCAGAGGAGAACACATTGTCTCTGTATATACCTTTTGCTCCACTTGTATATATTCCTGCTCTACAAGTACGATTTTTTTTAAAGTTTAAAGCTCCATAAATACGGGTTTTGCGCTTTTCTCATAAGAAATATTACTTTCACTTTCAACTATGTAATTGAAAAATGGTAATTTTCATAATGGTGGTTTTTAGCTCAAAAAGTGTTTTTTTAAATCCATTCATCCATTCATAGGGTCGTCCCTGTAATGCATGCAATACTTACCAATATGTTTTAGTGGTGTCTTTATTCTTTATCTATGGGGAATAAAAAGAGGAAGAAGAAAAAAGAATTCACTATACAAGCGTCAAACAAGGTTGACGAGAAAATACAAGGAAAATTCGTCAAAAAAGCCCAAATTTAAACACATATTTTATTTAATTTTGCAAGTTCTGAAGAATGCTTCTTCGGAATCAAGAAGTGCTGAAGACGTTTGAAAATTCTGAAGAAAGCTCGGACACGTATTCAATATTTTGGTTAGTGGAACCCACTAAACAATTTTGAGTGAGCGCAAAACTCAAACCCATCACAGTATGGTTCCAATGTTACACGGCTAGATTTTCTTGTCTACAACCCTTTTTCCTCAAATAGCGTGAAGATATTTAGGGACTCAGTTACATCCATTTTTATGAATTTAAGTGAAGAACATTTTATTATTAAAAAAATTTTAACATGGAATCATGTTTTAGCGATGGATCCCCCGCCGAAAAGTGAGACTATAAAGTGACATGAAAGTAGCGCCAATAATTGTGATGATTTCCGCTTACAACCGAGTCGTTGCTAGGGATATGATACTTCGTCGTTTTTCATCCCACAAAACTCGTTGACCATTCGTTCGAAAGCTCTCGATTTATCCAACCATACTACATTAACTACTGCGAAGTGCGTGGCCAACAAGCTGAGTTATGAGCATGGTTATACGAATAATTGTTTACACACAGGTGATTATTCTCAATTATTGATATTGTGAACATGATTGCCACCGCTTGTTAATTTCTGATGATTTCATTGAGCTGGTGTTTCGATGATTTGATTCATAGCAGGTGATCCAAATATTGCGAGAACGGTTTGATTTGTGAAGCGGTGGTTAAATCATTTTAATAGGTAACTTCTATGCTTTACACTCTAGGAAGCTGTAATTTCGTATGTAGCCTCTTTAGCCTCTTTCTATAATAAAGTGAATGTTTACTCGCGAGTTTCTATTAGGAGATCATCATCTCACAAGAGCTCAATCGTCGTGATCATTTCTATAATAAAGTGAGAGCGAGGAGCTAAAACATGATTCCATGTTTTTTACATTTTAGCAGTCAGGCTCAAAGTAATAACATCCGGGGCGGAGCCCCTTGCGAGGCCCGAAGGGCCGAGTTTTTTAAAGCAAGGTCGAGGGTCATAAAGGGACTCTTTAACCTTCATTTAACCTTTTTTTACTCGCCGATCGAATTTTAATTTAATTCTTGAGCCCTCAATGCTAAGCGAACTGGCGCCCACTGTTAGAAGCACCTGATTTTCGATAATTCGGCCCCTCCCACTTCACTGAGCTCGCTTAGGCGAGGTAGCTTTTTGCCCCATGCTGGTGAGCGGGAGGGGGGTGGGAGTTCAATGCGTGTATTTTGCGTCCCAGCGAGAAAACTGCACTAGTACTAAATAAATAAATACCCATTTTAAGACCGAACCCTTGGAAAAAACCATTGGTAAAATTTTAAAATGTCTGAGCGTGGGTGTGTTTGTGACAAATTTTGTCGATGCTGGCCAGGCCTCAATTCTCAACGGATCTTCTTTGTTCAATTAAGAATACGGTCTTGTTTTTGAATATATGTCAGGAGTTTTGAATTTTGTTATGGAAGGGTGGTTAAGGGAGGGGAGGGAGTAATAGTTATAAATCGTTACGTTTTCACAAATTTTTATCTGATTTCCGTGGCTGTTCTTTGGTTGATCCAGATTTCCGTCCAGTTATCCAACAAACATTGGAAAGTTATAATTTACTGACGGTAGGGTTCCGATAAATAATATTTTGGGTTTTTTTCTTCTTCTTTATTGTAATCGATCGGTTTAGATGTGCTGGATGTCCAGGATTTCATTTTGATTACGGATTTTTGTAAAGAGAGGTGATAAAGGGGGAAGTAAAGCAACTATACATGCTTTTTTCGGGTGTAGTTCCGTATGTGTCCCCACTTTTGAATCGGTATAATTCTGTTATTCTCCCACGAAAAAGAGGTGTAAAATAGTGTTTCAGAAACCTCTGAATCTCCTCTTTTACTTGTTGGTATAATAAATGAGAGATACATAGAGAATACATGAGAAATATGCGGTCAAAAAAAGTGGGGACACATACGGAACTATTACCCCAGTGTAAAAGTTCCGTATGTGTCCCCACTCTATTTTTGAGCGATACAGCGGAATAGTGGACCCTACCGCTCCTGAACGTTGATCATACACAGTTGATGTTTATAATGTGTAGAAAGAAAGGGGGTTTCACCCGAAAGAAACAGTCAGTATAGCGAGGGACGCTTAAATAAACATGCATCTTACGACAACCGACGAGACCCCGTTCGGTCTCGACAATCAGTTCGCTTCTACTGCTCGATCGATAATGTTTAACCTCGTGAATTTATACAAAGTTTTCGAAACTGATGAGAGTGGTTTGGAATGGCTGGAATGGAATACACATATAATCCGAACTTGTAAAATCATTAATAATCATTGTAAATATATATAAATAATAAAGCATAATTTTTCGGTGAATTTCTTCTTCTTCTTTGTGGGGACACATACGGAACTTTTTCACTGGGGTAATAGTTCCGTATGTGTCCCCACTTTTTTTTACCGCATATTTCTCATGTTCGCCGCGGGAAAGGGGAATTTATTATCCCAATAAGTAAAAGAGGAGATTCAGAGGTTTCTGAAACACTATTTCATATCTCTTTTTCGTGGGAAAATAACAGATTTATACCGACTCAAAAGTGGGGACACATACGGAACTACAGCCCTTTTTTCAACCGATTTTGAGGTTTTTTTTTTCTACTATTTTAGATGTTGCTCCAAGAATTAGATTTCTTGGTAGAACCACTCACAGTTAATGAGGGGGGGGGGGGGGGGGGGGTCAATACCGATATATAGTGATATTTTCTACTAGTTTGTAAAAACAGTTCATACTATATTATAAGTTTGTTCGTAGTGACCATCAAACCGGTAAGAAATGGTTGGAAACGCATTTGGGGCGTTTGCAGTGTCCATTTGAGGAAATCTATGACTGTATAGCATCCATAGTGGTCCGTTCGCAGTGCCCACCAAACCAGTTTGAAACGCGTTGTGGATCGGTTAGACCGGTGAGAGAAATTTCTGCTGACCGATCTGACGGTTTGTCCCCCACCACACCGCTACTCGAAGTAGCCAATCAAATCATTCCATTGTGAGATGGATGGGTAGCGGGAGCTCAGCGAGCTGAGAGGTGATAAGATAAGCCAGCCGAACGAGATGAGATAGGTAGCTGTCGGACATCTGCATGTCGTGCACCTTTGCATTTACCTTCCTTTTACTTCTAAGGTTATTTATTGAAAGTTTCCTACTCTGAGTTGTGTGATATGGAAAATCTTTTTGGTGACAACGACGTAGATGGGTATCTTCGTCTGAATAGCAATAAAATACAAAATCAAACAGTAAAATGTTATTACTCAATCTCAACTGAAGAGTTATTTGTAAAGCTATTAACATTAAAAATTAAGAACGACGGTCGATTTCGAGATCGATTTTAATTCTTCCCGCGAGATAAACACCACATTCTCCCACAAAATCATCAGCTGGAGGCAAGAAAAGATTGAGCATGGATTTCTTATTCCTGCTGGAAGGTTTGTTCCCAATGAAGATTTTTTATTTTTCAACCTGTTTGTTGTCTTGCGATCTCTTTACGGTTCAGGTTCTTTATTCATACATGAAATGTTTACCTATTCAAAGGATGGCGCGAGCCCACCAAGCAGGTTACAGCTGTTCGAGGCTATGCGGCGGTTAACTTTAGTCAAACCCGTTCGCAGTGCGGATTTGGTTCCAAACGGTTTGAAATTAGGTGTTTGGTAACCGTTTCCAACCGGCACTGCTAACAAAGCTAATGGTTTTTAGTGCGTGTGTGTTTGTGTGTGTTTGTTTGCGCGGGGGGGGGGGGGGGGGGGGAGTTTTTTACAGCACATTTTTCTGTTAGGTTATAATGGAAGGGGGTACATCCAGTAAAATCACGACCAAAACCACGCTATTCTCACCAAAACCATATTCAAATCATACCTATAGGGATGTCCATGAAATGCATGCATTATTACCAATATGTTAACTCTAAGTGCATTCATTCCGTGGTGTCAGTTTTTTGCGGGGTGTGCTGTGAGGCAGTCGATGCACAGTTCATGCAACTGATTTCAGTGCCATCGTTACACTGTACTTATCCGGAGGAAGCACCGCCTCAGTCGGGCTCCACAGTGTCCTCCACAGAGCAGGAAAGGATGCTGTGTAGTCCAGCAGCCAAGGCCGAAACTAGGTAGTTTTTTCAGGGGAAGATTTGAGACTAGATTATGAAAATTTAGTCCGTGCTGAGTGAGAAAATCTTCTTCTAGCATCTCGAATTGGTGACATACAAAATGGCGGTCTCATGTAGACGACTTTATTTGCCCATTTTAAAGTTTTTCCTAAGCCGTACATCCTACAGAAATTATTATGCGTAGCAAATTTGTAGAGAATAAAACTAACAAAACGATTCGATCACAAAAACTATGAATTATCTCCCAGCATAAGGGAATTAAAGACAATCGAAAATCGGGCTGATTTAAGGAAGGTCCTCCCCCCGCCCCCCTCTAAACTTTTGCCCTTCAAAATCACCAGCGGCGTAAATATTGTTCTGATTTCATTCAAACGACGAGTTTCGTTTTCACGAAAGGACGAGTTCGTTGGCCAGCATTTTTTGAGCACATTAAATTGGTTAAATTTCAAAAAAAGTGCTAAAAAAATCACTACAAATAGCAAAAACGGCTAAAAATCTTTAAATTTATATTTTTTTTAGCAGATTATTGCTCAAATATAGTTTATAAACTATAAAATAGAACTTCAAAGAATATATGTACACAATTGAGCTGAAAAATTTAGGTACTTCAATTTCATTAAAGTGTGCTAAAAATCTATAAAACGTTCCAGTCACGCAAAGTGATCGTATGAGCGAATTTTCGTAAATTATCGTACTATATTATGTTACATTGTTTGGGAAATTAAGGACTTTGAGGGAAAAGAAATTGTTAGCTACCAGTTTTATGGCAAAAAACTCGTTCTAAATAATATCCTGCGATTCAAAAAGAGAGTTTAGATTTTTATTTATTTTGGAGGTTTTATCGATTTTTTTTAGCACATTTTAATGAAATTTAAGTACATTTTGAGCATAATTTTGCACATAACATAAATTTTTTTATGTTCTATTTTATATTTAATAAACTTCATTTGAGCAATATTCTGCTAAAAAATATAAATTTAACATTTTAGCCGTTTTTTTGCTATTTTTAGTGATCTTTTCAGTACTTTTTTAAATGTGACCAATTTAATGTGCTAAAAAATGCTGGCCAACGAACTCGTCTTTTCATTTGGAAAGCTTGATTTTTTGGCGCAAGAACGGAATTTTTATCTTATTTCCAAGGAGAGTTATCGTCTGGAAGGACTTATACATTTATGTTAAAAATAGATATAAAATCTGTTAAACCCTAGGATTCGTTTCAGAATGTCTCAACACGGATTTCAATGAAGACAATTTTTTAAAAATTTTATTTTAAAAATTTCCAAGCCATTGCAATAGCTTCATTTTTTACAAAACTTCGCTAAAACTACAAAAAAGTTTAAAATAATCTCTTTTTGAATCTTAGTTTTCCAAACTCGTTATTTAGAACGAGTTTTTTGCCATAAAATTGGTGGTTAACAATTTCTTTTCCCCCAAAGTCCTTATTTTTCAAAACAATATAGTACGATAATTTACGAAAATTCCCTCATACGATCATGCTGCATGACTGGAACTTTTGTTGTCTCTGATGTTGTTTGCTTTTGTTCCTCGCACACGATAAGATTTCGGCTTGTCTTCCTTGGAGTGAGTAAGTCCAGGAGTCTCACTTTTTGGGATTGTCAAACTGCACAAGAAAATCTTTGGTGTTGTAGATATTTGGCGGACCAGATTCCAATGGTTAATTCATTGGCAACTTAACAGACTTGCCGAAAGTTAGAACCCCAACGAATAGCGATATCTTTGGCCTCCCCAAGTTTCTCAACCATCGAATTTATCCCATTTATTAGTAGTGTGAAAAATAGTTAAACTCAAGGATTCGTCTCAAAATGTCTCAAAACGGAATGCAGAAATTTTTCGAAAATGTTGATTTTAAAAATTTTGGAGCCATTGCAATAGGTTCATTTTCTACTAAAATTTGCTAAAAACTGTCATCACATTTATGCTATATCACATTTGATAGAGGGGCGAATTCGGCATTAGAAATAGCTACTAGATCTTCCTCTACAATTCCTGTTTAAATAGATATAGTACAGAAGATTAAAACAACTAAATTGATAAATAAATTAATATTGAGCATAACGAAATAACTAAAAATTCGTGAGTTAAAGTGTAAAACTCGGTTATAACAGAGCTGGTAAGATATGCAAGTGTTACCATTCGATTCTGTGTGAAAAAATACGTAGAAATCGGCCCCGAATTCAAATTTTCTTAGAGCGCAAATTTTCACGAAAACCCTCAATTTCGTTTAAAAAACCCATGTTTTTCAACATACAAACATACTTTTCTCCCCTAATTAGTAAAGTAAAAGTAAAATAGACTAGGCCGTTCAAAAGCGGACAGTTGGAGGAAGTTTTTCCAAAGGCCGAAAAACCCTCATACTGGTAGCACAAAAACGGAAGGAAAAACGTTGATAGTTTTTCTAATTTTATACCTAGGCTTTTTTTTTTACCAATTGAAACAAATTAAAAAAACATTGTTTTCTATCAGGTTGAGTTAGGAAATGTAACGCTCTTTCCAACGGTATTCTTAGTTTTGAGTTTACAGTGATTCTAAGGGGAATTCTGCCATAAGGTATAAAACACGAAAAAAATTCTAAAAATTGAATAACTCGAAAAAGAAGCATTTAAAAAAAATTTCTACGTGAAACTTTCGATCAGAAATGACCTCTTGAATCGACCCTTGACTTTTGCTCTAATTTGGTGTAGACACCCGGTACATGGGAGTCTCACTTTCGGGCGCACCACCGCTGGTGTCCGATTCTACTACTAATTTTGACTTTTTTGTCCTATGGCATATATTTTTTAATTCACGCAAAAGATTTTCAAAGATTTTTTGAAGATTTAAAGATGTTTTTTGCGTTTTTGACTTTGTGTCACTGAAACAGTCATAACTCCATTAATTTCCAGTCAAAACTCAAATCCGAGTATACCATTGCACAGTGGTTCGAAAGCGCAATCCGGCTAGACAAAATTAAATTTTCGAGTTGAAAGGTTATGGCCTCAGCAGGTCTTGACGTGCATTCTAATAGGTCTGGACTATTGGAACTCAAGGCGGTAATCAATTGTTCACGGCCTAGCGTGTCAGTGAATACTGAAAATTGCGGAAAAATTACGATTAATAACACTATGTTACCAGTTCAATTCAACAGATCGACGAGTGAACTTGCTATTCAATCTGGCTTGGGTCACGAGAAATCTTCCACAATGATCTATCTATACAAATAGAAATACGCAAAAAATGATTGATTAGGTAGATTGGTATTACATTTAGCCTGAAAATAAGTAATTTTTTTTGGATGTTTATTAGTATAAAGTCCTAATCACTGAGAGTCACTCAGATCTGGAACCAGGAATATATATGTGGGATGCCTATAGAAAGTATCAGATTAAAATCGTTTGCCTCATTTCGCCTTTAGTAAGGTTGTGTGCTTTTTCGTAGGAGAAGAAAACAGGATTTCATAATTTGTTTACAACTTATCTTCACAAAAGAGCCAGATGTAAGTTTTGCAATACCTGCAAAACAAAGCACTGAACAGTTCTGGGTCTCATTTAACTCATATTTGCATCTAGTACAGTCTAATGTTTGCTCTAATTCTCGATTGTTATCTCAAAATTTAAATGAAACCGTCTTACATTTTAAAAACGCTGCAAATTATTTCACAAAGGTTTATTATTTTTTCAATTGAGTTTGATCGTAGTTTTAGTTGGCTAGCGTACGTCATAAGGCCCGTCCAGACTCCTCGGCGTGTCCTATTTCGAGTTACCACAACCTATACTTCTATAATTATATACGCATGTTTATATTTCTCGATTTGAGCTCCTATCTATTCAAATAGTTATTGCCTTAATAATATCATTATCTAAGTACGTACGAAAAGTCGAGAGGATATGTTATTAAATATGTGTAGGAAAAGCATTGGTATTAACACACAAATATGACCTAGAAAAAACATATATTCATGCCTCGAAGGAACGCTGTACCCACCTCATGGTGCCACGGTGTATTATATGGGTATAACACGTGAAAGTAATAAATATCCATTCTCCTACACCCCTCTGCTACACCCCTGGTCACTCCAGCCACCACAAGGTGCCGCGGCGCCTCCTCTCACTCCACCCCCCCCCCCTCCTCGCCACCCACCGTGCCCCCTACCAAGCGTGCCAGGCGTGCGTCTAACACTCAAAGTGACACTTTTTCGCCCGTTTTTGGCCCATAGCATCTATGCGAGTAAAGCGATCGGGATGGTTAAACGTTAGGACCAACTAGACCCCAAATGGAGTCTATGTGCGAAAGAACGGGTTTTTAAAGTAAATTCTTAGGCCTTTTATGGCTGGACGGCGGACGGACATTTCAAATTTGGATTCTACGCACCTTGAAACGTAAAGTGACAAAGTTTGAGAGGGGGTTATACAAATTTTTTGCTACACGATCACATAGGCTTATTATTGGAAATAATAAACCAAAATTGGCAAAAAACCAGTTTTTCTTTTATTGTTACGTATGAAAGCTTCATTTGTGACCAATCATGTGGCATAGATTTGTTCAGCGTTAATTATCCTTCATGATTAACTTTTTTGTTTCTTTATTTTAATAGAAAAGTTGGGAATTGAGCGGTTTCCCCACAATTCAAACGTGTATATCTCAAAAACTACAGCTGATACTGGACAACGAGTTTCAGAATTGAATTTAGTACCCTTGAAAACCCCAGAACCAGTGTTCTTTCTTCTGCGACAACGGAATTTAATTTTGTCTGGCTAGATTGCCTTTTGAACCACTGTGCGTTGGAAAGAGCGTGCGATTTCTCACCTCCCTGATGATTTTTCTTCAAGTTTTAGATGACATCAACAGGGGAAAAATAAACTGTAAGTGAAAGTGTTCACTTTCTTCAAAGTTTGTCTCTCGAAACGCTGTGGATGGAAATTTTCATGCTAAACCTAAAAGTTGTATCACAATCCCAGCTGCCAACGGTGGTCAATTGTATTTTCATATCAATTATTTGGGTAAAAAATGACATTTTTAGGGCAAAAATGTTAATTTTCGGGTGATTATATCCTACTTAATAAATTAGTTGGCAAGGGACTTTACTCATTTTTTTTGGCGCTGAATCTAATGGTAACACTTTAAGATCTCCTCGACAAACAAATAAAGGCTTTTCAAGTTCTTTCTTTCCTTAAGGGCTCAATCTCGTAGTTCGTTTCCTCCTAAATTCATCTGAGGATACCATTATGGGAGGTCTGGGTTATTTATGACTCGCACAACTCCCAATTTGTGTACGTATCTACCTAATTTTGGCCCGCCGTCTTGGAAAGATCGTCCCGATTATTGTCGGGAAGCTTTTTGTTTACGATTGGATAATTGGATACATGTAAGGTTATAGTTCATCTGTGATTGTCGGAACAGTCAACCTTGACCTAGGTAGGTAGGTACTCTGCGCTTGAAAACCATAGCATTTTTTAAAATCAGGAGTACGCGGATATGCTGTTGGTTTACGCGTTCACCAACAGCAATGCCCGCGGAGCCGTAAGGGTTTATCACCGACGATTCCCCCAAAGACGTCTTCCCGACAACAATGTTTTTTCGAGGGTATGTAAGGACCTGCCGACTGTGATGAACATGTTCTGTGTTACCTCTGTGCGTCACTAACTATGTGTATGCGTCTAAACTCGCTGCGGAAACTAATATCAGTGTCAGAAAAGAATCTTTCAATTGAATCCCTATTGTGTAAGTAACTCGATAAGGATACACGCCCGGATACACGAGAGGATCTACCGCTGCAATGACGATCTTTTCAAGACGGCGGGCAAAAATTAGGTAGGAACGTAAACAATTGGGAGTTGTGCGAGTCATAAATAACCCAGACCTCCCATAATGGTATCCTCAGATGAATTTAGGAGAAAATGAACAACGAGATTGAGCCCTTCGCCCTAAGGAAAGGAGTGAAAAGCCCTCATTTGTTTGTTGAGGGGATTTGAAAGTGTTCCCATTCGATTTAACGACAAAAAATACGTAAAATCTCATGTCAAACTAATTTATTAAGTTGGAAATAATTTCTGGTGAAAAACGCCGATTTTCACCCAAAAATCAACGATTTTTTGCCCTGAAAACGTCATTTTATATCCTAATAAGTCATGTTAAAAAATATTTATAATAATCGGTACGATCTTTTCAAGACAGCGGGCAAAAATTAGGAAGGAATCTAAACAATTGGGAGGTGTGCAGGTCATGAATACTCCAGACCTCCCATAATGGTATTCTCAGATGAATTTGGGAGAAAACGAACAACTACTTTCAGTTTTCGTGATGATCCATTCTGTTTCGAGGGTATCAAGCTCTTTTTCTATTTTTTCTCGTAGAGCATATGGAACAGTAGGGGGTGGGTTGTAACAAGCTTCAACTCCTTGCAGTTTTATAAAGACATATGGAACTCATCCAACTCTTTGTTAAAAAACTTTACAGAAGAGTCGTTCCGCATCTTGGATTATTTATATTTTAAATACTGAATTCGGTAGAGGTTTGTTAATGTTTTGATCAATTTCGAGTTTAGGATGTCTTACCCAAACTCTCTCTAGGAGTGGTGTGAACCCATTTGGAACAATATAAATATCCTCCTTCGATACATCCCCTTTGTATTTAACTCTCAAAGCAATTTTTGCAAATTGGCAAAAATACATTCTCTCGTGGGCTCTAGTGGGATATTCAAGTTCAATTTTTCGTACAACTTCTATGGCAATCATGTAAAACTAGCCCCCGTTTCTACCTCAAACTGCTGGTCTTGTTTTTCTATCTTAACTGTAGTAACGTAATGAGAGGTAATGTCAATCATTGCGAGTCAGTATTTACTCATATCTGATTAGGGTGATGTTAATGTTTTGAGTCAAATAAGTGCACCCTCTATAAATTAGTTAAATGAGCAGACACTGAGTCAATTAACGAGCAGTAACGGAGTAATCACATTCAATCATTATTGCTATATGTTTTGCTTCTAAACCAACTACTTAGTGTCGGGATAACAGTTCAAACAAATCTCAGCCGTGACCATTGACAATGATGACGGAAATGACAAAGCAATATCAACTTTGATAGGCGCATTTAGCGGTCCGCTTCTCCTCAATGGGAATTTAATGGTATGTCAAACGTAGCGGGGCGTCTCATGACTTTATTCAGCGTGGACAGCGCCACAGCGGTCAGTTGTGAGACGGCTAGCTTATTGATTGTATTGCCAGAGTTACCTAGGTGAAGTATCAGAATTCCTAACCAAGTCGACCGCCCACTGTCCACCTGGACTTGAAATGAACAGGTAAACCGCTTATACACTTACTTTCCTCATTGATAAATTTTTAACACCCACTGCCACCCTGCCATTATGCGCTCATCGCTCTTCACAATTAGCAACCAATCGATTCGCTTTGTAATTTATACTGAAAATGGTGCTTGACTGCTATTGATGTAGGTTAACCCGATATCGTTGACGCCATACAAGGTAGAACCAGCCTCTGTTCCGAACCTGAATCGTTCGTTATTTTTAAAGAAAGAATCTTAGCAGCTATGGTGCATGTGGAATCGAAAGACCGGCCTTCTGATTTTTGAACTTCGATAAGTAAGTCAAACTCATTAGAAATTCTCTAAGCCGTAGTATCTTGTTTTCCCTCCCACCATCTGTATCTAAGTGAATTATGGGCTAGAGTTGTCTTCAGATATACTTAGTCAACACAAGTCATTGCACAGGGGATATAGTCAGTCCTAAACGGTTAAACTATGATCGTATTGAATATTCTCAAGTGACATGAACGAAAAATTGGATTGTCCATTGTTTTACCTGTTGAAGCAGCACACAGAGTTGGGCAAAAACTACAAAGATTGATTGTACAGCACAACTTGAACAATACATGACCAATAAAAGTTGTTAGCGGATTTCCGTAGAAAATAGAATGTAGGTATGTCCGTCATTGAAATCTCTTTTGAGCATTTTGAAACCATTCCTGGATGTTCACGCTTTTTCATATACATATATACACAAGTGTGTGTGTGTGTGTGTGTGTGTGTGTGTGTGTGTGTGTGTGTGTGTGTGTGTGTGATTCCAAACTATAACTCTCCTTAGTTTCCAATAAAAGAATGAGTTTGTTGAACAAAACTTTTCAAGCACAGCAAAACCGTCAAATTTCAAAAAATTTGCTGCGAAAGTCACTAAAAATAGCCCCGGGACTAGTGAAGGACTTCGAGACCTTTCCTATTAACAAAGATGGCGTTGTCCTTAATTTATGTGATCTGTAATTTATCTCCAAAAGTGACGCGAAAGACCATGTATTGTGCCTCTAAATGTGGTAACATCGCTCGCGAAAATTGCGCTTTCAATTGTTTGAAAAAGAAAACTCGCCTTTTGTCTCGGAGAACCCTCAAGAATGGAAATGTCAAACTTGTATGGATGGGCAGATTCAAGCAGACTTCACAGATACCGAGGTAACGAAACTCACGGATTCATCACTTACTGATTTTGACACGAACGAAAATAGTCAATTAGTTAAACAACAGGTTGTTGTAGTAAAATAGTTGTCCATCCCAAGCAAGCAGAGTGTTACCAAGGATGTGGTCGGCAAGCTGGTTGAGCAAAACTCACTTCTCAAAAGCCGGGTAATAGCTCTTGAAAAGCAAATTCCCACTCTTTTGCACAATAATCGGGGATTACAGCTGACAAACGCTGATTCTCACGCACTTGACGGTTCTTCCGTACCAGGTGATCGTTTCCCTTGTAACGATTCGGTTGTAAGCGGAAATCATCAGAAATTGTTGCAACACATTTTCGTTACACATAACCGTTTCGTTTTCTGTTGGAGATGCCAAGACTAGGACACATTCTGTGTTATAATCTCCAAGAGGAACTTTTAACATGGAATCATGTTTTAGCGATGGATCCCCCGCCAAAAAGTGAGACTATAAAGTGAGATGAAAGTAGCGCCAATAATTGTGATGATTTCCGCTTACAACCGAGTCGTTGCTAGGGATATGATACTTCGTCGTTTTTCATCCCACAAAATTCGTTGACCATTCGTTCGAAAGCTCTCGATTTATCCAACCATACTATATTAACTACTGCGAAGTGCGTGGCCAACAAGCTGAGTTATGAGCATGGTTAATATGAATAATTGTTTACACACAGGTGATCATTCTCAATTATTGATATTGTGAACATGATTGCAACCGCTTGTTAATTTCTGATGATTTCATTGAGCTGGTGTTTCGATTATGTGATTCGTAGCAGGTGATCCGAATATTGCGAGAACGGTTTGATTTGTGAAGCGGTGGTTAAATCATTTTAATAGGTAATTTCTACACTTTACACTATAGGAAGCAGTAATTTCTGAAAACGCTTCTCGCAATTCCCCTCCCATTTGACCTACTTTCCGTCACTTTTTTCGATATCTTTCGGATTCAGATTCGGCGGACCCAAAGCTGTATTTTGCCCGCGAAAAAACCGTTCCGCGTACCTTTATGGGGTATATTTTAATCGGAAAAAACCAAGTGGCGGACTTTTCGAGACGGGTCCGTACTCTCGCATTTTTTTGACGCATTTCCCGATACTTTTTTCGCGATTATACGAAACCCGTATTTTTCCGGAATGTCAACGGCCGTTAATATGAATAATTGTTTACACACAGGTGATCATTCTCAATTATTGATATTGTGAACATGATTGCAACCGCTTGTTAATTTCTGATGATTTCATTGAGCTGGTGTTTCGATTATGTGATTCGTAGCAGGTGATCCGAATATTGCGAGAACGGTTTGATTTGTGAAGCGGTGGTTAAATCATTTTAATAGGTAATTTCTACACTTTACACTATAGGAAGCTGTAATTTCGTATGTAGCCTCTTTAGCCTCTTTCTATAATAAAGTGAATGTTTACTCGCGAGTTTCTATTAGGAGATCATCATCTCACAAGAGCTCAATCGTCGTGATCATTTCTATAATAAAGTGAATGTTTACTCGCGAGTTTCTATTAGGAGATCATCATCTCACAAGAGCTCAATCGTGATCATTTCTATAATAAAGTGAGAGGGAGGAGCTAAAACATGATTCCATGTTTTTTACATTTTAGCAGTCAGGCTCAAAGTAATAACGTCCGGGGGGGTCCAGGGGGGCGAAGCCCCTTGCGAGGCCCGAAGGACCGAGTTTTTTCAGTAACTTTAGGTAACATTTGGAGACAAGACCTGTACAATTTCGAGGTAGTTTTTTTTTTCTTCCATTTTTTTTCTTCAATAACAGTGTATTAAAAGAAGAAAAACAAATAGAAAAAATCAGATTCTGGAAAATTTTCAAATTTTGCATTTCAGCCTCCTTTTTCACGTAATTAGTTGGCTAAAAAAATAGTGGTTTGAAATCGAAGATAAGAAATCCAACGCTCCTTCCTGAAGGTGTTTTTATGATTGATTTTACAGAGATCCTAAGGGGAGTTATTGCCAGTTTTAATGTTATAAGGATGAAAATTAAGAAAGGTAGGTACCTAACTTCTCAAAAAAAAAAGAGGAACTTTTTTTCCGTTATGAGACTCCTAAAATTTGGACATTTGTACAAATTGAGGTTTCTCTTGCATATCTGTTTCAATCAATTGTAAACACAGTTTCACTGCGTTTGGCTACACGTTTCGAGAGACTCTTTCCTAAAACCTACTACGAGAGTTCACTGTTCTAGAAGTCAAACCTGTGGGATCATAGCGGTATTATGCTCCTTATTACGGTAACCCAGGTATGGCCCATATTCTCGTGACGTCACACCTGGAGTAGGTTCGCGTTTCAGCCAAAGTCGGCCATGAGACCGCGCCACGTCAATGAATCGCTACTCAACCAACCTATTTCTCACAAGAAGTTTGCCGGCTCACGTCAACATAATTCGTGGTTATAAGGCCATTTTTCAACAGTTTTGTTTTGAAAAAGTATAATATTGTAGCAATACAAAGTTTCAATTCGACTAAATGTTATAATAATCATGCCTGCCAGCGCAATAATTGATTGTAGATTGCTGTCAACAATACCAATCCAACGTGAACGAGTTTTTATTTGGACAAGGAGCCTACTAACTATAGTAGTTAATCAGTGTCAGAAAACTAAAGAACTTCATTCGTTTAGACTTTGAGAATAATTAACCTGAAAAATAGTAAAGAAAAGATGATTGAAAATTCCTCAGGTGTCTGTACTGCTGTGTAGGTACCTAGAAATTGCTAAGGTAGCTTCATCAGCGTTTTATTATAAGTTCGTAGTACTATGCTTAACTGAGGAAGCTTTACTTGTTACATTGAATGAATAAAAGGAGAGATTTGATAGTTTGTCAAAATAAACAAGGCAGGTGTTGCTACACCAAGAAACGAAACTACTTAGGTAGGTACGTACGTCCTACCAGATTTGCTGTTGGTTTAAAGTGCCTAAACAAAGTAGGTGGGTCGTTGCTTTGCCGACGAATACAACCGCCGATTAGCAAGTTTGTCAAATATCGAATCAGGGAATATGCAACATGAATTAAAAACCAGCTGCAAGGAAAAAACCTTGAAATGCATTCCTCTGAAGGTAAGATTTCATAAAGACGGCATTGGCAGTGCAGTTATTGCCCGAGTTGTGCAGTTACGCAAATTTTATGGACAAAAACGGTAATTAGGTACCTACTTTCGTTTTGATCAATGAAGTACCTACAGGAACAAGTAATAATATACGGAAAGTATGTAGGTATACCTTACCTCTAGGTACTTACCTTTCCTCATGTAATACAACTTACTATTCCCGCATAACAGAGCTCTCATAACACATCCTTTCACAAGACCACTTTCACAGTACTCTAAAGATTTTTAGTTTCAATTGATTCAAAGAACAGTTCTAAAACTAGATAGGTAATCCACAACATCTTTGCGGTTGAAGTCTGGATCATCTAGATCACTTGTATGTCAACTCCCCAACACACATTTCATATGGATCTCTACCCCACAGATTAAATCTTGCATTCGTAGCGTTTGAGGTCAACACCTGATAATAACTTGATGTAATTTGCGTACAATTTATCACCTTGCATATTACAAATAATGAAAATATTGACTCGGAACTAGGTGTAACTATGTTATGCTGTTGTCCAGCTGTGCCTACAAATGGCGTATTTTCGCATATGTTTACTCGTCACCATGACAACAAGGTGAAATAACTTCGATTTCGCCTTGCCTCGATGTAAGGATGCGCTAGTGTCCAAGACTCGAGAATATCACCCATAAGAAGCTAGATCGCCTGCACTGAGAGAAAATGCCAACGCCGAAGGTTTTTTGGTATGAGAGGTTTCTTACATTTCCGCACAACCGTGACATCGACAGCACTGGGGTAGTTTTGACGTTTACCGGAGCTAGCTAAACAGACCCTGATCTGCGGCTATTGGGTGAGATTATAAGGTTATGTAATTTCTGAGAGATTATTGTAGAGAAATAGTTGATAGTAAACTTTTATTACTGTCGTTTTGTCTGTTGTCAGCGTGCTGTTGAAAACAAATTTAATGGTCTGGTTATAAGTTTTTTTTAGGTAGTTTAACTGGTCGGTGATTCCTCTTAAGCCGTAGTAATGTGCGAGAGTATGGCAACTCTCTACAGTTTCGGCTTGGTTAAATTTTATGGCAAAAAGTCCGGGGTTTGACGTTATCCGTGATGTCCGTTGCACTCGCGATAGCGAAGAGTAAGAGCGTGACCCTGAAACAGGTAGAACGGAGAGTTTAAGGCTGGAGAGAGGTTTTCAGTATTTCCGAGCACATTTTCTCTCGTAAATGAGGGATACATTCTGGGGTCAGATTTAGTGGTTTTCTCTGTGTCATCAGTTTTGCGAACCGGCACATGAAGACTCCACAGTCGCCAGAGTTTGTCTGTTGGGGTATTGTTAATAAATGTACGGTTTCCCAATTTTCTGAGTCTAATAGTATTCGTTTTTTCTCTAGGTATTCGTATGCTAAGTATGTTTGTATATTGGCTCAAATTGTGGTAGCGTCTCTAACAACTGTTCCGTTTTTCATCTTCTATTCAGAATAAGAATCACCATTTATTTTTTCTCTGATATCAACAACATTGAGGCTCCAATGATTGATCGAGTGGATGGGGAAAATGACTGTCTTTAGAAAACAAGTCAGTCCGTCGGGTAAAATTTTTCACCCGGTCGTATCCTTTTTTCTAGGAGAGGTTATAAAAACGAATTAAGGGAGGGAGACAATTATTGATTCAATTAATTCAATTAATTTTAATTCCTTGATACAGGTACTGTTCATGATCGCTCTCAAATTTCTTTAAGCGCTCTTATTGATTGTGATCTCATCCTCCATTTTTCTAATAAATGTCTAGGTCTCATGAATGTCCTGGTGGAAACTTGAAGAAAAAAATTCCTCCAGTTTTTTCTTGAATGGACCGAAATAATTGGAAAGAATGTTGCCAGCCTGCCTTGGGATTAGCTCTTTATCAATGTCTTGGTGGAAGGATTAACTGTTCTTCATATTATATTAAAGAATTTCTTTCAACTATTCATTCGAATTATTTGAACATTTACGTTCAAAATTTAATGAAGCTAATGTGTCCCACTCACTGAGTTGACTTCTTCATCTGTGCAGTTTTCTGTACGATCGAGGGATAATTGGCCGACGATAATGTATGATTACAGGTCGAGGGCATCCTCACGACTTATGGAACGGTATGAGAAACTAGGGAAACTCGGAGAAGGGAGTTATGGCGTTGTATTCAAGTGCAGAAATAGAGATACCGGTCAACTGGTGGCCATCAAGAAGTTCGTCGAGTCAGAAGATGACCCTCTTATCAGAAAGATAGCTCTCAGAGAAATAAGGCTGTTGAAGGTGAGTGATTTCCGATTAAGTGCAATTCAAATACAAATACAATAGCTTACAGTGTATTTATATTTATGGAATCATTTGTGTAAGAATAATGACGATAATCTCTGTTTTTAGTTCCATATTATTTTAACATGTATGTGTACCATTATAAATATTTATGTGTAGTGACCGCCTCACCCTATGTAAATGATTGTTCACCATAGGTATCCGCATTAACTCAATAATTCCACAGAAAGAAAAGTATATATATGTATACATAAAAGTCCCAGTCATGCAGCATTATAGTTTGAGCGAATTTTCAATTTTTCTCTGGTATTATCAATTTTTTGTTTGAATTGTGTTGAAAATTGACCACTTTGTGCTTTGTGTGCACAGAAATCGTTAGCTATCAGTTTTATGATTTAAAAAAAATTAAGAATTGCATTCCGCTAAAGAAAAAAAGTTCGAAATTTTTGCGGTAAGTAGAGATATTTAAAACAATTTATTCGAATAAGGGCATTAGTATTTCCGAAAATGTTAGTTATCTATTCCAAAATAGCTACGTTCAATTCTGAAAGTTTTGGTATATTTCGTTAGGGTTAACATCGAATAAATACCTTCAAAATAAATCTTCGAAGTGTGACACCTCTTAGTGAGCGCCAGCTGCATAGGAAGGATCGGCGCCTTCTGTCGTTGCACAGTAATCTTCCAGTTTCTGTCTGGCTTTTTTTTTGCCATATTTTTTACATCCTTATTCTTTTCAAGTATATTTTCTTCATACCTTCTGCACAGAAAACACCAGGGCTGAATCATTCTTTTCAAAGTTGTCTACGTTTCGTTTGCAAGCCCATAATATTTCTGAATCTGATCAATTGCAGCTTCGGTCAGTCGGTTCCTTGCACCTAATGATTTCCCATCTGAATGATTTCCTCCTATTTTTCTTTAGAGCTCTCAATCAGGTCCCCATACGCTTAAACGCACGGCCAATACACTAAAGTTTTTCTATGGACACATCAGGACCATAGGATTACGAATCGAAAATAGATTTGAATGCTTCGCTATTATACCATCCCCTAAGTACTTTGAGGAGCGAACCTTATTCAATCTAGAATTTCCATAAAGCTGTTTGATTCCTGCAACTTCCGTGCCGCCGGATGTGTCCTGGTAGTTAGCTGTACAATTTTGTTTGTGGCAGTTATACTACCTTTCTGTGCAGTGGCAACATTTTGAGAACATGGCAATGTCAATAACTTTGCCAGTGTCAATGCTGCAGGGATATCTTTTGACCCTTTATTCATAACAACGGTCTCTTCAATTGCCTTTTTGATGTCTTCCTCGCATACTTGTCTTGCAGCTTCTGACAATTCCTCTTCATGGAATGCGAAACATTAAGAAGGGGGTGGTAGGTTTATTAGAGCACAGAAAGTTGCAGCTCCGGTTTTTCCATTCTCTATAGATCTCATAGCATATACTAGCCTGAAATTTACCCCATAAATTTGGTTGTTGTGAATTATTGCAGACATAGGTTTCCTTGATCTAAAGTACTCATACTTCATATCACAACCGCCACTTGTAATTATAATTTGTACTGCTAGGCCAGCTCTTTTACCATAGTTAAAAGACCACATTGAGGACATCGGATAAAATCAGAAAGGAAGCAGCATAAAAATTAGTTGCTTTGAAATAAATATAATATGAATGGGATATAATGTTGCTTCTAATAGATGATAGGGTTTCTTTATATGAGAGGGAGGTTATTGCCGACCCTAATTGAATGTAAGCAATGGTGTGGCTACATACTCGTATTATTATCAAATTATTCAATCTAGTTAACCGAAAATTACTATTGTTTGACATCATGTGTTCAGTTGCTAGGTACTCTTTTGTTTGTCCAAAAAGATTGAGAAAAAATAAATTCCTTCGTTCTTGCCAATTTTTGAGAGTACGCGTTTTATTACTAAATACGGTTAGACCTCACAAACCATAATGGCAATGGTTGCTATGATAGTGGGGGTTCTCTACGAGTATAGTTACTTCTGTAAGACACAACAAATAAATGGTTTCTGATAATGTACTGGAAAGGGTGCCTATTTGTCTAGTTATTTTCAGTAAACTAAGCAATGAGGATTTCTACTTAGTAACATTTACCAATGTATATACTTAGATTATTCACAGGCTACAGACGATACGGAAGCAGGAAGGCGGAGATGCGTTGGCAAGGTAGATGACAGGAAGGGGGAGACACACAAAGCACGTTTTCAGTATTTTGTATTGGTAACACTTGGGGTTGATGGACAGGGATGGAAATGGGGTGGCCACAGATACGTGGGACTTTTTAACTCACAACCAGCAATGTGCTTTCGGGAATGAGACAGACACCAAACCATATAAACTGTGGGACTTTTAGAAACTTCTCACAATGGTTGACTCTAACTAAAACACAACTGAACTAGATGAGAACTGACAATAGACTGTGTGGAGGAGCCCGCCGCTTCGCCTGAGGTAGGCCACACCCCACTCTTTGACTCGGTGTTGGTGAGTCATATTTTGTTAGTCCGGGTTGGT
This sequence comes from Adelphocoris suturalis, assembly GCA_030762985.1. Lineage (NCBI taxonomy): Eukaryota > Metazoa > Arthropoda > Insecta > Hemiptera > Miridae > Adelphocoris > Adelphocoris suturalis. The sequence continues at coordinate 109,430,285 of CM061045.1, read as the reverse complement.
TGTCAGAGCCGTTTTGGCAGACCCAGTGGAATAGGTGTGTGTGCTGGGCTGCATGTAACTGGGTACTAACCAGTGTAGTCTGGTGGTGAGGTTTGGGACTTACATGTTCTTGGTCATGGGGATCAGAACTTCTTCAGCCAGGGGAGGGTCCTTGTGAGGATGCTCACACAAGCAACTCCACACATACAACACACACACACACACACACACACACACACACACACACACACACACACACACACACACACACACACACACACACACACCTTTTTTTTGTTTTTTTTTTTAACAAAACTTCCCTCAAAGGTGTCAACTAGCATCAAATAGAAAAATAAACAAATAAATAAATAAAAAGTGGGGAGGACGCCCAGGTTTACCAGACGCCGGCTCTAGGGATGAGGGAAGTTGCAGGAGGATGACCATTTTGATTTTTGGTCATCCATCGATGGCTCACGCTTTCTGACCCCAAATTCCACAATGAAAACACAAAAAATTTAAAAGAGATCCTAATGGCTACCCCATCAAAATGGTAGATCAAGCTATACACAGTACCCTTCAAAGAAACACTCAGAACCGTATACCTTTAACTCAACAACAACAACAACCAGTCCAATATTATTCAATATGCCTTACGTGGAAGGGGTGGAAGAACAAATGAAAAAGATTTTCAATTCTTATAAACACGTAAAAATTGCATTTCGAACATTTAATACGAGCAGACCACTATTTTCCAAATTATAATAGTTCACACCAAAAGAACAACGTTCAGACTTGGTCTAACAGATCCCTTGTGGAAGTGTTGGGTGTGGAAAAGTATACTGGGGAAACGTCTCAGTCCGTTCGGCGTCGTTTTTCGAAACATGAATCGGATCTACGACAAGAAGATACAAAAAACGCAGTGGTTTCCCATTGCAGATCTTTAAGACATACTATGGACTTCTAAAATTTCAAAATTATAGGAGGAGAGTCTAATTTGCAAAAAAATAATAATTCTAGGAATGGTTAAGATAAAAGAATCGAATTTAATTAAATTCCGGAAAGACACTAAAACTTGAGCGAAATTTCATCGTATTTGATTGTGGGACTGTAAATTTATAATTATCGTCACCAACGAACTAGGTAAAACATAAATATGGAAAAACATTGTTACCTACATAAACTTGAACAGTTTTAAATTTGATTTTCTGAAATTGAATTCCTGAATTCAATTTTTATTACATAAAAAAAGGATAAGTATTTATTTTACAAATTTTGAATTTGATATTTCGAATTTAGTATCCCTGAAGAATCCCCATTTCCTGGGGAGAAACGCTGGAAATTATAAAAAACCGATTTAAGGATAGAAAGGCCTCTTTTTTGTACAGCCTTGTTATAATTCGAACTGCCCAAATAAAGAAACGTTGTGATATACATAGTCTCTCCCTTTCCATACTCCAACGGCTGGATGACAGGGCATTCGTTATCTGCTGGGCAACCGCATCCTGACGCAGAATGTGGCCGCCTTGAGTCTGCAGACACTGCTGCACATGATAAAGATTCTAATTTTCACCCAGCAGGCACAGCCGCACCCAACTTGGCAGAATTTTTAAAAAAAATTTACATTTAATTTTAGTAAGATGGTACCTACCTACTTGGGCTTACGATTCATGTAAACATCTGAACAGCTCTCGTGGTAAGGTCCGACATCGTTTACCAAATAAGAAAATTATTCGTGGTGTAAAAACTAAAAATCTGTTCTTTATACTTGCAAAAAAGCCTTCTCTCGGTCGAAACCGTTGGAAAAACAATCTGTCAAACAACAATTAATTCACATTTTAAAACAAGATTCAGCTACTACCAGAGTAAACCGCACATTTAATTTCCCCTTAATGCATAGGTATCTATCTCCATCAATTTCTGTAACATAAACTATGATCCATGTTTATTTCAGACCTTGAAACATCCAAATTTAGTCAATTTGGTTGAAGTTTTCCGACGAAAAAGAAGGCTGCACTTGGTGTTCGAATACTGTGAGCGAACGGTGCTAGCAGAGCTGGAGAGACACCCGCAAGGCTGTCCACCTCCACTGCTGAAGCAGATCGTCTGGCAGACGCTGCACGGCATCTCCTACTGTCATCAGCATAACTGCATCCACAGGGACGTTAAGCCGGAAAATATCCTCCTCACCGCGAATGGTGTTGTCAAGCTCTGCGATTTCGGGTTCGCGAGAATTATGAGTCAGTATACAGTCCAGTTCAAAAACCATTGATGACTAGTTCCATCTATTCCTATGTTCACTTGTTACTATTTAACCATTTTTTATAGACGGTGAGAATTTCCGAAGAGGTCAATTATTAAATACGTATAAAAATGTGGCCTAGAATTGGAGTTTGTATTCAACAGTCTTGAACATTTTGTTTCCAATTCAACCAAAACACCAAGGTCAAGTGGTAATTTTTTGTCTGTATGTTCCAACATTTTCAAATGCTTTTGTAGTGACCTCCCTTTAAATTTTAGTTCCGTTTAGTTAAGGTCAGTGTCCGCAGTTCGTTTCACGGGTAATACGTTCGCAATTTACATCCAACATAGATGCAATTTTCAGGGATTACCTAAGTTGGACTTCAGATGACTCTCTGTACAAATAATTCAGCACTCACCAATAAAAGGCTCTGGGCAAGCGCAACGACTGAATAATTAAAACCTCTATTACTTGGACCATATGGTCTGAATTTGCTCTTTGGTGAATAGCTAAAGGCTGATCGTAAGATGTTAATATACAATCAATGTCATATAATTAGTATAGGTATCTGGTTACGGATAAAATACCTCTTCAAGGCCTCCTGGTGGAGGCGGAGTGCAATGATGATTGCCATCCTTGTAATGTCAATAGTAGCCACCGTGAATGTGCAAACGCTAATTTCTCAAAACTCGGAAAATCTCCATAACTATCTTCGAATTTTGGTACAGCTAACAGAGATTATGCTAGGGACTAAATAGTGCCCTATGAAATTCAACACTTGCGGCTCTACAGAAGCGCCTCTGCATACGGATTCCCACACTAATTCCGAGTCAGAAATTTGATAAATATATATAAGCTAAACTCTTCGGTTCCCGTAACTACTTCTAGAATTCGTATGTTAAGTATATTGGGTATCACACTAAAGGATAGGAGGGGCATATGTAGAAAATAATAGCTATCTACTCCCCCCCCCCCCCTATACTCTTTCGTAACCCGAGCTGTTTCTATATATTTCAGTGATCTGTAAAATATTATTATGAATTCTAAAAAACGTGAGACTCATGAGACGTTTAATTTTTTCCCAATTTTTAGAAACCTAGGTAATGCAAACATAGCTATATATTATCAGATTGATTCCCCATTTTTAAACGACTTCATAATAGCAAAGACCGAGGTAGGTAGACCTGACGACGCCATTGACCCTGTATCTTCAGAGGTGCGGGGGACGAAAAGAAGACTAACAATCGGGAATTCCTCCATAATACGACATTAATCAATCACCCGTAGTTCATTCAGCCGTGTTGAGTCATTTCAGAGACCGCATGACGGGGTAAAATCGTAGTCAACAAAGAATATGCCGTGTTGGCGCTTGCGGCAGTTTTCCTCTGCGAATTTTCTAGCTTACCCATTCCTGAAAAATAGGATCTATTATGCATATTGTTATATTCTTGATGTTTATACAATTTATGGTACGGGTTTGTGGTTTTAGCGTGTTCGGCATATGAACATGGGGTCTATTCAAAATCAGCGCGAAATTACCTGTAAGCCCCGCTCAAAACGTTACAAGGTTCAATATGAAGCATTTCGCTCCACTGTGCGGCATGAGGGCGTCCTCTTACTATTTAATTTAACTCGCGTTTTTCAAATGGGAAACCTCCATTTGTAATTTCAGATTAGGAATCTACATGAAATTTTATGTAAAAGTGACCCATCAATCGAATTTTGAGTGCCCAAAAAACGGTAGCAATTACGCGCAAAAAGAATGCCAATAATTGTGAAATAGGTATCGAGTTTTTGAAAATATCCAATGGCCACATGTTAAGAGATATCTAAAGAAAAACAAAACCTGTTATCGACATCTGTCACACGCCAGTGTGTATTTTGTGGATATGTGTCGATCTTTCCTATCCGATATCAGCTCGTTTCACTGTCCTAGTTTATTTGTCTGACCTTAGTCCTGTAATTCTCATCTCCATTACTGAATCATCTAAAGCTGTATTTGTATAATATTATCTCTGAAATAAAATCACGTCCATCGTTATAGTTTATCATTAAGTAAACTCATTAATTGCTGGCGCTTCAAATAGGCACAAATAATATGGTTGCCAAGAGGAAGTACCTACAGAATGGGGTAGTATAAACGGACGTTTTTTTCTTCAAAAAAATTAGAACCCTCAGTTTTACATTTGAAAACAGGAACAGATATTTTGTACATGCGAAAAAGTTTAGCTCAAATACGAAAAAACATAATCAAAGTAATGTTGGTACAAAGATACAGCCGTTCTCGAAAATTACCCTGAAGTATCTGTATCTATATCTATCGTTCTATCGATTTCATTTACTTTTTCACGGATTCTATTCTTGAGTTTTTCGAGTGTGCGAGGTTTCAATAAAAAGAAATGGTTACAAGTGGTTAGATCGGGTATACTTGGAACCTTGCTGAAATTAATTCCTAGAACCCACGTGATGACTACCTACCACAGATATCCAGTTCAAATGGATATCTTCAAAATATTATCAGTAAAATCGAGCACAACAAAACGAGGAGGGTTCGTGACTCGTGCAAAATGGGTATGACAGCACCCTATTAATCCCGATTGCCCGGCGATAATAGACCAAATTAACTCACTTCCATCATTTACAAATTAATAGGTGATGTAGAACGGCGCTTGCTTCCAGTTTACTTGACTGACATTCGGTCGATATGCAGACTTCATGCAGTGCGGAAACAGCATGGAAATGTGGCTTTATTCTCCATGTCTGGCTACTGTGATAGCAGTCGAACCAGGAAAATATGCCATCGGTTGCCGCTAAGCAGCAATGTTCTCAGGGACTTTGATATCCTTGATAATCTACTATATTTTTCTAACCATTATTACATTTTGCACCTCAGAATTTTGTAATGATAGTTGGGAGGGTTAATGATAAATACCGTAGTGGTGATTGAATGAGTTTATCCATAGGCCCTGGCGAGAACTACACCGACTATGTGGCGACGCGATGGTACAGGGCACCAGAGCTCCTCGTGGGTGACACGCTTTACGGACCTCCCGTAGACGTTTGGGCCATCGGTAAGTTAAGGTAACTTCTACCTACATACTTTGCTGAAAAGTTATATCTTACTGTATAGCCAATTTTTGTTATTAAACGGGACCACGGTATAGCCCTGAAAGATTTTCCATTTGACAACAAAAATGGCCATTATTTGTTCGTTAAAATATCTAATTTTATGTAAATGCACCTAAATTTTCATCTCAAAACTTCAAAAGGTTTGGACAAAACTCCGATAGAAAGAAAATGAATTTACTTCTTAAGGTGCATACACACTGCGGTCGATCCACCTGTCGTCGGTTTTTTCGACAATCTCTTTGATGGTTCGCAGTTCCGATTTGTGCTTGTTTGCGCGTGTTCTGCAACGTGGGTTGCCAAACGTACAGTATTTTAAGTATTGGTACTTTTTCCCTTCAAAATCCTTTTTTTTTTTAGTAAATCACAAAAATTCTTCATTTTGAACATGAATTGGACACTCCATTTACCTAAATTAATAGGCCGGGGGGTGGGTTACCTACTTTCCTTCTTGATTAGAATGACAAGAAAGTCTGTTGTTGAACTTAAAAATAATAGTTGAATGTTACTCCTGTTTCTCCCCTTCATACATTTTTTGGTGTTCCTGTCTAAAATGTTATCCTTGTATTGTTTATTAAATCATGTCATTAGATTTATTGTGTTTTTAAGGGTTTGTTTTTGTTATGATGATTAATACCTGTAAATTATCGGTGAAAGCAGAAGACTCGATCTGGTTTCAACTTTTCTCTGATGGTGTAAAACTCATAGGTACACCCATTAAGATAGCTTATTATGGTACCTAGAAACAAAACACCGAGTAAACCGCTGTTAATATATATAACAAATATAAATAATAATAATAAATAAATGATAAAAAGATAGGTGGATAAAATGCTCGGAAAGAATTTCTCGGATGTATTTTACGTTGACCGACAATGGGGCTCCGAACTAACAAGGTCCGCCGCTAGGAGAGTTAGGGGGCGAAGGACCTAAGGAACATGGTGGTTGACTCAACTTTCGCCCTGTTGATACCTTGCGTCACCCCTTTTCGCTCTACAATTCGTTCCTCTAACCATCAATCTCATCAGTACTGATCAAAAATGAGAATTATTTTATTAATAAATTATTATAATAAAAAAACAAACAAAATATTTCAAAAACAACGTGTCCGTCACGACTGCCCTTATAGGCTACAAAAGGATAGCAAATTGGTAAGGTCATTGTTTAAGTGCTGCGCTCTATCTCGAGCTTCTCACGTTCGGAGCCCCATTCTGCAACCCTATCTGCGACGAGACTGTCGTTCGTTGGGATCCCACGGATCGCAAGAGTTATTTCGAATTTCTCATTTCCATGATCATCTCGCGTGGTGTTCGCGGCTCGGCAGTGTGTGCGCACATTCGTGAGGTTCTCTCTCAGACGGACGCGGGGTTGAGGTCGTTCCTCTATGAAGTCATTCAGCTTCAATTCATTCCCCACTACCGAAGGTTGAGGAGCTTTGTGTATGTGCAGGAAGTCAACAAAATATTTGTCCTCCAGAATCAAAATTATTATTTGCCGTTTACGTTTCAGAGCTTGCTGATCAATTTTAGTCCCACAGACAATTTGTCTGTCTGATGTAGATCGATAGAAAATTATTATGTGTGTGTTGAAGCGAAGCTTTTATACAGACGCCTCCCCTCCCCCGCTAGGAACGCTCGCCGCTCGGGGAGTCTCCCCGTGAAAACCGTCATGGCCCGAGCGTCAGTCATAATCTGAGGCGGGGCTTACACCTGACGGGAACGGGAAAAAACTGTCCTGACGGACGGGGAAACACCGTCGCAGTGTCCGCTTACACTTGCGCGGGCCCGTCGCTCCCACTCTGCGCTCACAAGTCAGATTTTTCAAATTACGTTCCTACAACACTTTAAAAATTGCCAGAAATACTACGTACATATTTGCATAGTTAAAGTACGATATTTGTATAGGTACTTACATTCTTTGTTTTTTTCCTCTCTTGATAAATTTTCCCAGGATTCATCGTTGAATTCTCCCACAGCCTCGGCCACCTCCATCCAAGCTCTATCTTTTTCCACTCTGTCCTTATAAGAACTATCACTCTTATCCCATAGGACGGGATACCCACGAACCTCTTCAATCATTCGATCGATATCCATAACGATAGATATGGTAATGGATATGGTGTCAAAAATCAAACTCAGATCGGAATAAACGAAAAACGCCCGTCCCCGTCGGCAGCAGGTGTAGGACTAGAGATTCATTTCTATGTGTTCGCCACTCCCGGCGGGCCCGCCCCGTCGGTTGCGGGCACTGATCTCCCGCAACATGCTGCGGGCGAAATTTTCCCCGTCGCGGGATCGCCCCGCTCTCGCTCAGATGTAAGTCGATACCCTTATTTCTTCGTGTTCTCCGAAAATGCGGGCCCGCTGAAAGGCGCGGGCCGGGCCCGCGTCCGTCAGGTGTAAGCCCCGCCTGAACTGTCCCGAACGATCCCGATTCTACCCGAGGCCTCCCCGGTCTTTCTTTCTCTACTCTACGACGCCAATCATCACTTACATAGAATATAACAATGAGAATAATGGTGTAGAAATTACTGAATGTACTTCTGATCTTGATGAACAGGGAGATTATTGAGCTTTGTAAATGATTTGGAACTTGTATGTTATATATTGTATGTGAGAACTTGTATGCAATAAAACTGATTTTGCAAAAATTGAAGGATGCAAATTATTAAAATTATATGAAATTAATATCAATTAGAAGAGATTGTTTATGAGTATGAAAATACTCATAATTCTATTCTACGCTTTATGATATAAAGCTTCGCTTCCTTCGGGCGTCCCTAGACGGCCCCATTTTTTATCATGGGTGTGTTCATGTTTTCTTTCTCATAATATTGGTTCGATTTCGTTTAAACTCGGGAGGTACTTATCTCAGGATGATGTCCCATGAATTTCGTTTGCAGTAACCGTCGTACACGCGCAAACTTGGAATTAGTTGTTATAGACGAAATTTCGGGACTAATACACCAATTTTGATGAAATGGTGAGGGATTGTGCCGAGTCGCTTTTAGTTTGTTCTCCTATACATTAGATGGTGAATGCCGTTTAATTTATGGTAGGGTGTGCACACGCCGAAACATGAATTATAGCCCAATTTCGCGTATCATTTTGTAATCCGCAGTTTTAGCCACTTCCATTCATCCGATACCCATCATACACCTTTTTGGAAAGCTCTTACAGCTGATAGAATAAAACCAAATAGGTAAAATTTGACGGAAGAACCGGTGTCAAATTGGTGTCAAACCGGTGTCAAGAACCGGTGATATGAAGGATGGGGGAGACGTCAATTACTTGATATACATAATTATGAGCGTCCATATTGTATTCCTACTCAATTGAAACGGGCCAATCAAATGTGGGGAACAAAATAGAATCTACCTATAATATAAATTAAGTTCCTAAAAAATGAAAATTAATAAGAGAAAATAGAAATAAATTATGGCAATGGATTTAAAGCAATAAATATTCTTGGCGCTGCGCGCCTCGCAGTGGGAATCCTGGTGTACTCTTCGGATGCTTTATAATTTAAGACAAACTTAGAAGACAAACATTAGTGGACTGAGGAATCGTGAATTCATGCAATCTCAATGCTCACTCAGTTGATCAGGATGGGTCCATACTTTATCGATTTGGTCTCGTGTTTGTCTGTTTGTGTTTCCACAAATCCCTGCATCACTTTTAACTCTCTCAATATTGTCTCTTGATTTTGATGTTCAAATGGTTTTTTATGAATTTGATTTTATTTTAAGCTACTGATAGTCTTCTATGATTGTTAATACAATAATAAATAATAGATATTTCATATCTATTTGACATACTACGAACTCGAGGAAACTGTTGTCCGTGCAGACGATTTTTTATCTAGCAGACTATATATTTGATAAGAAATTACCATCCTGTTGGTAAATTGTGTTTCACTGGCTGGGAGATGAAGTTGGATGAATTCTTTGTCGCTGGCGTGTATGTTTCGATTATTAATTCTTGTTGTCACATCATCTGTGTAGTTGAATCCTCACATGATATGTTTTTCCAAATTTGTAACCAGTGATAATGTATTTGCAGGATGCGTCTTCGCCGAACTAGTTAGAGGGGAAGCTCTCTGGCCAGGCAAATCTGATGTTGACCAGTTGTATCTCATCAGAAGAACCCTGGGTAGGTGTTGCTAGCAGACGGATAAATATTGAACCTGTAAGAATATACCCGTCCAATTGAAATTCACTTGAATCGACGTTGAGAACTATATTGCATTAATATTAAACCTCCCCCTCCAAGAATATCCCTCCTTCCAACGCAAAAATCAAATATGAAGTAGATTTTTCTTTAAAACTCTCAAATTGTACATTGACACTACAAAACAAGAATTACAAATTACAAGGTCGACTAAGAAAAAACACAAGTTGCGAGTAGTATCCGGCAAACACTTTTCAACCCTGCTACTTACTATCAATGCTTACTCAAAATTCAGAATCAGGAAACAAACAATCTATCAAATGAAAAAACAATATCACTCAATCTACATTGCGGTTCTCACCAACCTCCAGCAATGACGTATAAAATACAAACTAGTCAAGAAGCTACTCGAATTAGCTTAATTTATGAAGCAACATAGTCCGTCTGTTATGGAGGTCTTTCTTGGTAGTGTCATCCCCAGTTTTTTGTTTATATTCATTTATTTGGCAATAGCATAAACTTTATAGCCATACACGGAATGATTCCCATAAAATTTAGATTGATATTCAAAACGAAAGTTAGTGAAAAAGCGTCTATTTCCACGAAATATAATGAGTTACATGTTAAATCGATTTCGACGGTTAGGTTATCATCTGTAACAAACAATAACTGATGATGGCCTACCTCGAAATCGATTTAACATTTTAACTCTTCATTTTTCGTGGAAATAGACAACGTTTTTTCACTAACTTCCGTTTTGAAATGGGTTTCCATAACTTCGTCTCTAGTGATTTAGTTTAGTTTTAGTTTAGTTCGTAGATTGACATTGGTGTGTTTTAAATATATAAATTTGCTATAACTGTGCAAGGACGAGGCAATTTCTTGACAAACAAATAGCATTGGCATTTGCTGTCTATTTGTTGAGATTCTTGGTGAGGAGACGGAACTTGACGTCGGGAAAGGCCAGTAGACACTCCGCCTTCCTGATTTTGAGGCCATGTTGTGCGAGTGTAGTGAGGACGGCTCTCAATGATCGATTTATTCAGCTTGTTTTTACGGAGTAGTTTGGTGAACTCGAGGGATCCTGTGAGGAGAGTACAACAGCAATATGGCCCACTGTCTACTGTTCCCTTCACGGACTGTTGGGAGGAGATGTCAAGGAACCGCTATTACTCAGGTCGAGTAGGAAGCCGGAATGTTTCAGGGAGTCTGCTCCTATGATGGGGGAGTTAACCTCAATTCCCATGAAGTTTCATTTGTAAATGGGGAGGCGGGTAGGTAGTCTGAGACTATGTGTTTTCCGAAGGTTTGGATAGCCCCTCCGTTGGCCAAGTAGAACGTGCCAGCCGTGGCGTGAGATTGAGACTAGAGATGAGTCGATACCAAAATTTATCGATTCCCGATACCGATACCTAAAAAATCGATTCCCGATTCTTGATACCGATACCATCGGCGCATAATACCTAACTTACCTGTAGGTGAAAAACAAAAATTCCTCTTGAACTAGTAATATATTCCCATTTTTTTGTACAACATATAACTTATACTTACAATTCTTCTAATGAAGCTTTAATGCTTTAGTTACTTATTAAAATTAAATACATTTTAAAGATTAATTCTTATTAAAAATTCTAAATTTCAGATTTATATTTTCATTCAAGGCTTTAGTTAATTTGATTTGTGCAAATAAAAAATTTGATTTTTTTTTGTTATCTATCAAGTATCAATTAATAGGCAACTTTTATTGCCTAGGATTGATTTCCTCCTGAATCAAACAAGTTAAGCAGACTGACTTGGTTTTTTAGTTTTTCGTCGGTAACTGTAAGGTATTTCCAAATTTCCAAAAGACTGGCTCTAGGCTTTTATACTTGGAAAACATAGCTTTGTCTAATGCTTCTGTTGTCACAAACAAAATAACACAAGCCTACTTGTAAACAAAGTTATAATTGTAAGTTGTGTTTTGGACTATTCATGTTTCGCAACTGCTAACTTCACACAACGGTTGCACGGTACAACCATCTTCGTTGTTAGATGGTTGCAATAGTACCGTAGTGTAATAAAACGCCCATCACCGGGCGGTATCGGTATCGGTATCGGCTTTAGGCGATCGGTTCTCGATACCGATACCAATGCCTAAGAATTGGTGGTATCGAGAATCGGTATCGGGAATCGACTCATCCCTAATTGAGACATTACTCCCCATATCAATCAGGAAGGTAGCCTTGGACTTCCTCCAACTTACATTGGCGGGACGAGGTGTGCTCAAAAGTGACTACTGGTTCTTCTGTGCGTTGGCATTTCCCGGAGCGAAGGATCATTTTCAGGAATAGGGGGGGGGGGGGTAGTTTTGAGTGTAAAAGCCCCATCTGGAATGATTTCAGCAAAGGATCGGCCGGTTTGCGACTGGTTGTCAAGGAGAAAGTTATAGGGCCGTCTCGGAAAGTAGTGTCGACTTGTGAAAGGTTGTGAAAAGGAGTGTTGACTTATAGAGGAGTATGTACGTATATGGGTAATCGTAGAAGAGTTTGATAATATCTGCATCACAAATACCTCATCTGGGTTGTTAGTTGGCTGGGAGTCGACGGCCGCTGAAACTGGCTTGGCAAAAGACAGGTGTCTGTGTGGAATGATGGTGAGCTTGTTGACGTTCTGCTACGAGTCAGATGGAGTCTAGAAGTACTCTATGGAACATCTGCTGGTGTATCGGATGGTGATTTCCTTCGAAGGTGGCCAACGTAAGTAGACGAACTAACATCCTCGAGAGAGGCGGCTGAGAGGAGCCAGACAACATATCATTGCCATCAGTGGGTTCGTAGGCTGCTTGGAGACGATTAAACAGGGCGGTGTAGGGCGCAGCACTAGCGGGATCAATATCAACCACTAAGTTGGACCAGCAAGTTGCTGGAGCGTGGGGTTGATCCAATCTTCTGGTGTGGACAATGGTGATCTGAAACCACAGAGAATCAGAGGGAGAGGTGTTTTGTTGTTGATCTAATAATTATGAAAATGTTCAGTCAACTCGCAGCAAAGTGGCTCCAATAGTCCTCAGGGAGCAGGGGGCTGGTGGCATTCGACTCAGCGTGAAAAAATACATCAACTTCATGCCCCATATTAGAAATTTGATCAAAATTGGGGATTTTTAACATAAAAATCGCTTTTTCTTGCTTAATATTGATCCTAGAGAGCTAGGTCTTGTGGCATTCGACTCAGCGTGAAAAAATACATCAACTTCATGCCCCATATTAGAAATTTGATCAAAATTGGGGATTTTTAACATAAAAATCGCTTTTTCTCGCTCAATATTGACCCTAGAGAGCTGGGGCTGATGGCATTCAACTCAGCGTGAAAAAATACATCAACTTCATGCCCCATATTAGAAATTTGATCAAAATTGGTGATTTTTAACATAAAAATCGCTTTTTCTCGCTCAATATTGACCCTAGAGAGCTGGGGCTGATGGCATTCAACTCAGCGTGAAAAAATACATCAACTGCATGCCCCATATTAGAAATTTGATCAAAATTGGGGATTTTTAACATAAAAATCGCTTTTTTCTCGCTTAATATTGATCCTAGAGAGCTGGGGCTGGTGGCATTCGAACAGCCGAGGGACCTGTCTTAAATGCTCGAACAAGCAGCTAACCCATGGAGCTTGCTGAGAAAATTCTAGCATGGGCGAGCTGAGCTACAACCCGGTGGGATGCGGGTATTTTCTACAGTGTAGAGAGGCTGGAAACTTGGACAAAAATCTCTACGTCTCAACCAAATGAATAGGAGGCCCAGTGAGCAGAGAAACTTGGAAAAAACATGCAGTACCTCTCCCAATTAAATGGGGGACGAGTGATTTCGTGAAGTTCGAAGCCTGGAAGACGATTGAAGAGTCATGAGCTTGGAGGGATACATCCCCTCTCCAAGCCCTAATTACAGGTTGCAGGAGCAAGGAGCTACAGAAACTTGATAAAAAACTATATGTATATTGAAGAAGTAAATACATTCATTTTTTACAAAAATTCGTTAAAACGGGAAGAACCACAACAAAATTTCTGAGTGCTTCAACTATTGCGAGTGCCTCTTTTTCAACTGAGGAGTGTCGCTGTTCTGTAGGAGACAGTGTTTTCGAAATCAAGCATTTTAATTTCTCCCTTGATGGGAAAAACAAAAGATCATGGATACGTCTAGTACCTACTGCTCACCAGTTGGTACCTACTACTCAATTGTATACCAACCATGTAGTGCCTTCTTTTCACAAGATTATTCCATTATGGTTACAAAACAATATTAGTTTTTCACTTAGAGTAATAAATCAGCATTCCTCGACACTACAATGGCTTAGAGGTCATGAAATGTCGTGATAAATTCATTAAAGAGCATTCCAAAAAGTGGCGAACGATTTTCCTACTATGAGAACTAAGGGAGTTACTCTTCCCTAGTAACGCCTTGGTTGTACGTGAAAATCAATAGAAAATGTGCCGGTCGGGAAAAAAAGTGTCGGTTGGGAAAAAAAGTGTCGGTAGGGAAAAAAAAGTGTCACGAAAAATTCCTTGACCCCCAGCCAAAAGACATATCCATGTCAAAAATCCTTCAACTTACACGAAAAAATTGATCAAGTATGTATTCAAATATCCAGAAATACTTGCTAAAAAAATGAGCCCATGCAACTGTTTTTAAACACGCTAAAATATTGATAATAACTGGAAATAGATAAAAATCCAAAAACTTGTTTTTACAGCAGAATATTATTCAGAAAACGTTCTTTCCCCATAAATGTGATTGTTAACTGTTTCTGTACATACAAAGTATTTTCAAAACAATCTGTCATAATTATAATGCGAAAAATAATTGAAATTCGATCTTATATGTATGATAACTGTTCAAAACACCCTTTCATTCCGTATCTGACATCCAGAGTCGGAGTAGTAATAATGAAGCAGTGTCCGGAACCTGCGAAACTGGGACGAACTTTTATTCGTTTATTCGGTTTAATTTGCTTTCTAATCACAAGCACAGGGTAACTGAGATCACAAATAATACACTCCCTCAACCTTATTATCTTATTGAACTACAAATAGTCACAAATATGGTTTTAGAGTGTCATTTTGGTCCCGACCTTCCGTGTTTCTTTGGAAGAACAGGTACCTATCATTGTAGAATACCAATGATTAAAACAACAAAATTGGAAATTATACTACAGAAAGTAGAATAACAATGACCAATAACTAAAGTAGAAAAAACTTTTAATATAAAAGTGTGAAGGTACACTGGATAATAAACGAAATCCCTTATGAAGCCTGACTTAATTAAAGAATTTTATATGAAGCAAATTTTTAAGAAAAATGTTGTAATTTTTTGCGTACCGAATGTCGGTACCTATTATTATTTTTAAACTTCATTAATAAATTTTTCGTTTGCGATACAAAATTTACCTCGTCGCAATATTTTTACATGATACTAAATCGCGTTAGAAGGTGACATCAATATAGTATAGTCGGAAGTAAATAGATGTTTTAATAACAAAATGAAATATAATCGTGACGTTTGATGAAGTAGATGTCAATAAATTGAAGTTCCCTAAAATATAAGTATAGATAGGTAGGTACCGACCTACTATGTTTCTGTCTAGAGATAGGTTGTACGGTAGTGAAAACTAGAGGAAATTTTAAAACAAATTCCTAGGTACATATTTATACAACAAGAAAACATAATATTTATATGACAGCTGGATACGATCTAAATCATCCACTTCGATACATATTTCAATCAACAAAACAGAGTCATAATTATACTACGAGTATAATGAGCAAACTAGCTTATTGTTTATTACTAATTAATAGTTCAGTTATTGTTCGAGTTGCTGATGATAACTCAACCATCGAAATCGAGTTCACATTGTGACTCTTCAATTCGGGGAAATAGGCAACGCGTTCTTCATAAACTTCCTTTATGTCTATTTTCATCATTTGGACCTTGACAATCTCATGGATCGGTTGAAAGTTCCAGTCATGCAGCATGATCGTATGAGCGAATTTTCATAAACGGTCGTATTACATTTATGTTAAATTCTGTTGAAATTTGAGCACTTTGGGGACAAATAAAAATTTCATTATACATTTTATAGAAAATTAACTTTTTGTCAGTAATATTCCAATGAACAAACGATTTTGTGGATTTTTACGATTTTTTCAAGTGTTCCTATCAATTTTTAGCTTATTTTAATTAAATTCAAGTACATTTTTCAGTACAATTTTGTGCTTAAATTTTTAAATGTCCTAGTTCATGTTCGATTAATTTTTTTCGAGTAGCATTCTGCTAAAAAATATAAATTTGTTAATTTTTAGCAGTTTTTTACCTTTTTTAGTGATTTTTCGAGTACATTTTTTGAAATTTGACCAATTTAATGTGCTCAAAAAGTGTTGAACTCATCCTTCCTTTTGAAATGCTTGATTTTTTGGCGAAAGAACGACTTTTTTATCTCAATTCTATCGAGAGTTATCGTCTGGAATGACACATACATAGATACATATATATTGATATATACATATAAAAAAGCGTTAAAATCCAGGAATCATTTCAGAATGCCTCAAAACAGATTTCGATGAAGAAAATTTTTGAAAATTTGTATTTTAAAATTTTTGGAGCCATTGCAATAGCTTTATTTTCTAAGAAAATTCGCTAAAACTCTAAATCTACCGGAAAATACGAACGATCGGCAATCCTGGGCAACATTTATGGTGCTCCTGACTCTACTTAGGGCCTGCAGTTTGCAGAATGCTCTGGTGTTTGTCCCCGTTCGCGGGAGGGGGGGGGGGGGGGGGTTGATTTGCCACTGCTGTAGGAATGACTCGTCAAGGCGTTGAGCCGCTACTTCGGCTGTTGATAGAATTGTTCTCACTATAAACCTATTTATGCCATTCAAATGCCAGCGGATTCGCTTCAACGTGGATTCGCTTCTATGTTCATCCAAGTAGTAGCCATAATTATTAATAATAATTGACAGGTGATCTGATCCCGAGGCATATGCACATCTTCAGGACGAACGAGTTTTTCAGTGGCATAACGCTTCCCACGCCAGAGGTAATTGAACCCCTGGAAACTAAACTACCTCGCCAAGCTCAATCTGATCAAAATTTAACGGATTTTCTCAAGGTTGGTCAATTATTTTATATTTCATATTTGAACTTGTAGAAAATCATAGTCATCACAAATATTACGGTAGATTTAAAAAAAAGAGCAATAACCAATTTTATCTACCTAATTCTATCTCTTACTAGACAGTTAGTATAGTAGACAGTTTTCATGACTTGGTTATCATGGTTTATGTAGTATGTCTTCTAAAATTTGTGTTGTTAAATAGTTCATTATGGAGAAACTGTAGGTAATTACACTCATCTAAGTAAAATGAAAAAAAAAAAAAAGTCCAGTCATGCAGCATGACCCCATGAGCGAATTTTTGAAGAGTAAACTCATCAGTTGTGATTACTTTTTTTTTTTTTTTTTTTTTTTTCAAACAAGCACCTACTACCTACGTTTTAAACAGCGTGGTTATACAGGGATACATCCATAAGAGTAGTTCAATCTGAATTTGGACAATGTTTCATGCAAATATTAACGATTTTTACAACTAGCGAACGGCATTATTTCGATGTTTGACTGATTTTTCAACTTTGAAATTTTTAAAAACTTGATACATATTCTTATAGGAAATTTTACGCTGATTCCGAATATACCACATGTTAGTATGCTGAAAAAATTATTTCGCACAACAAATCGCAAAAAACAGGCTATTTTGAAATTTTTGACTACATTTTTAAAAATTTCAACCCGAAGATGTAATCCGATCATGCTGGCCAACGAACTTGAACTTTCGTTTTGTGTCCTTAACATTTTAAAATTTGTTTGAAGTTTCTAGCACAATTCTACGGACAGTTATCGTCTGGAATGACACATACATACATACATACATATATACATACATATATACATACATATATACATACATACATACATACATACATACATACATACATACATACATACATACATACATACATACATAAAAAAATGCGTTAAACTTCAGAATATGATTCAGAATAGCCTGAAACGGATTTCTGCACAAATTTTTTTCAAAAATTCACATTCTACAAATTTTGAGGCGAGAGCAATAGCTTAATTTTCTTCAAAAATTCGCTAAAATTGCTTGAAACATTTTTGGAGTATAGTTTTATTCGGTTCTAGGCTATCAGTACATTACAGCTATTGTACCTTACGTTGCAGCGATGCCTCGACAAAGAACCTTCTAAACGATGGAACGCAGATGAACTTCTGAGGCACCCGTATTTTGAAAACTACCATTTCAAAATGCCTGAAATGGAAATGATGGAATTCGAAAAACTAAAGAAACTGCGGGATAGGTCGAGGGTGAGTTTGAATAATAAAATCACATCAATGAACACTGTTATCACTGTAATGTTATCATGAATTTCGGTTACGCTATCGAACAAAAGTGTTGAATTTTGGTTGATTATTTCCAATAATAAGCCTTTGTAATCTTATAGGAAATATATCTATATATATCAAAAACAATTGCTGTTTGTTAGTCTCGATAAAAATCGAGAACGGCTAGACTGATTTGGCAAATTTTGATCTTAAATTATTCGTGGAAGTCCAGAGAAGGTTTAAAAGGTTTAAAATTTCAAATCTGTCCCATAGGGGGTGTTTTAGGGGAGGAGGGGGAAATGGAGTATCTTTGTCATCACTGAACAAACTGGGGATTTGATTGTCGAGTATGTTTGGATTACTCCAATTCAAGTCAAAGACTACTTCTTTTCAAATTTTTCAAATCTGACCCACAATGGAGGGGGAGGGGGTGGGGGAGTTAAAGCATTTCGAACGTCACTGAACGAACTGGGGATTTGAGTTGTCGTATATGTTTGGAGTATTCTAACTTAAATCACAGGCTACTTGAAAATTTTCGAACCTAACCCATAGAAGGGGGTGTTTTAGAAGGGTGTGACTACTTCTTTTCAAATTCTAAAAATCTGACCCAGTGGTGAGGGGAGGGGGGGGAGGATGTTCAAGCGTTTTGAACGACACTGAACCAACTGGAAATCTGAGTGGGCCGATCTATCAGAATTACTTTAACTTGGGTCACAGCCTATTTGTTAATGTTCAAGTCAACCTATGCAACGCACGGGTGAACCAGCTAGTATACATATATATATATATATATATATATATATATAAATTATGTGATCCTCTAACATAGGGAGGAAAAATAATAAAACTAATGCCTTCAGCAGTTCTCCCCTCCTAGTGGAAGCACCTCGCTTCGGACCTCCCGAAGCTCGGTGCAGTCGTTGTTGGGCAATCTCTCGTGCGGTACGTTCCCTCTCTGTACATAGTCGTGTGTGTTTTTTTCAAGTTTTTAATAAATTGTATTTGGGAATTAAACGATCGTTTTTTAAAAACTAATTCCCGATCAAAGGACATTTAAGTGGCGCAGTCTCGTGGACAAATCAATTAACTTTGGGCAAATCAATCAATCAAAATCGATTGCATTCTGACCCAAAGGGAACCTGCTGTTCACCAAGAAGAAAATCTATCATCTCTACTCACTCTGTGACTTCGAGAGAACATCACACGCTCCACAAGAGGTAACTACGCGAATTCGCCAAAAACAGGACGCCCGAGCAAAGAACACTTGGCTCGTTAAATAAATAGGAGTGGATTTCCGCCTGTGAGGACGGAAGAACGCCGTGCTCTCTCTCCTTCGCTAATCTCTTCTCAGAAGCCGCTGGCCGCAACAAGACACCGAGGTATCTACTCTGTCGACCTTCGACCTAAAGCTAAAGAGATAAGAAAACTCAGATGTTTACTCTCGTCGTGTTGTAAGTACCAACCCAGCTTCATCTTTTAATTCTCCAGGAGTAGCGAGATCACCGGCAAATTTTGAAGGAAGATTCAAACTTCTAATTCAACTTCATTTGATTTTTTATAATTGTTAAACCTCCCCATTTCATACCACCCGTTACCTGGTGGGAAGGAACAATTCAATTTTATTCTAATAATCGTTAAACCTCCCCATTTCATACCACCCGTTACCTGGT
This sequence comes from Adelphocoris suturalis, assembly GCA_030762985.1. NCBI lineage: Eukaryota > Metazoa > Arthropoda > Insecta > Hemiptera > Miridae > Adelphocoris > Adelphocoris suturalis. The sequence continues at coordinate 109,410,670 of CM061045.1, read as the reverse complement.
GGGAAGGAACGATCAAGTTTTATTGCAACCGCGTTTCAAGCCACCCGTCATCTGGCGCGGTATTGCAGAAAAAAAAAAAAAAAAACTAACCAATTTTTATTGTCTTAATTTAAAGACACTTTATTTTATTTGTATTTAATTATTGAAATTGCGTTTCAAGCCACCCGTCATCTGACGTTAATTTCATAATTAACCAATTTTTATTGTCTTAATTTAAAGACACTTTATTTTATTTGTATTTAATTATTGAAATTGCGTTTCAAGCCACCCGTCATCTGACGTTAATTTCATAATTAATCAATTTTATTGTCTTAATTTAAGATACTTGATTTCATTTTTATAATTGAATATTATAAACTTGTGTTTTTGTACATTTACACACTGACACAAACGAATACTTGGAGTAGACACTGAACAGTACATACTTTCCTGTCAAAATTCCAAAAAACTACAGAAAATATTTCTTAAGGAAGGTTCGCTCACCTTTCGAAAGACTACCTGTAATAGAGGAAGATTCTGATATGTCTGAGGGACAGTCACAACCTGGGGCGGCAAACCCGATCCCGAGCAACCCTTTTAATGATCCTAACTTTGTAGATTATTTTATTTCTCAAAGAATCCAGGAGTCCCTCAGAAACTTAAATGTCAATCAAAATACTAGGGACCAAGTCCCCGAATTTAAAAAGAAACATGCGGACATGATCCCGACCTTTGAGGGAAACCCAGGAAAGCTCCGGAAATTTTTGGACACGTGTGAATCTATAGCTAATAGGTTCATAGATGATGAAGATCCCACAAATTATCAAAATGAAGAGGTCCTTAAGACCATTATGTCCAAAATACAGGGACCAGCCTCGGATATGCTAGATAATTACGCACTTACGGACTTTCCTAGTATTAAAACTGCATTGCTGGAGACGTACTCCGACAAACGAGACATATTTACTTTATGTCACGAACTAACTGGACTGAGACATAGGGAGAGCGAAGATCCTTTTCAGTTTCATAATAAAATTAAAGCAAAACTAAATTTGGCTATTGCTTGGATTAAAAACCATGAAACTGAAACGAAACAAGAGATATTGATCGAGCACTATCAAGATATTAGTCTACGGACGTTACTCTTGCACCTACGGGAACCGCTCGGAAGTCAACTTCGGAGTAGGAAACTGAAAACGATGGGCGAAGCCCTTTCGATACTAACGAACGATTATCAAATCATGCAGTATCAGAAGGGTAGACTCGATCGGAACCCCCAACACAAACCGGCGATAAAACCGGAAAATAAAAATACGACTCCGGCAACCAAACCGTCATATTATGGCCAAGGATTCAAGCCCAAAACATTCCCAAATAAAACCCAAAATCAAGTGCCATCCAAGCCCTTTACCCCCCATAAAAATAACACTTCACAAATCACAAGGCCCCCACAGACTCAAGTTCCAAGTCAAGGAACGTCCAATTTTGCAAAGTCGACTCCAATGTCTTGGCAAACGACTCGACCGAACTTAGATTTAAACAATGTGGAAATTCCCGAGGAAGAAGGTATGGGAAGTTCTGACCCCGAATACAACGCGGAAAATCCGGCCGATGAGGACTCTTTTTTAGAAGAGGAGTCCGAATCGCTACATTCTCCCTAATACATTTGAAACCAAAAGCTGGACAAAAACTACCATACATAGTATTTCCGAAGCATAAAATTAGAATCCTGTTGGACTCCGGAAGCACTTCAAGTTTTGTGCATCCAGAGGTCATTAAAAAATTTTTCCCCGACAAAATCATAACAGAAAAATTTCAAGTTAGGTCAATCCACGGATTGTCATATGGAAGCAATAGTGCAAGGATCCCATGTGGCGAAATGTTCAAAATTAAAAACCTAAATCTCCTTTTTAGAATTCACAAATTCCATAGCCGATTCGGATTGCTATTAGGTACAGATAACCTTGAGTTACTTGGCGCTCATATTGATTATGAGAACAAGTTACTAATAATAAAAAATTTCAAAATCCCTTTTAAATATCACTACGTTGATCAAGAAATAAATAAAAAACCGATCTATGAACAAAAAATACCACCTAGGGCAATTTCGCAGATTAAAATTCCCGTACGTTGTGATTCAACAAAAAAGGAAGGAGTAATTCCATATCTGAAACAAAATTCACTAGAAATTCCTGAATGCCTGGTCAAAATTCAAGATAAGGAATGTTACGTAGGAATTTTAAATAATAGTGATTCTGAATGTAATTTCAAACTGTTTGAACCCATCCAAGTTGAAGAAATCCCCATTTTAGACAAAGTGAAAAGTCCAAATGTGAATTATTATGATACGCAAAATTATGTATTTGACCCCACTAATATTCGAACGGATCATATGAACGAAGAAGAAAAGAGACAAATTTTGAACTTAGTATATCAGTACAAAGATTTGTTTCATTGTGAAGGAAACACCTTAACGTGTACTAATAAAGTCCAACATGTAATCCGTACCATTGACGAGATCCCCGTGTATACCCGCAATTACCGATATCCCGAGGTATATAAAAAGGAAATTGATAACCAAATACAAGATATGCTCAAACAGGGAATTATTCAACCCAGCTCTTCACCTTGGAATAGTCCACTCTGGCTCGTACCCAAAAAATTAGATGCATCCGGCAAACAAAAGTATCGACTGGTTATTGATTACCGCGGACTTAACAACAAGACAATAGACGATAAATATCCCCTTCCAGTCATAAATGATTTGCTCGACAAACTTGGTAGGTGTATGTACTTCACTTGCCTTGACCTCAAAAGCGGTTTTCATCAAATTCCAATGCATCCGGATAGTATTGCCAAAACTGCTTTCTCTTCGGAAAATGGTCATTGGGAATTTAGTAGAATGCCGATGGGTTTAAAAAACGGACCTCCTAGTTTCCAACGGTTGCTCAACAATGTACTACGCGGTTTGCAGAATGAAATTTGCACTGTTTTTATTGACGATGTTATCATCTATAGTACAAGTCTCGAAGAACATATAAATAGTCTCAGAAAAGTTTTTGACAGACTCCGTGAAGCTAATTTGAAAATACAATTGGATAAAACGGAGTTCCTCAAAAGAGAATGTGTCTATTTAGGACATCTTATCACCCCTGAAGGAGTTAAGCCAAACCCCCTCAAAACCGAAGCTATATCCAAATATCCGATTCCCACAACTTCAAAACAAATTAAGGGTTTTCTCGGACTACTGGGTTATTATAGAAAATTTATTAAAAATTTTGCCCAAATAACCAAACCATTAACCCAATGTTTGAAGAAGGGAGCGACGATCGATCCTCAAAACCCCGAGTATAAAGAGTGTTTTGAGAAATGTAAAACTCTGCTCATAAATGATCCGATTTTACAATATCCCGACTTCTCGAAGCCCTTTAACCTTACAACTGATGCTTCGAACATTGCGTTAGGCGCGGTTTTAAGCCAGTGCACTAACGGTGCTGACTTACCTATAGCGTACGCTAGCCGAACTCTGAATGACCATGAACGCAACCTCTCTACTATCGAGAAGGAATGCCTTGCATGTGTCTGGGCTACACAATACTTTAGACCATACCTTTTTGGCCGAAAATTCAAAATTTTTACTGACCATAAGCCTCTTCAGTGGTTATTTTCACTGAAGGAACCCAATTCTAAATTGTTTAGATGGAGGCTTAAATTAGAGCAATATGATTATGAGATCCACTACAAAAAAGGATCCACTAATCAAAATGCCGATGCCCTTTCCCGAGTGGAAATTAACATCAACGAAAATTCACCTGATGTTGAGCAAATTGTTCAAGATGCTCTCACCGGGGATAGTCCTCCAACTCCACTCATGAATGAAGTACTGGGAGAACTAAATGAGGCCGTAAATAATTCATCGGAATCAATGGTCGTCAATGTGGACGAGAACGCCAGTGATTCTGGGTCTTTAGCTCCCACTGTTCATTCTAATTACGAGGGAAACACAATACTGAATATTCCTATAACCGAAAAACCTGTTAATTATGGAACTAACCAAATCATCATCGTAGTAGCCGACAGAGAAGAACCCAGAAACCCTAGGATTGAAAATATTTTTGAAAGAATCACTAGAATAACAGTAACGCTTAGGAAAAATAACCTTGAATCAGATATAATTCATTTTGTGAAAACCTACATAGTTCCGAAGAGAAAATATTCCTTATTTTTTGTCAATGATATCTATGAAGAATTCAGCCGAATAATGATGAGAAATTTCAAACATTCTGAAATAAGTTTCGTCAAGTGTTCCGCTAGGCTAGAAGATGTCACAGATCCAGAAACAGCTAGGGAATATATCCAACAACAACATATAGGGAAAACCAATCATCGAGGCATTACTGAGACCTTAGAGAAACTCAAGAGGAAATATTTTTGGCCGAATATGAAAACCACAATCCAAAATTATATTAATAAATGCGAAATATGTCTCGCCTGCAAATATGACAGACATCCTATTAAACCAAAATTAAACGTTACCCCCACACCTTCTAGACCATTCGAAATCCTACATATCGACAAATTGTCTCTGGAGAAATCCAAGTTTTTAACAATCATCGATTCATTTTCAAAGTATGCCCAAGCCTATATTCTAAAATCATCTAATAGTATTGACACAGTCGGAGCCCTTCTAAAATTCTTTTCCCACCATGGGATACCAAAAATGATCGTGGCCGATAATGGAGCAGAATTCGGTAGCTCATTGGTAAAGGAGTTACTAGAGACCCACAAAATTAAAGTTCATTACATTTGTTCTCAAAACCCAAATTCGAACGGATTAATAGAAAGATTTCACTCGACTCTAATTGAACACGTTAGAATACTGTCAAACAGAGACGAATTCAAAAATGAAAGCATAAAAAATAAAGTTAACTATGCACTAATAGCTTATAATAGTAGCATCCACTCTGTTACAAAACTAACGCCATTCGAAGTAATAAATGGTCATGTAGAGAACGACCCTTTACTAGAAGCCGACTTAGAGAAAAACTTAATGACAAATTTTATAGACAAACATCGAGACAAAGTAAAACTAATTTATGACATAATCAAAGAAAGAACTCAAGCCCAAAAGGAACGTATTGCTGAAAGAAGGAATCAGGATAGAGAGGAAGTTCCAGAATTACCCACAGAAATATTTGTAAGAACTAGACAAATTCAAGATAAAACTAAACAAAAATATCATAAGGAAACCTTACAATCAACCAATCCCGAATTAAAAACCGCTCAAATAGTTCCTCGACACCATAACACACAAGGAAAAATTCATACGTCTAATATAAAAAGACCACGTAAACAAACTACGAGTGACTTACCCACTGACACTTCACCTCGTGAACCTGTTCCAGGACCCTCCTCTTCTCAATCGGAAGCTCCGAGGTGAGAAATATAACAGCTAATCAAGGGATACTGCCTATTCTATTAGGACCAGCCCGACTTATAAACTCCCAACATACTCTGGTTCACCATTATAAAATTGACAGCTTAATAGATGAATTTTACGAACTAACCTCACAGTACGAAAATCTGTTGAATAAGATCAAAGTAAATCAATTCCAGGTCAGACAGACAGACGAATATTGTAAATTATTAAATTATACTATTAGTATTATTAAGGAAAAAATTACCCACATTAATGTTAATCAAGGTAGAAAAAAAAGGGGATTAGTAAATGGGTTAGGTAATATAATTAAATTTATAACTGGCAACCTAGACGCCTCTGACGGTAAACGTTATGAAAAGCTGTTTACTCAAATTAAGAATAATGAAATAACTGTTCAGGATCAATTGGATTCTCAATTCTCACTCATTGCAGATCTGATGTCCGATTTTAATTCGACCATTCAAGACATTCATTTCAATAATGAGCAAATAAAAAACAAACTGTTAGAAATTGATAATTTCATGAAAATTAGTTCTAATCAGGCTCTCGCTGATTCCATAAAGGAAATACTCAACCTTTAACAACTAGTATTTAATGTGATACTGACAATATTCCAAGATATTGAGAATTCAATAACATTTTGCAAATTGAGAACATTACATCCTAGTATAATTGGAACGCATCAGCTGTTTGTAGAACTCCAAAAATTGTCAAATACTTACGGTTCCAAATTACCTTTAGAAATAAAGTACGAAAATATTCTAGAAATAGAATCCACTATTCAAGTTACTTGTGCAATCAAGGACGATGAAATAATGTATTTTCTCAATCTACCATTGTCCGATGGGTTACAATACCACTTGTACTTTTTACGACCAATACCCACACTTAGGCAAAATCAGTATGTTTCTATATTTCCTAAGATAAATTATCTTCTCAAGTCTAAGTCAAATAATACAACAATACCCCTGTCAGATAATTGTCAAAGGGGTAGTACCATTCATTGTAGTAAAAAATTAATATCAAACCAGAATGTTAAATGTGAAGAAGAAATACTTAGTTCCAGTACTGCAGAACATTGTGAATACGTAACAGTAAACATTGAGGATAATTGGATTGAATCAATTCCAGAATCAAATCAGCATCTAGCAGTCTTCCCCTTTGGAGACAAAATAGAAATAAATAATAGGCATGGTTCTGAAATAGTGGAATTAAAAGGTATATTTTTAATTTCGGAAGGTAACAGTAGGATGTATTACAAGGGACAACCCCTTCATTCAGAAAGTGAATCATTAGGCCAACCTAAATTATTAACCGACTTAAATTTTGAAATTAAAGACTCACAAATGTCAAATACAACGCTTACTCTAAAAGAACTCAGTTTCAAAAATGTCAAACTGAACAGAGTAACACGTCTAGAGCCATTAAATATAATTGAATATTTTGTTCCAAGCTTTTGGACTATAATTTTGTATTTTCTTATTATCATGTTTATTACTTATACCATAATTGCGTATTGTAAACAGAAGAGTAAGCTAACCGCAACGAGAACATGAAGGCCTTGCTATTTATTCAAGTCTTTTCTTGTGAAAATTTAGTTTATTTTTAATTTTCTAAATTTTCAGCTTAAGGAGGGAGGAATTATGTGATCCTCTAACATAGGGAGGAAAAATAATAAAACTAATGCCTTCAGCAGTTCTCCCCTCCTAGTGGAAGCACCTCGCTTCGGACCTCCCGAAGCTCGGTGCAGTCGTTGTTGGGCAATCTCTCGTGCGGTACGTTCCCTCTCTGTACATAGTCGTGTGTGTTTTTTTCAAGTTTTTAATAAATTGTATTTGGGAATTAAACGATCGTTTTTTAAAAACTAATTCCCGATCAAAGGACATTTAAGTTATATATATATATATATATATATATATATATATATATATATATATATATATACATTTTCTCTCAAACTTGTCACTTTACGTTTCAAGGTGTGTAGATTCCAAAACTGCGATATCCGTCCGCCGTCGGCCGTCCGGGTCACAAAAGGCCGTCCACTTGATGAAAAAAGTCCGTTCTTTCGCACATGGACTCCACTTGGGGTCAATTTGGTCCTAAGTCTAGCCAGCCTGATCGCTTCACACCCATTAATGCTATGAGCCAAAACCTGAGAATGATGTGTTACTGAATTGATGGCTCTCCTTTCACAGTTCATCTATTATTATTGTTATTATTTATGATATATTCATTTTTGTGCTGCAGAATTCGAGTTCGAATACTATAAACGTGGGAGGAGCTCTTTTACCCCAGCTGACGGGCAATGGACCGTCTCCCGAGTATGCGAGAGCGCCTGGGAATGCTCGTCACACGTTCGACCACCTTCCAGACATCTGACGAGTGCACCGGTAACAGAAGAAGCTGCCTCCTCAACCCCCAAAGCACACCAAGTTCTTCTTCTTTCCAAAAATTTACTAGAATAGTCGAATGGTGTGAATAATGATTCTGTGATGTGTAGAGATATTTTTATAAGGTCCCTCAAAAACATATTAAGTAGATTAAGCAGTCGGTCTTAGGAGTTCTTAGATCTTTTACATTTAATCTATTACGATTTATTTGGAAGTATGTATTGCGACATGTTTGCAATGACTATTGGCATAAGCAGTATACCTACATAAGTATGCATACCACTACCCAGAATTTATATGTTGAATCCCTTGAAAAATTGACCCCTCCCCCCCAATCACTAATTCAAACAAAAGAGAGAATGATTTTTCATTTATAACTATCTGAAATCCAGATCACGAAGAACGAAAAACGCTCAAGCCAGATAACTAGGAGTTCAACGGTGCCTTCCCATTTTGGTTTATTATTTCCAATAATAAGCCTATGTGATCGTATAGCAAACAATTTTTATAACCCCCCCTCAAACTTTGTCACTTTACGTTTCAAGGTGCGTAGAATCCAAATTTGAAATGTCCGTCCGCCGTTCGCCGTCCGCCGTTCGCCGTCCGCGCCATAAAAGGCCTAAGAGTTGACTTAAAAAAAAAAAACCCGTTCTTTCTCACATAGTCTCCATTCGGGGTCTAGTTGGTCCTAACGTTTAACCATCCCGATCGCTTTACTCGCATAGATGCTATGGGCCAAAAACGGGCGAAAAAGTGTCATTTTCGAGGCTTTGAGTGTTAGACTTACGCACGCGCGCAAGCCTGGCACGCTTGGCAGGTGGTCACGGTGGGTGGTGAGGGGAGTGAGCGGGGGGTGGAGTGAGAGGAGGCGCCGCGGCACCTTGTGGTGGCTGGGGTGACCAGGGGCGTAGCAGAGGGGTGTAGGAGAATGGATATTTATTACTTTTACGTGTTATACCCATATAATACGCTGCACCAACCTCAGGGGGGTACGGCATTAGGGGCATAGTGGAACAAATATAATATATATTGTAATAAAACTCAACGTTTTATAATCAACAAGAAGAGACGTGTATTCAACTCACAATTTCGAACATAACAACAACTTTTTCTCGCTCTCGTCAATAACAACACTATTCAATAGCGACAACTACACATATGACTGTGGGGTTACTCCCACATTACCCCCTCCTTCTTCTAAACTGGTCGAAGTCCTCACGTCCGCTCGTACTAGGCGGTTAGCGTGCAAAAGTCTAGTGTTTCTTCCTATTCGCACTCTGTAGAGAACGTCGTTGACCTTCTCCTGCACAACCCATGGTCCAGTCCATTGTGGCAGCAGTTTCTGACTGAGGCCTCTCTTCCGTGTGGGGGTGTGCACCCACACCCAATCCAGCCTTTGAAACAGAGCCTGCTTAGCTTTTCGATCAAATGTTTCCTTCTGAGCTCTCATTTTTAGGAATGGAACATTTCTGGAAGGCATAAATCTCTACCATAAACGAGTTGAGCTGGTGTAAACCCTGTGGTCCGATGGGGTGCAGACCGGTAGGCAAGTAGAAATAGAGGCAGCTTTTCATCCCAATCTGTATGGTTTTTGTTCACAAACATTGCCAGATGGTTTTTAATCGTCCTATTCATCCTCTCTACTAAACCTCCCGATTGTGGGTGCAGTGCAGTACTCCGAGTCTTGGATCCACCTAACAGCCGTATCACTTCCTGAACTAATTTTGCCTCAAAATGTTTCCCCTGGTCTGTGTGGATTTCTCTTGGCACTCCTAATCTACTGAACACTTGCTCCACGAGAACTTCTGCAACAGTTCGTGCCTCCTGATTGGGTATAGCAATTGCTTCGGGCCATTTGGTAAAATAATCAGCCATAACCATTATGTAGCGGTTGCCTCTACAACTTTTTGGGAATGGACCAATCAAATCAACTCCCACTCTTTCAAATGGTTCCCCAGTGACCACTTGCTGAAGAGGTGCTGGTCTCTGAAGATTTGGCCCTTTGAATTGGCGGCATACTGTGCAGGTTTGGCACCAGGCGCGTACATCCGACGACATACCTAACCAAAAATAACTCTGGCGAATCCTCCCCAAGGTTTTCCAATAGCCGAAATGGCCACCAGCTGGGTCATCATGGCATTGTTTAAGAATGTCTATAACTTTGGAGGATGGGACTACCAGTTGGAGCCACTGGCGTCCTCTTCTGCCTTTCCAACGATGAAACAATTCGCCATCTACTTCTACAAGGTTCTCCCATCGGCTAACAAATCGCCGGATTGCTGAGGGTTTCCCTTGGAGTTCCTCGTTGGTTGGCTTCTTGCCGGATCGCATCATTGTTAGGATGTTTTTTATACCCTCATCAGCACTCTGCATCCCCTGGTTCTGAGGAGTTAACGAAATTGCATTCGTCATTGTCTGGTCCTGAACTTCTTTTCGGTCACAATATTTGCAACTACCTCCACAGGGACGGCGCGATAGACTATCTGCATTTGAGTGCTTTTTACCAGCTCGATGTGAAATGTTAAAGTCATAGAGCTGTAGTACTTCAAGCCACCGTGCCAACTGCCCCTCTGGTTTCCGAAATGTGGTTAACCATTGAAGAGCTGAATGATCAGTCCGGAGCTGAAACTTTCTTCCATACAAGTACTGATGGAAATGAAGAATGCTATCTACCACAGCAAGTAACTCACGTCGTGTTGCACAGTAGTTCTGTTCTTGTCTTGATAGTGCTCTGCTGTAGTACGCAATAACACGCTCGCTCCCATCCTGTGTCTGCGATAGCACTGCTCCTATGGAATGACCACTAGCATCACTATCCAGGATGAAGTCTTTGTCCCTATTGGGAAACCCCAAAACTGGTTCAGACGTCATTGCAACTTTCAGCCTTTCAAAACTGTTGGCGCATTTTTCATCCCATAGGAATGTCCTTTGCTTTCCAGTTAATTGATACAGGGGTTGTGCTATCTCTGCAAAACCAGACACGAACCTTCTGTAGTAAGTACATAGGCCTAGGAATGATTCCAGCTCTTTTTTGTTTTTTGGTACTGGCCACTCCTGAACTGCTTGTGTCTTCTTGGGGTCTGTTTGAATTCCATCTGCAGAGATCACATGCCCCAAATAGAGAATCTTCTTCTTGAAAAACACACACTTCTTTGGATTCAGTTGAAGATTAGTTTTCTGCAAGCATTCAAACACTCGTTCTAGTTTTTTAAGAACAGATGGGAAGTCTTTACCATAAATCACTAGGTCATACAAGTATGTTAAAGCCAGATCGGCGGGGATAACAGCTTCCATGAGTCGCTGGAACGTGGCAGGCGCATTACATAAGCCAAATGGCATGACATTAAATTGCCAGAGCCCTTTTCCGTAAATAGAAAATGCTGTTTTTTCTTTATCTTTTTCAGCTAGCTCTACCTGCCAGTAACCAGAGCGAAGGTCAAGAGTGCAGAACCAAGATGCATCCCCAAGTGTGTTGAGTAAATCCTGGATACAGGGTAATGCATACGAATCTTTCTTCGTAATCTGATTTAGCTTCCGAAAATCGACGCAAAAACGGGTGGATCCATCTTTTTTAGGGACTAAGACCACTGGAGAGGCCCACGGACTGGTTGATGGCTCAATTACATTTTGCTGCAACATTTCCTTGAGGAGCTCATCGATTTGTCCTTCTTGTGCGAAGGGTATTCTCCGAGGGACTTGTTTGATTGGTTGACAGTCCCCAGTGTCTATCTTGTGTTGAACAACATGAGTTCTTCCTAATGGCTTATCTCCCTTGGAAAAAATGGAATGGAACTTCTTGAATAACCCAATTACTTCACTGTATTGTTCTGACCCTGCTTCCAGATCAGTTTCTTTCATGGCTAGCTCAATCCATTCTTCAGCTTTTGGTTCTTCTTTGACAGCTACAACCTGGCGTACTTGCGTCATCTTCCTCCTACTCAGGTGTAATACATCAATTGCGCATTGCCAACGCCGCTTCAAGGGCACTTTGACTGCTCCCTTGTCTAATAGCAAGGAGTAACTTGGAACGTCGACACATGCTTCAAATTTAGCCAGTAGGTCTAACCCCATGATTGCCTTATCCCTTACTCCTGCAACCTGAAACACGTGGTCCATTCGCCTACCACACAGCTCAACAGTCAATGCCACCTCTCCTATCATGTCCAGTTTTTCCCCCGACGCAGTTTGTAGTCCTGAATACTGAGAAGGCACTACCCTCATTCGCTTCAATGATGGTGTATCAGGACGAAGGATTGACGCTGTTGCTCCTGTGTCAACAAAAAGGCAACACCGTTTACCACCTATTCGTGCTTCAACAAAAAGCGCACCCTTGTCCCCCCGTGTTACCTTAAGAAAAGCAAAGGGCTGTGAATAAGCTGGAGCCTGGGTTCGCCCCATGACCCGGGCTCTTGCTAGTTTTCCGGTTCGAGGTTCCTGACTGCTGCGTCATGTTGGGGACACTTGGCTTGCATATGCCCTTCCTTACCGCATTTATAGCAACGAGTCGGAACTCTGCCCATATTTGACGTTCGAGACTGATTTTCCATCAATTGAGCTCTTGTCAGAGCATCTTGAATTGTAGTAGGTGCTGTCCCTGCTACGAACCTGCTTATCTCTCGGTCATTGAGGGCACGAAGAAATGCTTGTAACCCAAGTGGGTTGCGGCAGTGTTCAGGCCAATCTGGCGTTGCCTGTCTTACAAGACGTTCGATGTCTGTGGCCAAATCAACAATAGATTCACCTGATCGCTGACGTCTTACCTCTAACTCTGACTGCCACTTGAGGGCTAAGTGAGCCTGTCCAAATCTTTGTCCCAAAGCGAGAGTCAAACTATTGAAATCTACTCTCTTTTCCTTAGGTAGCATGCTCATTACGCCCAAAGCGGCCCCACGAAGAGCACTAGCCAGTCGTTGCCCTTTTCTCGCCTCTGTCCACCCATTCGAGAGAGCAATTACCTCAAAGTGGCCATTGTATTCCTCCCAAGATGTCTTCCCGTCATAATTCATCAGTGTACTTTCATGGCTGACCAACTCAGATACTGACATCGAGGAAGGACCCGAAAGTTGGGTCTGGTTTGTAGGAATGGCCATGGCTGCTCTAAGCTCCCTATTTTCTTCTTCCAACTGGGTGACTCTACTAACATAAGAAGACAGCTGGTGTTGGAGGACATCAAGAGACTGTCGCATTTCTGTCAATGTTGGTTCCAATGACTGAGAGGTCATTAAAGAGTACCTGGGAGCAGATTCCTGATGCTCCTGCAGTATTTGTTCCAAAGCTTCAATTCTACCCTCAAGGTGAGATCTCGAAGTTGGCAAACTATCGTTCACTGGTTCTGTGGTAACTTCTGGATCTGCCACTCGTTGACGAGTTGATACTGTCCGTCGGGGACGTGACACATGACGAGCTGGAGGGGCCATGCCACAGCTGAGAATACCAGCAATATTAGATCCCGGACGGGCCCCCAAATGTAATAAAACTCAACGTTTTATAATCAACAAGAAGAGACGTGTATTCAACTCACAATTTCGAACATAACAACAACTTTTTCTCGCTCTCGTCAATAACAACACTATTCAATAGCGACAACTACACATATGACTGTGGGGTTACTCCCACATTATCAAATATATTCTGACAAGAGCATCCAGAACATTTTATTTTCGGATGATAGTTTGATGAAGTGGTCAAAAACTAATAATTGAAATGTCATAGCCATCAATGAACCTCACTATTCTCCAATGAGTGTTTTACTGGTCTCATCGAAAGGTTGCACTGGAACTCCTTTTTTTCACCGAGGGACCGAAACGAGGATTAAGGAAAGCCAGACGTAAATCCTCATCATCATCATCTTCCTTGTCCTCGACGTCGCCAACGGGTTCACTTCTCCAACTTTTTTGGCATCGTCTTCTGATGAATTCAACGGCTTTACGGCTGATTCTCAGCCGATGCATGTCCCATCTGACTTCTGGACCCTTCCTTCTCATCCGAAGGACATCATGGGAGTTGATGACAAACCGGCTTTAGTCCCGATTTTCGTCCACCCTAAAGTGAGCGAAAAATGGAGACAGGGGATGCAACACAGGCTAAACTGTACGCTATATATTTGCTCCCCCCGAAACTGGATTCTAGCCTTATTGAGTGCTTCCCTGCGTTTTCCACTCGGGCAGACTCGTCACGAAAGTCACAGGCAACAGTTTCACAGGCCTTATTAGCCTTAGCTGAAGCTATTGACATTGCTTCCTCGTTCACTGTCCCTGCACCAGAGCATGAACAAATCTGCACAGCCCTTTTGGATACATCTAATTTGTCAATGGCAAATATATACAGAGAGTCCCTAACCCGGAAAAATAGGTTAGCTCATTTTTACTTCCAGAATATCGAGCCCCTGCAAACACCCAAGCCCCCAAGCACAATCTAATTTAACGAGGCAGCTACGAAATGGTAGCTTTATCTTCTGATAAAGAAAAAATTAAAAAATCTCCAATTAAAGTCAAGCGACCAAGGGGTCCCTCTCCAGCCCACCTTGTGAAGAGGCCCAAGCAGCCCCCCCCCCCCCCCTTCGGCCAGGCAAGGAAAATTCCAGGCGTCCGGCAGGTCTCCCCCCTCCAGGGGCACTGAATACAAGGACTCGAGGAGACAACTTCGAGGTTGTCCCTAGGCAGGGACCTACACCAATCACTATTAAATTTATCAGAGAGTTCTTTTATCGACAATATTAATCCATTCCCTCTCTCACCTTTTCCAGGAAAGTTTGCTTCATTTATTCACAATTGGTCACATATTAGGAAATCGCTTCCCTGTTCCCACGATCCCTCCTTGACGTTGCCTCCGGAGTGTCCGGAACCTTCCTATGAGGGGTTCAGGAGTGACATCTATGAAGAGGTGGTGGAGGTTTGGCCAACTGATTCACCTTGTTTTATTTCACCTATATTTACTGTCCCCCAAGAAAACAAGGGGTGACTGCCTAGTTATCATCAATTCATTGGTGTCGAATAGCCGTAGACAAGGGTCCCTTGCCTATTTGGTGTGACTGGAATGACTATCCAATTTGGACTGATACCTCGTCCTCAGAATGGGGGGGGGGGGGGGGGTTTTGCTTTCCCCGTAAGCTCAGCGGATGGTAGGGACCTAAACATAGGGAATCACATATTAATATCAAGGAGTTGGAGGCAGCCTGGCAGGTATTGTCACATTTTGCGGACAGTTGGGAATCGAAAAGAATTCTGCTCAAGGTAGACTGAGTGCCCAATGCAATCTATGTTCTTACAAAGAAGGATGCAGTCTGCGGAGAGTTAACATGGGCATATTACTGTTAAAAGAGAAGGATATTAACATTTTATAATAATTTACCGTGGATCCATAGTTTTGCGTGGGAAGACTTGGAAGGAGTTCCAGTGTCAAATGCTCTGATCCACAAGGAGTAAAAAGGTTTGGTTTCATAATCAAGCGCCTTTTTGAGAAAAACCTCTCCAGTTCCCGATTTCACAAAAAACCAAGAGTGTGACTTACTCAGCTCAGTATCTATGGCATATCGCACAACACCGTTGAGACCTGAATATAACAGAATACAACAACATTAAATAATGAAATTTTAGAATTCAGGGATAAAGAATTATAAGTAGGCAGATACCCAAGTAAAGTTACAGACATAAAACAGATTAGAAGAGTATAACAACGCTTTCAAGGTAATGAGAAAATTTAAGTACATATGTAGTACATCTATGAGATTTAAGTACCTAAGTACATATGTAGTACATCTATTAGATTTAAGTACCTATGTTAGGCAATCAAGAATATTTTGTAGTTATTCAAAATATATTGTATAATGAACCAATTGGAAAACATAAATTCAATCCTGATGGTATTGACATCATGTGTTCAAATGTTCAGGTTCAAACCATTTTAATGTAGAAAACGGAAGTTAGTGAAGATTGAAGGAATTAGCAGAAATCGCACCTCTTAAAAGTGAAAATACTTTTATTATAACATGTAACGGATGAACAATTTTATAAGGATTGTACCGTCAACTCATACAACTTTGTGCACCCGTTCAACATTGTGCCAATCTCGTTTTTTGAACCTTATCCTCTCTAACGGTAACAAACTTGAAGTTATTAGTTCGAAAAAATTCCCACGAGCAGCGGGGATGGTAGAAGAGGATGCCGACGCTTCCACAAGTCTTCCCTGTGGATTTCAGTGCCGGCAAGGTAGCTCTTTCTCTAGTCCACTAAAAGGGAATTGTTCAGTTTGTGCTGGGAGTCTCCTTTGGATGAGTATGTTGCGGATTTCTGAATAGTCTGGTAAGTTCATATTTTCATCCCTATACTGTCAGCTACCAATTATGGTATTTGGTGTTATCAGAAGTTTGTTTGTTTCTATGATATGACCAGATATGTTAGAAACGGGAACTTAGGGGTACAACTTTGTGCCACCGTGTTTTTATTATTTCTGCAATAAAATTTAATGCTTTCTCGTTGTATTTTTACAGAAAATGGGTGCTCAGAATCGGAGAAGGTGGCTGGACGAGTTGAAGATTTGTTGGGATATTTTTGTATGAATTGTTAAGATTTTATAATAAAAACGAACAGAAAGTTGCCTTGCATTGATTTTTATATTCACCTTGTTTAAAAAATCGAAAAAACACTAAAAATTCCGAGGGCAAATTTTTTTTTGTATTACGTTGCAAGTCAACATGCTGATTAACAAGATTTCAGACCGCCACAATGAGCCACATTAGGTTTTTCATTTCATTATAGGCTAAAAAAGATGGTGGCTCAAAGTTGCACCTCCCTGGGGCAATGAATTTGCCACGAATAAATAGTTCCCATTCTATTCGCTGAACAGATGGAATTTTTTCTTAGCGACATTTGATCACTGAGATGTGTAAGTATCTTGGGGTAAACATTTCAATGAGATAGACGACAAATAAAGTTCTGACGCTCAAAAAAACCAAAAAAGTGGCACAAAGTTGTATGAGTTGACGGTAATAATCAAGAGAAGACAAAACTAAACGCTCTGATAGCCTCAACTTGGTGGGCAACCAAAAATGATAAGGACAATGGCGCAAGCGCAACGATTATCACAAGGCAGCAAATTCAAACTTCTACACCCCCCCCCCCCAATTGACGCATTAGATTAAATTTTCTTAACCCGAAAGAAGAAGTTCAAGTTTTAGTTTGAAGTTACGCCAACCAAATTTAAATTCGGCTCCCCTGGTTATTTACTTAAACAACATTCACAGCCAAATTAAATTGCCTTAAAAGATTAGGTATCACATTTAAGTCAAAATATTCACAATACTCAATATCATGCTGATATCTGCATGTAGAGCTTCCATAATGTCTAGTCCTAGTAACATCTAATTTTCATGGAAGGGGAAAATATTAAATTTGAAGTTTAGGCGTTTTACCAAGAAGAGTTCTCCACATGGAACCATATTGCTGTACTCAGACATCGAGGTACCATATGCAGTATGAACCAGATACTCTTGTATTTGGCTGGGAAATTTTTCGAGGCTGTTCGGGTATTAATACATGATTTTGTGCATAGAATTTTTCAATTTAGTAAGTCAAGACGAAATAGGTGAGCTTGCTATTTGCCCTTTTTTGGATGATGTTCATTAGATCAACAACAGGGGTTCTTGGGGATCGACTGTGTGATGGATAGGAGTAGTTCCTCCTTCTCGATTCTTGAAAACGCTGCAGCTGGAGATATTCCTGAAGTTTATTCAACCTTCAGGATATCCTCTGGGTGTGGCAGGTTAATCGCCTCTCTCCTTTGAAGGAGGAATTGTCTCTTTCCATCACCTCTCGTTGTCACATGTTAGCAGAGCCTGGTTACACAAACCACACCCCCCCCCTCAGCCCCACCAATATAGACTGTCCTGGCGCCCCTAACCCCTCCCCCTTCCATAGGCAATGAGTAATATACCCAAAACGTTTACCATTAAAAAATTAAAAACATACCCCAGCCCTGCCTATTTGGAGCCCCCCTTCCACTTTGCCACCCCCCCCCGCAAGGTTGCGACAGGACTGTTGCAAGGAGTCTCTTTGTCATAGTGAAGAATGTACCCCATAATCCTTTATCACTGGACGCTAGATAGGTTTGAGGAGCGGTAACCGTCAATACGGAAATTACTGATATTCACTCAATAATCAGGTGCTACTACTACACTGCCAGCTAAGATCGTAGATATCGAAAGCTAGTTTTTATTATTAAGAACGGTTAATTACACAAGTATTGGAGTGGAGATCACGAACAACGGAAGACTGAGGGGCCTGTAGAAGTCCCTTATAATAGTTCGCTACCGCATAGTCAGCAAAGATATCAAGATATCTTCTCTGCACCTTCGGTAACTTTACCGAACTTCACCTACGATATACTTTAGTTCTCCTAAACTCAAGTCATAGACAATAACTCAATTTGAACAGTTAACTAAGTACTCCATCCATACACACCTATGTCTCGGTCAGTGGCGTGTACTTGGCCTACAAAGCCACCTATGTTGAGGGTTTCTGGAACAGAAACGTTATAGATATCCTGCAAGAACTCAGGAGCATTGTCATTCACATCCTGAATCAAAACTTCGACCACAGTGTCCGAATATTTACCAGTAACAGCATCAGTGGCACGGATTTTCAAAGTGTAAGTGTCTGTAGATTCATAATCAAGAGCGTTCTTCACTCGAATCACACCTGAAAATATAGTTTTAGAGTTAGAAGGTTACCAACAGAGTAAAACATATGCATGTGCATGGTAGCATGGAATAACACAGCCACAGAGCATAACAACGATAGCGACAAACATCACAGCTGCTGTGTTGAGTAACACAGTGTTTAAAGAGATCATCGGTACCAACATCAACAATTATTTGCTGTGACATCAAATTTGTTTTCCAATACCTATGTATGTAATTAAATGTTTTCATAAACAAGTTCATTCTTCCTTCTCTTAGCACAATTTGTTGAGAATTATGATTTTGAATAGTTAACATTAGTTCTCATAATACCTGCTTAGTTCTTCAACTTGTTAACTTGTATCCGCCAATTTGCTAAATTTTTGTACTAATCGCAGGAAACAATCTTATGAAAACGTTAGATGTTTCCATGACATTTCAAAAATGTTTACAAAGAATGTTGAATTTTTGTTTTAATTTTTACAAAATGCAATCTTTGAACACCACTCGAATGCTAATCCTACCATCATGCAACATATTATTCGTGGTCTATTAGGATGTCTCTCTGAAGCTAGGTCATATAGGCAAGAATTCGCATTTCAGAGGAAAGAACTATTGGAATTGATCTACCAAGAGGGTATGGGGCAACCCAATCATCACATAAAAGCAAAAAAATAAATAAATAAAAAATAAATTAATGATAATAATAATAAAATACGTTATAATGATAATTATAATAAATAATAAATAAATACAAATCCGATTCTGACCATTCTAACACCGAATCCGTGAAAAACCCAGAGTGAGTGTGCGTAGGAAAAAGTTTGATGTCGCTGCACAGGCCACAATTCTCAACCGATTTTCAAGAATCTATCTTTGTTCGATCCCAATTTCTTTTTCTTCTCCCCAAAGTGAAAACCAGCACCTTCAAATTTATATATACGTATTTTCAGTTCTTAATAATCCAATTTGAGTATAAACAGCACATACCTTTATTTGACCGTTGTTCTACTATATTACATTAGGGATGGGTGATCAAAAGCTGCATGCATCGTATGAAACACTTATATTCATAATTGACCATCTAGCGTCATGGCTCAATTGGTTAAAGCACTTGTCTGGTGACCAGGAGGTCGCCTGTACGATTCCCGGTCATAACGCCTAATTATTTTTTGATCTTACGATAAACGGAAGCACAATATACAGTTGTACGGTGGTAAACGTATAGACCATAGGGCCTCTTAACGGGTCCCCGGTTAAGGCCGGGGAAACACCACCTTGAAGGACACAATTAACCCCAACAAGGCTCTACTTCCTAGCCGCCGCACCCCTAGATAGGGGAGAACTACAAGGGCGTGAAACCTACTACCCCCGCGAATAATTTAAGCACAATGAGCACAATGTACAGAAAATTTCAATTTATGCGTTGTGCTGGTGAGCCATCATGTGTTATGCGGGTTAGTATTATGTGTCGTGCGGGTTAGTATTCTGCGCCGTGTCGGCCCCTGTGCCAGAAGTCACATTTTTCCTCTACTTCCCTAGAACATGCGTCGGGTAAACCTGGACACCCTACCCAATTTTTTGTATTTACCTATTTGTTTTTCAACCTAATGGCGTTGCCCCCTCCGGATTTGAGGAGAGTTTTCATTTAAAAAAAAAAAAAAAAAAAAAAAGTTTGTGTGTGATGATTCCAGACAATAACTCGATTTTTATCTCGCCTCGCAAAAAACATTCAAGCTTTCCATATGAAAGGTTGAGTTCGTTTGCCATCACTTCTTGAGAACATTAAATGCTTAATTGCTTAAAACAGCCAAAAATCGTAAAAATTATAATTTTTAGCAGAATCCTGGTCAAAAAAATTATCAATGCTCAACTAGGACATTAAAAAAATATTGCCCAAAATTATGCTGAAAAACCTATTGAAATTTCATTAATATTTGCAATGAATCTATAAAAATTGAAAAAAATCTAAATATACAAAATCTTTTTTGAATCGCCGAATCTTTTATTTAGTATGAGTTTTCTGTCTTAAAATTTTAACATCTTATAATACGTTAGGTGGTAAAGAAAATTCGCTCATATGATCATGCTGAATGACTGGAACTTTTTGTTGTTTTTTAGTTTTAACTTGTCCAAACTAGTGTCAGCTCGTCTACGACCTCCCTTGGTGTGAGCTTGTCTACAACTACTCTTAGAGAGATTTTACACAGATCAGTTTTCGCTAAGATCAGTGGTCTAGTTGCTCGCTTTGCTGTCATCTCAAAAGGACATAACATCAAGTGATGATGATCAAGTGATGTTTGACGAATTTGGGTTTTCACGGAAACGAGGTAACCACATGCCAGTAGTAGTAGGTACCTTTGTAAGTGTCATCAAAATCTGATGGAGTGTAAATGTAAATGAAATGAAGGGGAAGGGAGAGAATGAAGCTCGATTTTAATCGTACCAACATCCTGGACCTTTGAAATAAATCACTCGCGACGAAGTTGCAGAAACCCATTACAAAACGGAATGTAGCGTTAGAAAACGTTGTCTATTTCAACGAAAAATAAAGAGTTACAATGTTAAATCGGTTTCGACAGTTAGACCATCATCAGTAACAAACAATAACTTATACTTAGGTATTGTTTGTTACTGATGATGGCTCAACCGTCGAAATCGATTGAACATTGTAACTCTTTATTTTTCGTGGAAATAGACAACTGTTTTCACTAAATTCTATTTTCCTGGACCTACTTACCTGTCCAATTTTAACATAATTTTGATATGTTCTAGTGGCAAGTCTGGAAGATTACTTACATGGACTAGTCCCAGTGGAAGATCCTGCAACAAATCCAAACAAGGATAATGAGAAATATTTTGTGAAATGATATAAGCTAGAGACCTCGATACTGAAAAAATGTCTGACTTATGTGAATAGAGAACAATTCCATATACTTTTAACAAGATTGATTCAAGTTAATAAAAAGAGGGAATATGAAGAAGATAAAATTTGAAACACCTTGTTGTGTCCGGCTATATTATAATTTACTTTTAGCGAATTTTCTTAGAAAATGAAGCTATTGCAATGGCTCCAAAAATTTTAAAATAAAAATTTTCAAAAATTTTCTTCATCGAAATCTGTTTTGAGGCATTCTGAAATGATTCCTGGATTTTAACGCTTTTATATATATTTTATATATATATATATATATATATATATATATATATATATATATATATATATATATATGTATGTGTCATTCCAGACGATAACTCTCGATAGAATTGAGATAAAAACTTCGTTCTTTCGCCAAAAAATCAAGCATTTCAAAAGAAAGGATGAGTTCGTTGGACAACACTTTTTGAGCACATTAAATTGGTCAAATTTCAAAAAATGTACTAAAAAAATCTCTAAAAATGGCTCAAAACGGCTAAAAATCGTTCAATTTATATTTTTTGGTAGAATATTGCTCAAATAAAGTTTATTAACTATAAAATAGAACATTCAAAAATGTATGTACACAATTATGCTGAAAAATGTACTTAAAATTCATCAAAATTTGCTAAAAAATCGATAAAACCTGCTAAAAAAGCTAAAAATTCAGAACCTCTATTTGAATAGCAGGTTATTATTTAGAATACGTTTTTTGCCATAAAATTAATGGTTAACGATTTCCTCGCACTCAAAAAGCTCAAATTTCAAAACAATTCAACATTATACAATACGATAATTTACGAAAATTCGCTCATAC
Source organism: Adelphocoris suturalis (assembly GCA_030762985.1). NCBI lineage: Eukaryota > Metazoa > Arthropoda > Insecta > Hemiptera > Miridae > Adelphocoris > Adelphocoris suturalis. The sequence goes on along the minus strand of CM061045.1, from coordinate 109,388,449 downwards.
GATCATGCTGCATGAATGGAACTTTTTTACCAATAAACGTTACCAATACGTTGGAAACAGATGGCACCTGTTGGCTCGACATCAGAGCTCAAATAGAGGAGAAACAAAGTCTGTTAAAGTCACCCCATTGAAACTGCTAACTAGGGTTACTAGGGCTAACAATGGCATTTTAGCGAATTTTTGAAGAAAATTAAGCTATTGCTCTCGCCTCAAAATTTGTAGAATGTGAATTTTTGAAAAAAAATTATGCAGAAATCCGTTTTAGGCTATTCTGAATCATATTCTGAAGTTTAACGCATTTTTTTATGTATGTATGTATGTATGTATGTATGTATGTATGTATGTATGTATGTATGTATGTATGTATATATGTGTCATTCCAGACGATAACTGTCCGTAGAATTGTGCTAGAAACTTCAAACAAATTCTAAAATGTTAAGGACACAAAACGAAAGTTCAAGTTCGTTGGCCAGCATGATCGGATTACATCTAAGGTTGAAATTTTCAAAAATGTAGTCAAAAATGTCAAAATAGCTCTGTTTTTGCGATTTGTTGTGCGAAATAATTTTTTCAGCATACTAACATGTGGTATATTCGGAATCAGCGTAAAATTTCCTGTAAAAATATGTATCAAGTTTTCAAAAATGTCAAAGTTGAAAAATCAGTCAAAAATCGAAATAATGCCATTCGCTAGTTGTAAAAATCGGTAATATTTGCATGAAACATTGTCCAAATTCAGATTGAACTACTCTTATGGAAGTATCCCTGTATAACCATTTCACGAACCATGCTGTTTTAAAACGTAGGTACCTAGTAGATGCTTGTAAAAAAAAAAAAAAAAAAATGTAATCACAACTGATGAGTTTACTCTTCAAAAATTCGCTCATGGGGTCATGCTGCATGACTGGTGATTTTTATTTTTATTTTACATTTTTTAGCTACCTAGTTGAAAGTGTCAAGTTGATTGGCTCAACTTGTTGAATTGTTGACTTTGATTGCTTTTAGCGAATTTTTGAAGAAAATTAAGCTATTGCTCTCGCCTCAAAATTTGTAGAATGTGAATTTTTGAAAAACTTTTATGCAGAAATCCGTTTCAGGCTATTCTGAATCATATTCTGAAGTTTAACGCATTGTTTTATATATGTATGTATGTATGTATATATATGTATGTATGTATGTGTCATTCCAGACGATAACTGTCCGTAGAATTGTGCTAGAAACTTCAAACAAATTTTAAAATGTTAAGGACACAAAACGAAAGTACAAGTTCGTTGGCCAGCATGATCGGATTACATCTTCGGGTTGAAATTTTCAAAAATGTAGTCAAAAATTTCAAAATAGCCTACTTTTTGCGATTTGTTGTGCAAAATAATTTTTTCAGCATACTAACATGTGGTATATTCGGAATCAGCGTACAATTTCCTATAAGAATATGTATTGAGTTTTCAAAAATTTCAAAGATGAAAAATCAGTCAAAAATCGAAATAATGCTGTTCGCTAGTTGTAAAAAATGAACCCATAAAAACAAGTTTTTAATGTAACTCTTTCTTTTTCTCATGTTCTCAGTTAATTTTATTGTTGTTTCAATATTTGGTAGTTTCTTGGCAACAGTAAATTGAAACAAAATCACATTGTTTCAAAATCACATTGATAATAACTTAAATTAAATTGACAAGGAAAATCATTTAATATTTTATTGACCCTGGATTCGTTGTCATTTTATGCAGACGTTCAATAGTATCCTTCTCCTCCCTCCTTCTCCTCCTCCTCCTCCCTCATCCTCTTCCTCCTCCTCCTCCCTCACTCCTCCTCATCCTCCTCCTCCTCCTCCCTCACTCCTCCTCCCTCCTCCTCCTCCTCCCTCACTCCTCCTCCCTACAATGCACAACACTTGTAAGGTGTCCCATATTAAATTTCAAATTTTCGAAAATTTATAGTATAACTAACTTTTTCTTCGCGAAAATTTGATAGATTAAAATGTACGCCAGCATGAACTCGTGTGCAAAATTTCAGATCGATTGGATATCGGGAAGTGGGTTAAAAATCTATCTGAAATTTTGTCTCAAGAAAGAAAGCAAGAAGAGAGTCGAAGTTAATAGAAAGAGTTAAAAAATAGGTAATATTTGCATGAAACATTGTCCAAATTCAGATTGAACTACTGTTATGGAAGTATCTCTGTATAACCAATCCATGCTGTTTAAAACGTAGGTAGTAGGTGCTTGTTAAAAAAAAAAAAAAAAAAAAAAGTAATCACAAACTGATGAGTTTACTCTGTGAAATATTCCGTCCTCCGATTCTCTCGGTCGCTCTCTTTAATGTTTTACTCTCAACTGTTTTAGGTCTTGATGTAGCTTTAATAATGACTGTGGCTTAGAAAATATCAGCCATGAAATTATGAAGAAGTTCTATTTATGTACGTACTAGCACGCAGACCCAAGGCCTCGCTCCGCTCGGCCTCCCTCCATCGACATCTATGAATATTTACCTACATTTGTCTTTAAATCTACAAGATTAGTTTAATAATAATAAAGTATGAGTACCTCCTAATTATTTTTAATAATTTGATTCCATGTTTGTCTATCGTAATATTTGCATGAAACATTGTCCAAATTCAGATTGAACTACTGTTATGGAAGTATCTCTGTATAACCAATCCATGCTGTTTAAAACGTACGTAGTAGGTGCTTGTTAAAAAAAAAAAAAAAAAAAAAAAGTAATCACAACTGATGAGTTTACTCTGTGAAATATTCCGTCCTCCGATTCTCTCGGTCGCTCTCTTTAATGTTTTACGCTCAACTGTTTTAGGACTTGATGTAGCTTTAATACTGACTGTGGCTTAGAAAATATCAGCCATGAAATTATGAAGAAGTTCTATTTATAGACCCAAGGCAGCTCGCTCGGTACAGCTATATATGTGTAGGAAAAACCCTGGACCCCCCATTAAGTTGCTCGCTTCGCTTCACGATCATCAGCGACTGAAATGTCGAAGATTTCTTCAAAAATTCGCTCATGGGGTCATGCTGCATGAATGGACTTTTTTCTGCTTTATCCTTTGCTATCATACTATAATCCTCGTGTATTGGGCTTGTCCATACGGTAAATAATGAAATAACAACAGTCTCAGTGCTCACAGTCCTCTTCATCTTGACTACATCCCATGATATTTTCGCATTGATCTTTTAGTATTTTTTATCTAGTATTACTTGTTCAGTTCCTGTGATTTTTTTCAAGTATTTAGTGCTGTCTCACGCGCAATTACTCTAAGGTTTTCAGTTGTAATTTGCACTCAGTGTCCCGTTTTCGGTCGACTGCATTACTAACAGATTCCGATTATACGACGGTCATTCCTCGTGGTCAAGCTCTCGGTAATAGTGGAAGGAGTCGATTGACGCGAACGCGGTGAGAATCTCCATCTTCTCTCTCTCTTTTCTGCCTGTCCCCGCTCGAACTTATGAGTTATCAATTCGGACCCACCTAGAACTTCATAAACAATCGAGCAGTTTGTCTCGTAAACGGCGATCTCTCGGAACGGAGAGGGCATTGGCTATGTGTTGATTATAGACGACAAAAAATCTAAGACTGTCATTTATTCGATATGTCTATTTCAAATTTCAAAAATTCCTTGGCGGTTCTATGGATAGTATTTATTCCATACCTCTAGGTGATTGAGAATCGAATGTAATAAAAGATAATCTAATCCTTGCTGCTAACACTTTTGAACTTGACACATGACTTAAATGTCTCCCTATTTTTAAAGCATTTTAAAACGCTATTTAGCGTGTTAAGAGACAGAATAGATGAACTAGATGGTCATAGACAGGAAATTTCAACGCTTAACGGCGCCTATATTTCGTCCCGAGACTTATTAAATTCTTCCCAGCATGACCATATAAGGTACGAAGCTATTTGGTTGGCGGAAAGAGAGGGACTTGAAGCGTCTGTCATCCGATTGAAAAAGAAGATTAGGATCCTAAAAAGATAACTGATAAATAGAGTTGAACGTGATGATGGCCGGAAGCTTCACGATCGATTCTGGGAGCAAACCATGTTTCAAGACACACAGACTGTTCAGGATGTCATTGGGGAAAATCGCTTTCACCGAGCCATGACTAATTATAAAAGATCTTTCTTGTAAACTTTAAAAGTTTGTAACAACCAAAATTTAAATAAATCCTTGTCTGGCTACCTCATTTATCATTGCGAGAACGAATTTTCCAGAGTCTTTAGATTGATGTGTGGAAATGTATTCATCATGATTTTCAGAAACAATAGTTATGATTTTGCTATGCGCGTATACATGGATATTGTGGGGACTACCTACAGCGATTTTTATTAATTTCAGTTATTAATTTACATTTTTAGTTTCCACGTTCATAATTATGAATCCTTTAACAAGTATGACTGGTCATACTTGTAGTCATGCTAGTGTCATAGTTACACAATAAATATTCATTCGTTCTTGAAACTTCTTGGAGTCAAGTTATTCTAAAATTTAAAAATCAAAAATCTTATAGGTGTTTGAAAGTCATTCACCTATAGATATTATAAAATTAATTGCTGATAATTCAGCTCAAATGTTGTGGTTTCTAGTTGATTATGTTACCTAAAACTAAGATTGAATTGAATGTACCTGCACTGAATGCTGTTTGAAACTCGTCGTATATATCTCCTTCTACTATGGAGTATATTATATCATTGGTTAGTGGTGAGAAGGTTCGTAGTGTCAGAGGAATAGGGGTATTTGCAGTTATATCTTCAGGAACGTAGGCTTGGTAGTACTGTTGTTCAAATATGGGTGCATCTTCATCAAGGACTGAGATATGCACAGTTGATTTAGTAGTGCATGGAGGTATACCTGCACAAACAATTTTACAAACAGTTGTATTCCGACCTTTTCAGCGGATTAAGGATTAATAGTAGATGGTTGAAGTAGACAAGATTCATCAAATACTGTCAAGAACCATTTTTCATTATAAATATTCCAGAATGGTGACATTCGCCTAACTTTTTTCAACATTTTTACCAAACTGCTTAGTTAGATATACAGTTACAAGTCCTTATATCTTACATCATACAGTAACATGGTTTACGTATTAACATGACAGTGTATATTTACAAGACTCACCATTATCTCTAATAGCCACAATTAGTTTATATTCTGATATGTGACTGGGGACCAGTTGCTTGAGCGTTATATTTCCAGAGCGAGGGCAAATTTTAAAAATGTCATTATGATTTACAAGCTCAAAGTGAACCTCACCGTTCTCTTCTTTGTCAGCATCATGGGCCATCACCTGAAACAGCCATTATAACATAGAATATATGCTTCTGAGTTATGACAAAAACTACCCAAACAAGAGACCTATCCAGAGACTTACCCAAACAATCCCTGAACTTTTCTTTGAGTGTAAGTAACACTATTTATTAGAGCTATTCGTGTTGCTCGAATTCCGTTCATGAACCAAGTACCTAGTAGTGTAGTGTTGACAATTCGTGTATTACTAGTACCTAACTGACTTTCTTCCTAATTTTGATTCATAAATTGCATGTCGTGTACTAGCAACATTGGTTGACAGCTCATTGTTAATGACATCCACCATTTTTAACACTCACTAATGGGATTTCAGAATATGTGTTAATGAATGAAACGACTCAGTGCTTTTGATGATTTCTGCTTTAAAACGCTACATTGGCGACGAGGATTAGTGGATCGTTTCGCTATCATGTAGAATTGTCATTAATAATAAATTAGTAATAATTTAATTATTGCTATTTGAGCATTATTTGGCACTTATGTGTAACACAAGTTCCTACGGATAGCCTATTTTGAGAAATGGCGTATAAAATTTAGGTATATTGTGATAAGTCAAGATGTATTTTCTGTTGTACTGATCATATAATTCTAAAATCAACCGTCCACCCTGATGGTCGGTTGAAATTATATTTAGGTAGTTAGTAGTAGGGAAAGGTTTGGCAGCAGCACTCCTCGCTTCGGGAAATCAACCAATTTTAGATGTTCATTGATGTTAGATTCATAAGAAAATGTAACATCCATGAAGAATCCATCAAGAAGAAACCAACCACCCTGCCGTAGTTTGTGTTATATTTTCGGCCTGTCTTACAACCCTCTCGAGGCCCTGGGACAGCCATTTTCCATTCCAGCTCAAAGTCTAGTTGGTGGATGCAATGGGTCGGGATTCAGGTAATTTCATGAACATTTCGAATACCAAATCTTAAGAGTGGAACTCAGATAACCTTTCCCTAATACTACCTAAATATAATTTCAATCGACGATCCTGACGGTTGGTTGATTTTAGAAATATATTATGGTAGTCTATGGGAAAGGTTATACTGGCAGCTGTTCAAGGATAACATCCACCAACCATGGTGAGGACACCACAATCCTTATCTAACAACAAAACCCAAACTAACGGGTGACCCAAAAACACATTCAATCCTTGTGCCCTGACACATTCCCCCCCCCCCCCCCACCATTTTTTTTTAAGCTACAGTTCTTTGTGCCTGGATGATATAATGTAAAAGAAAACTGCAACTTCAATTATTCACAACTTTTACTTATAATTAATGAAAACAAATAGTAAAAAATGAAGCACAGAAACTGTGGTACACAAAGCATTGTAAAAAGTAGGAAATAATCGGAGTCATACATAAATTATAGCATATAAGGAACAAATAACTGAGAAAACTTTAAAATATCAGAAGAAAATATACAAAGACATGCGAACAGACTCACTATCAACTCAAAAATGTATTAAAAAAATTAAGTCCTCAACCGGAAATTGGAGGGACGACAACTGCCAAAGCAAATGAGCCTTGTAGGCATAGAGGTCGGTTATACATCCTCCTACACATGCTGGAATTAGTGGACCAGCCAGCCACTGCGAATACGGCATCAAGTGGAACCACCTTTCTAGCTGCAGCTGATACGGCTGCATGTCTAACCAAATATGCTGTGAACTTTGTCACATCTACTCCCATCATGTCCTACACCCATCTACTTAGGGTTAGTGCAGAAACAGGATGATGGGGGCTCTTTAGGGTTAAAAAAGATCAGCAGACCATATCTGAGCTAACAAATTCTTACGTTAACTCTAAGTAAGTTTTAACAAGATGGTACACGTATTGCAGATTCATCCCCTAAAAAAGGCAATATTATAGAGGGAGCAACCTTGTTAGGCCTCGTCGTTTTTAACATTTGAGGAACAAAAATGGTCATGGTAATGGATTTTCTGAAAACTCAATATTACTACGAGTTATAGCTCTGAGCTAACAATAAAAGGATCGCTAATTTTTTTTTAAAGAATTTTAATGAAGAGTCCAGGTGAGAACCTAAAAAGATCAAGACCACCTCCGGATCCCAAATCGCCATATATTTAGCCAAGGTCGGCTGCAATTCAAATATGGCCCTCATAAAGCGTTTAATTGATTGGTCTTGAGCTAGGTCCTCCTGCGATAAGAGCGCCAAAGGCGACCGATGTGTATTAAATGAACTGTATGAGTGGGCGGTATGTTCTAGCAAGCGTTGAAAAAATATCATGACCTTACGAGGAGAAACTACCAGCCGATCCCACTGCTATCTGCTGCAAAATTCGATCCATAAATTTTAATAAGATACATACTGAGCAATAGTAGTTTTCGAAATAGACTCGCTTAAAGTTTATACAACATCATGGGGAAGACCTCGCTGCTTGAAGCATTGCCACCATCAACTGCAACGACTTTGATGAGGGATGAGCTCCTGGCCTGTAAGGGCAAAAAAAGATCATTGTCAGGACCTAAGTATAAGATCTGAGATTGGACCATAGAAAAGAAGGTTCTGTACCAAGGCTGTGTTGGCCACACAGGTACCACCACAATACCCCTATCATTATCATCCCTGATTTTCTTCAATGCCCGAGAGATGAGAGCGAATGGCAGGAATGCGTAAAAAATTTATCTCTCCAATGAAATGTCAAGGCATCTACTCCTTCTGCCTGAGATTCCGGATGCCAGGAAAAAAAAGCATGGACAGTGGTGTAAGTCGTAAGAAGCAAAACGTCAGTATGAGGGATTCCAACAACTTCCTTAATTTGATTAAAAAAGGTGCAGGATAACTCCCACTCCGTATCAGACACTTCTAGATTCGTTATCAGCAATAACATTATCAGTGGTATTTATGTAAAAGGCCATCGCCACAAATCCCTGACCTCACAATATATATTTCACACTTCCAAATTTATTTATAACTGCAATGGTTGTGACATTATCCACTCGATAACTCACATAGATAGATTTATTTCGCCAATTGTCTGCAAATGTTTTCAGTAGTGGTTTTTTGAGGGTTGAGAAATTATATAGTAGGCTTCTCAAGTTTTAATTTCTGTACTGCTAAGCGCTTTCGCCATTTCCGGCCTCGTCAGAGCTGTAATTATTGTAACAATGTTCTTGTTTACAAACTAGGTACATGGGTCTTAGGGTACATAATTATACTGGTGTAATTTCACATATTTACCTTATATTGGTAGTGTAGTACTTCATATTTTTGTTTGTTTTGGGGGCCTCTTCAACATCTCGGAAAGTACCTGTTATTTGAATATTTATTATGTTTAGTAGTCGAATTTTATGCTTTATATTTATTATTAGGAATTGATATTGGTATCTTATCTTATTTCATCGTATTTATTAATGTATGGCTGAGAATATCTGGTGGTTTCATCACTTTTGTCTTTGTTATTGTGTCCTGTTAAGTAATGGAAATATTTAGTGATATTATTTGAAAATAAGTATAGTTTGTTTAGTTTTGTGAGTGTGGGTATTCTTACCTTATGCATATAAGGGTGTCGATATTGTAAAATTTTTTTGAAATTAAGCTGAGAAATGGAGGGAGGAAACGCAGGATAAAATATCGACACCCTTATATGCATAAGGTAAGAATACCTACACTCACAAAACTAGACAAACTACTTATTTTCAAATAATATCACTAAATATTTCCATTACTTAACAGGACACAATAACAAAGACAAAAGTGATGAAACCACCAGATATTCTCAACCATACATTAATAAATACGACGAAATAAGGTAAGATACCAATATCAATTCCTAATAATAAATATAAAGCATAAAATTCGACTACTAAACATAATAAATACTCAAATAACAGGTACTTTCCGAGATGTTGAAGAGGCCCCCAAAACAAACAAAAATATGAAGTACTACACTACCAATATTAGGTAAATATGTGAAATTACACCAGTATAATTATGTACCCTAAGACCCATGTACCTAGTTTGTAAACAAGAACATTGAACATTGAACAAGAACATTGCTCTGACGAGGCCGGAAATGGCGAAAGCGCTTAGCAGTAAAGAAATTAAAACTTGAGAAGCCTATTTCTCAACCCTCAAAAAACCACTACCGTCTACGGCAAAGGCACACCCCCAGAAAAACAAATGTTTTCAAGGCATACCAAATCGCTTTAAGCTCTTTTTCATTATGAGACTATTTTTGTGTTCTTCGATCCACCATCCGCAGGTCCTATTAGGGTTCCGAAACGCTCCCCAACCTGTATCTGAGGCATCCGTCAAAATAGTCTCATCATAAGAATTCAATCAAATAGGTGATGGAGGTCGGAAGAGAGCTTCTAACCACCATAACAAATCCTCACAAGATCTAGCTAAAATCTAACATCTAGCATTAAAACGGTTGTTGGAAATGGCCTGGGCCACAAACCTATCTTGCTCTAAGGCTTGTACGTATAATTGACTGTATGGTACTGCTGGCATGACTTAAACTAAGTTTCCTATCAGTTGCACTAATATTCGAATAGTGCTAGAAGATTGCTCTAAAAAAAAGAGTTACTGTGTTTCATATCTTTTGTTGCTTGTCATCAAGCAAACGAATAGTCATATTGATAGTGTCAAAAGTAAACCTAAAAATATGAAGAAGGTAGAAGGACAAAAATTGCTTTTAGCGACATTTATGACAACCCCTAAATTTTCAAATAATGCAGTGGTATAAAGCAAAGCCTCAAGACATTTCTGTTTCGTTCTTGCAAATAGGATGCAATCATCAAAATAATCAACACATAAGATCCCTTTTTCTAGTAGTAATGCCGTTACAGGACGTAACATTTTATGGAAAACATACGGAGCAGACTCTAACCCCATTGGAAGACAATTCATGCAATATCTCTTATTGTCCAACTTTAATGATAAAAATCTTCAGTCGTATTGGTAGATTGGAACTAAATAGTAGGCATCTTTAAGGTCAATAGTAACAGCAACCATATTAGGTTCTAGTAACCATAGCACTGTACAATAGTCATCTAATTTAAAATGATGTAAAGTTTAGAAATACATTCAACCGTTTTAAATTAAGAATAAACCTGAAAAACCCATTTGACTTAGGAACCAGAAAAATTGGCGAAATAAAGTTATTTTCATATGTAGGAACATCTGAGAATACCCCAAGTTGCAAAAGTTCCACAATTTGACTGTACATCTCTCGAGAAAATTCAAGGGTACCCTTTTGACATCTTTGACTCAGTGCAAACCTATGGGGTAGCTCTGAAAATGGGACCCTATATCCAATTCAAGACCTCTTTTGAAACTGGTAATATGGACCATTGGTCAATAAACAAGGCCAACCGGCCTGCTTGACTTACCGGAGCTAGTTTCCCAACTAGGGTTCGTGTGAAAACGTCCTCGGGATCCCCTCTGGTAACGGCCCTTTGAGCAGCTCCGCCCTGAGGTTGGTGGGCTGCAGGCCGCCGGACGTTTTCCAGCCCCTGGTTCTGAGAAGTGGATGGCTGAGATTGGTAAGCCCCTTGTGAAAACAGGATACCACCACGTCCTCTGTAAAAATTTCTGGATCTCATTATCTGTGATGCAGTCCTTTTGACTCCCTGATCCCTGCACAACCATTCTTCTGCCTGTCCGTTGAACGTACACCCCACTCCCGAATCTCTCGCCATATATCTGTTTTCTTCTTGGAATGGCAATATTGTGTTGGCCTTCCTTGCCAAGGACATATGGAACACACCTGTGCATATCAAAGATGATGCGTCCCACATGAGATCTAAGAGCTAGTCTCTTAATTCAGGATTATTCAGATCCAAACTTTGGTCGGATACAATGGTCAAGGCCTCCCCTGACACCACCAGGGCTTTCGAATAAAGGATCTGCGTCCTCTCTAGAGTTGCATCTTTCTTTTTCAAGTTGGCTACCTCGTCAAGATGAGGAGGGAAGAGCTCGGGAAAATGATGAACTGGATCGTACTTGTCATCAACTAGCCGGAAGTAATCTAAAACTAGGCCCCGACACACTTGAGACGACCACATCCGATTCCGGTTGTTTTGACTTCTCGATATCCTTGAGGAGGCTCTGTGGAATTGAAGGTTCATCTAAAACCTAGTTTGGGACATCTTGACCAACCTGCACTGCGGGCGTTTTGCCCTCATCGTCCTCAAATGCTGTGTTCGCATCACAGAAACTGTCCTCGGTTTCATAACAAAAGGAGGTCACATCATCCTTCCTGTTGTCAGGGTTAGATCCCAAGTCTGAATTTTCCAAATCAGACGCGGTCTGAAACTGTTGGGTGGAACCTGATCCGCCATATTCGTAAGAGGAAACCGCATGGTTGCCCAGCATTTCATTATCCTGGGATTTCCCACTCTTTCATTTTGCAATGGACTTAACAACGATCGTCTTCTCAGTTTCCATGTTCATAGAACTGATAAACATCTCCTGTTCGGGAGGAAAACTTACCAACTTTGTGTAAAAAGTTTGTATGTTCTGGCGTCCTTCGCCGCCATTGGTGGCCCTACCAGTTTCGTCTTTCAATTTAGGCGGATCTTCTGTTGTAATTTTCGTCTGCCATTTCACAGGAACGCCTTCCACCCTTTCAACGGAGGTTGGTCATGGTTTCCCTCATTTGAGAGCAGTTCGGGTAGATCCTTGACTATCCCCATAACAGCTAGTGATTTGACTAACCAAACCAACGATCTAGAAACTCGCAGACGTTTCGTGTCCTCTGCAAGAACTGATTGCAACGAATTCTCACGATTCATTCCGCTACAACAAAAAATGAAGTGAAAACAAAAATTTTACCAAAGAAACCGTTTGTAGAACAGTAAAAATATTTTTAAACGACACTCGATTGAAATCAAACCACAACCAAAAAGCGAATGGAAAATGGCTGTCCCGGGGGCTCAAGCAGGATGCAAGACAGATCGACAACATAGAAACATGAACTAAGGCGGGGTGGTTGGTTTCTTTTTGATGGATTCTTCACGGATGTCACGTTTTCTTATATCAAACATCCATGAACATGTAAACTAGGTTGAATTCCCACAGCTAGGAGCATTGCTGCCAGTAAAACCTTTCCCGTAGACTACCGTAATATAATTCTTGGTATATCGCAATGGTATTTTTACAAATAGTGTGTAAGTATGTTGAGAATTGAAAAAAGGGGCATGTATTCCTCAACTTGGGGAAGTACTGCGGTGTATTGGAAACACTGGTTGCCACCTGATTGTTAACAGCACTGCCATTTGTAACCCTCTCTAATGTCATTTATAACAAGGAGGTGATGGAAATGGAGTAGTTTCCCTTTCAAAGGGTAGGTAGAGGCGATAAACCAGCAACACCCAGAGGAAATCCTGAAGGCTGAATATCCCAGGAACTATCCCCAGATATGACATTAGCAAGAATCCAGAAGGAGGAACTACCCATATCCATCACAGATTTCAGAATATATGTTAATGAATGAAACGTCTCAGTGCTTTTAATGATTTCTGCTTCAAAATGTTGCATTAGAAATTTATGGCATTTCATATCCAGTACTTAGCATAATGTTGACATTAGTTTTGTTTGCTAGCATATATGCACAGTGACCAAAAAGTAACCCCCCCCCAACCACCACAACTTTTTCCTCATGATATTTGAGATATCAGAATGAAACTTGAAGAACGTTTTTGGGGTGCCTGAAAGTAAATTTTCACCAAAATAAATTTCAGAAAAAACTTACTTTTGGGACACCCTGTATGTCATGTGAAACATTTATTTAAAACTTTGAAAAAATGTAATCAATGAACGGCTTTCAACAACGTGTGGAACTTACTCTGATGACGAAATGATGCTTTCTCACAGACTGAGATATAACAGCATGAGCATCTTTGTTTATTACCATAGGACAGTTATCATTTATATCAAGAACTGTGACGTTGACCATAGTGCGAGCAATATGCCTTTCTGATGTTTCACTGAATGACTCACTGACACGTTCAGCCTGGAACAGTTTACAAAACCAGTGCAAATCATTATCATTTTTAAAACTATTTCTGAATAAAATATTTGTTCCATTTTGAACAATAGGTAGGTATATTAAATCCAAATCGTACCAAAAGAGGCATTCTTTCTACAGTAGACCAACTCTACGACCCTCTAGGTTTCCTTGCTCCAACAAATCTGTTGATGAAGAGCTTTATTCAGGAACTTTGGACTCAGGGCGTTAGCTGGGATGGATCTTGACCTATGGATCTTGAGGAATTTCGGCTGTACTCACAGCCGAGCTGCCTCTACTTTCTGAATTTTTAATTCCTCATTTAATCGGAATATCATCATATGCAGCTTCATTTCAACTTGGGTTTGCTGATGCACCCGCCAAAAGTTATACTGCAGTTTTGTACCTCATCATCAGCACAACATCTGAGCGTCAAATTTCATTTCTAACTTCGAAGTCAAAACTCGCCCTGACAAAAACTAAATCCTACGAATTTCATCAAAATCCCTTTAGCCATTTTGGAGAAGAGGCAAAAAGGTGCTAAAACCGACGTTTTTTCACCTATACTGATTCGAAATAAAAACTAAATCTAAACAAACTAAATCACTCGCGACGAAGTTGTGGAAACCCATTTCAAAACGGAAGTTAGTGAAGAAAACGCTCGTCTATTTCCACGAAAAATAAAGAGTTACAATGTTAAATCGATTTCGACGGTTAGGCCATCATTAGTAACTCTACTAACTAACTAGTGACTCCTCATTTTTCGTGGGAATAGACAATGTTTATTCACTAATTTCCGTTTTCCTATATTGATTTTTTTATGCCCCTAAAAATGATGAATTTGTGTCTTGGTCAATTCAAAAGGTTAATTATTGAAAATAATAAATGTAAATGTTTAGGAGGAACTTTCTTAGTAATGAGCTCTACAACCGACCCCTGAAGTTCGTTCAAACTGAAATTTTTCTTGCATAGGTACTTACTCGTATTTCAATCAATTCTAAATACAGCTTCACTACGTTTGGCAATAAGTTGCGAGTGACTCTCAGGTAAAACCTACTCCGGGAGTTCACTCGTCCTGACGTCAGACCTGTAGGATCATTGTGCTATTGTGATCCTAATTATGGTAGCTTAGGTATAAGTAGCTAGGTCGCCTGTACCGAGATAGAATGTGATGAGCACACATTCCGGGTTGAGAGGTTTCTTACATTTCCGCAACTGTGACATCGACAGCGCTGGGGTAGTTTTGGCGTTTTCGGGAGCTAGCACAACGGGCCTTTTAGGCTACTAGGCATAGCACACAAAGGATTTAGAATCGCTCACTTTAATGAAAACCAACCAACAAAGTTGTCTCTGTTTTAAATGTATTGAAAGGCGAACAAGTTGGACATTCTGTTAGCCAAATTAGTGGGAGTCTTTCAGTTCACATCAAAGTCGAATGTACTAAGCTGATAAGGAACTTGCCATGAATTTCATGGAGTTGATAAAAATGATGTGAAAGTTTTAATAATGATTTTTATTTGTTTTGCTTTGTGGGGCTAGTACTTTATAAAGCCTCCCCTAGCAACATTAATATTGATCTATATGTGAGCTGAGTCAACAGAAAATGCATCACTTGGATTTCGCTATTCCTTAGGCCACAAGTAGCTGGACAAGAGAAGCAATAAAATGTGAGAGGACGGAATTTTAAGAATAATAGTATCTAACGATTTACTTATTCTCAATACATTTCTGCTAATAACAATAAGATCAAGTAAACGTTAATTGGAGCTACATTAGACACTTCACCTGAATAATGAAGGAATAGAATTCTTGAACTTCTCTGTCCAAGGGTATCCCAGTTGTTTTTACGGCACCACTTACAGGTCCAATAGTGAATTGTGGGTGAGGATTGAGGATTGAGAACACAACATGGTCGTTGAGCAGAGTTCCTTTGACGCTAACAACAGCAACAGTGATAGATTGAGTACTGTTTTCAAGTACTGCACCAAGGTATATTTTCTTCTCAAATGATAGCCCATTATCTTCATAGTTTTGAATCCATTTGATGTTGACAAGCCTGAAAGCATTCATTAATTTTGGGTAAAACAGTGTGTACACCACAATAGTGTGGGGCAAAAGTCATTTGTAGAAGTCGAACGAAAGGTGAATGATTGTAGTTGTTTATTTTATTGATTCATTGAAAAAAAGTTGCGAGGGATGTTATTTTCCTTCTCAACACTTCCCGGAAAGGCTGTGTAGCACCAAGATACATAAAACAAGAAAATATAGATCTTATGATGTAGGTACTCCTTCTCACCTTCTAGCAATGTCTTGGAGAGTGAAAACAACAGAAAAAAATAGAAAAGTGAAGTCAGTTGATCCGATGTCCGGTTGAAGCAAAGCCTTATTATTTATATTTATATTTTTGTTTTTAGGTATTTATTTATTTGCTCTGATCAATTTATGTTATAGCAAAGGGGTTATAATATTTATCGTTAAAATGCACGTAGTTGACGGATAATACACGTTCAATAGTAGGACCCCACCATGATTTCAGTGTAGCACGTACTACGATGGTAATAGTTAACAGCAAAAAAGATTTGAACCAATAATAATAATACATTATTACTCAAATACACAAATTCAAAAACAGACATAATACACAGTGAACAATATAAGTAAGAAGTTATAAACAGCATTAATATAAATTTTAGGGGGATAATTTAATGATCCCACATCAGGGGAATACCAGAAGGTCCAGAAGTTATAAAGGAAGCATCCTGCTTATGTAGCTGCAGAGGTACTGGAGGGAGCTGGGGATGAACAAGTTTTGTCCCCTCTCCAGGAGTTTGTGGACTATCGGAAGCCACCATTGAGTGCTCCCAGCCACAACCCTGGTGAGCCAGTGGTACCCCCAGCCCCTAACAGGGATTCCTTGCACAGCATCATGTACAAGCAGGTGTTTCATGATGAGGTGTATAAGTGCGGTGTCAAAAACTCCACGTCTACTGGACCTGATGGTATTTCTACCACTGGAATAAAGCATCAAAGAATGTCAAGCTGCTCATTCTCAACCTTTTGCTTTTACCGGGAAGAGCCCCAAAGTTGGCCAATGCCCACAGTTTTTATTCCAAAGAAAGGGGTTTGTGGACCTGGAGGCTACCGTCCGATCTCTACATCGCCTGTAGTTTTTCAGCCACTTTCAAAAGATTCTGGCATCCCGCCTCGCTGGTGTAACGACCAGTAATGTCCAGAGAGTGTTCTGGGCAGGGGATGGCACAGCGGAGAACTTGAGAGTTCTCCAAACTGTAATTTTGCTGGACTTCATCAGAAAGCGACAGCTCCATCTTGTCACTCTGGATGTTGCTAAGGCCTTTGTTACTGTAAGCCATTTTGCCCTGACTGATTGCCTTCGTGGTGTGAGGCACCTGCGCGTTTAATTGAGTAAGTGCCCAGCCTGTATCACAAATGTGTGACTGTCCTCGAGGCACATGGCGAGATGTCAGGGGATATTATGATTGTGTGCAGGGAATGCCAGGGGGATCCTCTGTCGCCACTCCTCTTTAACCTGGTCGTGAATACGGCTTGGGTAAGCTTCCATCTGAAATAGGGTTTGATCTCGCCCCTGGGGTGCGAGTAGGTGCATTGGCTCATGCCAATTATGTCATCCTACTTGCTGAAACCCGTGAGGGCTTGCAGATCGTCCTCAATGCCTTTGCTGAGCAGCTAGCCAAGTGTGGTTTGGTGGTTAACCCAGTAAAGTGTGGGTTAATCTCCTTGGTCCCGTCGGGTCGCAAGCATCAGGTGAAAGTGGTGGATGAGGAGTGTCTTGTCATCAGAAAGTAACCCATCCCCACCTGATCCGTGCTGGAGGTTTGGTGGTACCTCGGAGTTGATTTCATGGGTGTGGCCACCATTGCTGCAAGCCATGTGGACCTTGGTGAAGCGACTCGTTCGCACATACTTACTGCCGAAGCTAACCTATGGACTAGTCTTTGGCAGGCTTACTGTGGGGAGGCTGCTTGAGTTAGATCGTGAAGTTCGCTCTGCTCACTGTGCTAGGCTTTCCTCGTGGTATCCTAAGTGCCTATAACCGCACTTGTCAAGTCCGGTGAGCTCGGTATTGTTTCTCTCTCTCAGCCAGCATCCCATCTGTACACTGCTAGCGCCTGCTTGCCCTTAGGGGCTTGAGCTGGGAGGTTGCTGCACTGCTACACACCTGGGCTTTGTCAGGCAGCAGTTGTTGTGGTATGACTAAGCAACACCAAAGTGCTCCGAAACCCAGCTCATCTGCTGAGTTCCCTGCTGCACTGCATTAGTCAGTTGATGGTAAAGAACTCTGACAGTGCTCTGATTCCCCTATTTCTTCCCAGTGGGTATAAAGGGCTTCAGAAGGCATTGGGGTTTGCAACTATCACCATATCCACACTGTCCGGGTGGCTACGCTAGCCAGCTCTGTGAGGTGTTCAAGAAGTGGTCGCAGGATGGTAGACACCCTTTGCCGTGCCTGCCAGGGTAAAAATGAAAATCTGTATCATGTGGTGCAGTAGTGTCCTCGGACTCATGGTCGCCACCACATCCTACCTCATGATGCAGTTGACAAGCAGATAGCAGGGGCTGTGTTATCCTGTTGTGGCTGTATGACATACCGAGTGACCGAGGCAAGAAGCCGGATATTGTTGTCATCAAGCCCGATGGGTCTGCCATCATCCTGGATGTCCAAGTTGTCAGTGGCAGCTTAGATATGGAGCAGACCTAGTGGGCTAAGATGAGCAAATATGATAGAAATTACCTTAAACCAAAAGGAGTGGCGACAAATAACATCAAGGTCATGGCCGGGACCGTATCATGGCGCAGGGTGTGGTGCCGGGAAAGTGCCTCGGAGTTACTCAAGTTGGGCATCTCAGCGGGAGTGCTCCGCTTGTACCTCAACTGGTAGTCATTTTATAGGGGCACTTCCTTTCATCCGACTCTTCCTCCTCCTCTTCCTGCAACTTCCTTCATCCCTAGAGCCAACCTGGGCGTCCTCCCCACTTCTTTTATTTATTTTGAAATTTAATGGTGTGCCCCCTTTGCCTTTGAGGTGTTTTGTAAAGGAAAAAAAAAAGTGTGTGTGTGTGTGTGTGTGTGTGTGGGTGGGGTACGGTAACTGTCAATTTTTTTTTTATCTCTTCAGAGCTCCTTCATATCCCTACCCAAGTCAGGGTCATAAGTCCCCGCCATCCAAACCAGGAACCCTCTGGGTAAACAGAGGGTGGCAGAATGTCCCTCAGGCAATTATTATGGGAGGAGGCCCAATGGCAGGCGAGGTTCTAGGGGAGGCGCTAGGGGGCGCTCCAGGCAGGGTTATCGGCCATCCTCTCACTTCTTTTCTTCATCATCATCCTATGCCTCCTCCTCGTCCACTGCCCCAGTGAATGCCCACCACTGTGCCCACTGTGAGAGCCTTCAGTTTCAAGCATGGCCTCAATGCCCACATCTGGCAGAAGCATCCTGTTCAGGCCAATGCTGCGATTGATATAGAGCGAGAGCGGCCTGGGTATGATTCTGAGGATTTGCGGAGAATTGCAGTAGAGGAGGCAGAGGCTGTGTGCAATGGGGTTCATCATATTAATGTATGTTTGCAACATACTTTCTCCGCGCATCTCCTAGAGGCGTGGGGCAGCAGCCTTCCATTCTGCAATCCTCCCCCGGGACCTCCCATCTTCTTGAGGACTAATGTAATGAGGCCCATTGTGGCCAAGCAGATTGCAGGCGAGTTGGGCAACCTGCGGTTAGGATGTCGAGAGGGAGAGACTATATCACATGCCGAGTGAACAGGGCAAGAAGTAGGATATTGCTGCCATCAAGCCCCATGAATCTGCAATAATCCCGGATGTCCAGGTTGTCAGTGGCAGTGTGGACATCGAGCAGACCTGGTGGGCTAAGTTAAACATATATGACAGAAATGACCAAGTAGCAAGCAATTTCCGAGCTAAAAGGAGTGGCGACCAACAACATCAGGGTAACGACGGTGACCAGGTCATGGCACAGGGTGTGGTGAGGGAAAAGTACCACGGAGTTACTCAAATTGGGCATCTCGAGGGAGTGCTCTGTGGTAATACCACCCGTGTCCTGAGGGGTTCTTACTTGAACTGGTGGTCTTTTTATAGAGACACTTCCTTCCATCCCACTCTTCCTCCTCATCCTTATGCAACTTCCCTCATCCCTAGAGCCGAAGATGGGTAAACCTGGGCGTCCTCCCCACTATTTTTTGTTATTTTTCGGTTTAATGGTGTGCCCCCTCCGCCTTTGAGGGGAGTTCTACAAAAAATTTGGGTGTGTTTCATTCCAGACAATAATTCTCTTTGGGATTGACGAAAAAACTCCGTTCTTGCACCAAAAACTCAAGCTCTCCTAATGGAAGGATGGGTTTGTTGACCAGAACTTTAAAAAGTCAAATTTATATATATAAGCAGAATTTCAACCAAAAAAAGTTTAGTAACAATGAACTAGAACATTAAAAAATTGATGCACAAAATTATGCTGAAAAATATACCTAAATTAAATTTCATGACTATTTGCGACAAAATAATAAAAACTGCAAAAAAAGCTACAGATCCAAGAACTTTTTTGAATTGCAGAAATTATTTAGAACTAGTTTTTCCCATAAAATTGGCAGTGAACAATTTTTTTACATTCAAAGTGCTCAAAATTCCGAAACAATATAACAAACATAATATAGCAAGATGACTTGAGAAAATTCGCTCAGACAATCAAGCTGCTAGACTGGAACTTTTCTAAATGTATCAATGCCTATCAATTTTATAATGTTGATAAGCGCCTAGATGCAAGGTAGGGGGCTACTTTTTTCATATCTCTGTTATTCATTCTCAGAAATAATTTGAGATCACAAACGACGCATTACTCATTACACATAAAATTTCATAAATGGTTCAATATATCATTTTGCACTTATGAATAACTCACGTTTCACTAGTGTATTTCCCATCATTAGCAGTAACCTTAAGTTCATGGATTGATGGACCGTTTGCCTTAGTTTTATCTTTAATGTAGATAAGACCAGCTCGCTCATCAATTGCATAAATCCCTTGACTGTTACCTTCTGAAATAGCATAACTCAAGCCTTCGTTGGAGCCTTCAAGATCTGCGTCCTCTGCATGCACCTGTGATGAAAAAATAAACAGTCAGTACCAACTATAAATGAATTAGTCAGTTACAAAAAAGACATCATTAAACTGACTGCAGATCTTTTGACAATACTAAGGGGGTTAAGATAGTAACTGAATTTATCGTAGGCATTGTGGCAGAAAGGTTAAAGGAAGTTAAGTACAACTCTGATAGAAAAATTGAAGTCAAGAACATAAAAATTATTCACCACTCTCGCCAATTTTAAATTTTTTCAATGTCCTGGTGAATATTTTAGGACCTACCTTAGCCACACTAACGTCATCAAATGTAGGTAGTAAAACAGTGGAGTTATACACTTTCTGGTTGAAGATTGGTGGGGCATCGTTGACATTTACCACAGTCAAGTTAATTGTGGCTACTGTATCCGAAGTGAGCTTTGGTACACCTTTATCCACTGCGATCAATGGTATAACAATTTTTGGAGTTTTTTCATAATCCATACATGATACAGTCCTCACCGTACCTGAAACATAGTTTACTATTTTACTAACTTCAATCATGACCAAACACTCTTCAAAAAGGAACCACAAGACACTTTTATTTACTAACAACTTTCAAGAATGAAAGCTGTAGGTACTTCATTCATATTGCACATGAACATAATATTAATAATAATAATTTTAATAATAACATAATTTAAATAATAATAGTTCAATTTGTCAAAAACATAAATGTGAGACAATTGTCATCAAACTAAAAATTAAACAACAAAATTAGTAGGCATCACAGGTCACCAATTTTATGGTTGAAAGGAGAAGAAGAAAAAAGTGTCATTAAAATTTAAGGAGAATAAAAATTAAAAAAATTATGAAAATAATTATAATTTATAGTACCTAAAGAAGAGAGCTTTATGTATTTTATAATTTATTTTATTATAAAAATTGATAAAATAAAGATCAAGTTAGGAACAATTTAATGATGATAATGCAATGTTTTAAAAATCCTCAAGACTACAGTTCAGCAGTTAACAGTTCACGTTTCTTGAATGCAGCTTGCGAGAGTCGACAGATATGTTCAGGGAGATGATTAAACAGACGAGTCCCAAACTGGATGGGATTCGACGATTGTGAAGTAGCGAGATGGGCAGGAGGGGGACACAATTTGTTCCTATTCATCATGACGGTCAATACCACGCTCTATACTCTCAAGCTTTTGATGAGCATAAACTAGGTAGGACAGGGCATATACACTTGGAAGGGTGAGGATGTTGAGCTCTTTGAAACGGCTCTGGCAACTGTTCTACCATTCAAGGCTCTATAGTATACGAATCGCTTTTTTCGATAGCTTGTAGATGCGATTGGGATTTGCAGAGTTCCCACAAAGAAGCACGCAATATGACAGCCAGCTGTGAAAACAAGCATGGTAGACATTTTTAAGGACATCAGAGGAAACCAAGCTTGACAACCTCCACAGCATGAAAATGGATGAACCCAGTCTAGCACTCAGCAACTCCACATGACAAGCCCATGAAAACCGGCTGCAAAGCACTAGAACTAACAGCACCTGGGACTTCCGAGCCGACTCATTTACTGTTGTGACAATTTATTTTTACGGATCCATGATTCCCTGCAAAAGTTGGCCATTAATAGATTTGAGGCATTCCATCCAATTGTGCAAAGTGTCCTTTGCTCAGCCTCTAGTACCGAAGGGGAATGAGGCGAAGTTGATTGCTTCGGCCACGCCTGCAAAGCACTTGAACCGACAGCACCTGAGACTATGTTATAATATTAATTCTAATTGATCGAAAATAATAACAGACTTACCAATAGCAATGCAGTATGTATTTGATGGATGCCATATTCGGCTTTGTCTAGTCCTTTTCTCATGGTATCCCACCATTTTTCCCCCCTTGTGGGATGGAAGGAATTTGGGCCACTAGAGGGTTCTTAATAATCATACAGAAATGAATTAATTAACTAAGAGCGGAGCAGTTGATGACAGTCTGTCCGCGACCGTGAACCGATACGCTAGTGGTACTAGCGGATTCTTCTGAGCATAGCCAAAGATTAATGGTACTCTTGATCCTCACTGAATTGGAAGCATCCCAGAGGGCTACACAGATCTGGTTGGGGATAGCCACATTTATGGCTTCGACTATGGCTAACAGAGCCTCCGAACCTGTTGTTTGCGACTTAAACAATTAGGCATCCGCCTGAGTGGCAAACGCAGGGGAGCACTCAGTAAGACTCGGATCCAGCTTCAGGGGAGCAAAGTCACACCATGGACTGAAGGTTCTTATTTTTGCTGAAGCTCCGTATAGAGTGTACAGTTTAACCCATGCTGCATACCCTGACGACATTTTTTGCTCAAAGCAGGATGAACGAAAAGCCGTCCCCCCCCCCCCCCCCCATGACACCGACCCCCGTCATGTCCTTTAGATGAGAGGAAAGGGTCGGAATGTCTGACAGCCCGAGTTGGCTGAGAATCGGCCTCCAAGTCATTGATAACAAAGCCGAAAGGGTAAGGGAAGCAGCAAGTTGATTACATCGAGCTTTTCGTAATCCCCGTTGTGGTCTCACATTATTTTTTGTATGATTTGGAATGGCAGCATTGTAAATGAGACCTTCTCGATCGTTTTTTTTTTTTTTTTTTTTTTTTTTCTCCTGCGAGCCCGAACCCGGACCGAATCAGAGGACTCGTCCAGTTTAGAGCAAGGCCTAATGTTGGGGCTTGATCAATGCGTCTATTTATGTGCCTTCTTCCTTGATTTCTCTAGCAGGAGAGACAAAGAAATAGTCATCGTGAAGTCTCGATCACTCGCATGAGACGGACTTAAATAAAAATCAGCCTCAGCTGACTTACCTGTGGACCCAATACCCACAACGTGTGGCTCTTGTGCTTCGAATCCATTGGCCCCGACAATTGATATGGAATAAAACGACCGATGATAGGATAAAAAGCCAAAAAATGGGAGAAAAAACAATTTTTGGTAAGAAAATATTAAAAAAAACAACAACAATGGTGAAAGTAGGAGAGCAGAAAGTTAGTCGCACGCGGTGAAAAAAAGAGTGGGAAACCAGCTCCCCAACATGACGAGGCGATGGGGATGCAGGATGACCAACACAGGAGAGCAAAACTTCCGTTTTTATTTCGAAAAACGTACTTTCTCGGGTTTTTCAAATATTTGCTTTAAAAATTACCGCACGCTGAGTGTAAACATGTCAGCTGCATAAGTAAACAGTCTTCAACAAAGACCTTACTATAACTGAGTAAGTAGCGTTCTTTTAGAACAAGAATTCACTAGATCACCAACATCAAGAAATAGATCTCAACTAGGTAATTCTAATAACACTAGAAGGCGTCATAATAATAAATGTTACCTGTATTTGGGTCAATGTGGAACATTGATGAGAGGTTCTTTGTGAAAAACTGATAAGTAAACATTGAGTTTGTATGTTGATCTTGATCGACTGCTTTTGGTACCAAAGGCTTTCCTTCTTTGTCCAGAAGAAAGGAGCCCACATCTGCGCTTTCCAGAATCCAGGCTTGCAAATTATTGTTGACAAAAGTGGGTGGGTTGTCGTTCAAATCAAGAACGTATATTGTAACAGTACAGGTGCTCTTTCCTCCAAACTAGAACAGTATAATATAGAACAGTTAGCTCAATACTTCAAAATAAAGAAGAATAATGTAGTTGAATGGATTACATAGTTGCAGCAATAAGCTCATACACGCCAATTGGTCTCCCAAATATTTTGTTCAACACATCTCATTTATATCTAACTCCTAACGTTTAAGGGAGAGAGAAAATATATATTTTTTTAGTCAAGAAAATATTTTCCCACCTGCCATTCTTACAGTGTCTACAAGTTTTCCCTTGACTTTAACAGTAATAAATGATTAAATTATGAATGTAGTAAACTATCTCATTTAAGGTAGTATTGGTCAGCATAATTTGAAATTTAATATTGGGTAATGCAGACATTCGTATGTACACCAATACATCCAGTAATAATCAATGTATTTATTATGAAATAATTGAAAAGGATAATATACATTTAGAATTCGAAAAAATGCTCTTTACAAAATCTTTCAGATACATTTTCTGAGGCAAAAAATATGCTGCTCTTTCTTTGCTTCTCAATTTATTAATTTTACACACACTTTTTTGTTTTTAATAGAAAACTCCCCTCAAAGGCGAAGGAGGCACACCATCAGCTAGCCTAGCCAAGAGAACACATCAGAGCGAACTTCACAAATTAATTCAAGCAGCCTCCCTGCAGAAAGCCTACCAAAGACAAACCCATAAGTTAGTTTTGGTAGTAAGTGTTTGCGAAAGTGGCGCAGCTTCTGCTGTGACTTCATGGAGCCTTGGTGGCATGAGCTAGTGCTCTACTAAGGTCCATAGGGCTTCAGGCAATGGTGGTTACACCCATGAAGTAAATATCAAGGTACCGCCAAACCTCCAGCACCGATCGGGTGGGGATGGGAGACTGTCCTATGACAAAACACTCCCCATCCACCACCTTCATCTGATGCTGGCGACCCGACGGGACCAAGGAGACTAACCCACACTAATCTGGGTTAACCACCAAACAACACCAGGCTAGCTGCTCAGCAAAGGCATTGTATTAGAGATGACTTTTCGATTTGACTTGTAATTCAACAGTGAAAATATGTGATGTGTAATTTTTATCAACTATAATTTAAAGGCTTCCAACAATTACCCACCAGAAAATACTGGAAGCATTAGTGCCTCCGCAGCTGATTAGTATTACTACTCATTCACACTAGATATTTGAATTTTATTCGTACCATACTGAAGGATGAGACAGTTAAATTGTAACAGTCTTTACGTTCTCTATCGAGGTTATTATTGAGTGTCAGAGTTCCAGTGGTTGGGTTGATGACAAAGGACTCATCCTCGTTTCCATTGGCGATTTCGAAAAGAAGTCCCCATCCGTATGCCTCCAACTGCACCACAAGCGTTCCAATAGGGCTGTTCTCATAAACTTCTGCTGATACTTCAGTATCCGCAAACCTGTAATTATACGAGGTTTTATATTGAGCAAATTTGTGTCTTATTACCGCATGCTCTGCAACAACAGAAAACAAACCTACTACAGTTAAACCCTTTGATGAAATATGTTGAAATAGTCTGTGTTTCCGATTTTACGTATCCCATCACCAGTAGAAAAATATCACAAGAAAACACAACGATTTTTCAATCTAATCAGACTTTGAAACAACTACGAGAAATACAGAAATTCCCGATATCAGTAGAACCCCAATTATGCGCGAAATAGGATGGCAAGGGTGCCGCGGATAGCGAAAATCGTGGATAACCCGAAAACACGAAAAGAAGGAATAATAATAATAATAATAATAAAATGAAGAAATCAAAACTTAAACTCATGGTGGCCGCATTCTATACACAATGATGTTCCCTAGCAAAGCGCCCCGCGGTTCCCAGTCATCCAGTTGCTGGGATGTGGAGAGGAAGAGACTTTTATTGTAACTCTTTAATTTCGTGGAACTAGACAACGTTCTTCTTTAACTTCCTTTTTTTATTAAAATGGGTTTCCCCAACTTCGTCGCGATTTATTTAGTTCATATGAATTTCCAAAGTTGAACCTCCATCTGCTAAGTAGGAGCCAGTCGTGTAAGACGGGTTCCCTCCTTCCTCATCCTCCCAATCTTCTTCTACTTCTCTTTCTAATAGCCTACCATTTCCCTATCCATGAAAAACATAAATTAGAATGTTATAAAGACAGAAAACTCATAACAAAGATGAAAAACAATAAATAATGATGAATAATGATAATTAATAATGATAATTAATGAATAATGATGAAGAGATACATCTTGGAGAAAAAAATTCAACAGAATGTGAACAGACAGTGGGGATCAACTACAGTTGATCTCCAACATCCTACAATATTACTTTAATAAATACAAAAATCGATTGGAATATTGTGAAGAGAAGGTAATTATTTGTTAAACTTACTTGGTTATGACCTCGGCAGCTGACATCACCAGAATATGTACAGGTAAGGTGTTGTGGAGGGGGATGGCACCTGAGTCACTTGCTTTAACCACTATCGTGTACTCGAGTGGGTCAGAGTGGCTGATCATTTTCCCAAGGCTCACATCACCAAGAAGTGGATCAATTTTGAACTTACCACCATCATTTCCTATACAAACCATGATGATATTGAAAAAATGGCATAGCATAAAAGCTATAGAAAAGTAAAATGTATCATTGATTAGTGAAATCCTGGCAAATTTCCCTACAATATTAATGATTCTTCATCAATAAATATGAGATCAGATTGCAGAACCTGGTCATGGCATTGTGCAGGAAAAAACGCGAATGAATTTGTTTAACTATTGTGTCCTTAACTGCCATAAGGTTTGATTGCACTGATCACCAAGCTGAAAAGAAACAGTTTGTAAACATGTTTGGCCAGCAGCAGAGGCTTTTGTGATAATGTCTGATTGTCTAATATCCAAGGTAGTTCATTTGCAACATCCAACTAACCGCTTAGCGTTGCTTGGTTGGTGCTACCATCAACCTGCTTTAAAAGCTCAATTTGACTCCCAGTTGAGCACCATTTACCATTTCCTCCTATTACGGGGCAACCTATTCACAAGTTTCAGACACATTTTAATTTCCTTTGCATTTTTATGTTTTACACTTGCAATATGAATCTCACTTTGACTTCCATGGGACACCATCTATCACAACCCCCCCCCCCCCCTTCCGTTTTCTCTGTTCTTTCCTCAGGGAATAAGGAGATGGGAAAGGGGGGGGGGGGGAGGAACACCACCTACCAGGGGCTCAGGTGGCTTTGGAGGCACAGGGTACTCGTACTACACAGGGCCCCTGCACAAGCAAGTTGTGTACCACTAGCCGGGATTTTTTGTCTGGGACTTGCTTCTGAGATCTCTCTTGCACTTTCATCACCTCCCCTAACCAGCAGGTGAATGATATCTTAAATTGGCTGCATGAGTACACAGTCTTCTACAAAGACCGTACTATTATTACTAACTCAACTTACATTTGGGAAAGATTGAGCGCAATTATAGTAGGTTGAGGAGTAGACTGTTTAGTGCCCACCCTAGGCTGGCACCTTTTTTCTGCAACACCCAACGATCTTTCAACTAAAGTGAGGACACGTCCTCCCAACATGGTGGAGCGTGGGGAGGCACACGGCAGCCAACACAGGAGAGCGATACTTCGGTTTCTTTTCAAAATCTGCATTTCCGCGGGTTTTTTCAAATATTTTTCCTGAAATGTCACTGCACGCTATGTGTAACATGTCAACTGCATAAGTAAACAGTCTTCCCTTCGACCTACTATAATTGTACTCAATCTTTCATGAAGGTAAGTTGAGATAGTAATTATGCAGAATGATTCGTTTGCGCGAATATAATTTTTTTTCCACTCCCCGCCCATGCTATGAACACTTATCCTCCTCACTAAATAATATTCAACAGACATTGAGAGCATCTTAAATTTTGCTATAAAAACCAAAAGACCATCCACAATATACTTGCAAATACGAAGGATCCGAACCCAAAAGACAGGGAACGCAATCTTGTTTATCAAGTCCCCTGTATTTGAGGGGACACATTGAGTGACACATGCTATGCAAATTTAATCCATTCAAATCTTGACAAAATTACAACTACCAGACACACCAATAATTCTCCATGAAAGAAACACTCCCTAGAATAGCAGTGCCGCATATACATCCATTTAGGTACCCATAGGTAGTGCTGGTACCCTGACAATAGCAACGGCAAATCCTCTAACAGCCTAATTAAAAAAAAAAAAAAAAAAAAAAAAAGTATCAGGTAGGCCTTATCCCCGACAAAGCTCACTTCGTGTTAGAAGTCACTGGGTGTACAACGCTCTGAACTGCAGTCAAGTTTTATAATTACCTGTTAAGTGAAATGATGCAATGCAATTTCTAACACAATTAATGTAAGTTTTTTTTCATATTTCTACATTATTATCGTGCAGGTACTTAATTAGCTTAAACAAAGCATCCAAACGTACGAAATGTTGGTAACACAAGCCTCTGTTATTAATCGACTTAACCTCATCAAACAACCGAAATCTCCGATTTCAATTATATATATATATATATATACTAGCCGCTCCGGCTCGCTCCGCTCGCCTCCACGTCCAGCCGGGGGGCAAGCCCCCCGGACCCCCCATTAAATTGCTCGCTTCGCTCGCAAAGTGTGGCTGTATACATGGAATGTATTACAATTGAAACATGTAGGGGATGTTGCTCGCTTCGCTCGCAAACGGTAGATCTCTAAGGGTAGGTTTAACTTCTGTGGGGGATGCTGCTCGCTTCGCTCGCTTGAGGAAGTTATACTGCCCACCCAACTTGGCAGACGTTAATTAAAATAGAAATTAAAAATTTTGTCTAAAAAATAAATTTAGGGGTGGACTACCCCTAACATTTAGGGGGATGAAAAATAGATGTTGGCCGATTCTCATAGATACCGGATAAGCACAAAAAATTTCATCAAAATCGGTCAAGCCGTTTCGGAGGAGTATGGCAACGAAAACTGTGACACGAGAATTTTATATATTAGATCTTCATATATAAATAAATAAATATATATATATATATATATATATATATTATATATATATATATATATATATATATATATATATATATATATATTAATTGCTATGCAATTCTTAGGCCGACCCCCAATAATTTTTTTAAAATGTCCACTTTTTTTGTGTAACGTTTTTTGTCCCGAGATGGGAAGCGAGAGGTCGTGGGTTCGAATCCCGGCCAGGCCTGAAAAAAAATTTTTTTTTTTTTTCTCGTGAGACGAAGGTTGTGGGTTCGAATCCCGGCCAGGCCTGAAATTTTTTTTTTTTTTCTCGTGAGACGAAGGTTGTGGGTTCGAATCCCGGCCAGGCCTGAAAAATTTTTTTTTTTTTTCTCGTGAGACGAATTGCATAGCAAATTATCCTCGTTTTCTACACAGTAGAAAAGAGAAAAGATCCGGCGAGGCGCGAAGCGCCGAGTATAGAGTAGGGGGGTCCAGGGGGGCGAAGCCCCCCTGGCGGGGTCAAGGGGCGGAGCCCCTTGCGAGGCCCGAAGGGCCGAGTTATATATATATATATATATATATATATATATATATATATATATATATATATATATATATATATATATATATATATATCTTCTGGCACAGATGTGCAGTGAAAATTAAAACACAAATAAAGATGAAACTCACAATTGTTGTTAATATTTCGGCGATTGCCTTTTTCAAAATGAAGAGTAGAGTGTAGAGTATATATAATATATGAAGAAGCGCTAAACTCTAGGAAACGTTTCAAAATGCGTCAAAAGATTTCCATAAAGAAAATAATGAAAAAAAAAAAAAAAAGATTTTTAAAAATTTTTGGAGCCATTCCAATAGTTTCATTTTCTAAGAAAATTCTCTGAAAACTTTGATGGATCATAATCACTCCAAATGGTACACTCCAAACCCATAATAACCCCAATCTACGTTAGGTATTTGGTTAAAAGACTCTTCCTTCTCTCTGTTAGTACAACAGACATCATACTTTACTTGGAGACAGGATGGAATCATGTTCAAACATTAAAGCTGCACTGAAAATATATTCACCTCAATCAATATGACACTTGTTCTGCAAATGGTTGTTACTCGCAAGATAATAATGTGGTGCATACCTGATATAATGGAGTACGATATGGTCCCATTTTCCATTAGGTCATGATCTGATGCCATCACGGTAAGTAATCTAGTTCCAATCAAGGACGACTGATATATTCTTGCTTCAAGTGAATCTACATTGAATAGTGGCATATGATCATTAACATCTCTAACCTCAATTGTGATTCTGGTGAAGTTTTTCTTTGTGGGAGTGCCACTGTCGTGAACCAATATGGTTAGCATGTGAGATGCAATAGTTTCCCTGAAAAATAGCATTATGATTAGCTAATTGCACTGTGTTATGGTTAACTGGAGTCAAAGTATCTACCAAACTTTTCCCAAGATGCACAGGAAGAGCTACTGAAGGTCGTAAATATGTTTGTGTTTGCGATTGCTAATATAAATACGCCTGTCTACTTGGCTACAGCTGTTTTCCCCACATGCTGGTGGTACCCCTGGGGGTCTCCCTCCCTCTCTCCTCATTTATCAACGCTTACGCTCTTTCCTATGCCCACCTTGAATGGTCCCAAGAAGTTCAAAATGCTGCAGCTTCCGAACACGCAAAATACGATACTGCAGCCAAAGATTTGAGAGCTTCTTACACCCTACTTGTGCCTGTGACGGATGCTTGGGCAAAGAATTTGAAAGGTTCCAAATGCTAATGGCCACAGTACCCTCGAAGAAATGGTCCCACCCCATACTCATAGATGGCTGCCTGGGTGAGAATGAAAACCCAGTTTTCGGTCATCTGAGCAGTGGCCAACCATATTAGGGGGCACACGGCGGTAATTCCACTGCCTGGGTCTTGAGGAAGGGGCAGGACTCCAGTTCTTGGATGGCTAATGGAGTAATGTAGAAGATGGGGCGAAAAAGACAAAGCATGGACCAAGAGAATAAAATCACCAACCCTGTACAATATCTTGGAGGAACTGCACTGTAATTGTACGAGTATAATATTGGATATAACTATAACCAGCAGAGGCACGAGTACCATCCCAGCTACATACGTGATAATAAACCCAAACAACCTGGTGAGTCCTTAAGTTAAACATATCCTACCAACATAATACGAACCATATGCAACTTCCACTGGTACCTTCCCTCTTTATATTAAAGGCCGCTCCACTTAATATGTCCTATAAATAGCAAACATTTGCCTCACCATACCTCAACTATAAGTAAGTCAATACTTACCACATCTTAACTAGCTGCTACCCCCCAATTAACTATAATCATATGCCTGTCGATTCAAACTACCACTCTAGCACAATATTACTCTTGCTTTATTTTATTATAGTTCCCTGACAAGGCCCATAAAGGGTGAAAGGGCTCGGAAATAAAGATACTATATCTACGAGTACAAACATGAGGACTGGCCAAGTAAATTTATCGTCCCCTCACAACCCATTTACCAGAACCACTGGATGGCACAACCAAAACTTAATTATATATACTTTTTTTATATTTTTTCAGTGTACAAAGGACCTGGGCCCACCTAGCGTACACCCTTGGAGCAGGGCAGAAAGTTATAAACAAAAACATATCTATACATATGGATGTATGTTTTTGAACTGGCGAACACAGGAAAATTTTGGAAAACTTAAGAGGTTAAGATAGGGTTTCATGCATCTAAGTTATGAACATACAAATCATGTGGGTACCTGTCTAGAGGATTTACAACAGTAAGATCTCCTGTGCTGTATTGGAGGGCAAATAACTGCAAGGATTCAGCATTTTTGGCATTGTGAATTTTGTAAATCAACTTCTTGTCTACATCCTCATCCGTTGCGTTGAATGTGAACACAACGCTGCCCATTTCTGTAGTTTCGGGGATCGCAATGTGGTATTCATTCTCTGAGAATTTAGGGTGGTGCTCATTGATATCCAAAATCGTTACAAAGAGCTGAAAGATCATATTAAAATTTCTTACCAATATTATGTATAAAACTCTAATTTTTAGAGCATAAAACTATATATTTTAGAACTATATTTTGGATGGTATCAATGCTTTTGCAAGACAATGCAGACAAGCATAGCGTATATGTAACAAAGAGGAAATTCGGCCCAACTTTAGCCCCCTCCCTACCCCACCCTGTTGGTCAGTTTTCTTCGTATGTCCTGGGAGGGGCAGCTGCTCTGAGTAACCCGATGCCAAATTTGTAATGGTAGGATGATTCCAAGTTACCTGAAACAATGCGTCAAATCGCATGTTTTGGGACTTTCTTATTTCTTTCTTTATTTTATTTTATTTTTTTTTCTTCTTTCACCTGATTATTTACCCCACCATATCTTCCAGTTCTCCTGGACCGATTCAGACAGAATTTTGGATCTAGGCCACATTCATCATGAGGAAGTCCCTTTTGTAGGTTTCCCCCTTCTATGCTCAAGAGGAGGGGGATTATGAGGGAAGGGTGAGGGTGTTTATCCGTCCATCTGGACATCTGGCCAAGTGGGGGGATCATCCCAGGGAGTGGGGGAGATTTGTTCAGGGACCCCCAGAGAGTGGCCATAGATTGGTGGTGGGGTAGAGGAATGTTCAACCTGGGCATTATGATGGGTCAAGTGGGTGGATTTGTTCAGGGACCCCCAGAGGGTGGCCAGCAGATTTTAAAATTGAGGGTACACTGTGATACCCTGGGAAACTGTGGGAAGTATCCCGAACATTTAGAGAGCGAATGGGTGAGGGGGGGGGGGGACTAAAAGCGGTTGGATTTTGAAACTTGACGTTGGGTACACATGTCCAGCTGTGCGCGCCCCTACTGAGCTGAATTGTAACTACATTCCCCCATAGTCTTTTCGCACGAATAGGTTACCTTGAATGAATTGGCGCCTCAATTTTTGTTAGTCTATGTCCGCTGCTAAAATATAGATTAGTTGGACAAATAGATCAGAATGACTTGTATAGTTAGGTGGTCTGGATGCTCGCAAGCTCGCATCTCAAAAATACATAACATCAAGTAGTCAATCCATTAATAAAAATTCAGATTAGTTGGACGAATAGATCAGAATGATTTGTATAGTTGGTGGTCTGGATGCTCGCAAGCTCGCATCTCAAAAATACATTACGTCAAGTAATCAATCATTTATTAAAATACAGATTATTTAGAGAATAGATCAAAATGACGTGTTGAAGTATGATTTAAAAAATTTAAAATAATGACGTTTAAAAATGTTTCGGAGGTTGGATTTGAATGCAAAAAACACGTTGTCCCGTACATGGGATCGAACCCGGGTCACTCAATTTACAGACTATGGTATCCACTACACCACTCCAGCAATTGATGAATATTTACAAAAATTAGCTACCCATAAGGTAGCTAGCTTATTTCCATTGACAGTTGACGCTAGTTCAAATTCAGGTTGGTAGGAGCGCGCACAGCGGGACATGCTGTGCACCTAGTGTCTGGTGATTTTGAAGGGATCAACTCCTATGGAAACCACACCACCCTGGGTACACTGTGGGAGGTATTTTGAACAGTTTTAGAGGTGGCGGGTGGGAGAGGGGGGAATAATTCAAAGTGGTCGAATTTTGATTGGATCAACTCCTATCGACACCAAACCACCCTGGGTACACTGTGGGAGGTATCCCGAACATTTTCAGAGGTGGTCGGGGGGGGGGGGGGGGGGGGAGACCTAGGGTCAGCGGCGGATGCTCGAAGTCTTGAAGTTTATTTTTAGAAAATGAGCAACTGGGCAAGTGTTATATATTTTCGGACAATAGCCAATAATCTACTTGGTTGGCTGTTGACGAGCCAGTATACACTCCACTTCTTTACTCCAAGACAGCCAAAAACGTGTGATATCTCCCCAAAAAATATGCTCCACGTACAAAAGATGCCAAGCCACAAAATGCATGATATCATCCAATTCGTGCCAAGCAGACGCCTGTAGATGTGACGCTTATTGTTTTAAGTACTTTTACACAACCAACATTCTTATACTCATAATATACTTAGTCCCACTCCTAGGCTCTGCACATCCATAATTCTAAAATCTGTGTGAGCAAGTTTATGAGGTTTCATGGGAGTAAACAACCTAAGATTTCAAACACACTGATGGTAGGCATGTGTCAACTTCAGAATCACCTGAGTGTAGGCTGTATGAACTCCATCTGTAACGCTAATGGTGAGATTGTAGTTGGTTTCTGTTTCTGCGTCGACCGGTTTCGCCAAAAGGATAGTCCCCTTATCTTTTCCAATGACGAAATTACTTCCAGCATTCCCATCTAAAAACATCAGGTGGTTGTAATGCGATAAAAGGTTTAGATTTGGACTTATTCAATATAGGTGACCAATAGAAGCGAGGACCATAGAATTTCTGAATTATTGTTCAGATTATCTAAAAGTGCTAGAGGTAAGATCGAAAAGGGTGTTCCAAGGTTAGTAGATTGAGCATGCAAATAAGTCTAGGTGAAAGTTACAGCGGCAAACCTGGAACTCGCCACTAATATATTTAACAAACTGTAATATTAAAAGAGGATTGTAAATGTTACACCAGTCAGAGTATCACAGATGATAATTAAGGACAACTATGAGTTAAACGACATGTACCTGTA
Organism: Adelphocoris suturalis; assembly: GCA_030762985.1. Taxonomy (NCBI): domain Eukaryota; kingdom Metazoa; phylum Arthropoda; class Insecta; order Hemiptera; family Miridae; genus Adelphocoris; species Adelphocoris suturalis. Next base: position 109,353,772 of record CM061045.1, on the reverse strand, counting down.
ATATTGAAGTAAAGGGTGTCATCGTCCAAATCGCTTGCATGTATTATAGCCACCATATATCCGGGTAGGTCAGATTCCAACAGTTGAATGGCTTGATTTGGGTTTTTGATCACGGGGGAATGTCTGGAGGAGGAAGGAATGCCTTTCACCTTTATTGAAATCCTAGCTGTAGCATTTCTCGATGGCTTACCTCCATCCGTTGCCATGATCTGTGGATGAGTATCAATCAATCTCTTCACAATATGTACCACTTCATAATATATCATTATATCTCACAGATAGGTACAATAGCAATGATTGTGAAAAATTAGAGTGATCAGGGGCAACTTTGGGTTGTAAACAATTAAGAAGATATCGATTTTACTATTAGAAATAAACAGATTTAATTTTAAAAATTTAAATAGCTCAAACATTTTGGCAAACTGAATTATAAAATATCATTTCATTTTTTACACCACATAAATTTTTGTACCAAATCTAACCTTGATCGAGAATTTTAAAAATATAATAAAAAATAATAATAATAAAAAATAGCAATAAGTATTACGCTACAAACTATTACACAAAGGTTTTTTGACTGATTTTTCATTATAGGAAATTTTACGCTCATTCCGAATATACCACATGTTCTGTATTAGATAGGCCTTCTATGTATATGTATAAATTAAGTTAAAACTATCCGTTTCCTTTTTTTTTTACTTCTAGCCTAATGAAATTTTAGTAGATAGGCACTTACTTACTATGATGGGGCTAACTACTGAACAAATCCAAATGGAAAAGGTTTACATCGGTCTATAATTATTAAACCCCACGCATAACAGATCACCAAAACTTGGTGTTTCGCACCTCTCAAAAGGGTTCATTCCTTTACAGTACCAGAATCCCACCTTTCACGCTCCTTAGTAAATGTGGAAAAATTTTTAAGGAAAAAAAGAACGGAAAAAACAAAATGAAGGAGATAGGAAATGCAGTTTTTGTGGAGAGCCCAAACGCTACTGAAGAAAATAGTATGTACTACTGATTAAGCTTTCGTATACAAATCTGAGAAGAACTCACGATTAGGTACCTACCTATTTATTTACTTCACATTGTTTCCATAATTACGTCCCGATTTTTCTACCCAACTGCCACTAACAAAGGGAATGCGCAGTAAGTCTGGCGCCGATCTCAATGAAATATTTACTATAGTTTCTACATCGAAAATGAGTCCACAGGTATTTTGCCGTTTGAAAGAATGTTCCCTTGGAGCTTTGAGAAACATAAAAAAGGTCAAAAATTGGCTAAATTTAGCGTTTGCAAAACCAGTGTTGCTCCCACCTGTTTGAACCAATTTCAGTGAAACTCACACCAGTGTTTCTACATCAAAAAACATTAGAATGGTGTACAGGGATTCTCATATTTTAGTGCCATTAAGGCCAGAATGCAGCTAGTAAAATAGGGCTTAAACCATTACTACTAACTAAAGTGCCAACAAGCAACTCTAAAAAAACCAAAATATAATTTTTAACAAATAGGAATCGTTAGGCCTTCAGGAGAAATGACACTTTTGTTTTGAATGTACCCTACCCTAGCATATTAGGAAATTCTACAGAAAATCAAAAGTTGATTAAAGTGAATTAATTTGCATATTTATGTTATTGAAATTCGAAACGTATTGAACCTGGTACAAAATGAATTGTTTGCTTCACTATGGCCCAGTCTCTTTTGGTATATGGGATTAGTGGCTGGAGAGGATGAACATCAACACTCTTAGACTCTCTATTTATTCAACAGAAACTCTTAATCAAACTGCTTCTAAAAAGAAACGGAGGTATTCTATGACATCTATTCAACTAATTCAATGTGCATGTAGAACTCAATAGGTAATAAAAGTCTCCAAAGTAGTAGCATTCAAAAAAATATAATGCTTAGCAGATAGCAAAACAAGAAGCAGTGGGAAAAACTTGACACAAATTCCCTTCAGACTGACCAATTGTGGGAAGAGCTCAGTAATCTATAGGGAGAGTAAACTATTTAATGGGTTACCAATAGAAATCAGGAAGATTTGCACTGTTGCCTCCATGCAGGAGAGGGTTACTAGGCATGGAGGAAGGAAGGAGGTAGAAGTTGAAGAAGACGATGACAAGATAAGGCATCACTTCTTGGTGGGGTAACGTCACTGATAGAGGTGTGGTGTTTACGGGTTCATTGTAAGATAAATATAATAATCGAGTCGTGGTTGGATCAAGAAAGAGGTTCATTTTAAATTCGCTAAAACATATATACTGGTTAACATGAAAGTATTGCCAACATAAATTTATTAGTGTCTATGGATTAATTTCTTGTATGGATCTTAGAATTTCATGTTACATGGATCAGCATGGATACCACAGAGCTTCACTTATAATTCGGTGGTTCCAACGAATAACGATGATCTTGGTCAATTTAAGTGTGTCAAATAAATATGGATGGAGAAGGGGAATGTTTGATGATGAGAAAATTGAAGCGCAACGTGGGGGCATTCCGATTCCGACTGTTGAAAGTACAATACAGATCCCACAATTTTACCCCTTGAAATTTCGTAGTTGGTCTGTGTGAACCCTGTTCCCAATTCCGAAGTTTTGGTCTATGCTGTTGACTTTCCAGCCTAGCACTTTACCTGATGCACTGTACCTTAGGGTTGGTGCTGGACGAACTGGAGGTTGTCAGAAATGGCAGGTAGAGCTGTTGAGCTGAGCTCCGCACGGAAGTTCAGAATGGCTTTCATAAGGCCGATGACACATCAGCTGGCCAGCGCGAGGAAATTGAGGCCATAACCAGGCAGCTTGAAGTGTTGACAGAGGCCACTAGAGACATTCAGGAGGCAGTTTCCCAGTAGGTACCCTAGCCAGCCGTTCCATCCACCTTACACTCAGGGAGGGTGAGCAAACTCCACCTTTTGCTTACCAACCGGAGACACATTCACCCAGCACCCACCAGGAACTAGGTGTGGTGCGCCCATGCCTCCACCACATGGAGTAATATTGGGTACTGGACATTCCCTACCCTATCATTGTGGTGCACAGATTTTGGATTCAACCGGTGCGGTTGAATCCAAAATCTTTGCACCACAATGATAGGGTAGGGAATGTCCAGGTTGGGCGCACCACCCAAGGACCTAGGGTATTTGTCTAAGGTTGCTGGAATACATGTTCCACACTATTCAGGGGGCCAGGGTAAAAGCCTCGATGAATTCTTCTCAGCCATAAAGTATGTGCAGAACATGTGTTGATTGCCAAGGGCAGGTGGAAGGGGGCAGCAAGCACCTTCATGTCCCAGGAGATTCCTGTAGCACCAACAGCTACAATATCCAGCCACAAAAGGAAGTGGCCCAGGAGACTTGAGGGGGCCCACTCCAAATCATACTTCCTGGATCAGGCCTCTAAGGCACGCCTTCAGCCAGGAGGGGCTATTGAGGCATTTGCCAGTAGGATATAAGGCATCCTGATGAAAGCCTACCACCCAAAAAGTGAGGTAGTTCACGAATTGGGGAGAGAATACTTCCCAATAATGTAGCACAAGAAGTCCTTCGGTCCAAGTGTACATCTCTAGCAGATGCAGTGGCTAAAGCTGTGGATCTTGTAGAGGTTTTATCCATTGCAATAGCTTCATTTCTACGAACATGACCAGAAGTTATATACAAATAGGTGATGTATATAGGTAGGGGTGGATTCTCACCATCACGTTGTACTGGTGGCCTCTAAGTAAAGATCTCTGTGTGTAAATGATGCCAGTTTTAGAGTTTATCGAGAACTTTCCTTTTGTTTTGCTACCTTTCAGCGAATATATGAGATCGGAGTTATGACCTGCATCCTTGTCAGAAGCCAATATCTGAAAAAAAGAACAGAGTAAATTCCATATTATAAAGTAACTATATCGCTTCTTCTAAATGTTTCTAACTTAGAATGACCTGATTAAACTCTTGGCCTACATGAGTGAGTACTTTGTTACAACTTCCGGGGTTTTTTACATTTTTAGAACGTAACATACTTTATGTTTTACATCTGGCTATTTTTCCTTGATTAGCAATATATCTAGGTTTCTCATTTCTTTCATTGTCAAACTGTAATTCATTAACCTTGAGGAGAGAGAATATATTTATTTATGCATTTATTTACTTCATTTTATTTTATTTATTTATTTATTTGTCAGAGGCATTTCTCAATGAAAACAGGTTCAAATTGACTCCTCTTAAAAAGATGATCTAAGTTGGAAACCTCATGACCATAACAAAAAGCAAGTTTTGTTTAAAAATAAAAAAACTAAATGATAAAGAAGACCTATGGTAAAGCCCAGGGTTAGGTATGGACCTAACGCCTCCTAAGGTCCTAAGACCTTTAACGACTTTAACCTATGATAAAGTTATAGGTGATAAATGTATTTAAAAAACTGTAATTGCAAAACGAACTTTACTTTATAAAGGAGTTTGAAGCATACATGGGCTTACAATTGTACGAAACTCAGCAGTCTTATACTATCAGTATAAGAATCAGTGTACAAAATTTAAAACATGGTAAATAAACATCAAAATGAATGGTAAATGACAAAAATTTCCTTAAAACCTAGTTATCAAAACAGTCATTGTTACAATTGGTAGGCAAATGTACTTAAGAAGATATTTGCAAAAGCATCCTGTAAAAAGTTCAGGAACTGTGCTTGCTTTTATGTGATCGGGTCATTCTGAAAAAGAAAACGCCATATTAATATGAAATTGAAATGATTTAGTGGGATTAGGGTGGGTAATAGAAGAAAACATCATTTGGAAGAGAGCGGGAAAATTATTCCGTTGAAAAACAAGCTACTGATAAGGGAATCATGAGTTTGAGTCGTGTCACAAAGTTAGCATTTGATTCATGCAATTTTCACATTTTTATCCATATTTCACTTGAAAAATCATATTTTGTAGGATTTGATGCAGTATTAATGTGTCAAATAGATAGAAAACAAGGAAAAAATACTTACTTGTCAGCAAGAAGTTCCAGTTAGTAACAGGAAAACAAAGTTTGTCAGAGTTTCGAGCAACAGCAAAAGTAGGTTATTGGTGGAGATGAGGATATCCAATTCTTATCTCAGAAGGAAAAGATCCGTAAGCTTGTTGTGTTAACAAACCTAGAGACTGATATCCTATGATAATAATATAAACAATATTCTCAATTTTGTAAGTTATATTTTTACCTATTTGTTTCCTATATTTTCCGACCATCTGTAATACCTCAAAAGAATATATATATATATATATATATATATATATATATATATATATATATATATATATATATATATATATATGAAAAAATTTTAAACTCTAGGATTCGTTTCAGAATGTCTCAAAACCGATTTCAACAAAGAAAAGTTTCGAAAATTTTGATGTTAAAATTTTGGAGCCATTGCAATACCTTCATTTTTTAAGAAAATTCGCTAAATGTGGAAGTATGAGGGACTGGCAAAGGTTGAGGCGAATATGGAGGGGTGTATAAAATAGGCCAAGCTTTTGAGAGAATGGAGTGCTGAGAATATAGATCTCAAAAACTTAGCCTCATGGTTCCCCCACATTAATGTGGTGTTGAGGATCGCTCCAAGATTGTTAACAGATTGGTGGTAATGTATAGGGGAGTTACTAACTAGTAGAGGTGGGAGTGAAGAAGTGGCTATTGGATTCTTGTAGATTACAATGGCCTGACTTTTAGATGTATTCAAGACCAGACCATTACTCAGGCACCATTCGTGGATGGATGTTAGGTCCAGGTTAATTTGAGCTATGGAATTAGAAAGTGAAATGGAGTCCATTGGGCTATTTTTATAAATCCGAGTGTCATCAGCATATAAATGAAAATTCATTGTTGGATAACTTGAGGTATGTCCTTTATAAAAATAGAAAACAAAAAGGAGGACAGAACCGAGCCCTGAGGAAGGAACTCCTTCCAGAATCGAGAGGACCCTAGAAAAGTCACCATTCATAATTACAGACAGAATGAAGCAGAGCAAGGGAGATGACAGTCAAGTTGATGCCAAATAAAGTGAGGACTGTATGATGGCACACCCAACTTGGGAGACTACTTGAGTAAATTTGAAAGGGGAAGTTGGCTTAAGGCTGCTCTGCAAGATTCAGCCCTGGCAGTTATCACAAACCTCGGCTCCAACTCCTCCTTTCAAGAAATGGAACAGAACAAAGGTATGCCATGAAGGGAAAAAACACCTTTATATGCTTCAGCAGCGGGGAGGAAGCAAGGCCCAAATGAGGAGCTAACGGTGTGTGCTGCACAGTGGAGACCTTGGCAAGGTCAGCCTAGCCAGGAGCACTGCCAGTACCATGGCCCTTCAACAATTTTACGATGGCATAGGGTGTGTTGAACTGAAGAAAATGGTGTTAGCCTACCAACTACAACACTGCGAGGAGCAGTTGGATATGCATTGCAAGCAAAGGCCAACTTGGTGTGAGCTAATGTTGGTGTCCCTTGTCCATCAGTAGGGGTTGTAGAGAAAAGCAATAGGACGGCTGATGACAAGGTATTGGAGGCAGATGTGTAAGTGTTGAGGCCAAAGCAACTGCATCCAGCATTTTTAGAGGCACTCATATGCTGTAACTGCAATAATAACCTGGCTAGAAATCGTCCCACCCGTCTGAGGTCTGATGCCTTTGGACATAGTCCATTCCACTGCCCCATGACTAGCCAATCAGTAAATAGACCACGGTCATAGGAAAGGGGAAACCTTTGGCCCATATAAGGGGAATGAGAAGGAAGAAAAAAATGGAGGCCTGTCAGAGCTGATAAAGGTGGATGAGGTTAAGTTGGGCCAGTTTACACAGCATGTGGATGACCTTATTCAGCGTTCAGGGCAGGAGTTGGATGAATATCAGTGGATAAGAATGGCTAATCTGGTGAGGGAGTTAGCGGACATTTTTTCAGCAAAAAGTAATAACCTGGGAAAAATCGCAGGTGTTGAACACAAGATTGTAGTTGAACCTGGTGTGCCTATTATGGCAGAGCCCAGGAAGGGCTCCTGACCACCTGGCATAGATGAATGGATGCACCTATTGAAACCATGGATAGAAAGGGCTAATTGAACCATCCAGCAGCTCGTGGGCCAGTCCCATTATCTTAGTCAAGAAGAGGGATGGATCAACAAGATTCTGCATTTACTAACAGAAACTCAATGACATCACAAAGAAAGATGCCCATATACTCGTACCTTGTATGTGAAGTAGGCATGTTGTTGTTATGAGGGTATATCTACAAAGAGAAATGATTGTCCATTGTAAGTAGGTAAGTACATTCTCTTGATGGCGAGGAGGACTTCAACTGGACTGATCTTACCGATTTTCGTTGGTTCAACTAGTGAGATTAAGTAGAACAGCAGCAAACCTAGGTAATTCCAACCTGGATTGAGGGATTCCAGGGAAGATCGCGTCTTCCTTTTAGTATTCTCGTCGTAGACAAGGGTAGTTGAAAAGGTAGGTTAGAAAACAACTAAACTGAAAAAGGCTGGCCGGCATTCAAATTTTAATATTAAACAATCGTTAAAAGTTGCGGTAGGTTCGGGACGGGAAATTCACATAGTAATGAGGAAGGGAGCTCCACCAAATGCACAGATGTTGAATTATGATGAAGAAGGCATAACTTCTTCTTTTTAAACGACGAACTTAATACTACTATTTATATAAATTGTGTACAAGAATATTATGATATAATGGATGACAATAACAATGCTGCTAACACAATTTTTCGAGCCGGCTCGAGAAGCACATTTGGGCAGATCTCTTGTCCTATATACCTAGATTATTGTACCTAGTTGTACTCTTTGTACGTATAAATGTACTATTAGCTAAAAATAAATTATAAGACTGTTTTTCGCTTTTAGCATGAGAACACAAAACTAGAAAATATTTTTCTAATAAACCAAACGAATACTAATCACATGGACATGGGGATAGCAAATTATTATTGAACACGTGATTAGTTCTGAACGTTGAAAACACAAATTGACACTGTCAAAAGAGGAAGCCACAATATACTCCCACCTTGTTATCTCCACAGAGACAGCAACGAGTACACCCCTAGTCAGGGAGTGTAGGAGACTTCCTTACCAATCTGCCACATCGTGTGATGATTGGCAGCAGCTTGGAGTCATCCTTGTTTATATTTGTCTGTTCTTCATTCTTCGTCTTTGTCCGTTTGCTATTCTTGATTATCTTCCGGTCTTCCTCTCGCAATTCTTCACTTGTGCTGTTGTCTATTTCTAGAAGATAAAGCTGATGGAAAGCCCATACTAGTACAGTAGTAGCTGTACGAACTTTTGCTACACGATGTTGTCCGTCTTGACCAGGATGCAACTCTGTGATCCAATGGCCAGTTGACCCGCTTCAGGTTTTCCATACCAACTAGTACCAAATCTCCCATTTTCAGAGTCCGTATCTTTCGATCAGCAATGTGTACTAGCATTGCTAAATATTCGTTCCAAAAGTGCTGACGTACTCCATCACGAATTTTTTGTCAATACTGAGAGCATTTGTGAAGACCATCAGCTTCTACTTCATCAAAGTCAGGTACCTACTTCGCTTCCCGACTGATTATTGTGAATGAAATGAGCTGGAGCTAATGGTTGTAGATCTCCGGTTTCCTAATAAATGAAAGTTAGAGGCCGAGAATTCAGTGTAGCTTCGCAGTCACACAACACCGTTGCTAATTCCTCATAACGAAGTAGGATAGCCTCTGTAGATAGGGATGTAGTGAGCTCCTAATGTATTGTGCGTTAGACAGCGCAGGTAAAAAGCACTATCCACACCTGTTATTTGTCTTTGAGCATCAATGGTCCTGCAAGATCTACTCCAGTTACTTCAAATACATCCCCCATAGTCACCCTGTCTTCTGGCAATGGGGCAACTGGAGGTTCTGCCGCTTTAGCTCTGTATCTCTGACATAAATAACACTTAAGAAATGCAGATCGAATCAACTTTCTAGCCTTTGTGATCCAGAATCGATTTCCCAAAATACACATCAATATCTGTGGACCTGCATGCTGTTCACGTAGATGCTCGCTCATAATGAGTTTACTGACGATAGGTTGGCCTGCAGGGAGTAGGATAGGCCGAGTAAAATCTTCATCTGGAAGAAGTCTAGACCTAATCCGGCGTACCCCATGCTCGTCTTGGTAGCTTTGTAATTCTTTGAACAGTTTTTCATGACACGCAGCAAACCCCTCCTCCTGTACTCAGTGTAAAACGGGTCTCTCAGCCTCCTCAATTTCATTCTAGGAAAGCTCTTTGCGTTTTTTGGGTAAGGTTCTAGTTTTTTCTGCTGCTCTAAACCTTTTGAAGTCTCTGAATTTCCTTAATCCTCTCCTAACCCAAGCAACAACTCGGATTATTTGAAAATAACAGGACAGTTTGCATAGTCTCTCCAAGAATGGATGAACTGCAATGGAAGAATGAGCAGTTTTTCTACTTTCTGTGAGAGCACCTTCCTCTGGAATTTTGATAGCACGTACTGGCTATTCATCGGGTCCCTTTTTCAGCCATTCAGGTCCCTCCCAACAACGACTGGTTGGCAGTCGTTCACAATAGCATCCCCTAGATGGTAAATATGCTGGATTGTAGCTCGCCTGGTACATGTTTCCATTCACTAGCCGTCAATGACAATATTTCTCTACACCTGCTGCTCACGAATGTATTCCAATCGTTTTTTCAAGTCCAACTGGTGAGTACTACTGAGAAATCTGTCCAGATACGGTTTAAACTGAAGTTGTAGTGAATTTTTCACTCCACTGTTCAGCCTAGCTCCTATCACAGCACCTGTTAGCTCCATTCAGGTATGGTGAGTTTCTTTACTGGTGCTATTCTCGATTTTGATGAGATCAACTGTACAACTTGCGTGTTCTGCTCTCAGGAAAATACACCCAGAATACGCTTCTTTACTTCCATCAGTGAAAACATGTACACTCACGTCACTAACCTGGCTTGATGACATGAACCATCTCGGAATCTGACAATGGTTCAGCCAATGTATTTCAACAAGCCCCTTTTCAAATTTCTCAAACCTAATATTGAGGAAGTTCGTCATCCCTGCCGCATTTCAGCTCCCATGAATGTTGCAGAAGCAACTTAGGAATCAATGTTACTGGGCATGTAAAACCAACGGGATCGAAAATCCTCTGAGCAACGGATAACAATTTCTTCAGTGAGTGTTTTTCTACTAAGGATACTGAACTTACATCGCAGTAAATTGTGTCTGTCTTATAATTCCAGACTAGCTCTAACACGGAAACTGTATATTTTTCTGTGAATTCACATGTCCCTTGTTCACTCAAACTACTAACCCATCCACTGAGATCAAAGCATCCAAGTTCCATAATCTGTTTTGACAGATTTCTTGAAACTCTACTGGAGCATTCTCTAAATGGTGAGCAATTGTAGCTTCTGATAGGAATGGACACGGGGTGAGACCAAATACGACCCTAAAATGACGGTAGGTTACAATTCTTTCGACCTTTTCTTCCTTCCACCAAGGGAACCTAGGAAAATCCCGATCCCTTGGTGCAATACTTATTTGTGGGAACACTTTAGTGATGTCTGAAATTACACCAATCGCTTTTAAACAAAAATTCATTATTAGATTAGGGATTTTTTCTAATGAATTTGGTCCATTAGCCTGACAAGTGTTAAGAGAGTTTCCGTATATATCTTTTGCATTCGCATCAAACACTGGACGTATTTTAGTGGTAATTCCATTTTCTTCAACTATTGCATGATGCAGGATATAATGGCATCCACCCCTTTTTTGTCTTCAGTACAAGGAACTTACTGAGGCCCTTCAGCTTTCTAGAAATGGACATTAGGCGTTTTATCGATATTGCATAGTTATCTGAGAGCACCGAGTGTCCATCCTTCCACGGCAAACGAATTTCATAGCGGTTTGTTTCATTTCTTGAAACTGTCTTCTGAAATTGCTCTAAGGTGTCTTCCGCGAGCTTTTCTGCTGTCTTTCGTTCACATGGATCGGTAATCCTCAGTAGGTACGTCAAACCGCCACAGATCCGAGATATCTACCTAAAGGAAACAGGATGCAAAATTAGTGGATGCTGCACCAATTTGTGGATACCAACAATTGCCTATCACTGTCCACCCTAGTTTTGTTTGTATAGCTGTAAGACCATTGGATAATGACTGAATCTCACCAGTCATCAATTTTCCAACAACATCTGCTCCAAGCAACAAAATGATTTTGGAATCATCATCCCCTACATCTGAAAGAACAATGTTTTTCAATTGCAACTTCGCAATGCATTTTGTTGAATCTAAACGAGGTACATAATTGCATATTTTTTCTTGTTCTAAAACTGATATATTTATGTTGAATGGTATTTCTATGTTATGAACTTTCACATGGTATACGCTGTGAGCCTTTTGCCCTGTTTGAATTCCTCCAAACAAACTATGCGCTATAATTTCTGCTCCTTCTTTCTTCAGTCCTAAATTAAGCGCACATTCTTCAGATATATGTAAGATTTTTGAGAACCTGTGTCTAATAAGGCTCTTACTACTTTGATATTACCCCTACTCGACAAGATCTTCACTCTAAGAGTCTGTAAAAGAGTAGGTGAGTTTTGTCCCATTAGCATGTTGCTAGACTCTAAATTATTTTGATTGACTTGCTGTTGACTTGAATCTTTCTTGATATTTGGACACATTATGGCGTGATGTTTTCTCTGGCACACTATACATTTCACGAATGCCCTAAAGTTGTTTGCATTGTGGCCTCTCCTAAGACAGATCCATTAGATTTTATAACTCTCTTTTTTCTCTCGTCATAAGATAAACTGCTTACTCTGAAACAGTCGACTGTAGCATGGTTCGTCCGTGTACAGAAGAAACATTCTGCCTTCTCACCTCTTCTGGATGTCGCTGCTAGAGACGCTGCTGAAGGTTCTGAAACATCATTTTCCTTCAAGCTTTTCTTCGAACCTGCTTTCTTGTAGTCTTGACGGGTTTGGAAGCCTGTTCTCACGAGATGAATGCGCTCTTCACCTTCCACTTCGCGCATTAGAAATGCAAAAGTTGCTTTAGATAATCTACTGAGTCCTTTGAATCACCTATATCCTTCTTAGTTGTCCTATTCCTCTCCCATGCCTTCAAAATATCTTCGGGCTACCCAGATTCAACTATGGGATAGAGCATACAGGCGCATTTCTCACTGGATACTCCTAATAACTCTAGAGCCTCCAATCGGGTTTCAAGCAGATCAACTAGCTCTGCAAGCGTGCTATCCAATTTCTGAAGTACTACCTATTCATAAGAGTTGGCGGACATACACTTCACTATACACTTTAGTTGCTGCACTCCAACGGGTTGAGCAATGAGTCCGACTATCCAAACCTCTTCGACTGGGTTATTTGTCCTTGAACATAACAACATCATTACGATTGACAGAGGTGCCTATGCAATAGTCAACTTACCTGGCGGAAAGAAAAAAGGGGTGGCGAGCCAGATTTCAAAGATAGAAGAAGGATATGCAGTTACACATTGTTTAAAACCATGCAATTGGATGAAAACAATATTAACAATTGATACAGAAGAGATTCTTTTAGTCAAAGGGATAGGCATTGTTTCCAAACTGACTAGACCCCTACTATTTGGCAAACGTCTGCAATTCCCTAAGCCACTGTACATTATTAATTAAGTGATTTCATAATAATTTGATGAAGAAACCGTGTGCATAGGTAAGCAATTAGGTGATCTCATATTTTGAATAGGAAACCATGTTACCAACCAACCAATAATGAATATTCAATACCTTAACGGAATCGCAAATTTTTCACACTTTTTTAATATACTCTTTTTGATTGTTTATTTTGCCTTCCTGGAAATGAAAGACTTATTAATTAGGTAGGTACTTAACTACTACCTTATATTTACCTGAAACTAAAAGACTTATATCTGAATCTAGAGATACCTAAGACAGCTCCTGTTGTTCGAATATATATCGCATTTCATTGTTTAAATGTAGTGTCAATAACTGGCTCGTTTCCCAGTCAATAACTGGTTACTGCGTGTCGATAATTGACGAAAAAACATTACACTCATTTTTGGCTGAAAATATTGGAAAACAGGCTAGTTTTACAAATTTTGATAGCACGATTTACTCAACAGACCCCGGCCAATATAAGAAATTTCGAAACCGGAAGATCGGCTCATAAGTAGAAACGCAATTAGAGAAATGCCTAAAATTGTATGTAGATGTGTTTATAACTGGGGCCTTTACCCTAACGATATTTTATATGGTCATGCCAACGGGCCATCATGTGTCCATGATCATATAATGTAGCAATGTAGACGGCTTCCCAACACTCCCCCTCAAGGAGACATTTCGACATACAGTAGTACCTTCCAGGATCCCATGTCGAGATTTTTGGTTCTCCTTGGTAAGTCAACCAATGTTTATTTTGTCGTTGACTTCATGCTTCCACTGTGCTGATTTTTTTTAAGTTGTGATGAGAACACGTAAGAGACTTGTCATAACACTATTGTTGGTTTTCTTGATTCACTTCCATAGGTATTTGGTAGGTGCTTCAACAAGTTCCCAGATTCTGAATTTGGTATTTAAATTGAGTGGTCTGGAAGTATGTTTTGAAAAATTTGACTTTGTTTTAGATCTGAGGTTTTGTACATTTGTTTTACTTCTACTAGATTGGTTGAGTTTTTCTTATCTGTTTCTTCGGAGTTCTCATCCACCGATTCCTTACTTTGAGGCTCCAGGTCAACTTTAGTCTTTGGATGCTCACTTTCATTTTTATAGTCTTCAGTCAAAATAATTTTTTCTCGTTTCTTCAGCTTCATGGACGATGCAGGTTTCGTTAACTGAAATTTGGATCTCGGATTCACGTATGATCACGAAATCGTCCACTCAACTAAATGTTTCGTTTCCAAACAATGTTTGTTGATGTGGTGGTTATAAATATCCTACCTTCTTAACTTTGTGATCTAAAATATTGCAATTCTGAAATTCTTCCATCTCTTGTTTTTCAGCTACTTGGTCCTTCATTTGGCCCTTCCTTCATATGAGTCCAATTGTTCTATTTTAGAATTTGTTATTTCTTCATCTTGTATAATATTCTTTCGTGCAGTTTTCTTGGATTTTGTAGGGAGAAATCGTATCCCCATATTTTTCCTGTAACTTCTTCCAAACGGAAGAAGCATTGGACGTTTCACATCTTTTGTGATACGGTCAGAGACAATACTAGATAACTTTTTATTTTGTTATCTTCTTTCAACCACTTACTGATTGACGTAATTTAATTCTGTTGGCATTTTTATCTTACCTGAGATATGATCCCATGTTCCATTTTTCCAGAGAAGTATTTCTACTTGTATGGCTTCACCCAAAATGCCCTTGTCTTCTTCTTTTTGTGAAGACCACCCACAAGCGTGGGACATTTCATTGTCATCAGTCCATACAGGCCTCTCCTCTTCTGTTCTTTTCAATTAAAATAATTTATTGTGCGGGAAACAATATGATTATACATGCAATGAACAAGAGAGACAAAATTTGACATGAGATGGCGTAGAAAAGATAAACATCAAGTACAAATTATAAACATTTAGGTAAATAATGAAAATAATAGGTTAAAAAATAAAGAAAAGTTTAAAGACATTCTGCACCACAAAAAGAAGAAGGGGGAGAAGACAACGAAATGCACCAAATGCTGGCTACTACCGGAAATCAAGATGCTGAACAGTAGCCTTCAAGAACCGACCAATGGCGGGGGACGCACGCACAGAAAAGGGAAGAGAATTCCAGATCCTTATTCCTGCCACCCCAAAGGACTTCGACATAGTTCGACTGGTATGCCTGATGACAGAGAGAGAGAGAGAGTGGGATCTAAAAGAAGAGGCTCTATTTACTAAGTTGGACAAATACATTTGCATTGAACCATTAATTATCTCTGCGATTGATTTGACATGTCTGAAAATGAAATAATCCTCCAGGGAAAGGCAAAGAAGGGTGAGATTGGATACAGACTGACGTACATTAACATTATATGCATATCTTAAGCAAGCTTTATAGGCAACCAGGAATCTCGATTTCAAAGAAGCGGAAATAGCATAGGAGTAAACTGAGCAACATTAAAAGAAGTGAGGAGTTACTAAAGCAATGGCACATCGTCTTTTGAAGTTATCAAGAGTAAATTTAGATAAACGTCAGAGACTATAGAGAGATCCATAAACTCTCCTGCACACCTGAACCACATGGTGGTCCCAAGACATGCCCTTGTCAAAATGAAGTCCCAGATTTCGTACATGTGGTGAGTAAGGCATCACTATCCCTACAACTAAGATGGGGGGGCAGACGATTAGTAGGTAAATCTTGTTTGTACAAAACAATAACTTGGGATTTGCTAGGATTAATAAGCATGCCATTTTTGATTGCCCACCTAGATATTGACACTAGATCACTATTAAGTAAGCTGATGGATTCTATCATGGCTTCTCCAAGATCACTGGCCAGGTAAATCAGAATTGGTCCCAGCACAGCACCCTGGACAACACCAGAAACAAGAGGAAAATAATTAGAACGTTTATCACCACTAACAGTATTTTGAAACCTGTCACTGAGGTAGGATGCAATCAGGCGACAAGCAGATGAGGAGAAATTGTAGTAGAAACTTAATTTTTTAATGAGAAGATTGTGACAAACAGAACCAAATACATTCTTGAAATCCAAAACGACCAAAAAGGTGCACATTCTATTCTCAATCCCAGCCTGGACATCCTCAACCACTCTCAATAGCGCAGTCTCACAGCTGTGAGATTTACGGAACCCGGAATGAAGTGAACACATAAGATTGTTGGTGGTAATGTGCTCATCAATCTGCTTGAGAATCAAAATTTCAAAAATATTGCAGACAATCAAAAGGATACTGATAGGGTGGAAATCAGAGAGCTTAGATGGATAAGAAATTGTTAGCAAAGGGATGACAATGGCCGATTTCCAGGCAGATGGAAATTGGGAGCTGGTAATTGTGTAATTGAAAACATAGGTTATATGATTCAATTGGACTGGGAGCAACATAATAAGAAATTTTAAATGAACTCCATCAATCCCAGCAGAATTAGACTTCACCTGAGAAAATTCATCTACCACCTCATGATCTTCAACACATCTGAAAGCAAATTCTGGCACAGTACCACAAACAGCAGGTCATCCAACAAGCAAGTATCAGAAGGAGAAGTGGGAGAATCAGTGAAATGAGAGTTTATTAATTAATCAAAACCAGCATCCAAACCCTGACTGGCATTGTGAAATTTCTCTGAAAGTCCCAGTTTTTTTACATTGCTCCATAATCATCTCACACTTGGACTCACGCCATTCAGAATGGGCAATGTCCCTCATGGGAATGGCAAAAGCAATGTGAGATGAAAACCAAGGCTTATTAGGTCTCCTACGTTTGACATCATGGTTATTCACGAGGTGAATTATCTTTACATTAAAAAAGTCAACCATATCGTCACTACAAGCCATGTGATGCAAAGGAATCCAATCAATGGATAGTGCTTCCCTGAATGCGGCATCTTCATCCACCATTTTGAAGTTCGGTAGAGAGATGGTTGTCGGTTTGAATTTGGGTGCATGCAATTTATATGTACATATAAACAATTTGTGATGACCAAATGAAGGAACCTCAACTTGACAATAGTCCGGTACCCGGAAGGTGTTCTTGACGTAGCAATGGTCAATTAAGGTTTCAGTGGATGTCAAGTGGGTAGGCGTAGAAGGGAGCACAGATAAGTCTAAAGAAGCTGGTAAGGAGTAAAGCTTGTGGCATATGGTATTGTTCAGCAGTAGATTAGTATTAAGATCACCCATAAGAATGATATCATCACGTGGAAGCAATAGATGAAATCACATTTTCCAAATCGTCAAAAGAAGATGGCGTTTTTGGTACATGAATTACAACAACTAAGATCTTAAGCAACTACGCCAACTAAGATCTTAATCAACCAGAATTAATCAGTACACAAGGGGAACAAAAGGGGAGTAACTTTGAGAAAAACGAGAGGACATACAAAAGTGATGCAGATGGTACAAGAAGTGTAGCGAAGATAGTTTTGTGGCATTTGCAGAAATCACTAGTGAAAAAAAAAAAAAAAAAAAGTTTAGAGTAAAAAAAACATAATTGATTCTAAGTTACCTACCTCAGATTTCTTCTGTGATTTCTTCCTCTTCTTCTAGATTGGTTTCAATTTCTTCAATATTCTCTCTTCTCTTTTCTTGATTTATTGTTTCCTGATTAGGAATGCATATTTCACAAATATCATCGTTATTTTCTGTTATTGATTCATTTCTTGATTCTCATTGTTAAAATACGAGTTTATTATTTCTAAGTCTCTGCTAATGACAAGCTCCTTTCTATTAGGTACCCATATCCTTTATGCTTTTGAAAGGTCAGAGTATCCAACGATTTTCCCTTCTAGCGCTCTTGAGTCAAATTTTCCTTTGTTTATCTTGTTGAGAACAAATGCTTTTGTTCCAAAAATTTGTAGGTGGCATACTGATGGCTTTCTACCCACCCATTTTTCGTATGGAATTTGTCCATTTATGGAAATAGATGGACTGAGATTTTTAAGATAATTTACACAATAAATTCCTTCAGCCCATAGAAAATTTGGTAAATTTGCTTCAAGCAACGTAATGTATACAGTGTTTTTCAACTATTTTTTCTCTCATGCAACAAAATCTCCTCTAACGTTTGGCTGCTTTGAATCCTCTAGATTAGTTAATTATGTTTTCAATCAATCAATTATGAAAAGAGGTTCGACCCCCAGTAACAGACACCGATATATCTTAGGATCCTCAGCAACAGACAGGGTAAAAGTATGAGTAATAGATGCACACTAAATTCCCTTTTTTCTTCAAAATATGTAAAATCTCTGCTGGGTTCTCCATTCCATTTTCAGATAATTCTATTTCAGGAAATCAAACACGCCTGCTTCAATAAAATATACGTAAGGCTACTCACAGTGAAGCAGGTATGATTCCTCTACTTGGTGTCTTTTCCATTCCATTCTATTGACACACACTTGTGTATTTTATGTAAAAGGGTTGTATATTCATGATTAGCTGTTTTAGACGAGAGTTTTCAAAAGAGTGAGTAAATTCTTGAACAACCAGTCTTGTTGTTAGGAAAACAGGTGAAATCTGGATGGTCACATATGGGTGTACGTTCATCAACTTGACGGCTTGATTCATTGAGTAGATTGGTAGGTAGGCATGAAGTGAAGGTGTGGCAAGGTTTTCTTCTCCACACTTCCTCCACTATAGGCTGCATCAGCAGGATTCAGCTCACTAGGCACTTCGAAAAACAGAAATCGAAACAGCTCCGCTGAAATATATACGACCGTGATTAGAACAGACATTGGTTATCCTAATGTGTCGCAAGCAAAGGCCGAACATTCTCAGAGGCTTGGTAAGTCGGCAACTTCCTACTAGTGCTCGATCTGATGAGGTGGGCTTCCATTTAGGTACTACCATTCCGATCCCGATTTTTCAGTTTTAATGGCGGAATCGGTAGGCTTACATCCTTGCTAATTCCTTACAACATCCTCACTAATTCCTTACAAGCGTATGCTTGGCAGGGTATTCGGCCTCACAAGAAGGACACTAGGCTTCACAAGAGCTTCATGGGTCTGCTCCTTAAAGCGCCACACGACACTATAATCAACGGCCTGGAAAACATACCCAGACGTTGAGCTTCCATTAATGACATTCGAACCTTGTGAGGCACTAGAATACCCGATTACTTCATTTGGCGATCCTGTGCGTAGGGGTCCTAAATCAGTTGTATCTTCAAGATACTGAAGTAAGTACTCCTATAGCACAATCCTAACAAACAGAGCAAGACCCACTTGTCTAAGTGAGTCCATTCTTGAATGCATAGGCATGTATGCTTTTGTATTATTAAAATGTATTTTTTTTTAATTTCATTTTTTCCATTTATTTATTCATTTATTTCACAAGTTGTGCAAAAATTTGGTATCAAGATATTTCATTAGTTTCTGTAGTAGAAGTCATTTTACTCTCAACTTTATCTTTGTGCCTCGATTCGGACGAAACTCCGACATTTCTTTGTATTACTGTTTTCGAAAGTAGCAGGCATTTCACTGTCCTTTCCTTTAGTGCCAAACATTTGGCGAAACTTCGAGATTAAGAAGAGATACTTCACTAGTTTCTAAAGTAAGCAGGCATTTCACTCAGCTTTACTATTGTGCCACGATTCGGGCGAAACTTTGAAACAAAAGAGATATTTTGCTAGTTTCTAAAGCTGCAGGCATTTTACTCTGCTTTACTAAGCCTCTGGCAGCTCCATATATCTAGCTTTCTTAAACTCGTCTTTCAAGAATGCTGTAATTACATCCAGTTGAAACAAATGAGGGTTCATCTTATTGGCTATGATGAAATAAGTCTCAGATCTATTAATCCAACAAATCATGCATCTAGCTTTCATTGTAACTGCTGTTATGGGCCAACCCATGGGCCAACAGGCGACTTTTATTATCTGAACCAACCATCAGATTCAAGCTTCCTACTATAGACCCAATGAGCTTTTGTAATGTAATGTTTTTACTGCTGTTGCTTAACAAAAGGCCAGGCTATGTACTCCCTCTTTTACATATCTCTAAAAGTATTAGGCTATATAAACATTATAATATCCAAATACTCATCAAAATGTGCTTTTCATCAGATGAATAATTCGTGCACTTAAGCAATTTTAAGTGTACTTTTGGAGTTGTATTAAATTCCACTGCATATAATTGTAATTAACAGTTTTGGTGAGTACGTACAACAATTTGGTAAGTTCTTACAGCAATTTTGATAAGTTTGTACAACAATTTTGATAAGTTCGTATACAACAACCAAAGTTCTAAACCACCGCAGTGGAGAAAGTATGCTCATTTGTTATCTAATTCTATCAAGGTACACTGCCGACCCCCCCCCCCCCCCCCCCCCAATCGTTTCAGATCTTTTAAACTTGGGTGAGTTCCATGAGTTTGACTAATGAGGCCACTTGAACTGTTCGGCATCCGATAATAAACATAGGTCACGTAGTCCAAGGCATATTCCCGAAAGAAATGAAACATTTTCACGGTAAGTAAATTAACCCTATTTTCAAAACAAGCTGAAGGCTAAAGGCTAAAACACTCCGCGCACCCATTTGGTGCACAGGTTTGGTGCGCAGGTTTTTGGTGTAGAAGTTAACGACTGGATATTATGGTAGGATAATAACCTACTAATCTCTACTGTTTTCTATTCTATACCTCCAAAGGTTCAGTTAGACAAAACACTAGGCTTCATTTTTGTTAGATATACGAGTTATGTTAACCAAAGTACGAGTTATCTAGTGAATACTCTTCTTTTTGTACGAGATTATCTAGCTGCATTGGCATCCTATCACTCTAGAATCTCATATCAAATTTTTACCTCGTTTATCTGATTCCATTCCTAAGGCGATTTCTGTTAATTGTTGCGGTTCACTCCTCCCTCCTACCAATTTATTAGAAGACGGCCATGCTATACTACCCTCTTCAAATAAGTTGGTATAATCACAGTCTTATTTATACCGTTTGTTACTATGCCACATATGTAGTCATATATATATATATATATATATATATATATATATATATATGCCACATATATTTATAGGGTGTATTTCCAGACGATAACTCCCTTAAAATATGGAGTACAAATTTCGTCTCAACACAGAAAAATCCGTCTTGGCAAAAAAGGGTCTAGTTTGTTGGCCAGCCCGATCGAAAAAAAGTTCCAGTCATGCAGCATGATCGTATGAGCAAATTTTCATAAATGGTCGTATTACATTTATGTTAAATTCTGTTGAAATTTGAGCACTTTGGGAACAAATAAAAATTTAATTATACATTTTATAGCAAACTAACTTTTTCTCAGTAATATTCCAATGAAAAAACGATTTTGTGGATTTTTACAATTTTCCAAGTGTTCCTATCGATTTTTAGCTTATTTTAATGAAATTTAAGTACATTTTTCAGTACAATTTTGTGCTTAAATTTTTAAATGTCCTAGTTCATGTTCGATTAATTTTTTTCGAGTAGCATTCTGCTAAAAAATAGAAATTTGTTAATTTTTAGCGGGTTTTCGCCTTTTTTTAGTGATTTTTTAAGTACATTTTTTGAAATTTGACCAATTTTATGTGCTCAAAAAGTGTTGTCTAACGAACTCACCCTTTCTTCTGAAATGCTTGATTTTTTGGCGAAAGAACGAAGTTTTTATCTCAATTCTATCGAGAGTTATCGTCTGGAATGACACATACATACATACATACATATATATATATATATATATATATATATTTATATATATATATATATATAAAAAAGCGTTAAAATCCAGGAATCATTACAGAATGCCTCAAAACAGATTTCGATGAAGAAAATCTTTGAAAATTTTTATTTTAAAATTTTTGGAGCCATTGCAATAGCTTTATTTTCTAAGAAAATTCGCTAAAAAAGAAAAAGAAAACTTGAAGACTCAAGACGATTGCAACCACTTTAAGATCTAAGATTCATAAATAAGTGAGGAAAATCATTTAGGTGAAAAATGTCCATAATTGAATAAATGAATAAAATTAATGTAGCAAATCAAAGTTTGATTGCTAAATCAGAAGGATCTTCTGAGAAGTGCCTATGTAAGAGAATGGCGTGACTCTCTCGTTATTTCCAATTTCTCTATCTTAGTATGGACGATCAGACACTATCAGATTCTATCCTCACATTTGAACATTATCATCAACTAAACTACTCATTCTACTGCAAATCGCCAAAGCTGGAGAAGGATCTCCGGAGAAGCGTCTATCTAAGAGATTGACATGATCCAATCATCCATGCCAATTTCTCTGTCTTATTATGGGCCACCAGACACTTCCCTATGAGCGATTTTGTACTTGCCAAAGATGGACATACGTAAATAAGGGCTTAGGGCAGTTAGCAACGATCTGTCGAAGTTTATTACAATTATAACAATGTTGTTTCTCCAAATGCCAGGTCTTTTTAAAAAATGTGCTGACCCTCTTGACACCTTGGGCATTATCTTTGTCACTAACTTCTCCTCTCCTATTTCCACCTTTGGCAATGTACAAATTAGACCTATTCGGTTTGTGTAAACATAATCTACCTTGGGCCGGCATACGTAATTCTCTTCCACATTTCTAAACCATCAAAGATTCTATTCTATCAGCAGCCCTAGCTTCCCTGATGTTCCTACCATTCTTAGCAAACTATGTTAGTTGATCTATCATTTGACTGAGAGAAGATCCCAGAAACGTAGACTTGACATATTCGTCAAAAGTCATTTCCTAATCGTATTTCCGAATGTCATAAACCGCATTTGTCTACCTGAATAGCCTGTGTAAGGTGAAACAAGATTTTATTACACTGAATCGAACGGTGGTACGTTCACGCAATCAGAACAGTCCACGGTATAACAAGGTTAGCGTATTATTTCTCTAAATCTTGTAACTAAATTCACCTCGCCGGCAGTGAAACAGCTGGGTTTGGACGTAATCAGATCAAAAATCACTTTTCTCTATGTCTCACCTAAAATCTATTTAGGGTCATTGACCTCTGTGCGGTTTTTTTTCCTTCAGGAACAATTTTGATTGTTGTACCTCGAGATGAACGGCAATGTAGACCACAAGTTAAAGGAAGCCATTTAATTGTCTGATATGTCTATATCATCAACTTCACTTTCGGTGTCCCCCCTAATTAGATTATTTTGTTTTTCCAAAAGACTCATCCTGTCATCAAAACGCACTTCGAAAGTATTTTCTATGTCAGCAAACCTTCACTTGGGTACGCACCTCCCTCGCTTGGGTTCTGCTCCTAGACTGTCTTCTCCTATAGAGTTCGTCAGACAGTCCACAAGTTATTACGAAGATTAGAAATTGAATCACCTTCAACAAATAGAGGTGAAAAGTTAATTTAATTAAACAAGGCGGAAAATAAAATCCAATGTACTAACATGGTACTAGCGTAAGTATTTTCCCCTCTCTTCCACCCTTCAATCACTATAGAAACAGATTCTGAAAACACAACAGAAGATTTGTTGAAGGGTGAGATTAGGCTAAAGCGCTAGAAATCGAGGGTTTTTTTTTTTTTTTTTAATGGTGAATGTTGCTCCCTCCCATCTTAAAGAGCTCCGTATTTACAGAAGAATATACATCATACTCATTTTCCTATTCACTCTACAGTCTAAAATTCCAAATTTCTAATTAAAATGTTGTTCACTATATTCTCACATCCGGCATGTGTCTGTGGCGATCATATTAACAATCCTCTCTTTTTTCAATCATTATTTTCTCCTCACTATCTTACACTACAATATACTCCACACGAGTTGTTCCAAATTCCAATCTTAAGGAACGTAATCTTTCTCGAATTCACTAGATCTAGAATAGATTGAGAAATTAACTCAATTTAGAATAGATTACATTGTGCAATTTAGAATAAAATTTAGAGTAGACATTTTAGTTGTATACAAACTATCCCTAGTACGTAGATGCCTTTATCAATGAGTTCATCAATGACATAGTCTTCATCAATAACATAGATGCCTAGTATGCAGAATATCTAGGAAGTATGCTTGGAGGAAAACAAATAACAAGGAGAAGGGACAGTTTAACATACAAATCGTGTGACTTTACATGGAAGTCAATTAATTTTAATGCATCATTCGCGCTTGATGTTTTGATGTTGCCGTTAACTTCGTTTCCCGTGCTTCTGCGATGACTGTGAGCGAGCTCTATGGCTCACCCGGCTCGACCGCCCGGGTACTTTGCCGCAATAGTGAACCCACACGGGCATAAGCGTTCACATGAATTTGAGTTTCTCTCTCTCCCCATACTTGTAACGAACTTAGGTCCCCCCCCCCCCCCCCCAGATGTGCAATAGGGCCTAAATCCGCACTCATAGAGAGAGGGGAGTGTGACAGTACCTTAAGAGATACAACTCTTACTAATAGCATATGTGCTATTTTAGGAGAAGATTGATTTTCCGGTTATCGGATCCTCATCTATCGCCAAACGCAGCATTCCAAGAACCCGAGAATGACAGGTTCAACCCGGCGCGAGAGCGACGGATAGAGGCGCATTCTCTTGGATCTGATGGAAACTGTCACACACTAGAGAGGCAGTGAAAAAGGAGACCCCCAATGAGATCCGTTTCAGCGAGATTTTCAAAATATCGTCAGTATCACAAAGTGGTGATAACCCTAGCATACCCCATCGGTTTTTCTGGTGAAAATGGCTCTGATTGATGATTCAACGTGATGTATCGATGAGAGTAGGTACTCACTGTGTTGGTCGCGTTCAACTTTGTAAACAACAAAGTGAAGTTATCAAACATGAAATAGAACACTTTGTTTCAACCATGATCATGGATCAAAAATCGATCAACGGGAGCTGAGCACCCCACCTGGTGCTCATCGCATTTTTGGTTGCGCAATCTTACTGGGGCTTGAAAGTAATCGGGCTAGTCCAAACTGACAACGTACGTGTACCCAACTTGATCACATTACAAAAAGATCGATCAATATAGTTCCAGTAACGTACTTACTGATGATATAATGGGACTTTTCGCCCCAAAGCCACTGCAGGGCCCGCCAATGAACCCCGATGTGGCATAGTGGTGTCATCCAACCATAACCAATCACAATGTGCCTGCACTCATTCCAAAAACTACAAAGGAGTTTTTCCGGTGTAAATACTCTGTCCTCTTGTCGCAGAATGTTCACCACGAGACACAACGACCCAAGAATCCTAATAAAACTTACGTAAGCTTACGATGTTGAATGATTCTCCTAACCATCGCCAAGTTGGAACAATTCACACAACAACATTCATTCATTCACACAACACATTGTAATTTTTCGTTCCAAGAAAATCTCACTGAGTCCATCTCTACTAAGGATAGTAAACTTGGAATTTCACAAAACGATTCGAGAAAGAATAAGTTCTTGCAAAAATTAAGTTCGCTAAAGAACGCCTCCGAAAACCATGGCTACCAGCAATCGGCGCCACGCTGAGTTCTCCATTCCATTATCAGAGAATTCTATTTCGGGACATCAAACACTCCAGCTTCAATAAAATATACGTAAGGCTACTTACAGTGAAGCAGCTTACTCTACTCGGTATCTTTTCCATTCCATTCTATTGACACACACTTGGTGTTTTATGTAGGAGTGTTGTATATTCGTGATTAGCTGTTTTAGACGAGAGTTTTCATATGAGAGAGTAAATTCTTGAACAACCAGTCTTGTTGTTAGGAAAACAGTTGAAATCTGGATGGCCACATATGAGAGTATGTTCATCAACTTGACGGCTTGATTTATTGAGGAGGTAGGTAGGCATGAAGTGTAGGTGCGGAAAGGACTTTTTCCCTACAATGTTTTTATATTCAGAACCAAAACTTCATTAAATTCAAAAGAACAATACGTGAGTAAACAACTAAACAGTTTTAATTACAAAAATGGGGAATGTACCCACTTCTCCATAATGTTTACAGTAGTTTTCAACTGGCTTAGCTCAAGATGTTTTCTGTCGTTCTCCAACCTGCTGCTTTTTTTACAACTGAAGGATCTGTTAATTTTCTAGGATTCAAGGGCTGAGTCCACACTGTTCAAATCCTTTCAATGTTACTTGTGGTCTTGAAATTCTGATTGCCTTTTCCAAAAGGATTTTTTATTTATTTTTTTAATGGGTCTATCTGAAGAGGTTCTTCTCCATCGATTCTTTGCTTTTGTTTTTTCCACTTTGTTTTGGGGACTTCAAAACAGAAATGTCCAGCGGCTGTTATCTATGAGTAGCATTTGAATGTAGAGTGATAAAAATTATTTCATCTTTTCACAGAATCTTCTTATCTCTTCAAATCCTCTCAACTCTTACATACTTATGGATCATATTAGATTAAAGAAATCGTTCTACAGCGTTTGCTATGAATAAAACTGTAACATTCCTTATTGCCGTTGTAATTACTTGGTATTTAGGTAAATTTCTGTCACCTTTCACAGAAAGTACCTTCTCAGGAAGGTTGGGAATAAAGGTTTTCGTTCAGTAGAGAGAGATCCTCCTTCGAACAGAAGTTTGACATTTGCTTACAGGAGAGCCTATCCTTCCTGGACTGAGCTTCTCCCCCTGCCAGCAAGCCGATGGGACACAACTCACGCCCTACAGAGAGGGCAGGAGGAACGGTTTAACTCACCGTTCAGGAGCCCTTGCTCGGAACTTTCCTTGCAAGGTACTTACTTGCCAAGGCACTGCAGGTAGAGGTGGACCTTCTAGCTGGTTCTCCCAGCTAAGGAAGTTGGTATCCAAGTTTATAGCAAATCTTACAAGCCGAGATACATTACCAGGGTACAAGTGTCCCTGATAATGCAGTCTCTACCCCTAAGCAACCTGGGCCCCATGTCCCAGGGGAGGGGGCGGGGAGGCGGCAGGCTGGTGGCACTTCGGTGGAGTGCCAGTGTGCCGGTAACCTGAGGCTCCCCAACCCACAGTATCGGTATTGAGAAGGGAGATTACCATGTTACTGGACTCTCCACTGTCTCCAGATGCCCGACCAGGTAGCAGGCCCGAGGGCAGAGAGTTTGTACCTGCCCTCTAACAGCTCTACCACCGCTTGAGTTAAGATATTCCTCCCCGAACTCAGCCCAGACAATAATCCCCCCCCATAAGGGTGTGTGGAGGAGGGAGGATCTTCATGAGCACTTCGGTACCCAGATTGTGTGGTACTATGTCACAATGGTCTGTCCTTCATCTGGTCACTAGAGAGGATTCAAAGTGCCACAAGCGTGGTGAGGTAAGAATGAAAGGAGGGGGGGGGGGGCAATTCCTTATCCTCACTAGGATCCTCAGCTAGCCAGTATTGAGTTGATGGGGAGATGGGGAAATCAGTGAGACCCCACAATCCTTCAATAGTCATAAATGGTCTTAAACCAGTTCCCAGGATTTCTGAGCTCACTATTGGACGAGATATTTGCTGATCCTATGTGCCACTGAAGGGTCCCGATACCATGGTTTGCCAGATTTTCCATACGTGAAAGAATTTCGCCGCTCCAGTTTGTTTGCAAACGACCCAAAAATATTTGATACGTCGACAGAGTTCGAACTCATGCATTTGCCTTCTTTTAGAAAGAAGTTTGTTAAAGACAAGCTCTTTAGCCAACTAAAACACTGAGGCCGATGTAATCAAACCTCTTAGACTGCAGGAGTTGTCCTTGAACATAACACCTTTATATGAGCAGATGCACACTGTCTATAAATTTTTCTTTTAATATTGGTCACCCTATTCTAGATGACGTTTACCTGAGTACCATTCTTCCCTCATCCTTTGAAAGCACTGAATGACATTGGAAAGCACTGGGAAAGCACTTTGAAAGCTGGGAAAGCACTGAATATTGAAAAATCAAGTTGGATTCTAGGAAATTTTTTTCGACTTCTTGCAAGAATACTTTGCTTTCCTACTTTAGGTAGTGAGGAAGCAAAATACGTTTAGATGTTCTGTTTATAAAATTTTAGTGTCATTCTATCAGCTTATGAGTAGGTAGTACTCAACTGATTATTGAACCATCGATATTTTAAATAACTGCATGTGGACCTAACTGTACGAATTACTTTTACTTACATTCTTCACAAAATGCCTAAATTCTTTTCGTTTTGTATACATAGCTATGTCGGCCCCTCAGCTATGAATGAAATTATATAGTTACACAAAAATAAAATTTAGAAAGCCAAACAACTAATGGAGTGAATTCAGCTGGTGATGCCAAGGCCTGCCATTCTTCTTTTTGCTTTGACTAGTTAGTCCTCACCGCTACAGACGTCTAATATTATAAAAATATTTATAATGCACTGCAAGGGCGTAGACAGGGTGGGGCAGGGAGGGGCCGTGCCCCCCCCCCCCCCCCCATAGACTTTTGGGAGCACAAAAATCAATTGTGCTGAACTTATTTAAAAGAAACACTAGAATATTGAATGCGTAGTTAGGGGCATGGGAAGGTATTATTGGAATTTGGAAACACGTCTTTTGTGAGCAAAAGTACCTTCATAGTAAGAGAAGGTTCTAGGTAGGTATTGAAAACACTTTTGGGATTGAACATCACAGAAGACAGGGAAGAGCGTGAAAGGGGATGTAATTCTGAGAAGCTTAAATTCTAGAAGCTTCTCATGCAGCCTGGTTCCAGGTAGAAACTCCTGAGGAATATTGGAAACGATCAGTTTTGATTCCTTACCTAGACTCGTTTTCTTCAGCTCTGACTGACAGATGAACCGGCGTTTTCCCTTCTTTCGCTTCACCCCCATGTCATGTTGGCTTCAAAATTAGACCATTTGAAACCCCAAGCCGAAAAAAATTGCCAAGTTTTATGATTTTGATGAGGATCTGCTGAACGCAGAACTCCAATTACGGCACAACAAGTGGGCGAAAAAAATGGACAAGAACGACAAAGGTGAAGACTGGAATGAGACTAAAAAACTGTCAAAACTTCAGAATGTGGATATGATCGACTTGATCAAGGAAGCGGACCCGTTCTATCCTTCCATCAAAAAGGCCCTGATTATTGCGGTAACGCTACCGTGCACGACCTGCTCGGTGGAGAGAACTTTCAGCACCCTGAGACGCGTAAAAACATGGACACGGTCTACAATGGGGGAGGATAGGCTGAATGGTCGGTGTATGCTCAGCCTCCACCGAGATTTGGTGAAATCAAAGAAGGCAATCATTGTAGAAGAGGTTGTTAATCAATTTGCCAGCAACCCCAGAAGACTGATGCTGTCTTAAAAATTGTCCGTTGCTGTTTTGTAGTACCTATGTTGTATAATGAAATAATGGAAAATATATAAATAAAGATATGTCATGAAAATTATTTCTCGGAATTCAGATTTTGTACCTTTCGTTTGCTATAATATGCACACGCATACTTTATATATAATAGGCCCCCCCCCCCCCTTGGCTAAATCCTGCCTACGCCCATGATGCACTGTAAACAACCAACGAGTTACCTAGTAACGTATTGGGCTGTCACTGAAATCGGATGGTCATCTAGAGTTACCTAGTTGTTGCACCTTGAACTTAATGTTTTAATAGAACAACAAATAGGCAAGTCGAGTTGCCCATTTGTTGAATTGAACGTTGTGTCTTATTTCAAGATACTCAATTTAGTTTTTGGCCTATTTGACTGTTAAATTATATGTTTTTTCGGGATATCCTTTTAACCTCGCTCGGTTTTTAGCTGTGAAGAAAAAATGACTACCAAGTTGGGTAGGAAAAATATTTCCTCACACATCTTAACAAGGACGTATAGAATTAGTTGAAGAACAAAGTACGAGTCAAAATGATTGAGTGCAAAATAGAGCAGAAAATAATGTAGGTATGTACAGACATGCTAATATACAGAATACGGATATAATTCATTTATGAGCATGCGCATACTGTACCGTTAATATGGGCATTCACCTTCTGAAGTACCTAGGTATATATGGAATCAGTAGGGAATTGTGTAGTGGTTAGCCTATACAATCCCTGAAAATTTCATCAAACGCGGTGGTAGGGTATTGTGTAGCATTAAGGCTGTACAATGCTTGAATATTTCACCCAAATCGGTCAACCAATATTTGTTTTTCGCAGGCGCAATAATTGGTAATCGACCAATACAGCTATTCCCCCCCTCCAAGTTTGAATGAAATCGGATTGATAGATGATGAGAAATTGGTATTGTATCAAATTCACGTTTGCGCATGCGACAGACTACTATTCATCCAATGGCAATGAACTTTAAACATCATTGAGGAGCTAATTCGCACACTCCCTGAAAATTCCTTCAAACTCGGTCCATTTGTATCCGAGTTTTGTCATTGTCAACCAATTTTCCTATTGCACTTGTGCGATAATTATTACTCGAACAATTGTAATTTGATTCATAGGGCATTTTCCCGGACCATATACCTAACTATCCACCAAATTTGAACGAAATCAAACCAATGGATGATGAGAAATTGACATAATAGGAAATTTACGTTTGCGCATGCACACAGGCAATCTGACTAGCTAAGTCCAAAAAAGTAAAAATATCATTTTATTTGTGAAACCATCTTTATTTTTTTACATTTGGTATCAATAATAATTTATAAAAATTTCACGCTCTTAAGTACTTGGAATGGGAGTGCTCAACAGCTCCCAAAGTTCTATTATAACTGTATTTTTAATGGCTCTCATGCAATCATTGTAGTGTTAGTGGAAGGGAGTGAGTTATTGTTTGTTACTGATGATGGCCTAACCGACGAAATCGAGTTAACATTGTAACTCTTTATTTTTCGTGGAAATAGACAACATTTTTTCACTAACTTCCGTTTTGAAATGGGCAGAACTTCGTCATGAGTAATTTAGTTTTAGTTCGTAAGCAAATAACCTTCAAACATATGTAGTTGAAAATGCCGTTTGTTAGCACCATTTTGGCCTTTCCTTTTAAATGGCTCAAAGGATTTCGATGAAATTCACAGAAGTTACTCTTCTAAGGGATAATAATCACCATCCAATACCTTTCATGCGCAGAAAATTATTCTAGGAATAGTAATGGTCCGAAAAATCGACTAAAAAACGTAGTTTTTAGTACTTTTTCAGTCATTTGTCCAAGATACGACCCGTCATCGCAATAGCATCCATCTATAATGAATACAAGTAAGGAAAGTCGTTTGAAGCCTCGCACCAGATGTTTTCTTATGCACTTCTCCAATTCTAAGAGGGGATGGAGATAGAGGTGGACAAGGTGGGAAGTCAACTGAAAAAAGAGGGTTAAACCTCAATTCAGACGTGTTTGCGGCTTCTCAGACAGCAGATATTGGGAGAAGTTTTCATCTTCACAGTGGTAATTTATCTTTGTCCAAAAGGGAAGGCCCTCATGCAATATGCAAGTAACCATGCATTACTTAACTAGTTGTTTAACTTACTGTAAATAATTCAAAGCCGTCCTGATGATTCACTGGAAATGTCTCCCAGACGCCTTCGATTTCTTCCAATGCCATTGCTTCTTCAGAACTTTCATCGTTCTGGAAATTAGAAGTTTTGGTTAGCAGAACATACCTGTCTATAGGTATTACACATTATATAGATAAGTTAGATTTGCCAGCATCATCTAAAAACCTTTGTACTTACTAACTAACCTCATTTGATCTAGTATTCAATATTTACTAATCAGTATATACTCATTTGATATAGTAGTAGATAAGTATTCAAGTATTGTGGGGAGTTCACCAGCTTCTCATCAAAATACATAGTTTCTGATGTTCTGTATGTTACAGCCCAAAAATATTTGATACCTCGACAGGGGTTTGAACTCGTGTCCTTACTACCAAGGGGGAATTTCCCTTTAGTTGCAACACTCCAACGGGTTGAGCTATGAGACTGGTGTAATTTATTTGAATAGATACGGGCAAAGCCCAATTACAATATGCATGAAAAAAAAAAAGAAGATATATAACATACATATAACAAAACATAAAAAAATGATGACATGGATGCTGGAGTTCATGAAATTTCCTAAACTTAACTAAAATTACAAGGTACAGAAAAATACATCAGCTATTAACACGAATTTCAATAAAGAAGGTCACAGGACATGGTAAATCAAAACCAAACTAACTAATAAATTATTAAATTAGGGACAAAACCTGCTTCTTAAAGTAACTTAAATCGAAGGCGAACAGATCTAAATCTTCGGACAATGAAGCAAAATAATTTATATGTCTTTGAATTCTAGTTATAGGGCTATTTAATAAATAATTAGTGTGGATATGAGGAATAGAAAAAATGAAATGGTGGCTCATTTAAATTAAATAAGGATAAGAGTGAGGAACAGTTGATTCCACCATTAACACGTTCCGAGCGGAATGGATCGATCGATCCAGGCGCCCTCGTTCGATTCACCCGGAGTGGATCGATAGATCCAGCTACAGAGAGCACATAGGCTCCTACATTCTGCCTTCTGACGAGATTACCACGCATTCTGTTGGCTGTGGAGTTTAACACGTTCCGAGTGGCGCCGATTTTGGTGGCAACTCTTTATGACAGAACCTGTTTTTTCGAGATGATTGTTGATACCTGCTTATTATGACTTGCAATTGATGAAAACAACGATGCGGAACCAAAATTTGATGAATATCGCGGAGTTTTAGAAGTTGGATCAATCGATCCAGATCGGCAGTAACGTACCGCTGGTTATGTAACCTGCAATGCTTGCGTGTTCTTTTGAGGCCTTGGGTTCAAATCCCGGTAAGAACAATACACGTTTTCCCATTTTTTATCCCTAATGTTCCTTTTTTTGTCCCTCCTAGTCGTTCGAATGATGTCCCCATATACCAAATCTAGGATTATTATATATTTCTCAACAGAACCGCAATGTTTGTGTAGATGAATCTATAAAGGAATTTATAATTTTTATTATTATTATACTATTAGGAAATTATAATTTGAACATAAAACTGAAAATGGTCCCTATGAGTGATTTTTATAAATATATATTTCAAGGAACGATAAAATATAACCCATTTTGATATAAAACATATTGTATAATTAGGTAGGTATGAAACATACAGGTCCATGTTTATAAAATTGAATAAAAAATTGACAATATAGTACTACTAAACTAAGAGAAAGATGTTGTCGGATGATGGACTAGGTATTCACGTCTCAGTATCTTTGTCTACAAATACATTCTTGTGCCGCTTTTCAAAACATGGTTCGTGGCACAGACCTGGTTGCTCGGGACGTGCAGGACAGTACCAGCACGTTTTTTTTATAATAGTAGTCTCTATTTGGCCCTGCCTACATCTCATTTGCCTTGCCACTTTTCCTTTTACCTGGGAATCCTTGAGCTGTCGAGGGAAATGCACTCGAAAACATCGCAAATGAATGAAAAAGGCGCGAAATGAAAGGGCGCGAAAATGTTACTGAACGGGGGCCTTGATATCAATGGGGAACGAAACGAAACGCATTCTTTCGGAGGCCTGATGATCTACAATAAGTGTGTTAAACTCCACAGCCAACAGAATGCGTGGTAATCTCGTCAGAAGGCAGAACGTAGAAGCCTATGTGCTCTCTGTAGCTGGATCTATCGATCCACTCCGGGTGAATCGAACGAGGGCGCCTGGATCGATCGATCCATTCCACTCGGAACGTGTTAATACACTTATTGTAGATCATCAGGCCTCCGAAAGAATGCGTTCCGTTTTGTTCCCCATTGATATCAAGGCCCCCGTTCAGTGACATTTTCGCGCCCTTTCATTTTGCGCCTTTCTCTCAAAAAAACAGGTCCCGTTACAAGGAGTTTCCACCAAAATCGGCGCCGCTCAGAACGTGTTAAACAGCTTGACAACGAATGCTGCATCCATCCACCTTCGTTTTGTCTCTAACAGAGTCAGACCACTCATGTCCGTCATCGTTTCATGTAACGAGTCAACACTGATCGGCACTCCCACTCTATAGGTAAATGCTAAAAATCTTGGACATTTATTCTGGATTTTCTCCAATCTAACTCTTGCTATATTATAAAAAGGAGACCGAACTATAGCACAATATTCAATCGTGGATCGAACAAGTGCGGAGTATAGAAGAGTCAGGGCCATGGCATTGGTAAAATCTGATGTTGTTCTCTTCAAGAAGCCCAACATCCTCTTGCCTTATAGCATATGAAATCAATAGGATTCGGAAAGCTCAGCTGAACATCAAATAGTACACCCAGGTCCCGCACCACCATCTGACGATCAAGAATGTGCCCAGCAATATGATACAAGAACTGCAAAGGTTTGTACCGGGAGAACGTAAATGTCTGACACTTGGAGAGGTTCAGAGTCAAACCATTTGCTGAACAGCAAACACTAAATCTGTCCAGATCAGTTAGTAATAGTAGGCGGTCAGACTGGACATTCAAATCAGTGAAAATTTTGACATCATCAATAAGTAGCAAAAACTTGATTTGGTTGTCAAAAACAGTTTTAATGTCATTGATAAATATCAGGAACGGCCAAGGTCCCAAAAGAGATCCCAGAAGGCAACCTGATGGGGCAATAAACGGGCAAGATTTACAGTCTCTCACTTTCCCTATTAGGGAGCAATTGCTTAAATAGCCCATCAACCAATTCAAAATACTACCATGAAAACCAGAAGCTATTAGTTTATTATATAAATGACAGTGCGAGAGCCAATCTGTCAGAGTTAGCTCTGGGTTGCTGTGCCCAGATAGGTAGGGCGCCCCCATCCGTTCTCAGTATTCTTCGCCTAATTAAATTCAGGTATTGTTTGCCTACCTCTCTTGTGATTTACTCGATAATCCCCATCCCAATAGGCTTTCTTGGAGGGCGAATTTCTTTCTAAACTATTAGGTTATGGGCGGATCACGTCTCTAGAGACCTAAATCAAATTTCGTTTTCTACGAAGTTCAGAAAAAAAAACGGGTTTTGCTTCCCAGAAAAAGTTTATTCTCGCGCGTCACACCACCTTAGTTGAGGATCGGTTTCCCACCGCGTGAATGGCCGCTTTAATGAACCCTTCCTTTCCGCTCAACCAGTTACTCTCGAAAACAAATTTCTCGAACTAAAGATGGGTTTGTAGAAGGAAGGGGAGCATCATGTACTGGAACGAACTAAATCACTCGCGACGAAGTTGTGGAAACCCATTTCAAAACGGAAGTTAGTGAAAAAATGTTGTCTATTTCCACGAAAAATAAAGAGTTACAATGTTAAATCGATTTCAACGGTTAGGCCATCATCAGTAACAAACAATAACAGAACTGAAGACACATTAGAAAGGACACAGCTTTTCAAGTCACAGGTGTAGGGAGATTGAATCCCATTAGTCAAGAGAAAGGAAAGGGGCAGGAGGTACAACCAATTAAGTGCAAACAAATTGAAGGGGGATTATAACTAATCAGATGAAGCGAAAGGGGGAAAATAACTAAATATGTTTTCAAAAGTGTGAAGGGATGTGTGGTGGATGAGGAGTGCTTTGTCTTAGGACAGACACCCATCCCCACCCGATCCATGTTGGAGGTCTGGCGGTACCTTGGGGTCGACTTCATGGGTGTGGCCACCTTAGCCGCAAGCCATGTGGACCTTGGTGGAGCATTAGCTCGTGTTACCAAGGCTCCATTGAAGCCACAGCAGAAGCTGCGCCTCCTTCTCACGTACTTACTGCCAAAGCTAACCTATGGGTTAGTCTTTGGCAGGCTTACTGCGGGGAGACTGCTTGAGTTAGATCGTGAAGTTCGCTCTGCTCTGCGCTCTTGGCTAGGCTTTCCACCTGGTGTCCCAAGTGCCTACATCCACGCACCGGTCAACGCCGGTGGGCTCGGTATTGTCTCTCTTTCTGCCAGCATCCCATCTTTACGCCGCCAGCGCCTGCTTGCCCCTAGGGGCTCGAGCTCGGAGGTCGCCCGCACGGCTGCTGACCTGGACTTTGTCTGGCAGCAGTTGTTGTGGTGCAATCGAGCAACACCAACTGCTCCAAAACCCAGCTCATCTGCTGAGTTCGCTGCTGCGCTGCATGAGTCAGTAGATGGTAGAGAACTCTGACAGTGCTCTGAATCCCCCATTTCTACCCAGTGGGTGGAATGGGCTTCAGAGGGTATTGGGGCCCGCGACTATCACCATTTTCACGCCGTCCGGGTGGCTACACTAGCCACCTCAGTGAGGTGTTCGAGAAGTAGTCACGGGACATTCGACACCCTTTGCCGTGCCTGTCGGGGTAAAAATGAGAACCTATATCATGTAGTGCAGCAGTGTCCACGGACTCATGGTGGCCGCATTTTACGTCACGATGCAGTTGCCAAGCAGATAGCAGGTGCTTTGTCATCTAGCGGTTGGGATGTCGAAAGGGAGAGACTATACCACATGCCGAGTGACCGGGGCAAGAAGCCAGATATCGTTGCGATCAAGCCCGATGGGTCTGCCATAATCCTGGATGTCCAGGTTGTCAGTGGCAGCGTGGACATGGAGCAGACCTGGCGGGATAAGAAAAGTAAATATGATAGAAATGATCTGCGCCAAGCGATATCTGAGCTAAAAGGAGTGGCACCTAATAACATCAAGGTCATTGCCGCGACCATGTCATGGCGCGGCGTGTGGTGAGGGAAAAGTGCCACGGAGTTACTCGAGTTGGGCATCTCGGCAGGAGTACTCCGTGGTATCACCACCCGCGTCCTGAGGGGTTCTTACTTGAACTGGTGGTCATTTTATAGGGGCACTTCCTTTCATCCCATTCTTTCTCCTCGTCCTGCAACTTCCCTTATCCCTCGACCCGGCGTCGGGTAAACCTGGGCGTCCTCCCCACTTTTTCATTTTACTTGTTTATTTTTCAATTTAATGGCGTGCCCCCTCCGTCTTTGAGAGGAGGTTTATTAAAAAAAAAAAGTGTGTGTGCGTGTGCGCGTGTGTTTGTGCGTGCGTGCGTGCGTGTGTGGCATGTGTCCACGAATCCCTGTAACAATTGGATGAAATTTTCAGGGAATGTGCGGGCTAGAGCGTAGACGGTCCTCTTATCAGTTTCATCGTTCTTGACTCAATACCTCACTCTGCACATATGTGCAAACGTAAATTCTACCAAGCATCATTTTCTCACTCCCTAGTCGTCCGATCTCGCTCAAATTTGGATGATAGTTGGGGGATGACGATTTTATCATCCCATATCAATTTCAACGGTCCTCTCATAACTTATTAATAAGTTGGGAAGGGGGGGGGGGGTTGTAGTGAAGGGAATACTGACTCGATATTCGTATCTCAAAACTTAATTATAAAACCATTGCTTAAAAAAAAAAAAAAAGATATCTTACCCAGAAACTGTTTGATGATTTCAGTTCACTTCAGTTCATTTGAATTGAATAATTTAGAAATCCACAAGCTCATCAATAAGTTAACTACAAGCATTAGAATCAAGAAGGAAATCGACCTAGGTAAATTATGTTTCGTGGGAAAAGGGACAATAAGGTCTCAAGATGTGCAACGGACTCCATTTCGGTTGACGACTTGTGGACAAAAGATTTATGATTATAGAGGGGTAAAACAGTTCAACGCTTTACCACCTGTCGTAAAAAGGGTAGACTCCTACTCGGCATTTAGGCGTGAATTGGCGAGACTCTATGAAAAGTATTCTCTCAATTGAAAACAGTAAATTGCATGTTAATACACTGGTTATGTATTATTTTTTATATAATTGTTTCAAGGCTTGTTTCCCATTTTGGTTTAGTATTGTACTGTATTAGTAGTTTTTGTCTTGTTGAGATAAGTAAGTATTTTGTTGTTATTATAGTAATATAGTTGTATGAGCCCTCCTCTCAGCACATGCATGATACCTAAAGAGGGGGGGGGGGAGTAGTTTTTCGATAAAATTTTCATGGATGGAGAAAAGGGGAGATTGAAGAGTGATACGTTTTAGCAAATGTAAAGGGGGTAAAGGTAAGAATTATCTAACAAACTAACATTGCTCAATATAGTAGACTTGACCCGACAACATGAGTGGTCGATGGTCATAAAATATAGACTAAAATTAGCAAAAAAGGCCTATGAATTTGCCAGACTATTAGCTCATCTCATTTGTTTCAACTCAGCCAGTTATGCTTTTAGGCAAAATACGTCAGAATCATTGAACGAGTCAAAAGCATAGTAGGTTGGAAGGTGTAAGGGATATATATTCACACTCACACACAAAAGGCACCTTTTTAGGGAGGCCCAGGCCTACCTGTAGATAATCTCCTACAATTTGACATCTTTGCAAAATGAGGGAGGGAGGCAGGGATGGATGGATGGAGGGAGGGAGGGAGGGAGGGAGGGAGGGAGAGAGAGAGAGAGAGAGAGAGAGAGAGAGAGAGAGAGAGAGAGAGAGAGAGAGAGAGAGAGAGAGAGAGAGAGAGAGAGAGAATTTGGAAATTCTATAATAATTTGATTCGTTTCAGTTTCAAGTAAATCGCAAGCCAACGAATTAGCATGATAATAATAGCAAATAATTATTTCTCTTTCAAAATTGACAAATTAGACATTTTCCAGGTTGTAAAATTCAGAAGGCTGATTGAGAAATAGGAGGGAGGAAGTGAAGAAATTGGCGAACGAAAAATAGAAGTGGAATTGGCAAGTTGGGAATTGATTCAGTTGAAAAATCGTACAAAACATTTCATCCTGATGAGATGAAGTTGGAAAATTAGGGAATTAGAAAATCGAAGTGGATAGTGGAGAATTGGGAGGACGGAAAACCAGAAGATGAAGAATTAGCAAGTTATGAATTAACATAGTTCGGACATTGTGCAAAATACCAAAGATTCTTTTAAAGGTGGCAAGTTGATTTATTTATTATTTATCTATTTTTTTATCATCTTATTTTTTATTTTTAGGATGATTTCCTCAAATGGCCGAAAAAGTTGTTGGGGGGGGGGGGACTAATATCTATACCTCGGACAGTAATATTATCTGGTAATTGTTTAGGTTTGAAGATTCGAGGTATGAGTTCAACAAATCAAAATTTTTCCTTATTGATCTGATATTTACATGGAATATTTCGAACTACGTTTGGTATGGCATGATTTGTTGGAAAATAGTATTTAAGAAATAGATGTTATTTAATATTACTTATTTGGGTTTTTACACAAATCTCTATTTACTTATTCAAATAAACATAGTGTATTGGTTAATATATTACACAGTTTCGTACCTACTAATATATGCAAAATTAGGCTGTTAATTCGAGTTGTTATACATGCAATGTAATATGATTTATATTCAGTTCTTTAATCTGGGTTCCGTGATCAGCGATTCTGACCTTCCTTACTTCCAAAGTTTCGAGCAGGGCTATATGTTCGAAGCGAGTATGTTGCTTGCTTGCTTCTATGTACTCTGATCCTCCCCTTATTTGAACTCCCTCGGTATTCCCAGATTTCTTAAATGCCCGGCAGGCTTTAAAGATGTTTGCAGTTTTCGGGCTCAGGTGTTCATTCAAGTAAATTTGTTGGTTTGTATTGCTGTTATCTCGGGATTCGGCATCTATGGTTCCAAGAGTTGGTTTAGTCTTTCGTGCTGCCACTACTAACTGGTCTATTAGTTTCTTTGATGTAAGTTTGACTTATATCGGTTCTGGGTTGTTAGTGCTTCGGGTGGGTAAGAGGTATATTTCGTAGATATGGATATCCTTTCTGGCTCACACCCCAAGTGAATCTGCAAGGGTGGTGATCAAGTTCTCCAAAGACTCCTCTTCGAATTTAGGAATTCCGTTTATTATCAGATTTTTATTTAGATGAGCGTTCAGTTTTTCGATTACAAGATTACGATTTCTGATTTCAACCTTTAGTTATTCATTTACTAACTTTAGTATTTCGATATCCGATTCGGTTTTCTTATATTCTCACCTTAGTTCTTGATTTTCCTGCTTCAGCAGAGATTCGATTTCTGCTTTCGTCGAAATCACCTCAGCCTTTACGTCCCTTATTTTGGCTTCGACTTCTTTCAGTTGTTCCACTATAAACTTTTTTAGGTCGACTACCTCCAAAGCACTGGCCTTCAGCGTTGTGTGAACTGGAGAGGAATTTGTATACTATAGCACTTTGTGTTTGACAGGTTGGCTTGGAATACCAGTTTTTTTGGACGTTCTGTGTTGCTTACAAATCCACTTCTTCCACTGTTTCCAAGTTTTCTGGGCAACCCCCGTGCAATCGAAATGTAATTTACAATTTTCTTGGTATGAGCAGTTTGCGTGGTTTCTGTCTGGTGGAAGAAGTTTTTACAATCAGAGCACTTCATAATCAATCATGATTCCCTAAAATAGCTGCATCATGAGAGTGTTGGCTGAGTTATAACTTCTCGGCAGTGTTGTTGAGGTGACGTGCCTGTAAGTATGCACAGATTGCACCCTAAAGTCATAGGATACCAATCCTACACACAAGAGTGCTTTGATGGTTTACGTCTCTACGCCTGTCATAGCTTTTCTGACTTCCAAATAGATGCCGGGGTCAGTTCAATCGGTGATAAGCGATGATAACTTTAGTCACAACATAAGAATCTAGGAGAATTGATTTAAATTCAATCTGACCAAGCCCCAATAGCAAAAGAACCTTGTAACAGGTTCACACACTTTTTTTTTTTTTTTAATAGAAAACTCCTCTCAAAGTCGGAGGGGGCAACACCAAGTTGAAAAATAAACAAATAAATAAAAAAAGTGGGGAGGATGCCAAGGTTTACCCATCGCCTCCTCTAGGAATAAAGGAAGTTGCAGAGGGATGATGAGGGAGAGTGGGATGAAAGAAAGGGCCCCTATAAAATGACCACCAGTTTAAGCAAGATCCCCTCAGGACGCGGGTGGTGATACCGCGGAGCACTCCTGCTGAGATGCCCAACTCAAGTAACTCTGTGGCACTTTTCCTCCACCACATCCTGCGCCATAACATGGTCGCAGCCATGACCTTGATGTTATTAGCTGCCACTCCTTTTGACTCGGGAATTGCCTGCCGCAGGTCATTTCTGTCATACTTGTTTACCTTAGCCCACCAGGTCTGCTCCATGTCCACGCTGCCACTGACAAACTGGACATCCAGGATATTGCAGACCCATTGGGCTTAAACGGTGACGATAACTGGCTTCTCACTCCGGTCACTTAATCTCTCCCTTCGAACATCCCAGCCGCTGGATGATATAGCGCCTGCTATCTGCTTGGCAACCGCATCATTACATAGTATCCAGCCACCGTGAGTACGAGGACACTGCTGCAACATACGGTATAGGTTCTCATTTTTACCCCAACAGGCATGCCAAGGGTGTCCACTGTCCCGTGACTACCCCTTGAACACCTCACTGAGGTGGCTAATGTAGCCACCCAGACGGCATGAAAATGGCGATAGTCACAGACCCCAATACTCTCTGAAGTCCATTCTACCCACTGGGAGGAAAATGGGGATTCAGAGTACTGTCGGAGTTCTTAAGCATCTACCGACTCATGAAGAGAAGCAGTGAACTCAGCAGGTTACCTGGGTTTAGGAGCAGTTGGTGCTGCTTGGTCACACCACAACAACTGCTGCCTGACGAAGTCAAGGTCAGCAACAGGGTGGGCGATCTCCCAGCTCGAGCCCTACAGGGCAAGCAGGGGCTGGCAGCGTGAAGATGGGATGCTGGTCGGAAGAGAGACAATACCAAGCCCACCGGCTTTGACCGGTGCATGGAGGTCGGCACTTGGGAAACCATTTGGAAAGCCTAGCTAAGAGCGCACATCAGAGCAAACTTCATGATCTAACTCAAGCAGCCTCCTCACAGCAAGCCTGCCAAAAACTAACCCATAAGTTACCTTTGTAGTCCAGGAAATAAAGACATTGAGGTAGAAAAAAATAGAACCCAAACCAAAATTGGTACAGACGTAGGTGGAGGTCCCCTGATTGACATACTAAAAGTCCTGGGGGGTGGGGGTGCCGCTCGAGGGAGGGGGGTCATTAAAGGTCCCATTTTGGGGTTTTTCGCGAATATCTCGGAAACGGTGCATTTTTCGATGAACCATGTCCTATAGTAAATGAAAGCTGATAAAATTCTCTACAACTTTAATTATATACGTTTTATCAAAATTCCGAACCGTTACGGAGATATATGCATCCGAAAATGGACGAATTTTGAAAATTAGGTTTTTAGCTCACGTTTTTCGGATAACTTTGTTGATTTGCGTCCAAACCGTTTATCTGAGAAAAAAGTCCTCTTAGAGAAAGTTGTAGAGCATCAAATTTCCTTGAAGAATATGTGGCTGAATGCTAATTTATCATTCACCAATCAAAAGTTACGCCAGTTTCAAAATTTTGCCCATTTTTACCCAAATGTTGTCAGGCCACTTTTCTGTGTCCTCCAGCTTGAATCGTCCTTCTTTCTGTCATCTGTCGTCATACATACGTCCACACGACCCCAGAATTACATACCACCACATGGGGGGGGGGGGGGGGGGGGTGAGACGACGATGTAAAAAAGCGATGCGTGTAATTAATTATGAAGTAATTAAATAATACATGATTACATGATTAGATGATACATGATTAGAACATGTCGTATTCTTCGTCACTCTCCTCGTCGGGCAGTTCCGTGGGGGCGGCGTTTGAACATGTTCCGTGACGCCCGATGCAGGCGACGGAGCAGGCAATGCCTGTTTATTGAAGTTTAAGTTGGCCACTACATCAACTTGTGTTATGTTGTTAGGTTCCACATGTTCATATGTTCAATATTGAATAAAGTTCATTCTGTGTGTGTTCAAGAAAATGTAAAAAGTGTATTCTTCACAAAAAAAAAAAAAAATATATATTAAGTACTAAAACACAGATCAACTGTAACACTAGGTACATTTACAAAATTCCACTGTTAGCACTTCATCTGCTTCAACTGGTTATGGGCCCAGCACTAATTTGTAGACAATCAACATGTCTCATGGGGATCCAGGAGCAGGTGGTTCTCCACCTGTGGCATCTACGAGTGTTGCAGTTGCAGGACTGGGAGCAATGCCGAACATTAAAAAATTGGTTGGTTCAGAAAATTATTCCAACTGGAAGTTCGGAATGGAAATGTTTCTGATCGCCGAGGATCTGAGGGCAGTTGTTGCAGGGACAGAGGTTGATCCAAGAAAGGATGCCAAAGCTCGATCAAAAATTTGTTTAATGGTCGATGAGTCTCTGTATCCTATGGTTCGTAGTCAAAAGTCGGCAAAAGATGTCTGGGCTAAGCTTGAGTCAAATTATGAAAGTATAGGATTATGCAGACGTTTGAGTTTGCTGAAACAACTGTTTTCACTCGAGTTGACACAGTTTTCAACTGTTGAAGAATACCTTAATCGAATCCTTAGCATATCTCAGCAATTAGAGTCAATCAATGCAGGGCTTGAAGACGAGTTCATCGGTGTTGTCATGCTGAAGGGGTTGGGTGAAAGCTACCAGCCCATGATAATGGCTCTGGAGAGCTCAGGGGCAAAAATCACAAGTGATTCAGTACGTACCCTATTGAGTCAACAAGCCAAGCCCAATAATGAAAATGATAAAGCTCTAACATTGAAGAAAGAGTCAAAGAAAAAGCATTTTATTCCCAAGTGTTTTGCTTGTGACAAGAAAGGACATTTCGCTTCACAATGTAAAGCCAAGAAGAAAAATGCAAGTGAGCAAGGAACTTCAATGGCCTTAGCTATAGGGAGACTGGATAACGATGAGTGGATCATCGATTCAGGAGCTACTTCACATTTTACCATGAGAGACGATTGGCTTAAGAATAGACGACCAACAGAAAGGGAAATAAGGGTAGCAAATAACGAAAAAATTCTAGCAAAAAGCTGTGGGACAGTTAGTTTAGAGTTACCCGGTACTGTAGAGAAAACTGATATCCATGATGTGATGTTCAGTCCAAATCTCAACACAAACCTACTATCAGTCGGGAAAATAGTCAAAAAAGGCTATAAGGTAGTATTTTCAAGAGATGGCTGTAGGATAATGGATTCCCAGACTAGGGTCAAAGGAAAAGTTTTCATACAGGGCATATATGATTTGGGAGTGTTTAAAATTGTTCCGAAGAACCGTGAACAAGTTAATGCAATCACCTGTGATAATTCACAAATGCTTTGGCACAAGAGGTTGGGGCATTTAAACGTGAGATCCATGAACCTTTTGAGGAAAAATATGGCTCGTGGAGTGAAATTTGCCTCAGCTGGATTTCAACCCTGCGAAGCGTGCGTGAAAGGGAAAATGACAAGACAAAGTTTCCCCACAAGCAAATCAAAATCCAAAAATATTTTGGAATTGATTCATTCGGACGTTTGTGGACCAATGCCAGTGGAAAGTTGGGGAGGAAAGAGGTATGCCCTAACATTCACTGATGATTTTTCTAGGAAAACTTTTGTGTACATGATTAAAAACAAGAGCGAGGTAAAGAATGTGTTTCAAGAGTTCAAACAACTAGTGGAAAATCAAACAAACAAGAAGATAAAAGTTCTAAGGACCGACAATGGCTCTGAGTACGTCAACGTTGCATTGACAGACTTTCTAAAGCAACATGGAATAAGGCATCAAACAACAGTACCTTATACTCCAGAACAGCTAGGAGTCGCAGAGAGAGTTAATACAACTCTAGTAGAGAAGGCTAGGTGCATGCTGCAAGAAGCAGGGCTCAGTGAAAGATACTGGGCAGAAGCATTAAGCACTGCAAACTATTTAAAGAATAGGTCTCCAACATCTGCACTGAAGAAGAAAACTCCTG
This sequence comes from Adelphocoris suturalis, assembly GCA_030762985.1. Taxonomy (NCBI): domain Eukaryota; kingdom Metazoa; phylum Arthropoda; class Insecta; order Hemiptera; family Miridae; genus Adelphocoris; species Adelphocoris suturalis. The sequence continues at coordinate 109,309,453 of CM061045.1, read as the reverse complement.
AAGAAGTTGGACAGGAAGAAAAGTTGCGTTATTTCATCTTCGTGTGTTTGGCTGCCGAGCTTTTGTTCATGTTCCAAAGCAGAAAAGAAAGAAATGGGACCCTAAAAGCAAAGAATACATATTCGTGGGATACTGTGAAGACACGAAAGGGTATCGATTAAGTGATCCCACTAATCCCACAATCGTAACGAAAGCGAGGGATGTGATATTCTTTGAGGCCGAAACGTTACAAACAAAAACCGACGAAAATCTTCATAATTCAACCACTGAAACAATAAACACTGAAAACGTAGTGATCATAACAAATCAAGAACGATCTGAGCAACCGATAGAACATCCCATTATAATTGAAACAGGGATCGGAGCTTCTCTTGATCTTCCATCAGAACACGTTCCAGAAGAAAGAAGAAAATGAAGAATCGGAACAAGAAGAATGGTTTGAAACTGAAATAAATCACGCTGAACCACTACCAGAACTCGCCAATCAAAATTCAAGCACAGTGGCATTAAGGAAGTCAAGCCGGATTGTGAAACCAAAGCAGTGGCACTGTTGTATAGCTACAGCAGGGGATGAACTTGACGAACCAGCAAGTTATAAAGACGTGCTTGAAAGTGAAGAAAAAGAAAAGTGGTTAGAAGCGATGAAACGAGAATATGATGCACTAATAAAATTGAAAGCTTGGGAGTTTGTTGATCGTCCAAGCAACGGGCAGGTTGTCAAGAACCGTTGGGTATTTAGGAAGAAAGTTGGAGTGGATGATAAAATTTCGAAGTTTGAATCAAGACCTGTTGCTAAAGATTTTACGCAACAATACGGTGTAGTCAATGAAACATTCTCAAGACCTATGTTGAAGTTCGAGAAGTTTCGGAGCCTGCAGACATGTTGAGTGTGGTGCCCACTTAAGGGGGAGTATTGAAGTTTAAGTTGGCCACTACATCAACTTGTGTTATGTTGTTAGGTTCCACATGTTCATATGTTCAATATTGAATAAAGTTCATTCTGTGTGTGTTCAAGAAAATGTAAAAAGTGTATTCTTCAAAAAAAAAAAAATATATTAAGTACTAAAACACAGATCAACTGTAACACTAGGTACATTTACAAAATTCCACTGTTAGCACTTCATCTGCTTCAACTCCCCCTCCGTTCCCTCGGCCATCCGGTCTTTCCTGAGCTCACCACCCAACAAATTTGAATGCAAAAGACCACTTCGTACGATCATTGGTAAGGGGTGAAAGAAGTTGAACTCGTGCTTACCATGGAATAACACTTTTTTACATCGTCGTCTCCCCCCCCCCCCCCCCTCCCCCATGTGGTGGTATGTAATTCTGGGGTCGTGTGGGCGTATGTATGACCACAGATGACAGAAAGAAGGACGATTAAAGCTGGAGGACACAGAAAAGTCGCCTGACAACATTTGAGTAAAAATGACAAAAATGGGCAAAATTTTGAAACTGGCGTAACTTTTGATTGGTGAATGATAAATTGGCATTCAGCTACATATTCTTCAGGGGAATTTGATGCTCTACAACTTTCTCTAAGAGGACTTTTTTCTCAGATAAACGGTTTGGACGCAAATCAACAAAGTTATCCGAAAAACGTGAGCTAAAAACCTAATTTTCAAAATTCGTCCATTTTCGGATGCATATATCTCCGTAACGGTTCGGAATTTCGATAAAACGTATATAATCAAAGTTGTAGAGAATTTTATCAGCTTTCATTTACTATAGGACATGGTTCATCAAAAAATGCACCGTTTCCGAGATATTCGCGAAAAACCCCAAAATGGGACCTTTAATGACCCCCCCCCCCCTCGAGCGGCACCCCCACCCCCCAGGACTTTTAGTATGTCAATCAGGGGACCTCCACCTACGTCTGTACCAATTTTGGTTTGGGTTCTATTTTTTTCTACCTCAGGGCCCTTTTTTGTCTTCATTGCCTGGACTATTGGCTGCAAGTACGCGCGAAGGAGGCGCCGCTTCTGCTGAGGCTTCAATGGAGCCTTGGTTACACGAGCCAATCCTACATCAAGGTCCACATGGCTATAGCGGCACACCCACAAAATCGATCTGAAGGTACTGCCAGACCTCCAACACTGATAGGTGTCTGCATTAAGACAAAGCACTCCTGATCCACCAACAGGTTGAGGATGAGCAGCTTGACATCCTTTGGGGCTTTAGTCCAGAGTTGGGCAGAAATACCATCCAGTCTACCAGATGTGGAATTTTTGACACAACACCTATGTGCCTCCCCATGAAGCACCGGCGTGCACGTGATGCGGTGTAAGGAATCCATGGTGGGAAATAGGGTTACCACGGACTCACCAGGGTTGTGGCAAGAATGGCTCCCAAAATTCCACAAACTCCTGGAGAGTGGGCAAATCTTGTCCATCCCCAGCATCCTCCAGTACCTCTGCAGTTATACGAGCTGGATGATTCCTCTACAACCTTTGGACCTGCTGGTACTCCCACCTCCTTGATTGCTTAGCTGCTCTGCGACCTCCACGAAGCACCAAAGCAGGATGATTTCCTCCCTGGTGCCTCGCCACGGTCACTTCCTCAACCCGTGGGAAGATCCTCAGCGCATAAGATACAACCTCGTTTCCCAAGCCATCACATCCCTCATCAGCCCGCCTCGCCAGTTCCTGCAGGTAGGCGCTCTCATAACCTTCAATACGGCCTACCTGCTCCCCGAGTCTCAATACTTTGGTCTTCAGATCCTCAAGAAGACTGGAGGTCCCGGGAGTGGACTGCTGAATGGTAGACTCCAGTACACGCCTGTGGGAGATGCGGGAGAGGCCCCACTGCTATTTGCTGGGACATCCTGGACAAGCTGCTTATAGTGGGGCCTCCAAAGAGATAAAAACACAACAGTTATCCCCCCCCACAACACACACACACACACACAGAGGTATACTCAGGCTCGTGTTGCAACAGCCAGAAACAAAGTGGCGGATTCCTGTGCAAAAAAGGCGGCTTTCAGTGAGTCTCCCAATATAATATGCTCAAATCCCAAAATCGAGGGTGATAATCGTTGGTCGGGTGGTGATCGTCGAGGGAGCAGGCATGAGTAAACTCCCTTACTTACTGTGTAACTAGTGTGAGGGGAAGGAAACACACAAACACACGTTTTTTTCCCAAACTCACCTCAAAGGTGGAGGGGCATATCATTAAATTAAAAAAATTCACAAATAAATAAAAAAGTGGGGGGATGCCCAGGTTTACCTGAAACCTGATTTAGGGATGAAGGAAGTTGCAGGAGGATGTGGAGGAAGAGAAGGGTGAAAGGAAGTGCCCCTATAAAATGACCACCAGTTGCAGTAAGAGCCATTAAGGACACCGGTGGAGATAAGACTGAGCACTCCTACCGAGATACCCACTCGGTAACTCCATGGCACTTTTTCCTCACCACATCTTGCACCATGACACGGTCGTCACCTTGGTCGTGGTGGCGTGTTATTTGTCACCACAGCTCAAATATTGCTGGCCACAGATCATTTCTATCATATTTAATTATCTTAGCCCTCCAGGTCTGCTCCATGTCCACGCTGCCACTGACCGCCTGCCTAGATATCCAGGATTATGGCAGACCCATCGGGCTTGATGACGATATCTGGCTTCTTGCCCAGTCACTCGGCATGCAATATAGTCTCTACCTTTCGAAATCCCAACCGCTGGATGACTAAGCGCCTGCTATCTGCTAAGTGACCGCATCGTTTTTTTTTTTTTTTTTCACCAATCTAGCTTTTTCTTGTATCTAGCTGGTAAAAAAATGTATTTTCTCCATCAAAATTACCATTGGAGTCTCTTCATAGATAGTTGGGGAGGAAGTGAGAGGTGGGGCAGGTGAGAAACAAAGAAGAAAGAGCACAGAAGTCGCAGAATCGTGTCATATTATGCAGTGTTAAGTGAAGATAAAACACCACTCATCATCTGGCCAAAGCAGTTTGTATTAATATGTTCACTAAACTGCAAGTGATTCACCGGCAGCTTCACCCCAGATCATTCAAATATTTTTCAAGGTCAGTTCCATATTATTCGAGTACTCTGCAACAGGCTTTATGGGATTTTTTAAATTTGCGATAATTTTGAAGTATTTAGGTTTTAAGCGAAAAACGTCGTTAGGGCTATAGTTATTGGACTGCAACTTTTGAGATCCATCTCGACCCACCTAGATCTTTTCACCATGTTAAATTTGTGTAATTTCTGGGTGGGATTGGACAAGAAACAGCTGCAGGAAATTGCAGGTTTATGAGAAATGGTGTTTTGAAATCAAATTATGCAACATCATTTTCAAATTTTGGTGTGTTTTGATGAGGTGGAAAATGCTGAAGTACGTGAATAAAAATTTGTGCATGCGTCAATGATATTGATACAAAAAGTAGAATATAACATTGTAATATAGCATTAAGTAATAATCCCACTAATATAGGAATCTTAAGTTACTAATTTTGCTACTTAAAGTTCCCTACTCTTTTTTAATATAACTGTTGCATTGAAGCTCCTAGTTATTTCCTCAATGTTCAATTATCTCAAGCTCCTATTTCATCTTCATTTAAAATGCCTAGTAGGTAAGTATACTCGTTGGTTGTTTATCTACTATTGTGAAATAAACGAGTAAAAACTGTTCGTTCTGTTTTAGAAAAACTCAATTCAATTACCAACCAACCATTTGGAAATTGTTTTCAATTATATTTGGAATTACAATTTGTATTACTCTAGAAAAGGCCTTAAATAATATCAATGTTTCAGGAATTTTTTTAACGGAAAACTCGTCATTTTGTCGCTTTTTGAAGAATCTTTGAGATCTGAGAAAGATTTCAATGGACCCAACGTGAAAAGATACTGGGAAACCGAACGTCTCTGCTTCTAACGTTGAAACGTCAATTTTTATCATTTAATAGAAAAGTAAACAGAACATTAGGACACCTGACATTTGGGCAATCGGTTGTACAACCTAGTAATCATATTTATAGCCAAAACACATATTTTTTATCATGTAATTTAAGTTTTTTCCAGCTAGAATTGGGGGGGGGGGGGGGGGGGGAATGCTGTTTGTGAGTACCAGGACACTGCTGCACCACATGATAAACGTTCTCATTTTCACCCTGACAGGCACGGCAGAGGGTGTCTACTGTCCTGTGACTACTCCTTGAACACCTCACCAAGGTGGCTAATGTAGCCACCCGGATGGCGTGAAAATAGCAATAATCGCAGGCCCCAATGCCCTCTGAAGCCCATTCTACCCAATGGGAAGAAATGAGGGATTCAGAGCACTGTCAGAGTTCTTTATCATCTACTGATGAATGCAGTGCAGAAGCAAGCTCAGCAAATGAGCTGGGTTTTGGAGTAGTAGGTATTGCTCAGTCACACCACAACAACTGCTGCCTGACGAAGTCCAGGTCAGCAGTAGTGTGGGTGACATTCCAGCTCGAGCCCCCTAATGGTGGGTGTCCACGTGAGAGTGTTTCCCTCTCGAGAGCAGCAAATTCACTATCGAGAGTAAAACTCGCAAGTGTAAAGTCCACCGAGATTCGGGAGGTTGCATCATCCTCGCTAGTGTAAACGGTTTCTCGCCGCTCTCCGCGAGTTCTCGCCACAATTCAAGGCAGTTTGAATTTCTGAGAGTAGAACTGGCGAGTTTTCGTCATGGCCAGGTCAAATAAAAAGTGGACGCATGAGGAGGTTTGCCTACTCATTGAAAAGTATGAAGCGAACCCAATCCTATGGGATATTCAACACCTCGATTACAGGGACCGCAACTAGAAAAATCTATTATATATATATATATTTTTTTTTTAATATTACCAGTGGCGAAAAATCGTAAGACAACCATAAGCCGCTCTTGAACAGATATTGCTCCTCTCATGACGGTGTCTTTTTTAAAGATTGTTGGTCCCACTAATTCCACCAGCATTTCAAATTCAACACTCGAAAATCTACAAAAATTTTTAAATTGTTGGGCGTCTTCTACATGCAATTTGCGCACTAGACGGTGGTACGAGCCTAAATGGTTCCTCTTCGCAATCCAATCCTTCAACCATTTCCTTTTTTTTTAAATAATATTTCTTTTTGACAGGCACAGAATTAAGCATGCTGCAGCTACTTCTCTCTATCGGGTCGACGGCATCTTCACTTGCTGACTCTCGAGACTGACCTCGCATTGCATGGTGTTAACAGTTTCAACGGACTCTCGAGAGTAGGCTTCGAGAGTTGCTCGCCGAGAGTGAGCTTGCGGGGATTTCACTCTCTCGTTTAAAGGGCTATGATAGTAACTCTCGAGAGCACAAGCTGCGAGTACTCTCACGTGGACACCCACCTTAAGGGCGAACAGGCACTTGTGGCATAAAGATGGGATACTGGCTGAGAGAGAGAAAATAACGAGCCCACTGACCTTGACTGGTGCGTGAATACAGGCAATTTGGAACCTAGGGGGTAAGCCTAGCCAAGAGCACAACAGCAGAGCAAATTTCACAATCTAACTCAAGCAGCCTCCCAGCAGTAAGCCAACCAATGACTATTCTATAGATTAGGTTTAACAGTAAGTATATGTGAAGCAGGCACAGCTTCTGCTGTGGCTTCAATGGAGCCTTGGTGACACGAGCTAGAGCTTTACCAAGGTTCACACGGCTTGCAGCAATGGTGGAGACACCCATGAAGTGAACACCAAAGTACCGAAAAATCTCCAGCACGGATCCGGTGGGGATTGGTGACTGTCCTATGACAAAACAATCCCCATCCACCACCTTCACTTGATGCTGGAGACCTGACAAGACCGAGGAGACTGACCCACACTAATCTGGGTTTACCACTAAACCACACCTAGCTAGCTACTCAGCAAAGGCATTAATGGCGATCTGCAAGGCCCCCATGGGTCTGAGTGAGAAGGGTGACATCATCGGTAAAAGCCTATTCACTTACCTGCACCCCAGGGGCAAGATCAAACCCTATTTAAGCTGGCAGGTTACCCAAGGCTGTATCCTCGACCAGGTTAAAGGGGAGTGGTGACAGAGGATCCCCCGGCATACACCACACCCAATGACAACATCCCCTGACATCTCGCCACCTGCCTCGAGGACCATCACGCCTTTGTGTAATAGACAGGCAACACACTCAATTGAACGAGCAGGCACACCAACACCACAAAGACAATCAGTCAGCGAGAAATAGCTTAGGGCCAGTTTATCAATTATCTACATTAACTGCAGAATAGCTATACTGAGTATAGCGCTATACTCCAGATAAAGAATGTGAGTTGTTTATCAATGCCGAACTACCTGGCAGATAAAGTTATCCCTCAGATAAATTCTGTCTGGCAGATAGCGCCGTTAGTATACTCATTGGTGTCTGAAGGCAACAAAAAAAGGGCAATTTACATTTGGAGCTACTACAGAGTAGAGTAGGAGCTACATTTTCTTCATGGATCGACTATTTAAAAAAAACCGGGTCTGATGTTATTTCCACAACAGTGTCCATCATGTTATCAAGGTTGGCAAATAAGAAACCAACACATTTTTGCCGTTTGTTTTCTTCATTTCTAGCGAGAGGAACACATACAGGAATAGCGATATTGCAACCTGAATTATTATGAATGAATTATTGTGATTAGTAAGCTGTGGACTCAATTTTATCTTCAATTTATGTTAGAATGTAAAGAACGGTATCTTTGTCCAACCGAAACTTCAATACAAATACGCACTTGTCCCATATTAGTAGGTGATCTACTTGGGATCTTACTAGGTCTTCTTTTCCATTGAACGAATTATGCTATGATAGAATCTTCGCTGTTGCTGCTATTTAAAGACCAATCCCCAAATATCTCCATTGGAAGGTACAAAAATAAAGACAATCAAACCGAGGTTAGAAAGGTCTCAACCTCCAGTTATAATTGTTATCCAGCCGTCCAGGGACCGGATAAATTAAAACACCAGATAGGGTTTAACTAGGGATGGATGAACACCCCCTATTGTGTTATCTAGAGAATAATGGATAAATCCCTCTTATTCATTGGATAAATATTATTGATAAATCGGCCCTTAAAGTGACAGTTTGGAGAACTGTTAAGTTCTCTGCTGTGCCATATGCTGTCCAAAATTCTCTTTGGACATCACCAATTACACCAGCTGCTTGGAAGCAAGATACCGGAATCTTTTGGAAGTGACAGAAGACTACTGATGATATAGATATCGAACGGCAGCCTCCAGGCTCACTTACCTCTTTCTTTGAAATGATAATTTTTTGGGCAAGGGTCAACACTTTCCAGGGTCTTCCAGATAGGAGCGACAGGTTGAGGATGAGCAGTTCTACAGACTTTGGAGTTTTATTCCACCATCAGGAAGAAATATCATCAGGTCCAGCAGAAGTAGAGTTTTTGACACGGCACTTATTTGCCTCGTCGTGAAGCACCGGCACACCCATAATGCCGTGTACGGGATCACTGATGGAAGTTAGGTGCACCACCATTCTAGAGTGGCTCCCAATAGTCATAAAAATCTTGGAGAGGGGGTAAACATTAATCATCCCCAGTTTCCTCCCATACCTCCACAGCAACACGAGCCTGATGCTTCCTCCAAAACTTCTGGACCCGCTGATATTACCACATTTTTAAAATGGTTATGAAAGTTCTGCAGTGCTTGAGAATCATGAGTCGTAAATCAAGTATCAGGAAACTACAATTCCATCCATCCACTAACTCCTGCCAAATGGGCAGCAGACAAGGCATTCACTATGTAAAATTGACAGCAGACAGCTGTGATAGTCGGGGAAGTCGTGGGAAAAAATAATGGTGGCATTTTGCAGAAACTCAAGCGAACCATCCCTGAACTAGCTTGGGAAAACCTCATAAAAGCAGCAGAAGCGACCTAGAGGAGATGCGACATACACTCAAAAGTGTCCCGTCTTGGTAAAGTTCAAGAACGATGGTATTTTTAGTCTCAAAGGAAAACGCTGCAAATTATTTCACAAAGGTTTATTATTGTTTCAATTGAGTTTGATCGTAGTTTTAGTTGGCTTGCGTACGTCATAAGGCCCGTCCAGACTCCTCGGCGTGTCTTATTTTGAGTTGCCACAACCTATACTTCTATAATTATACACGTATGTTTATATTTCTCGATTTGAGCGCCTATCTATTCAAATAATCATTGCCTTAATAATATCATTATCTAAGTACGTACGAAAAGTCGAGAGGATATGTTATTAAATGTGCGTAGGTATTAAATTAAATATTAAAAAGCATTGGTATTAACACACAAATACGACCTAGAAAAAAACATATATTCATGCCTCGAAGGAACGCCGTACCCACCTCATGGTGCCGCGGCGCCTCCTCTCACTCCACCCCCCGCTCACCCCCCTCACCACCCACCGTGACCCCCTGCCATTGGCAGGCTGCCAAGCGTGCCAGGCGTGCGTTCGTGCGTAAGTCTAATTTTCAAAGCCTCGAAAAAGACACTTTTCGCCCGTTTTTGGCCCATAGCATCTATGCGAGTAAAGCGATCGGGATGGTTAAACGTTAGGACCAACTAGACCCCAAATGGAGTCTATGTGCGAAAGAACGGGTTTTTCAAGTAAATTCTTAGGCCTTTTATGGCCCAGACGGCGGACGGCGGACGGACATTTCAAATTTGGATTCTACGCACCTTGAAACGTAAAGGGAGAAAGTTTGAGGGGGGGTTATAAAAATTTTTTTGCTACACGATCACATAGGCTTATTATTGGAAATAATAAACCAAAAGGAAGACGACCGAAGCTAAAGTCTGACTGGGAGGGACCATGTCTCATTGTGCAGGAAATATCCAACGTAGTTTTTACAATTGGTATACCAAAATGAAAGGCAAGAAATGTCCACATTGACAAGCTTATGGTATACAAAAGGATAGTACCAACACATAATTCTTAGAAAAGAAAGAGTGGTGTGAGGAATTCACCAACAACAGCTTCAGTTCTGTTTGATTTGCCCTAATATCTTGTGTTATTTTCTCTAATCTTATTTACAATCATAAAGCCATACAGGTATTCATAATAATTCATAACAATTGGACAAGGTGAGGATCAATATCGTAAAAACCAGTTTTCAGAAGAATCAGTTAAAGAAGAGAGATTACTTATCGAATTGAGCTAGTGGCAACAATCCAAATTTAAACGTTTTCTGAGATAATAATACTTACATTCTTCTCTTCGTTATATATATATATATATATATATATATATATATATATATATATATATATATATATATATATATATATAAGTAGGTAGGTATCTAATAAATATATTAAACATGCCTACTCTTATATATGAACGTATGTATATCATTTTTCTTAAGATATTTTACCTGAGGCATGTATGAAAGTGGAATGATGAGTTCTGGGATGGTGATGTGGTAGATGGTTTGATCAAAAGTCGGAGCGTGATCATTGACGTCAACCACTTGTACAAGGACTTTGGTCACTGAAGACAGAGGAGGAATTCCAGAGTCACTCACCGTTACCTGCAATGGAACCACCATATACTAAAATGTAAATATCAAGGTTAGTACCTATTAAAATAAAAGTTTTAAGGTGACCAACTGCTGATAATTACCCCCTCCCCCGCCATCATTGGTTTTTTGATTTTTTTTTTTTTTACATTTTTCTCTATATTAAAAAATCACAAGATGTAGATCATAAATTAAAAAACTAGCTAGTTGATGGCTACCTACCAAATAAAATCACACTAGGTATAGATACCTAGGCATAGGTACCTATTCATTTTACTATCACAGTGCCTAGAAGAAGATGGCAATAGCAACATCCAACACCATTCTGCTCACTAATGTAGATAGCTATATATAGTATCATTCAAAGGTACTAGGAACTTTTTAGTGCCTACCAAAAAACAAAGTAGGACAAAGCAGGACTTCATATCAAAATTAGAACATGAGTTCATGCAGCAGGATTCTACATAGCTTCAGACAAGTTTATTGATTGATTTTGAACTAATTCTATCAATGATAAATGTTTTTAATAGGTACTAGGGGGACACCCCCTGCAGGCTTCGCCTGCCAACATCTGCCATTGTAGCCCATTTCGGCCTGGCAGGCCACCCCATTTTATATTTATGTTTATACAGCCCACCCCATTGGCGATATTTATACTGCCCACCTCCTTGGCAAGATATATACTGCCCACCTCCTTGGCGAGATTTATTCTGACAGAGTGCCGATCAGTTAAAGTCAAACACAACTTAATTTAAATGCAACCTGATTATATAAAATACATTTAAATGATTCACTGCACGTCTCTTCATATCGTATATTTCTGTTTCCTGTTATCTTTCATAATTGCAAAAATGCCAAACTCCCTCTTTCTGTTGACTGGTGCCACACGGAGGTTTCGTACTTAGGCATAGTGTCATTACTTTTTTCTCCTGCGTCGCAATCCTAGCTCCTTCCTCCCACGTGCTCTTTCAGCTAGCCCCTTGGAATCCGACCCAATTGTCGTCACGATGCCCCCCCCCCCCCCCTCGTTCTTCATTTCCTTCCATAGCACACAAAATACGGAGTTTTCATCACCGACTACACAAAAACATGCTAAGGAATGTCTCTCAAACCCTCTGACGGGTCTTCTTGCTAGACCCTTTTTACCTGCTCTTCCTTCTGCGCACATTTCCCTTCTTGTCTGTAAAATTTTGGTGAAACAACTATTTGTAAACTACTTGGTCAGGTTTCATATGTTGCAAAGCGAGTGGCTTACTCCTTGAAAACCAAACCAACGTGGGAAATCCCATATTTGTCAACTTATCTATTTTTTTTTTACATAGGTAGTATGTTTTTTCTACATTAAGATATCTCAATCTGCTTCAACCGCGTCGAGGTACTCAGTGATTCATGGCCTTTCTGAATCGATCTCGCGAGTGGTTTCCCATTACCATAATATGGGCAATTATTCATTACCTGCCCTCTGTACATGTTCCTCTTATATTCTTTTTGCGCTCCTTGTATTACTTACATCAACTCTGTACACATTTTTGTTTAGCAAGTCTGGTTTAATATTATGCCTTAACTTTAATGTTTTTCAGCATTTACTTACAGTTCAAATTTCCTATGTTTTTTATTTATAATTCCTCAATTTTTCGTAATTTTCAAATTGTTCAATCGTTTACAATTTTTAAGAGACTTTCACTTATTCGTTTTACGATTCTAATACATTTCCAATGTACATATCTCGTGCCTAACTTTAAGGTTGCTCTTTATTTCATCATTGTACATATTATTGAAACTTCGTATTTATATTGTACTTCCGGCCTGTCATTACCACATTTCCTCCACCCTCATGCGATGACCTCCATCATTAAACTGGGATAATTTTTCTTTTGAGCTTGCTTTGCTTTGCATTTTTACAGTAATCTGATTCTACTCAACAGAATTATTGCCTTAGGCGTAGAGTTTTTTCATCTTTTCTTGGATGACTTCTGCTGGGCCGTCCAAATACCTGGGTGGCCTGATCAACTCCCTTTGTAGTTTGGCCACCTTTTTCAGGCTATCCTTGATAACGATTTTTCTGTATGGTAAATGTAAATGGACGTCCTCGCCAATAGGTTCCTTAATTATTTCCCGGATGGGAACAGATCTTCCCCTGGGAATCAATCGATGGGACTCGATTGTATTAAGCCCTCTCCCCCGTATCGGAGGACAGCACCAGTACCCTTCTTCTTTACCTAATTAACTCGCATTATTATTTACGTGACAACTAAAAGCTAAGGTACATGCTGCGGAATTTTCATTTGAAAATGATATTCAGTAGGCATCCTCGAACTTAAACTACGCACAAGAAGGTTATATCCCTTCTACTTTTCCCACATTAATAAGCCAGAGGCTTCTCCTTAGGTGTCCGAGCAAGTTCAGTTCGTTTTAAACAGTCTCCCCAGTTACAAGCTCCTATTAAATATGTTTCTTATCCTTTAAACAAAGTGTTATTCTACCTACTTCCTGGTATTATTTGAATTATTTAATAATATTCATTGATATGGGTCATTTCAAAATTATAGGTTATTCTGTGTCACAGAGCTTCTGAAAGAGAATCCTTGGTAGTAGAGATTTCCCGTTTTTTCAGTGTGATGCGTCTGAGTGCCTCCTACTTGGCCTATTAATTTGTGGTAGATATGGTGACTAGTTGTACTATTAAAATTAATTAATTACCCCCAATTCTCTCTCCCTAGGCATGTCACAAGCTGCAGGTTACTCGGTTCACGTAATTTCATGGCAAGCATTTATACACTTTTAAATTGCTCAAATCAAATATCGCACCAGGGGATTCTCCTCTACTCATGTACTGGGAGCCCAGAAGACATTTCATAAATTAAGCAACATACCTATTTTCACAGATTTATGTCAGTCACAAGTATTTTTCTCTCTCCCTAGAATTTTTTTAAAAATCTCCCTCTACCAGTAGAAAACGGATATTTTTAGTTGTTGAATTAGCTGGCAACATTGCATCAATATGGTGGTCAGAGGAAGCCACGTGTTGAACTCTGCTGAGTTATCCAGTAGTTCTAAATGGCTTTGAAAGTGAAGTGTGTCCCAGCAGTATTTTTATTGATCCTACTTCCCTAGACACCATCAAAACACAAAGGTAAGTTTATAATTAATTGCTCTATTGTAGTTTTAGGTGTGCCTTGGAGATGTAATAGCAGTACACTTTCAGTTTTCAAGAATTCATCATCTGTCTAGACCAAAATGTAAAATAACCTCAAAAACCTCTCTCCCTAGAGTCTCTCTCCCTAGAGTTTATTTTAAAAAAATGCCTGTCTAGGGAGAGAGAATGAATTCTAGGGAGAGAGAACATTCACGTTTTTATACGTATTAATACTACATTAGAGGTATGACATTGGTACAGAACTAAGAAATGTATGTTCTTTCCCCCCATCCATCACTCCATTGATGGTTTGAATGTTCTTTGGTAACTTTAGAGTTGGTAATTTTACAAATCTTTTCCCTTCTTATTATTTTCACTTCATTTCTTATTCCTTTTCCTTTAATTTATTTTCTAATCTTTATTTATTTTATGATTTTGGAATGGCACCAAAAAGAAAATTGACTGAGGAGCAAGTCAGAGAGAAGAAGAAAGAATATGCACGGAAAAGGAGGGAGAGAATTAAAAATTATCCCAAGGACATGACATTGATAGCTTTCAGCGCTTCGTGGAAGTTCTTAAGGTGCCAACACATTGAAAATGCCTCATTGACGAACGCCTTGCCTAAGTAAACAATGTTTCTTCCTTCCTAGCAAAATTTCGTGATGGTTTCAAAATATCTAGCATCACAAGAACTGAGTTCAACCCGTTCAACTAGTGAGTTTCAGATTTGTCAGGAGGCAGGTCTTGCATTTGAATTCACAAATCTTACCTAATTCGATGTATGAGATACCTACACGTCCTTTTTTACACAGTCGATCACTTCATCCTCCTTCAGTGCTTCCTGTACATTACTGAAGGATGGCAACTCCTTTCAAACCAAGAAACTCGCGAATTTTATTACGTTCAAAAGTAACAGCCCCTACACATTTCAAATCACCCTTTATGACTGACGATTTCCAATCATGCTACATGTCCAACTCAACGGTAAAGACCATCGGATCTATAAAGCCATACAGAGCAAGCGAAGAGAGCGAGAAAACTAGGCTAGTTATATGATGAGAATAAAACTCCGTCTGTCTGTTTGTTTGTCTGTCGTCTCTATGCACGGCCAAACGGCTGAGTGATGGAGTCTTCTTGGATTTCTTTTCTGGTGTTCGGGAGCCCCTTTTAATGCACTTTTCTTTTTTTTTCGATCTTCTATCCGCTACCACATTAAAATTTGATAGAGAGCACTTCGTATGTGAGTGACAAATTTACGTTTCTGGACCCATAGAACAGGATGGTGCCATCAAAGGATAACCTCCTTTTTCCTCTCCTGGAAGCACTTGTAGTCTTGAAAGGGGGTGGTGAACATCAATCAGTAGGTGGTTTAGGAGTGTTGCCGACTACAGTCGACGGTGAGCCAAACCCGTGGTAGAGGCACAGTGGGGCCAAGAGAGGTTATTTGTGATAAAACCAAGTTCAGCTTCATTTTTGTAGGAAATTTTGGGCTGCTTCTGAATATACCCAGAATTAGATTGGAACAGACCTAAAGTTTTTTCGTTCAGAAAAAAAGTTGTAGATTACAGAATTCTGCATCGAGTGAGACCACCGCCAGCTCTATAACTCTTTCCCTCTATTTTTGGCGATTTTTCAAAGTTTTCGTGACCTACCCACATTTATGGAAATCCGCAAGAAGCGAGTGCAGTGTTAGGTCACAAAAACTTTGAAAAATTGCTAAAAATCGAGGAAATGAGTTAGGCAGTTGGCAGTTGTCTCGTTCGATGCAGAATTTTATCTTTCACAACTTCTCTTCTATACAAAAAAATGTGTTCGAACAAACAAACTCGTTGAGTGATAGTAAGTTTGCGCCTTCTGGTAGTGTTTGAAATAGTACTGACAATACATCCGGTGTAGGCCGGTAGTGACATTGACAGAACACCTAGATTAATATGTTAACTTTCGAGGAAAATTAGTTTCAGGCCGGAGCAGAAGGCAGCGCATGTAATGTGCAGTTCATTGAATATGTAAAAATCTTACTTTTCTAACGTCTATCGTAACAGTTATTTATCTCCGTGAAATAGACTGTAGGAGCCGTTTGATTTTTTTAACCATCCAGTAGGTATGTGTAAACAACTTAGAAAGTTCCAAAGTTTTAGTTCCATTGACAAAGGCATACGGAACGAATTCATTTCGTAGAAATGAATGGCGTTTTTCAGCTATCTTGAAAAACAAACTTTCAGAAGCACCCTTACTGCAGAAAAAACAATGCTTATGAAAAAGTCACTCTTCCCGCAATATATAAACTAATAAAGAGTTTATATATTCTCTCAAAAAAAAAATAAATTAATTAAAAAAAAAATAAATAAATAAAGAGTAAAAAACAAAGGAAACAACGTGAGAATCGATTTTTTTTGTTGTGTTTTTTGTCCAGCCTTACCCCACTGTACGGTGGAGTCCGGGGGGGTGGGGGGGGGGGGGTCTGATTATGACGAGAAGGAAGTGGATACGGCGAGGGGCTGGCGGGGTGTGGGTAGAGGTTATTTCTAATTTAAATGAATAATCACGCCACACGAAATGCACTTGATGAAGCTGTATTATAAATTGATATTGAACTGGTTAGCACGGATTAGAACTTGCTGTGACTGATGGGGGCTACGCACAAGGGGTGACAGGTTATTACACAACAGCTACATTATGAACATGGGAGCGACTCGAGGATGAGTCGGGAGCTAAGGGGAGACTCGGTTGCTCAGGGGCGACTGTTGAGAGGGAACGGTAGAAGGGAACTCCACGGCTGAAGGCCCACTGAGTCAGCTGACCCCACCTTGGAGCCCCCATCTTCGACAGTAGGTACCTACTTACATACCTAAATATTGTTATAGTGAGATCAGGAGGACTAGTAGAATGTAGAAAGTTAATAAAGGATGTTAATAAATTGCATTAATTTTTCCTCTGCAGGTGCCTATATCTACGCAGGCATATTGAGCCAACCTTCGGAGCAACAATTTGAAATGTACCTCCTCTATTTTACAAATAGAATTTGATGTAGGTCTTTAAAGAAAAAAAATTGTAGAAGAAGTAGGTACATTATAACTAAATTATAAACCTCAGTTTATCTAATATAGGTAGTAAGTACAAAATATTAACAAGGATTAGTAGTGTTGAATAAATCAGGTGTAATCAAACATAAAAATAAGTATATACGGGGTTTAATGATCTGCGTAGAAGGGCAATCTCATATAGAAACAATAAACCTTTGTGTAATAATTAGCAGCATTTTTTGTTTACAACAACTAAACTATCTTTGTCAGGCGAGTTGGAAGCGTAGGTATCTTACCCAAGCCCCAATTTTCGTGAGAACCTTTAATTTGTTGATTTAGTTGTAGGTATAATATGTAATGCACAGCTAATAGTGGGTAATTAAATAAAAAGCTAAAATTCATACTATCTATGATTTCTAATAACCCAGTGTTTGTTCTAACAGGTTGATGGCGTTAGAGGTAGGTATCATAAAGTACACTGCTTTATATTTCAGAAACATACTTACCTCTAGTAAATATTCGTCCCTTATTTCCCGGTCCAACTTCTTTCCACTTGTCTTCACCATACCTGTGAATCATGATACATGTGGGTTTATATTTTTGCACCGCAAAATGTTTACAACAACAAAAATGCCACCCAAAACAAAAGTAGTAGGTTTGGCCTACCTACGTACATTTAGCCATCTAGCGGGTAGGTAGGTGCTTACTCGCGTTTTTTGGAGTCACATTGTAACTTGTACTGTGGCAGGTTTTATTCTTTTTGAGACTTAAACCTTGACAACTCAAGCATGAGAAAAATAAAATAACTAGTACAAATCCGTTGCAAGATCAAATCCGTGAACAGAAAAAAAACATAGGCCTACGTGTGTGTACGTGTGTTGCTGGGGTAGGGTAACTCTGTTTTTGTCTCTTCGGAGCACCTTCATATCCCTACTCTAGTCAAGGTCATACGTCCCTTCGTGCAACCCAGGCACCCTCTGGAATTTGCTTAGATATCCCTCTAAACATTTCTTATTACTTCTCAATTCAAAATGCAAATTGAACCCAAAAAACCACCCTATATGTATAAGGGCACATTTGAGAGATCCATCAACCAGACAATGCGTGATCCAGCCACACAGATTTTCAAATATAATCCATTTTAACAAATTGACGCAATATCCAAATTAGAAGGTATCTACTAAGATGTTGAAGAGGACCCAAAAAGCTACCATTAAACATGTAACAATAAACAACAAGCTCTGACGAGGCCATTAGAAGGCAAAAAAGCTTAGCGAACACAATAAACTACATTATTTGAGACGCCTCTGAAAAATCTCAACCCTCAAACACCAATACCTCATACGGACAAGGCAAGAAATCCATAACCAATATGAACATTTTCTTGGTCCAATGCTATGCGCCTTCCAATCTGGCCTTCTCTTCTGGCCTGAAGCCTGAAGAGAAGAAGGCAAATCAAGAAGGGGGTGGGGGATGGGGGAGGGGGAAGGTACCAGGCATTATTGAATACAGTAAACAGTAATATTTTGTTATGGGTGACATAAATGCCAAACTAGGGGCCGAAAATGAAGGCATTGAACAAGTGATGGGCACCCACTGACTAGGGGACATGAACGAGAATGGTGTTTTTTCAACATTCTGTTCGGAGCATGATGTCGTGATTGGTGGGACTGTATTCCCTCACAGAATCTGCCACAAAGTGACATGTGTTTCACCGGATGGCTAGACTCAGAATCAGATTAACCATTTTGCTATTAGTTGAAAGCTTAGGAGATCTCTGTTGGATGTATGAAGCAAGAAGAGAAACCGACACGACATTGGGAAACTGTTCACAGAAAATGGAAGGGAGCAGTTCCAGATTGAGTAACACAAAAGATTCCATGCACTCCAAGAAGAAGTCCACAAAGATCAAGATCTAGGAGTGGAAGGCGAATGGAATAAAATCGCAAACGTGTACAGCTAAAAAATGTGTGAAAATGCGCTTGGCCTTAAGAATCCATGCAATAAAGATTAAATGTAAGAGGACACGCGGGCTAATTTACAGTAAAGGAAAGCTGCTAAAGATGAGATAAACACGAGTAGAAGTAGGCACTAGGGAATAAACGCACACAGAGAATACAACCAAATACACAGAGAAGTGAAAAAGGTAGCAAGGCGGGATCAGAGTGTGTGGATGGATAGCCAGGACAGGAATGCAGAAGAAGCAGCCAGCAGCCAAAGGAGACACAAACTCTGTATTGCATCACGAAATTGCTCTCCAAGGGAGGTTTTAACCTCGAAGACGGAGGTGGGGGCTTACCAACATCTGCTGAGCAGCAATGCAGAAGGTGGGAGGAGCACTTTATGCAGGTGTTGAATCCATTGCAAGTGCTTGATGAGGCTGAGCAGTTTTTCACACACGAAATTAATGATGCCCGACCTACACAAGCTGAAGTCCGAAATGCCAATAAAGAAATGAAAAATGGCAAAGCCCATGGAGTAGACAATATACCTCTTGAAGTATTGAAAGTGGATATTGAGACGTCAGTTAACCTGCTGCACCCTATCTTGGAGAATATGGGTCAATGGAGAAATCTCCAATGAGTGGAACCGAGTTATTTTCTACAAGGAAACATAATAGGCCAAAGTAAAAACTGTAAACTAACATAAGGTACATGTGTACTAGGTACAAATACATACAGCTAGGTATTTAATATACATCTTGATCGATGATAATGTTGAAGTTCCCAAATGAGATTCTCCTAACCCATGGTGAATTTCGGTGTTGCCTTAACAAGTACCTAGGTAGTTACTACCTTTCCAGTACCACATCTATTTCTAGTGAAAAGCATAGATAAAGTTGTCAATAATTTATTACTAAGCTTCTTCCATTATGAAAGAATAGCTTATACGTTAGTATTCTTTGTCAGAAAACAGCTCAAAATTGGTGCTTTCCCAATTCTTTCCTGTCAAACAGGAGGCTGCAGTGAGAACACCTGTGCAGTTCAGAGAAGAACGATGGCGTTCAGCAAGGGGAAAACTACAAAATCCCGTTACTTTCCCCGATAAAGTAATTGTGGTTAGAAGATCCTCGAAAAATAAATAAATACAGTAAAATCGAGTAGTATATTTAGGGTGCGTAGGTAAGTAATAATTCAAGTGCTTCCACATGCTTGGTACGAATAACTTCTTTGGAATCCTTCCCCTTGCGGAAAAATAGGTGGGTAATGCTGGTTACCCCAACTTGCTGTCTTTAGCGCTTTTAGAATTAGGTAAGCTCATTTCAATCCATGAAAAGTCCGCATATCCAACTTACATGTAAAAATTGGAGATGTTTTACAACTAAAGTAGTAACTAACTCCTTCTCCCTTAAAATAAAAACTAACAGGAAGATTACAAGAACATAATTAAACTCGAATTTGGGATAGGAAGGAAGACACTGTCATCAATTCATTGATACCTAAATTATTTGTTCGAATCAGCTGTGAAGTATTTATTGATCAGCTGATCAATGTCTCAATCAATGCGAGTGGGTGGGAATGTAGAAATAACGATGTTAGAGTAAACTAAGATTTTGCATCTGTACATTGTGGATGATGAGTGAAATTGACAATTAATTGTAAGGAATTGGATTGAAATGAATGGAAGTTGGAAATAATGATTGCGTTTTACAAGTGTAGAAACTATGTCGGGAATTCAGCTTTGTGAGTCCAATCAGGTATTACCTACCAGATGTTCGGTTGATGGTGAAGTAATCATCAGCCCCACCTCCGGTGATGGAAAAGGAGATCTGAGTCGGCGTGAGGTCCGCATCCCATGCAGTCAGCTGGACCACCTCAGTGATCATTTCCGTCTCTTCAATGACTTTGCCTTCATAGAACGGCAATAATGTTAGTGGGATCTCGTCATTCATGTCAACTACCTCGATGTACACCTGTAACACCAGCAACAATAGGTTATTCACTAGATAACAGTAATAGGTATTCTGTAATGATTTACTCTAACAGGACATTCATATCATAGATTATACAATACACTCATTACATTGTATCATCACCATAGTGTAATGCTTCTCGGCTTGGATGCAGGATAAGAAGAAGGCTAGGGGTTGAATAGTTGAATGGTATATTTGATGGCCACCTGGCTCTTTTATACATGTCGGATTGGATGAGGGGGGTAGCTCCACTAGGCCAAGATAATAAGGATACAGTCCACAAGTCAGGTGTTCACTACACCTCCCCCCTCCAGGAATTTTATTTTTCGAAAAATGAAAATACCTTTTTGTTTGTTTTATGTTCTGAATTTTTCTTTCTCTGCGATAAAAAAAGGTACAGTTGGAATCTGTAAAGGCAAGGCGACCGCGGGAACTAGGAGAGAGGAAGCAGAGCTGAGAGTGTGAGGCTTGTAGAGAGATAATTAGCATCAGGAGGAACAAGTGACCCATGGACATGCGAGAGCCAGGAAGGAGCTCTACCTGAAAACAGTTGAAATTATTAATGTCGTCGTTTATTCGATATTTTTCAAGACACCTTTGTGCTTAGGTGTTGTCAGGGGATTAGCCATTGGGTCTTGTTCCTGGGTTGGCACGGAGTGGTAGGTGGCCGGTGGTTCATCTTGGAACAGCACTCTCTTCTGGGTGTGAGGTTCTGTGGTCCGGGCTATGGAAGAGGCATTTGTAGAGGTGAAGCTGCTTGACAATGCTGACTTCAGTGGGGTATCTTAGAGAGACCTGTAGAAGAGGGAGGTGATGGGCAGACCAACAGGGTGGTGGTAATCAATACTATCCTTGGCAGTAAAGTTGGGGCGGGCTTGATTCTGTCTACTGAGACTGATATTGTGTTCCCGGATGTATCTGAATAGGTTTTAGGTCAAAACAGTGAAAGGCCCAATGTAGGGAGGAGTGAGCGCCACCTTGGGGACATCTACGCGAACATAAATTGCATTGGCAGTTTTGAGTTGACGGGTAGTACTTGCTTTGTGGGTGTACTTGCAGTAGGAATCAGGCAAGAGAAGAGGTATAGTTGAAGGAGGTGGCGGAGTAATGAGATCATGTGGTAGGCGTAGCGTGAAACCTAGAAGATGTTGAGCCGGAGAAACATCCTCCTGTGAGGGCCGGTTATGAAGGCTGAAGAGAATAGATGGTAGGTCCAGAGTTCAACGGGATGGGGTGGAGGCAGTCATGATAGCCTCCTTGATGCTGCGTTTGAAGTGTTCTATGAGTCTATGGTGCCTGCAGCTCCAGTTTTTAATAATAGTAAAGTGGTAAGTTTGAAATTGTTATTGTTCTTATATGTCTTTCATAATGTTTCATCAGGATTAATGAGTACTTATATTTTAATTTTAAATAGTTGAAAACGTTGATATTTTTATGAGTTTTTTTTACACACCTATTTTTATAATTGAAACTCGTTCGTTTGGTAGAGGTTTTGATTTTGTTACCTACTACCCCAATATCTTGTAATCGCTTACTTGTTTTTTGATCGATTTGAAATTGGAGTAAATTTCATAAAATGGTGTTCAATAGCAAATTGAGTTGTTCAAATCATGGGTTGTTTATTTAAGGCTTTTTTGAAAAACAACCAGCAAGTATAGACCGGAGTAGGAAAATGTTATAAGGATCTAAAACCGAAAATGCTGTCAACTGTATTATGTTACTGTAGTTTCTTTTCCCAAGTTAACACCTCGCAGGACACACTAACAGTGACTATCTAGCAAACTCCTCTTATGAGTAAACTTCCGTGATAAAGTTTTCTCAACCATCTGGCCCAGCTCCTTGATAATTTTAATATATAAATTAGTATAGGTTTCAATTGTACTAAAGTCCTACAATTAGCCTGAAACCAACTTTATTTATTCTAAATGGAGTAAAAATCTATTCCTATTAATCCTGGTGTTAGTTTCATCCCGTTGACTTTGAGTTAGTACATCACTGGAAAAGTCCTTAGCTTTGCGCTAAATTTCTGGATAGACATTTTGGACTCTCCATTTCCACTAGTCTGTTTGGTCATTTACTTTCTATCTAATTTATCAATTTATGTCCAACATTCAGTAATTATTTTAGACTTACACAGTAAGAGTTAATATCAGATGTTTAATTTAATAGTCAGAAAATATCTTTCATTTTAAAAGAGAAACGTGAAAAAAGAAATGAGATAACCAACCCGTGAAACGGTTTGGTTGTGAATTGATTATTACTGATTATTGATTATTATTGAATTTGCTCATACGATCATGTTGCATGACTGGAAACATAATTGTCAAACTCTCATTGTTCTAAGCAGTTTCTTCTTTTTGTTTAAAAATCAATATTCGTAGAGTAAATAAGATCCCAACCCACGATCCAGACTGGATTTAGGAAGTTGATCGTGATGTAACAACAGGAAAGACCCCTCTTTTTTAGAAAGCTTGAGTTTAATTAGATCTAGTTTAATTTAAATTTAATTTAGTGCAACACTATGAGGGTCAGTTACGACATATGTTGTAACCTGCCACACGGAGACACACACACACACAAAATGTATATATATATATATATATATATATATATATATATATATATATATATATATATATATATATATATATATATATATCAATAAATGAATTAGAAAGTTCAACAAGGCACAATGGAAACTTTGATTAGAGAGCACTTTTTTTTACCTTTATTGTTATCCGAATGATGCGTATGATGTAATAAGAATGATTTGTACCTATAGTTTTGTGATCTGGGTGCTCGCAGGCTAGAGTCTCAAAAATACATAACATCAAGTAGGTAGTCAATCACTTAGAAAAATTCAGATAAGTTGGACATATAGATAGGTAAACCATGTACAAGTAGTTATATGCTTATGGATCAAGACAGCAGCCACAATGCGGGATCATGTTTTGGTTTCCTTCCACCCGTACTTCCATGATCATAATTGCATTTTTACTACAAAAAATGATAGGGACCTTCCAAATACGACCGAGAAATTTCTATAGGTATCGACTTACTTCCTATACAAAAACGCTGCAAATTATTTCACAAAGGTTTATTATTTTTTCAATTGAGTATGATCGTAGTTTTAGTTGGCTTGCGTATGTCCAGACTCCTCGGCGTGTCCTATTTCGAGTTGCCACAACCTGTACTTCTATAATTATATACGTATGTTTATATTTCTCGATTTGAGCTCCTATCTATTCAAATAGTAATCATTGCCTTAATAATATCATTATCTAAGTACGTACGAAAAGTCGAGAGGATATGTTATTAAATATGTGTAGGTATTAACACACAAATATGACCTAGAAAAAATCGTAAATTCATGCCTCAGAGGAACATGAGATTCGAAAGCATACAAGTGTAGGAAGTTTTCCACGCCACCCAGGAGGTACTCCCTAGGTCTCGTTACCTCACAACCGGAGGTTCACCGTCCTATTACGCTTACACTATCATATCACTCATATTTTTCCATCAACATTCATTTGAAAGTTGTGCATTTTGAGATGAGTGAATTTTGCCTTAACATGAGAATAATAATTATTAGGTTGTGCAGTTGTGGTCGTGCATGATCTGGTCCTAAAGTGTTCTGTTGCGAAGTCCTACTGCCCATTGTTATCCTAACCGTGGAATATTAGCTTGCGCAGTTGTGGTTGAGCAGGTTGGAGTTTTAACATGGCAGTCTAACACTCAAAACCTCGAAAAAGACACTTTTTCGCCTGTTTTTGGCCCATAGCATCTATGCGAGTAAAGCGATCGGGATGGTTAAACGTTAGGAGTCTATGTGCGAAAGAACGGGTTTTTTTAAGTCAATTCTTAGGCCTTTAATGGCCCGGACGGCGGACGGACATTTCAAATTTGGATTCTACGCACCTTGAAACGAAAGAGACAAAGTTTGAGGGGGGGGGGGGGGGGTTATAAAATTTTTTTGCTATACGATCACATAGGCTTACTATTGGGAATAATAAACCAAAAAGGGACCTTTCCTGTTATCTGACTGTCAGCACCTTCAGTGCTGCCTCCAGATAGTTTATCACCAGACTACACTCATCATTCTGATCTCATCATAAATGTGCTAACCTAGGTACTGAAAACAACTCGATAAGAGACACTAACGTAGAGTAATTAGGGTACTAACCTGTTGGTAATCCATTTCCTGCTGCATTTCTTGATAAACTCTTGAGAAACAACAACTCAAAAATTAAAATATAACAAACAACTTTAAAAGAAAGATGTAACATGAACTAGGCAGTCTGGATTCTGGAAGAAATTTACTTCCAGGTCAGTGCGAAGTGGTTATGAAGTATGAACCGGTGGTGGTGGTGATTCTCGGCTACAATGTCCTCTTTTCATGTCAGACACTGGTGGAGTAAACTCACTGATATATTCAATGACGGTATTGTTTGGTGTTGGAATAGTCACCTCCTCAAATTGCTGCTCGTGCAGGTTCCAAGAAATTGTATAGTTTAAAAAAAAAAAAAAAAAAACTCACATTAAGGTTATCCTTTATATGGTCTTGGAGGAATGATATTGCGATGTGGTTGTCTTCTTTAAATTTTACTCTTTTGGCTGAAATTCGAGTGCATTGGTTGAGAAGGTGTTCAATATTGTCTAGGTGTTGAGAGCCTTGGCATGTAGGGCAAAAAGGGGAGGGGTGATTGTAATAATAACGGGAAATTGGGTTTCACACCAGTAAGTAAAAGCTTGAACAAGAAATGTATTTAGAATGAGGTGAACGAACACAGGAACTAGAGGAAAACAGGTTACAACAACTGCCGGTAGAGTTGCTGGCCTAGCATGGAGCACTTCACAGAGGAGATTAGATTGATCCTTTGAGTATTAATAAGATGGAGGGCTATTAGTGATGTTTCAGGCAGTCAAACCATACGTGCCACTACTGTCGTTTGGCTTTTGAATTGACCAGGGGCAAAATGGCCGAACACTGATCAGCTGATGTAAGATGCGATGTTGAGTTTGGTGAATGAATGAGGATTGTATACCTAGGACATATTTCTTATTTAAGATTTATATCCTAATTGTGCACCGTACATGTAGACCACTTTTTAACACCATAAATATTTCATATTTTTTACACTGTGGGAATGAGTGTTGAAATGACGCCAGTACACTCTAGTGGATGTTTGATGAAGGTAGATCAGCTGTTCTGTGTGTCCCAAAAAAATGAAATAGGAGGCACCAAGATTTGGGCATGGGAACCAAAGTATGAACATACTAACATGTAGACAGTTATGTCTACATACATAATTAATACTAAAATGCAACAATAATAAGTAATATCAAACAAAACTTGAATTACAATGAACTGCTTTGTCATTTGAATTTGAAAAAAGCCTGGCGGGAACGGGTCAATTGCAAAGCCAACGCGACAGTAGTGGCACGTATGCCTTGACGGGGGAACAGCGTTGAATTCAGAGCAATGGCCCTCCATCTTATTAATACTCAAAGGATTGATCCGTCAACACCTCCCCACAATTTATTATCTTATCACCTTCCATGCTGAACCGCGTTCGGCTTAACAGCTGGCATGCACCCCGGGTTTATTCACCACGTGCATTGTGAACATTGAGCTTGAACATAAGTGTTGAGCGTTACATTTAGCGTTAGCGTTTGCCACTGCTGTAGTTGTCACCATTCCCGGCTTCAGGACTTTTTATACATTCAACAGTTTTATGATTATATTAGACACATAGATGATTATTTTATTAGCTATAGTTTACAGGATTTTATTGGATTCGACGTGAGGTAATGTAGTGGATTTACATACACTTGACTGGGAGTTGGAACTCCCAGTGGAATGTCACGAGCCACGTTATTAGAGTGGTTATACGGGCCGGATCCTTGAAAGTGGTCGGGTGAGAGGTACGAGAAAGTACCGTTATTATCTCTACTGCTGTGTTTCACTGGATAGAAGATATGCGAGTCATGTAGCAAGGCTTCTTCAGATCGGTCTTCACGACACTGATCCAAGTGACTTTTTCCGACCGGGGAATATTGATATTCGGGCTCTTGCCAAAGGTTCCCATGATTGTACGAGGTAGTGTTTTGTGGGTACTGGAAAGTACCTTTGTTTTCGTATTCGAAATGTTCTTGAGGGGCTCGGAAAATACCCATGTTAGTGGTATACCCAGTAGGTAAGGGCGTGTGGATTTCTACTCTCGAGTTGAAATCACCGAAGTTCCCCTTTGAAGGGGTTTGATATTGGTTGGCCGGGTAGCTTAAATCCGCTGGGGATACGTACGATTGTGCCATAAAGAATGCCCGATCTTTCTGTGTGTCGGAAAGATGAGTGGGGCTCGTGTCTCGCACGAGACCGGCGTGTGGAGCGCCCGGCTGTTCGTCGATGGGAGAGCCGGGGCTAGGCCTGTTACTATCGGGGGCCATGCCACGTGTAGGGCGAGAGGGGTAATTGACAGTCCTCGTCGCGTGACCACTAGAGGCCCGTTGACCGGCGTCGAGCAGTCTGTCTGCCGTGTCGGCCGACTGCGAAACCTGAGTTTCGAGTCATGATTCGCCCAGAAGGCGGAACAAGGGGATCCGCTCTATCTGGGAGAATTTATCTAGTTCTGAAAAGAACTGAATTTAAAGGGGACTCGCTTCCGAATTGGAATCAGAGGGTCCTCCTTAGGGGTCGACTGCCTTTTTCGCTTGAGTGAAGCTCGTTCGAAAAATGCAGGTCCGCCTGTTTCGATTGATCAGCCCGTGCAGGGCTTCTTGATGATCAATTGGCTTGCCCCAGCGTTCGGTTCGCGGATAAATCCGGAACCAGGGTGACAAGGCTCTAAAACACTCGTCCCAGCGGGCGGTCAGTGAATTTCTTCTCTGACCCGGGTGGTGAGGTTTTGAATCTAGACGGTGTAGCCAACGTCGGGGTACCGTCTAGAGGGTAGCGAGTAATACGAAGTGTAATAGCTCGGTCTACCCGGAGTCTTGAAGAAGGTAGAATCTCTCGTCGTAAATCTCGTTGAAAGCTTCGTCCTCAGTCAAGCGCAGTAGGCTGGAAGAGAGTGAAGTTCTAAGATCGGATGTGGAGATTGATATAAAATATAGGGCCAGTAAATGCTATATTTATACCAGTCGGGGAGCCGGATGTTGCGTGTGATTGGCTGTACCGATTGATCCTGGCGCTCGTGTGTGTGGAAGGAGAAACATCTTCCGATTTGATCGCTTGCGCTCGGTGTGCGGAAGGTGACACATCTTTTTCTCCCCTTCCTCCATAGAGTGCGTCTGGCTTTGTTCGTCCTTGATTAGTTTTCAAAGTCATTTGTTTCAAGATAATTCTCGTGTGTTAGATTGCCGGCTCGTCAAGCTTCACTCGTGCAGTGAGTGTTTAGCTTGTCATGTTTTATCTTTCGACGAGTTTATTTCTTTTGTGATTATGTAATTTGCATAATCTTTTCGGCGATTTCTTTTGTTTCATCTAGAGGTAGCCTGACGTCTTTTTATATAGTTCTAGTGTGTGAACTTATTTGTGGTGGCCCTGAAAAGGGCCAGTGGTAGGTGGTGAGTTCACCACAGTTAAGTTTCTATTTTATTACAAATAAGTACTGGTTAGGTAGCATAATTATTATTTTCTTTGAATTTCGAGATAATTCTGTTGCAAGCCTCTCCGTCCATTGGTGTAGTATTTATCGTATGAGATAGGTACTATTGCAAATATTTTCTCCCTTGATGGGAAAAACAAAAGATCATGGATATGTCTAGTACCTACTGCTTACCAGTAGGTACCTACTACTCAATTGTATACCAACCATGTACCTAGTGCCTTATTTTCACAAGATTATTCCATTATGGTTACAACAATATTAGTTTATAAGTTAGAGTGATAAATCAGCATTCCTTTACACTACAATGGCTTAGAGGTCATGAGATGTGATAAAATGAGAGCATTCCAAAAACGCTGCAAATTATTTCACAAAGGTTTATTATTTTTTCAATTGAGTATGATCATAGTTTTAGTTGGCTTGCGTACGTCATAAGGCCCGTCCAGGCTCCTCGGCGTGTCCTATTTCGAGTTGCCACAACCCATACTTCTATAATTATATACGCATGTTTATGTTTCTCGATTTGAGCTCCTATCTATTCAAATAATTATTGCCTTAATAATATCATTATCTAAGTACGTACGAAAAGTCGAGAGGATAGGTTATTAAATATGAGTAGGAAAAGCATTGGTATTAACACACAAATAAGACCTAGAAAAAAACATATATTCAGCCCTCGAAGGAACGCTGTACCCACCACGAGATGCCACGGCGCCTCCTCTCACTCCGTCCCTCGCTCACCCCCCCTCACCACCCACCGTGACCCCCTGCCAAGCATGCCAGGCGTGCGTTCGTGCGTAAGTCTAATTTTCAAAGCCTTGAAAAAGACACTTTTCGCCCGTTTTTGGCCCATAGCATCTATGCGAGTAAAGCGATCGGGATGGTTAAACGTTAGGACCAACTAGACCCCAAATGGAGTCTATGTGCGAAAGAACGAGTTTCTTTAAGTAAATTCTTAGGCCTTTTATGGCCCGGACGGCGTACGGCGAACGGCGGACGGACATTTTAAATTTGGATTCCACGCACCTTGAAACGTAAAGTGACAAAGTTTGAGGGGGGGTTATAAAAATTTTTTGCTACACGATCACATAGGCTTGTTATTGGAAATAATAAACCAGAAGTGGCGAACGATTTTCCTTCTACGAAAACTATGGGAGTTACTCTTCCCTAGTAAGTCATTGGCTGTACGTGAAAAATCAATAGAAATTCTACCTAGCCTTTACTTTTCGAGTTAATAATCTAAAGTGCCGGGTCGTCACGAATTTTGGTGTCGTTAGGCAAATTTTAGAATGACCCCCAGCCCAAAGACATATCCATGTCAAAAATATGCATTCTCAAAGCGATTTGTTATCTAGTTGAACAGTTATCTACGACTTGCTTCTCCGTGGAGCACACATACAGGGATCCCCCACTCTTCTTTTCTGCCATCGAATACTCTCGATACTATCGATTCAGCCTCCCAACACATCGATTTGATTTTGAAATAAAACGACCTTCTGAGCGCCAAAATTGAAAAAGTTCCAGTCAGGCAGCATGATTGTATGAATGAATTTTCTCAAGATTCAAGATATCAAGAATGCTATGTTTGAAATCGAGGATAGAAAAAAAGAACAAGATGGCTGGAGCCATTTCAGATGAAAGCGACGCATGGAAAATCCATGATTAGTCAAAATAAACCGCACCAGAAAATGACTAGGTACGAAGAAATGGTAACAATTTGCCGAAAATGTGGGGATCTGAATCACGACTTTACAAAGTGTACAAATCAGGGCAGGAGGTGTTACAAATACAAGGAGTTCACCAAAACTCACATCTCTAAAACCTGTCACAAGTGTTTTGACGGCAATCAACAGACTGATAAACCAAAAAGAGGACACACGAATCCTTCAACTTTTGCATCAGAACTGTCACAGTAAAAAGTAAGGAAAGTGCACACAAAACTCAAATCTAACAGTGAACAAGAGAAAAGTTGAACTGAAGAAGGTGACACGCAACATGCGAATTCCATCTCAAGAGAAACGAAGAAAGCTGGTCATACAGCCCTGGCTATGTACCCTGACTCTTTTGATGAGGAAGATACATCAATGGTTTGGATTGAGGATCCGGATATTGTAGATGAAGAGCTACGAGCGTATTTTGCCACTACAAGATGGAGGACCGGGAAAATGGCATCTGCTAGTGACAGCAGTGAATCGAGCAATAGCGACAACGATGTAGCATATCTAGCAGTAGGTGATAAGAAATCTGATAATAAATACATTAAGATGATAGCAGATTCTTGTTGAAGTAACCACATACTTAACAATAAAGAATCCCTAATAAATATTAGAAAATTGAAATATCCT
Organism: Adelphocoris suturalis; assembly: GCA_030762985.1. Taxonomy (NCBI): domain Eukaryota; kingdom Metazoa; phylum Arthropoda; class Insecta; order Hemiptera; family Miridae; genus Adelphocoris; species Adelphocoris suturalis. The sequence continues at coordinate 109,278,955 of CM061045.1, read as the reverse complement.
AAATTTATAACATGTGCGAACGGAAGTGTGGACGCTGATTTGGTAATCAGGGAAATACCAGGTAATATTTTGTATAAAAATGAAAAAACCAACACCTAAGGATGCCTGAAAAATGTATCATATCCTGAAATTTTGGCAGAAAACTTGTCTGCTCTCAGAAAACAGACTCAGACAAATCTAACTGTAAAATTGATTAAAAATAGAATCATGATCACCGACTCAGTAGCATCACAAATAGTTTAACTGAGTCCTTTGAAAAAGGGTTTTGATGATTAAAATTCCATTTAGTGCTAAATTCCCTTCCAGCAGAGGGAAATAATTCTAAATAAAGTTTATCAAAAGGAGGGAGGGAGTGAAAACACTCATATAGTCATTAACTTAGCAAGCGAAAATTCCAAAAAACGAAAATCTGGAGAAGGCCCCTCTAACTCAAAACGTAAAATGAGCGTTAGCGAAACCCCTAGTGAACCAGAAGATTCCAAAAACCCAAGTAAGCATGTTGAACCTGAAAGTCAACGCAATGTATCAGTCAAAACAGGTGATTTGAGGAGCCTTGGTGAACATACTCCTCAATCTCTTAGAAACTGCACAGGTTTATTATGGCATTTGCGTTTAAATCACGCACCAAAGAATTATCTTGAAAAAGCGACGAAAGTGATTCCTGATTTAAAAAATGTAAGCTTTGGTAACGAAATTCTTGACGGTACTGACTGTAAGGTTGCCAAAGGAAAACGTAAACCATGTTCCGAAAAACGGAATCGTGTTTGGTAAATTATTTTCAGATTTCATGGGGCCAATAAGTCCATCTCTTTTGCGTTCAACCAGTAGATACATAATTAATTTTAAAGACGACTTTTTAAGATATGTTTCTGCTTACCCCATAACTGACAAATCCCAAGTCAAAATGTCTCAGTGAAATTCGAGTAATGAAAGGTAATTTAGTCAATGTTTCCTGCCTCGCGATAGATGGTGGGATGGTGTATAAAGCCGTGCAAATGAAGGAATTTTTGAAGCATGAGAATATAGTTCATTTGGTATGCGAACCAGTGACCCCACAGCATAATGGAGTTGCTGAAAAATTAACTCTTTCTCTCCAAACACAAATAAGAGGAAATCTAACATCAGCAGGTATGCCAAAATCATTTTGGGACCATGCTCTACATCATAGTGTACACATACACAATCGAACCCCTAATAGCTCAATAGGTTTTCTATCCCCCTATGAAATGGCAACAGGAAGACCTCCAAAATTATCTTACATCAAACGTTTTGGATGCGATGTATATGTTTTAGACCATCAGGCGCGGAATAAGGGAAAATTCGCTCCTAAAACAAATACAACATATTTACTTAGCTGCGAGGAAACCGGTTACACACTTTTTGATCCATTGAAGAAAGTTATATTGGAGTCCAAACACGTGGACTTTGTTGAATCAAAAACATTTGGTGATGAATACAGTTCTTAAGACAAATCATCTGTGGATGAGAGCTTGCACTTCAATCGCGAAGAAAAAGTCAATACCGAAAACAGTGCCAGAGTAGTGAAACTGAGGAGCCAAATGGGCTCCAGGAAACTGGTTCCAATAGTAGTCTAACCAACATAAGAAATTCTTAGGCGAAAATAGCAATGTAGAATATGTAGCCCGAGGTTTTGCGGACAAAAATAAGTACCAAATCAGCGAAATTTGTGCTGCAATAGCGAGACTTTAGTGGATATTCGACTAATGCTCATAATAGCTAACAAATATGATTTGGAACTAGTTCAATTCGATATAAAAACCGTGTTTCTAAATGGAGATATAGAAAAAAACAGTATACATGGAAATTCCTGAAGGACTTACAGAATACCTTCTTGAGGTAGACAACTTCAAAACGGATTTTGTTAGTAAACTTAATAAAGCGTTATATGGACTCAAAATTTCACCGAAATGCTGGCTGTTCCGAACAATTTTCCAACCATGCATTTTTCTATGGAGAGACATGGTGAGACATTGACTCCAACTAACTGTAAAGAAGATTGGAGGAAATTAGGAAACACCTAGTGTCAGAATTCGAAGTAACAGAGTTGGGTGAACCCCAAAAATTTCTAGGTCTTGAAATAGTTAGGGATAGGAAAAAATCAAACTATTTTTCTGCATCAGCGGAAATATACTTAATTTACTCTGAAACGATTTGAAGTAAAATAATAATAGTTGCTTGGTTGACACACATATGGTGTCAAACAGCGAATGAACTTCAAATCAGAAAAATATTATTGTTGTCTCTGAAAGAACACCCTATAGAGAAGCTATTGGCTCGTTGTTATATCTTCAAAACGGTACCCGACCCGATATTATTTTTGCAACCAATGTGGTTAGCAGACAACAAAGTAATTTCACAGGTCAAGACTGGTTAGATGTGAAACAAATGATGCGATACTTGAAGAAAACCATATCGTTAGGTTTATTTTTTGAAGGGAAAGGCGAGTCAATAGACTGCTTCGTGGATGCCTCACTGGGCATGAATGATGAAAATGGTCAATCTATTAGTGGTCTGATCATTTGGTTATTTGGCGATGCTTTGTAATGGAGAACTAGGAAACAACGACATGTTTCAATATCATCAGCCGATTGTGAATACGTGGCCAAGAGCCGAGCTACTAAAGAGCTTGCTAATGTGAGAGCCATGAGTAACTCCGTCTTACTTAAAGAAATCATTCCAACCATTTACGAAGATAATGCAGCTGCCATCAAAATTGCTCAAACAGACGAGTCAAAGACTGTAATATCCATGTATCTCTTTTCTATGTAAGTAATGACATGTGGCAACACTGGGTTCGAGATGAGCCCAGAACATTCGAGAACAATAAGAAGTTATAAATATCGGATGGACAATAAAAAATGGTCATTCTGTCTCTTGTAAATTGTGCTTTTCAATCACCCGTATCCAGACTTTTCAGTGGCGACGAGGATGGGATAAATCTACCTGAAGAAGTGCCAGTCACGAAAGGAGATTTTCCATTATTCCGGTAAGCAACGATCATTATTCCCGGCGGCGATTGTGTATGTCAGTGAGTTTCATTTTCCGTGAAATATTGCCTTTCCCAATGGCGACGTACGTAGGTCAGTTGCACACGTTTTCACCTACAAAGAATGAGTGGAAAATTTCGAAGCCGCGAATGTCAAGTTTCTTCACTGCTAACGGCATAGTGGACGCGATTACCAAGCGAGCATTGTTTTTGAATTCCTTGGACGAATCGGGTTACCGTCTCATCCATAACCTTAGTGTACCAGTGGAGCCGGAAACTAAGTCCTATGACGAATTGATCAAGCTCTTCGATGAACATTTCCTGCCTGCAGAATCGATTTTTTCGCTCAGACACCGTTTTTTCAACGCCATGAGGGAAAAAACTGAAACATTGAACGACTGGCTGGCTAGATTAAGATCGTTGGGCGGACCTTGCAAATTCACGGACTTGGATCAACAAATCTTGGATCGATTTGTCCTTGGGCTCCCTAAAGGTCCAGTGAAGGATCGTCTGTTCGAGGAAGACCGCCTCAAACTCACAATGGAAAAGGCAATGAACATAGCTACGGCGAAAGAGTCGGCTTCCCACCAGTATGACCTGACGGTAGCACCATCGTCGGCGGGCGACATCAAACAAGAACCCGTCTTCCGGACCGGTCAGAGGCACGGACGAGGGAAACCTACCAGCACCGGCGATTTCCGAGGAAAACGGAAGGAGGCTGAGAGGGCTAGTCAGGCGCCTTGCAGTATCTGTGGCAGGAAACACGGACCGTCCTGTTGGTTCAAGAACGTATCCTGTAACGTATGTAAGGGAAATCACCTTGCGAAGGTATGTCCTAGGAATAAACAAACACATAAAAAGGTCGAAAATAATGCTATCAAACAAAGTAAGACTGATAATAAGAACCAATCACGTCATAATTTTGTAAACGAAGAAATTGAAGAGCCTATTTATCGTATAAATAAGAATGGTGTATCGTCAATATCACCGTTTGTGGTGAATGTATGTATAAATGGCATTGAGATAGAATTTGAAATCGACACAGGGTGTCAATCATCAATTCTACCTTTATCTGTATTTCAACAACATTTTAACGCCATTAAGTTAATTAAGTCTGATAAAACCTTTATATCATATTTCGACACTAAGGCTAAGCCAATTGGTACCTTCGAACCTTCTGTAATATTTAACGATATTAATCATGGTAGGCTAACATTGTTTGTAGTCGACTCCAAAGGCCCACCGCTGCTAGGTAGAGAGTGGTTTGAGGTTCTAGGTTTCGAGATTGTGCACCCTAGGGTACGTAACGTAAATAAGGATGTATGCTTTTACACCGATGATCACGAAATGTTATCAGTAGTTAAAGCAAAATTTCCGAAAGTCTTTTCAAAAACCTTAGGTTGTTTTAACAAGGGCAAAGCGGTACTTGAATTAATGGACACCGCCGTACCTAAGTTCATTCGCGCGAGGCCAGTTCCTTTTTCATTAAAACCTGCAATTGAACAGGAACTTGCTAGGTTAGTGAAGGAAGATATACTGGAGCCCGTTGATTATTCTAGGTTTGGCACACCGATTGTGCCAGTCCTGAAGAATGGGGGTGGCATAAGGATTTGTGGTGATTACAAATTAACGATAAACCCTTTTCTTAAGGTAGACCAGCACCCTTTGCCGACTGTCGAGTGTTTATTCCAAAAAATGCAAGGAAATCAAGTGTTTGCTAAACTTGATTTATCACAAGCGTACCAACAAATGTTATTAGAAGACAATAGCAAAGAATTGACTACAATATCAACCCACAAGGGGTTATTTATGTATAAACGTCTCCCATATGGAGTATCTTGTGCACCAGCGAAGTTTCAAAAATGTATTGACACTTTGCTCGACGGTCTGGACGGGGTCTCTGTGTTCCTTGATGATATATTGCTGGGTGGAAAAAACGAAAAGCAACTAATGTTACGCGTAGAGGAAGTACTACGTAGACTTCAGGATGCGGGGCTTACGCTTTCTGAACAAAAATGTGAATTTGGGAAAACATCTATAGTCTACTTAGGTTTTAAAATTGATGGTCGGGGCTTGCATACTACTGATGAAAAGGTACGAGCTGTCCAAGATGCACCTCGCCCGGTAGATGTCAAAACTTTGCAATCCTTTTTAGGTTTTGTTACCTACATTGCGAAATTTATCCCCAAAGTGGCAGACGTACTATCCCCTCTTTATAAACTTTTGAAGAAAAGTTCAAAATGGGTGTGGGATGACGATTGTGATAGGGCTTTTTCTGCCATTAAGAAATTAGTGACTGAACATCGTAGTCTGGGTCACTATGATCCAGATTTACCGCTTCGTTTAACAGTAGACGCTTCCAATAAGGGAGTAGCAGGGGTCTTATCACAATCGCAAAACGGTATCGATGTTCCTATAGCATTTACGAGCCGTACACTCTCAGCCCCTGAACAGTCATACTCCTCTATTCAGAAGGAGGCGTTAGCTATTATCCACGGAGTAAAAAAATTTCATATCTATTTGTTTGGTCGGAGTTGGACATTAGCTACTGACCATAAACCTTTACTTGCGATTTTCGGCCCAAAAGTTGGAATTCCTGCATGCGCAGCAAATAGACTCCAACGTTGGGCTATATTTTTGTCGAATTATAGTTATAATTTAGAATATGTCACGTCGAAAAAGAATTCGGCAGATTGGTTGTCACGTGCACCCCTTCCTGATACTGTGAAACCTGATGATTCGAACGACTTAACTTTAAATTACGTTTTTGAAAACGAGGATTTACCTTTAAATTTCAAAGATATGGTTGCAGCAACTAGGAAAGATTTTACATTAATGAAAGTAATAGAATATATAAAATTTGGTTGGAAAGAAGAGGGGGATAATAACATAGCTTCTTACATTAGATTCAAAGATGAGTTACATGTGGATAAGGATATACTTATGAGAGGGTACAGGGTAGTAGTACCTTCATCACTTCGAAACAATGTATTAAACGAGCTACATAAATCGCACTTAGGGATAGTGAAAGTAAAAGCACTTGCGCGCGCATATGTTTGGTGGCCACATATTGACCAGAACATAGAATCAATGATCAAGAGCTGCGTGCGATGTGCTCAAAATAAAGATAATCCCCCAAAAAATGTCCTGATACCTTGGGAGTGGCCCTCCAAGCCCTGGTCCAGATTACACATGGACTATTTGGGACCAATTTACAATCATTATTTTTTGGTAGTGGTTGACAGTCATTCAAAATGGTTGGAAGTGTTTCCTACCAAATCGATGACATCTTCAGTCACCATTAAAATATTAAGGGAAATATTTTCTAGATTTGGCATTCCGGAAATCTTAGTTGCCGACAATTATTCAGCATTCGTATCGGACGAATTTAGCACTTTCCTAAAAATGAATGGGGTAAAATTTAAATCGGGAGCACCTTACAGTCCCCGTACAAACGGCGCCGCAGAAAACGCAGTTCGCACTGTTAAGCGTGCTCTCACTACTGCTCTAGGTAACGTGAGTAACAGTTCGGTACTTGAGTTAGTACTCCAACGTTTCCTGTTGGATTACCGCAATTCCAAACATTTAACAACTGGCATTTCGCCAGCTGAAGCTTTACTAGGTAGGCACATTAGAAATCGCTTAGACCTACTTCGCCCTCCGCCTACTCAGGACAAGGTACTTGAGCAACAAGCAAAGCAAATAAAAAATCATGGGGGTGTGTTGCCAGATTCGTGGTCTCTTAAGGATTTAGTTTGGGTAAAAAACTATAGGAAACAGGACGAGCCTTGGTTAGCGGGAATCATTGAAGGGATTCTAGGACCAAGAAGAGTGAAAGTGTTCATTCCAGAATTAAACATGATGTGGACCAGGCACGTTCACCAGATTAGGAGAAGGACGGAACCCTCAAATTTTTCAAATTCAAATTTGAATGAGCAGGGTACTCAAACTAGTCCTCGAACGGTTCCTAGTTCACCATATTCTCCGGCTAGGACTGCTGTCTCCTCACCTGATTTTAAAGGTTTCTCTCCAACTCGTTCAGTATCCTTGGGGGGGAAAAAGGGAAGGGAGGAGAGTAGTAACAATCCTACCATAAAAACCAGGGCCGGGAGACAAGTGATAAAACCTAGAAGATTAATAAACGAATTATAAATCAGATGCTAAACTTATTGGTACATTATGGCAAACTCTCAATGATTAGGTACAAAACAAAAGATCTTTATTTTGTAAGTCAACAAATGTATTACGAATATTGTTAGAAGTAAGAATGTTATGTATGAATAGGGCGAATTGAAATCCAGAATAACTCTCAACAGAAGTTTATTTATTTCATTATTATTATTTGTTTGATCAGACTAGATTAAGTTGGTGTATTCGTAGAATGTATTTTATTTCCTGAAATTCAACATAAATTCTTGATTGAATATTTTGTATTCGTTTTTATTTTTACATAAGAGCTGATTTATTGAATGGTTAACAGTGCTTACCGGAATACTGATTTTGTATTGTGTTTTGTACAAACTCTTAGAAATAAATTTAAGTGCCACAATTTACAAAATTTTGAGGGGGAAGAAGATGTAATATCCATGTATCTCTTTTCTATGTAAGTAATGACATGTGGCAACACTGGGTTCGAGATGAGCCCAGAACATTCGAGAACAATAAGAAGTTATAAATATCGGATGGACAATAAAAAATGGTCATTCTGTCTCTTGTAAATTGTGCTTTTCAATCACCCGTATCCAGACTTTTCAAAGACTTAATGGCATTATCATTACATTAGACAAGAAGTTAGGGAAAATAATGTGATCATTGCTTGGATAAGAACGGATGATTAACTTGGTGATCTGTTCACCAAGGCTCTTCCAAGAGCTAAGGTCATTCATTTTCGTGACATGATTGTAAGTGATGGAATGATGTCGCCCCTATAATCTCTAATCGGCGAAAATGGGGTGATAATCATTGAGCGACAAACATTGAGCGGCAATCTGTTACCTACTTGATTTTGATTGGGTGCGTATACTTTCATTTTTTTTTTTTTTTTTTTTTTTTGAAGGATTTGATGATAATAATTGTGAAGAAAAAGGGACTTTCCTGTTTTAGTGATTTAAATTACGTTCATTATTACCTATACGTGTTAGACTACATAATAACATATATATGTGTTTTGAACATAACACATGGATATTTGCTTTGAAATCATTTTATAATATTTAATATCCCAAGACTCCATGCTGTTAATCATTAGGAGGAAAAGCAGAGGCCCAAGATGGGAACTCTGGGATACTCTTTGAAGATGCCAGGTACGGTCTAGACACGGTACCTACCCTTCAGTCTTACCGTCTGATACCAATACACGACCTAACTCGCCAGCCAATAGTAATTCGTTCCAAAAACTCCCAAGGCCTGCAAGAGGGCCAAGATGAAGGCATGTGGAAGCTTGTCTAAAAATTTGTAATGTGTTGTCTATCAGTCAGGGCCATCAGAATTTAAAAAGCAGTAGATTATACTCGGATATTTTCCTTGCTATAATAGTTCAGGACGCAAATTGTCCTATTGCTTTTCATCCTTGCACAAAGAAAGTTATACATCTGAATGAGTGCATGAAGGATCTTTAAAAGTCCCTGATACGTCATTTTTTTTTGCACAGAATGTTCAGTCTTTGACCCAAAAGATAGATAAATAAGGTTGACAGACAGCGTAAGTATTAATAATTAGCGTTGACTGTAATAGACTGAAATATGTAAATGGTATTTCTGGACGATTATCCATCCAGCAATTGAGAAATTAACAAAAGTATTGGAGTTGAAGTAGGTAAAAGTGAGGTCAATCAAAGTAACACATAAATTCAAATTCCCGAAATTGAAATTGTACCTTTCACTTCAGATTTTGATTTAACGCCCTTGAAATCCTCTAACAACCACTTTCCCACTCTAAATTAAGACTAGTTGCATTCTACAATAAGTTGTAAGGACTTAACTTGATTTCGTGTCAAGGTGTCCTATTCCACTCTGGCCATCTCAACAATTTATATTTTGTGTAGTTAGTTTTGGTCAACTTCCGTTCTATTGTTTCTCTTGAAAGGGCATACATTTTTTCAGTTCTCACCGAGAATATTAAGTTTATATTATGATTAAATTGTTTAGGGTGTCTTCACTTTTCGTGTTCTGATGAACCATACCTGTAAAACGCTGTGAAGTGGGATGATCCCTTGGTCCTCACATACGACTGTAAGCCAGTAGGACGACTTACTCTCTGCATCCAATACAAGGCTCGTCCTGATCTCTCCTGTAACAAAATAAGGCATCTAATTAGGCACCCCATGGTTGTGGAGAAACTTGAACAATCTAAACAAACGAAACCACAACAAATTCTAGTAAATTTTTAATGGAAGAACTTTAGTGAAAAATAAAATACACGCACAGAAAATGTAAAACCTATGTACGAGCTGTAGTTAAATAATAATAATAAACAGAGCAAATGGTGGATCTGAGGGCAGGCCAGAGCCAGAGAGGGTTAGAGTAGAAGGGTTATGTAAGGAACTCACCCTGCTCCTCAGCTTCATTTGCACATAAACTCAATCAACAACTGCTTTCTCTCTAACCGACCTAACTCCTCAGTTTGCAATTCACTTTTCAGTTCATTGGTGTATTACATCCAATCCATTCCAATCTTCTTGTTCTTTATTCTCTTGTAGCCTTTCCCTTCTGGTCGGGCTATTAATAAGTTCGACGGTAACAACCGGCATTCAGTTAGCACTACGGTAATCACTGGTGGTTAGACCTACGGTATCCACCGGCTATTAGAGCTATGGTATGTCCAGCCAACATGACTGGCCATTGGAATAGGAGGCAGCGGTATGTAGGGATCCGGCCAACCAGGTTTAACGTGCCACTCAGGGGAGAAGCCCATTGTTGCTTGTTCTGTTCCCCTGTATGCCAACAGCACCAAAGGTAACTTCTGGCCCCACTCCCTCTGCCTATTCTCTGAGAGCTTTGACAAGAGGTCCGGTTGAACCGTTCTACCTGGCCATCACTCTGAGGCTGTAATGGGGTGTGACAGCTCCCGTCAGATCCAAGAGAATGAGCTCTCGGGCAGGGTTGAACGCATCATTCTCGAGTTCTTGGAATGCTGTGGTTGGCGATAGATGAGGATCCGAGAACCGGAAAATTATCTTCTTCGAACATAGCACATACGCTATTAGTACGAGTTGTATCTTTTATGGTACTGCCACACTCCCTTCTCTCAATATAGCGCGGATTTAGGCCCCATTGCAACTTTGGGGGGCAACCTAAGTTCGTGATATGGTAGCAGAGCGTGGTTTCCTGGATTACGCATGGTTATACCTAGTTCATCCAGGTCCACTATTCTTGAGGGCTATATGTTTCAGAAGAAACTTGGCCCGGGTTTCCAGAAGGGATTCCCATAATAATCCTACATACACAACACACAAACACATACATAATTAAACACACATAACACAACACAAAGGGTCCGGTTGAACCGTTCTACCTGGCCATCACTCTGAGGCTGTAATGGGGTGTGCCAGTTCCCGTCAGATCCAAGAGAATGAGCTCTCAGGCAGGGTTGAACACGTCATTCTCGAGTTCTTGAAATGCTGTGGTTGGCGATAGATGAGGATCCGAGAACCGGAAAATTATCTTCTCCGAACATAGCACATACGCTATTAGTACGAGTTGTATCTTTTATGGTACTGTCACACTCCCCTCTCTCAATGTAGCGCAGATTTAGGCCCCATTGCACCTCTGAGGGGGCCACCTAAGTTTGTGACAGGGGTAGTTCATGTTTTATGAATGTTCAGAAGCCGGACGACTTCACCAAACACATTAGACTCGAATACCCTCCCCTGGTCTTTGTGCAACTCTCTGGGCACTCCGAACCTTGAGATCAAGTTGTCTACAGGTACTCGAGCCAAGGATTCAGCTTTGACGTCAGCTTGGGAACAGCTAATGCCTCGGGCCACTTTGTAAAGTAGTCAACTGTTACTACAATGTATCGATTTCCCCAATGGTTCACTGGTAACAGACCAATAAAGTCCAGACCAACCCTCTGAAAGGTGCACAACCAGTGTAAGTTTTCATAGGGGCCCTCTGCTTACTCGGTCTTCCGCAACGATTACAGATTTCACAGCTTTCACAAAACCGGCGCACATTCTTATGCAACCCTGTCCAATAGAAGCCTGTTCATAAAGTGTTTATGGTGCATCTGTGCCCGAAATGACCCAGTCTGTGCCCTTGCTCAAGGACCAAAGCCCTCTGGCTACGTGGAACCAGAACCTGCAATATGACTGACTTCTGGTCCACAGATTCGTATTTCTTTTTCAGCACACCCTCATCTATGACTATACAGTTGAACATTGCCCAAGGAGCCTTAATTCCTTAGCCGAGGTGAGCAATATCTTCCCATGTGGGGCGTTTCTGTTGTTCTAACCACATAGACGCAAATCAGGATCTTCTAGTTGTTTCGCTTTCCAGTCCACATCAGGCTCCAGCTTCATTCTACGTAAATCATCTGACAGTGCATCTTGTTTCATTTCAACACGAATGCTAAACTTACAATTTGTGTCATAGCAGGGTCGCCTGGATAAACCATCGGCATTTGAGTGCATTACACTAGGTCTGAGTTCTACCTTCATGTTATAGATCTGGATTTGATTCAACCATGTTCGCTTGTGAAGAGGATTTCATCAATCTCATAACTGATGCTTTTGACCATCGACCATCTCTAGTGATTGTTTGGCCAAAGCAGCATCAAATGATGAACAGCTTCGTTTAGTAATTGAAACCATTAGATCTGGGGATTGGTGTTATCAAGTTATCAGCAATTTCAAAACTCTAAATGGAGAACTAGCAGCCTCAATTGACAAAATTGTTCTTCGAGGATCCCGTCTGGTCGTACCAATTAGTGTGCAACCAAAGGTGGGTCGCTCTTGCCCATCGTGGTCATCAAGGTATGATAAAGTCGAAGGAATTCCTCCGAAACAAGGTATGGTTTTCAGCCATGAACGTTTTAGTGGAAAGAACAGTGAAAAATTATATGCCATGTTTAGCTAACGACAATAAGGTCAGAAGAGATCCAATTCGAACGTCTCCTACACCTTTAGGCCTTAGGCCTCCTACACCTTTATCATTATGATATTAAACTTATTCCATGGAAAATCGTTTTACAATTTCATTTTTCTTAGTCCAAAGACTGAAATAGGATTAAACTAGGCTGCATTCCGATTAGTTACCTTCCCTAAACTACATCAAACTAATTAGTTACATTCAAAAGAATCTGAAAACCAAAACTATTTAACGAAATTATATTTAATTTCTTAAATAAGTGTTTTAGCGAATTTTCTTAGAAAATAAAGCTATTGCAATGGATCCAAAAATTTTAAAATAAAAATTTTCAAAAATTTTTTTCATCGAAATCTGTTTTGAGGCATTCTGAAATGATTCCTGGATTTTAACGCTTTTATATATATATATATATATATATATATATATATATATATATATATATATATATATATATATATATGTATGTATGTATGTGTCATTCCAGACGATAACTCTCGATAGAATTGAGATAAAAACTTCGTTCCTTCGCCAAAAAATCAAGCATTTCAAAAGAAAGGATGAGTTCGTTGGACAACACTTTTTGAGCACATTAAATTGGTCAAATTTCAAAAAATGTACTTAAAAAATCACTAAAAAAGGCAAACAACCGCTAAAAATGAACAAATTTCTATTTTTTAGCAGAATGCTACTCAAAAAAAATTAACCGAACATGAACTAGGACATATAAAAATTTAAGCACAAAATTGTATTGAAAAATGTACTTAAATTTCATTAAAATAAGCTAAAAATCGATAGGAATACTTGAAAAAATTGTAAAAATCCACAAAATCGTTTGTTCATTGGAATATTACTGACAAAAAGTTAATTTGCTATAAAATGTATAATAACATTTTTATTTGTCCCTAAGGTGCTCAAATTTCAACAGAATTTAACACAAATGTAATACGAACATTTATGAAAATTCGCTCATACGATCATGCTGCATGACTGGAACTTTTTTAATGTAGTAGTTTCTCAATAATACAAACTAAGCTAAAGCAAATCGAATTTTAAATTAAGCATTAATGGGTAAAAGTACTGCTTCGCTCGTCGAAACTTCGTTAAAATGTGGTTTTACCTGTTGAAATTTCAAATTTCTGAGGGAGGGTCCTCGAGCACCTCTCGGCATTACGCATTTAATTAGTCCCCCCCCCCCCTCCCCCGAGACAAATCCTGGATATTATGCCTCTGGACCACAGACTTGGGGTCATCTGATTAACGAGTTTGATTACACTGAGATGCCACGGGCGAGATTGCTGCGGAAAGTCGTCCTGTCTGGTGCTGTTTGGCCTGCTGAGTTCAACCTTCTTTCTCAATGACTTGATTATATTTATTACCTCAATAGATTCTGACCATAAATTCATAGCATTACAGTTGTTGGATTCCATGTAGTTGTGAAGTACTCATCTTTGTGAATGACTAATATTTGACATTACTTGTAATCACAATAGAGCGCAGGTACGAATAAACTCCCTTCCTGCAGGGTTACTGTGGGGAAAAAAAACACAACCCGCACATAGACATACATCTTTATTAATTTTCATGGCTTTGGTGTTATAATGGACCGAAATGGTTTAGGATTCGATTTTAGCGAATTTTTAAAGATAAAATTAGCAATTTAGATGGCTTCAAAATTTAAAAAGTGGTAGAGAGGGGGCGAGGACCTCCTATAAATCCATTTCATATATCAAAGAACACAATCCGAGATTTTAACGTCGTAGTATGTATATATTTATAGGGTGTATTTCCAGACGATAACTCCCTTAAAATACGGCGTAAAAAATTCGTTCCAACGCTGAAAAATCGGTCCTGGCAAAAGACAGGTCGAATTTGTTAGCCAACCCGATCGCTCCAAAATTTCAGGTTCAAATTTACAATTTAGTGTCACAAAAATGCTAAAAAATCGGTTTTTTGACAATAGGGCATGTGGGGTGTCACAGTTGAAGTATTTTTCAGCACTGAGTCGATTGCGACCACCCCATATCTCTAAGATTCATAAATAAGTGAGAAAAATCAATTTTCAGGAAAAACATGCCCATAATTGACCAAACTTTCGAGTTCGGCTGCGTGTTATAAAATTTTCTTTGCGATCTCGTCACCCGGCTGCCCCCTCAGTTTTCAACATGACTGACTCTTTTTTTCCTCATGCTTGGGTTGCACCATGATGATGGAGTGGTAACCTATGCTAATGAGATCGTAAATTGTAAAGCCCGGACATTAACCATGACAGGAACTCCTGGTCTCAGCACTAGCTTCCAACTCGGCTAAGAAACATATAATATATATTGGTATTTGAAGATTGACTTGAACTGTTGACGAAATACCTCTCTTCATTTCCGAACTAAACTCCAATCTTGGAGAACTGAAGTGGAATCATTCTTTCATTTTCGGCGACATCAACCTCAACTTGTTACGTAATAACAACACTGTTATTTATTTATTTATATATTTACGGCTGGAGCTAATTACAAAAAATTCAATAATATATTACATAATAGATCTTAAATTATTTGAAATAAGACATAATTTAAGATAAAAGATTAACAAAGATACTATGGTACATGAAAATAGTATAAATACAATACCATAATTGACATATTGGAATATTTAACAATGGATTTAAGAGAGTAAATTGTTGGGTGGCATATGAGTTTAGGTTTAGAGCAAAAAGGATGATAAACGGTATTTCAAAGAATACTGGGAGACAATGAACAAGTCAGCTTCGTGACAAGAGCTTAGGAAAACACTGGTTTCACGAGGCAGGCGACGGAGAGGACGATTATATAAATGATTTACGGCGGAAAATGGGAGAGAAAACAGAGAATTGGAGCGTACGGCATATTGAGGCACATTAATATTAACAAGGGCTAATAATGAAGAGCAGTCCAAGCTGTTGATTAGAAGCTTGTGGAGGAATACGATGTCAGCCACAACTCGTCTGTCCTCCAAAAGAGAAACATGGTATTCCTATACCTATCGAGGTTTTCGAGAGGTATACGCAGCTTGCACCCCAGATAACTCAGGAAGCGCCGCTGAACCCTTTAGAATTGCGTTTTGTACACACTATAGTAAGGAGACCACACAACTGAGCCATACTCGAGAATGGGTATAACAAGAGCTTTGTATAACAGAACTTTAGCTTTGGGCTTAGAAAAATCTCGGGTATTACACTGTTGACTGTTATACCAATTCTTTGTTGTCTCTAGGGTACATTGCCCTTATAAATGAACCAACTCATGTTGATGAAACTTCAAAAACTGCCAATGACCATATTTTTGCTAAATCCAAAATATTAGATCTTAAACCTGCAATAATCAAAAGTACTATAACTGTTCGCTATTACACCACTTTAGTACCTATTATAACCCCACAACTTTATTTTAAATCGTAACAATCCATGTAGGCTGAAAGATGTAATAGATCATGATAAACTAGAAATGTTACTTAGGGATCATTAAATTCTAATGATGTAAAATTTAAAAATTTTTATCAACCCTAAAGGGTTGTATTAAAGGGTTAAACATTTAAAAAATCGAGATCTCGAAAACTTTCTAAGTAACAGAAATAATATTTGGCTTGTCAATGATAAATTAAATCCCAAAGAATCGATTAAAACCACCCGCAACGCTGAACGTTGAATAGTTCGCTTTCCCTGAGGGCTTGAACATCAAAAAAGAAGAAAAAAACTTCGAATTTCTAAGCGCGAGAAGATAAGAAGA
The DNA here is from genome assembly GCA_030762985.1 of Adelphocoris suturalis. Taxonomy (NCBI): domain Eukaryota; kingdom Metazoa; phylum Arthropoda; class Insecta; order Hemiptera; family Miridae; genus Adelphocoris; species Adelphocoris suturalis. The sequence goes on along the minus strand of CM061045.1, from coordinate 109,263,104 downwards.
ATAGAAGAGAAAGCGTGGAGTATATCCTGCTATGAGGAACATGAATAAGGGTATGCGGGTAAAATATAATAAATAATATGAAGAACATCCGCTATCATTCCTCCTCTCGACCTCACCATACCAGTGTAACTGAGCGGCACTGCTAGCGGATCTATGAATTAGACGATCAAGCTTTTAATTCCATCAAATACCTATAACTAGATAGTGATAGTGGAATACATAAAAATTGCCTTGTAAATATCAGCTGATATAATGCCACTATTGGAATTATCAGGTGATATACTCGTAGTTCCAATGGAATTTATTATGAAGTTGCGAAATCGAGTTTATTAACTATAATCATCCGTGCGATGTACCTACTAGCGAAGTATTGGTGCCTAAATGCTAAATTTAATCTCTTAAATTGCTCCCAAGTCTACCTACATGTAGTGGAAGCATTGTTTTCACTTTTGAGAAATTCAAAAGTTGTGGTCTCCATTAAAATCAAATGGCTGTTGTTTTGCTTCCGAGACTGCAAGGCAGCGGAAGTTTTGTTTTCACTTTCGAAATGAAAAAAATTTTTTTCTCCAAAATCAAAATTTCCACTCGCATTTTGCGTTTCAGAGCCTCCTGAACAAATTTGGTTCCGTGTCTGTCTGTCTGTCCGTCCACATTTCCTTGTAACAGCCATAACTTCCACAATTTTGATCTGATTTTAACCAAATTTTCAGGGATCGTGCGGGTTAAGCTCTATATGGTCCCCTATCAACTTCATCATGATCGAATCAACGGCAGCTTCTGCGCAGGCGCTAACGTGAATTCCTTGTGACGGTCATAACTCGGTCAAAGTTGAACAGATATCGGTCAGATTTTCAGGGATGATGTGGGTAAGGTCCCTTGAGGTCCCATGAGACAATCATCATAATTGCATTAGCGGTACGCTCTGCGCATGCGTGAACGAAATATTCTTGTTACGGTCCTTGGAACAGCCGTAATTTACACAATTTTGATGCGATTTTCTTCAAATTTGTAGGGATCGTGCTGGTATACCTCTACATGGTCCCCTATCAGTTCCGTCATAATCGAATCAACGGTAGCCTCTGCGCAGGCGCAAAAAAAATTTTCTTGTTTCGGTCATAACTCAGGCAATTGTGAACGGATTTCGGTCAGATTTTCAGGGATGATGCGGGCAAGGTTTCTTGAGGTCCCGTATCACATTCTTCGCGATCATCAGCAGCGGTACGCTAGGCGCATGCGCGAAAGTGATGTTTTTGTTACGGTCACAGCTTAGTTAATTTTATCGGATTTTGTTCAAATTTTCAGAGATGATCCCGGTAGACATCCCCAAGGATGTTTTAATCATGAATTTAGATCAAAATATTAATGAAATCCTGTAAATCAATTAAAAACTCCTTCAGTTTTGATCCGATTTAGACGAAATTTTCAGGGAACATGCGGACTACATCCTGGATGGTCCCATATTAAAATCAAAATTTTCCTTATTAATTTCATTTATTATATGAACTATTCAGGTTCCAATTTCCCACCTTATTAATTCCCTGATGCCAGAACCGGTCGTTTCTAGTTTTCTGGAATTTAATGGTGACGTACTGTGAAGGTCACGAGGAAGCTCATGTGCCATTTCCTTGGCAGTGTATTTTTATAGTGGTAAAATTTCCAATCGCATTTAACGTTTTAGACTATTCTGAACAACTTTCGTTCCGTATCTTTCTCTCTCTATCTCTGTGTGTGTATCTGTCTGTGTATGTCCGGAAATCCTTGTAACGAGCTTAATTTCCACAATATTCAACTGGTTATTATGAAATTTTCATGGTATGTGACGCTTAGGGTGTAGATGGTCCCCTACGCGTTTCCCAAATGTGTTCTCAAATCAATACTTCACTCGGCTAATGCGCAAACGTAAATTCCATCAACCATAATTTTCCCACGCCCCCGTTGTCCCATCTCACTCAAATTTGGAGGATAGGTGGAAGAGGTTATTTTGAGCATTCCCTAGCAATTTCAACATAATCCTATCCTTAGTAGCTCTTTCGCATGCTCGAATATGTATTCCTTTTTAAACGAGCCTAATTTCAACTGTTTCCCTCTGATTTTGATGAAATTTTCAGGAAATGTGCGGGTTAGGCTGTAAATGGTCCACTATTAATTCCATGCTTCTCGAATCATTACTCCCTTTCGCGCATGCTCAAACGCAAATTCCTTCACGCATAATTTTTTTGCGCCCTAGTCGTCCAATCCTTGTTAATTTCAACATGACTGCGTCATTATTAGGTCCTGCGCATGCGCGAAAATGTACTCCGAGGAACAAGGTCTAGTTTTCATCAGATTTTGATTATATTTTCTGGGAATTTGTGGGTAGGTTGTACCCTATCAATTTCATTTTTCTCAAATCATTACTCCATTCTGCGCATGTGTTAGCATAAATTACTTCAAGCATCATTTTCTCTTTTTTAAACATCTTTACTGTGAAGCGTAAAATTGCTGAGTCTTGGAACTGTAAAAGTGTGAACCCTTCTCAGACGCCGGATGCTCTAAGTTCTGATCATATATACGAGGTTTAATAATAAATTATAGGCCAATGATCTGCGTAGAAGGGATATCTAACACAGAAATAATAAACCATTGCGTAATAATTTTCACCGTTTCTCTTTTGGTATGCAGCTTCATAAATTATATTAAAGTTCGATGCCTCACATTTTATTTTAAATTACTTCACCCTAATGAACCTTCGAGTCTTGAAGTATCGGATTGAAGGATTTGGTTTCGTTTGGACCTTCTCCCCTTCTTCATAGAGTGAGAGCCATCAGAGTTAATTGTATAAAAGTTAAAATTAGTTTTTGTGTGGCTGGGGGTAGATTGTGGAACTCCTTACCATTGGGGGTTCGGTCACTCCCCACTTTTGGATCCTTCAGAGCTCAAGCAACCAAATTTCTCCATAACCAGGATTCCCCCTAAAACCGTCTTTTTCTTCCTTCTCATCTTTTCTTCTACTATCTTCCCTTTTGATTTATGTTTCTATTCTCTTGCTATCATCTTCTCCTTCCTTACCAATAATTCTTAGTAGGTATATCTATGCCATGTTTCGTTCACGAAAACACCACGTAGGTATCCATTCATTTTATTTTTTAACTCTTTCTATTAACTTCGATTCTCTTCTTTCTTGCTTGCTTTCTTTCTTTCTTGAGACAAAATTTCAGATCGATTTTTAACCCACTTCCCGATATCCAATCGATCTGAAATTTTGCACACGAGTTCATGCTGGCGTACATTTTAATCTATCAAATTTTCGCGAAGAAAAAGTTAGTTATACTATAAATTTTCAAAAATTTGAAATTTAATATGGGACACCTTACAAGTGTTGTGTATTGTAGGGAGGAGGAGTGAGGGAGGAGGAGGATGAGGAGGAGGAGGAGGAGGAGGAGGAGGAGGGAGGAGGAGGAGGGAGGAGAAGGATACTATTGAACGTCTGCATAAAATGACAACGAATCCAGGGTCAATAAAATATTAAATGATTTTCCTTGTCAATTTAATTTAAGTTATATCAATGTGATTTTGTTTCAATTTACTGTTGCCAAGAAACTACCAAATATTGAAACAACAATAAAATTAACCGAGAACATGAGAAAAAGAAAGAGTTACATTAAAAACTTGTTTTTATGGGTTCCTTTTTTTACATACATTATTTTTCTTTTGATCTTATTATTTCCAATTTGTGTTTTCTTATTATTGAAAACCACCAATATTGGTTTATTATTTTCAATAATAAGCCTATGTGATCGTGTAGCAAAAAAATTTTATAACCCCCCCTCAAACTTTGTCGCTTTACGTTTCAAGGTGCGTAGAATCCAAATTTGAAATGTCCGTCCGCCGTTCGCCGTCCGCCGTCCGCCTTCCGGGCCATAAAAGGCCTAAGAATTGACTTAAAAAACCCGTTCTTTCGCACATAGACTCCATTTGGGGTCTAGTTGGTCCTAACGTTTAACCATCCCGATCGCTTCACTCGCATAGATGCTATGGGCCAAAAACGGGCGAAAAAGAGTGAAAAAGTGTCAGTGTTAGACTGACGAACGCGCGCACGCCTTGTGGGTGGGAGAGGGTGGGCGGGAGAGAGTGAGAGGGAGGGCGAGGCGGAGGGAGTGAGAGGGAAAGGAGGGCGAGGGAGTATGGGGGAGGCGGAGGGAAGAGAGGGGAGGGAGGGGAGGGGAGATGGAGTGAGAGGGAACGGAGGGCGAGGGAGTGTGGGGGAGGCGGAGGGAGTGAGAAGGAAGGGAGAGCAGGGGATAGGGAAGGGAGGGGAGGGAAGGCGAGAGAGAGAGAGTGTGATGAAATTAATTCCAATTAGAAGAGATTGTTTATGAGTATGAAAATACTCATAATTCTATGATATAAAGCTTCGCTTCCTTCAGGTGTCCCTAGACGGCCCCATTTATTTTTTTTTCCTCAACTTTACTATAAAGCGTAAAATTATGGGGTCCTGGAGCTGTGATGCAGTGAACGAGTGAACCAAATATTGGAAGCCCCGAGTTTCGATACCTAATACTATAAGTGAGGCTAAATAATTACGGTCAGTTTTCTACGTAGAAGGTCTGTACGATAAAGAAATAATAAACCTTTGTGTAATAATTTGCAGCGTTTTGTTATCATTAGATTTCAGTTATTTTCACTGATCGTACGCTAGGGGGGGATCAATGATCCTATGTACAAGAAATTCAAATAAATAAAAATAAGATAAATGAAAGCAATATTTTCGCTGACTTCAGACCTCTATAATCTTCGTTACAAAAATAATAAAGGTGCTGTCTCACTTCTTGATTTCGCGTACGCTTTTCGCGTAAGACTAAATTAATCGTATAGGTACAAAAAAAAAAGTTGTTGAATAAAAAACCTTACATACATGTGATTCTAATGCCTAATGTTCTTGCGATGAAGTTGCGCGTGTTAGAGTGAAAAACGCTGCAAATTATTTCACAAAGGTTTATTATTTTTTCAATTGAGTATGATCGTAGTTTTAGTTGGCTAGCGTACGTCATAAGGCCCGTCCAGACTCCTCGGCGTGTCCTACTTCGAGTTGCCACAAACTATACTTCTATAATCATATACGCAAGTTTATATTTCTCGATTTGAGCTCCTATCTATTCAAATAGTTATTGCCTTAATAATATCATTATCTAAGTACGTACGAAAAGTCGAGAGGATATGTTATTAAATATGCGTAGGAAAAGCTTTGGTATTAACACACAAATATGACCTTGAAAAAAACATATTCATGCCTCGAACGAACGCCGGCGCCGTACCCACCACAAGCCGCGGCGCCGGCGCCTCCTCTCACTCCACCCCCCCGCTCACGCCCCCCCCCCCCTCTCCACCCACCGTGACCCCCTGCCAAGCGTGCCAGGCGTGCACGCGTCGAAAAAAACACTTTTTTGCCCGTTTTTGACCCATAGCATCTATGCGAGTAAAGCGATCGGGATGGTTAAACGTTAGGACCAACTAGACCCCAAATGGAGTCTATGTGCGAAAGAACGGGTTTTTTGAGTCAATTCTTAGGCCTTTTATGGCCCGGACGGCGGACGGCGGACGGCGAACGGCGGACGGCGAACGGCGAACGGCGGACGGCGAACGGCGGACGGACATTTCAAATTTGGATTCTACGTACCTTGAAACGTAAAGTGACAAAGTTTGAGGGGGGGTTATAAAAATTTTTTGCTACACGATCACATAGGCTTATTATTGGAAATAATAAACCAAAAGTACCTGGGCTTGTTTCTCGATGACGAGCTAAACTGGAAAGCACATATTGACTACTCATATGATAAAATTAAAAAGTACATTCATGTGTTCTATAATATAAGACATTTACTGTTGAAAGACAAAATAAAACTGATACACCATAGTATGGTACAATCGTCATTACAATATGGAATAATATCTTGGGCTGGTACCTACATTTCTCATATATATAAACTTCAGGTTCGGCAAAAAATAATCTTGAAAATAATGCTATCTTTACCTAGGAGAACACCATCAAACGCATTATTTGATATTGCCAAGGTTTTCACGATCAGACAACTTTATGTTAAAACCCTACTTCTACAATAATACAATAAAGCACCCAGATAGAGTAGTTACTCAGCGTTCGAATACGTATATAACTCGATATATATCTGCAGGAAATGTTATTGCTCCTAGACCTAGATTGACTTTAAACACTCACAGCCCACGTTATGTAATTCAAATCATTCATGGAGCCCTAGATAGCCACTTGAAAATTCCTCAAAACTTTTCGAGATCCAAGTACAAAAAATACGTACTAACCTGGTTAATAACAACAAGATTTATGCACATTGAATCAAAATTGAATAGCTCATATGTTTAGCAGAATAAGTATTCAATAGCTAGTAGTTTTAGTAACACACAATTCAATAGTATTATAAATCTATATGTAAATTAAAGTTAGTTATATACTTAATTAAAATTAAAATTCAATTTGTAAAATAATTTAGATGCCTGTATACTTATAAATTAGCATCAGACTAATGCCTGACAACAAGGACCAAGGCTAGCGTGAAGCAGCAACATCGTTTCAAGAGTCCGAATTAAGAATGTATTTTGTACTATTTTATATTGTAATATTCATGTAAAATATCGAATGCAAATCAATTCTAATAGGTCGACTTTCTATCTAAGAAGCCTTGCCTATCAGAGGGACTTCCTAAAAACGTCAGTTTGAACATATATGTTTCTTATGCGTCAAAAATCAATTGTTTTTGGAAAGTCAATTGTTTCGTCAAGAGCCATGATTAAACTGACGTATTGAAAAAACCCAGCCCCTCCGAAACGGCAATTTCAAGGACGCCAAAATTATGTACCTATATGTATACCGATCTGCATTTCGGACATCGGAAAAGAGTATCATATGGTAGGTAATGGCGTACTGTATTGTAGATAATGAATACCCATTGTTAATGAAATTTTTTAAATCTGACCGATTTATGAGCACAATTAAGCTTCCAGAACATCATGGGTCTACGATTTTGGATGTATCACCATTAATTAAGGGGAAGCTGGAGTGCCGCAGCCTACTTTTGTACGGCGATCTACCGCCGGGGCCCATATATATATATATATATATATATATATATATATATATATATATACTAGCCGCTCCGGCTCGCTCCGCTCGCCTCCACGTCCAGCCGGGTTAGGCCCCCCGTTAAATTGCTCGCTTCGCTCGCAAAGTGTGGCATATAGGGAATGTTGCTCGCTTCGCTCGCAAAGTGTGGTATGTAGGGAATGTTGCTCGCTTCGCTCGCAAAGTGTGGCTGTATACATGGAATGTATTACAATTGAAACATGTAGGGGATGTTGCTCGCTTCGCTCGCAAACGGTAGATCTCTAAGGGTAGGTTCAACTTCTGTGGGGGATGCTGCTCGCTTCGCTCACTTGAGGAAGTTATACTGCCCACCCAACTTGGCAGACGTTAATTAAAATAGAAATTAAAAATTTTGTCTAAAAAATAAAAAAAAAAAAAAAATTTAGGGGTGGACTACCCCTAACATTTAGGGGGATGAAAAATAGATGTTGGCCGATTCTCATAGATACCAAATAAGCACAAAAAATTTCATCAAAATCGGTCAAGCCGTTTCGGAGGAGTATGGCAACGAAAACTGTGACACGAGAATTTTAAATATTAGATATATATGATAACTCCAGGAATCATTTCAGTTTTCAGAATGCCTCAAAACATATTTCGATGAAGAAATCTGTGGGAAATTTTTATTTTTCCCCGGACCCGTTGCGATAGCTAGCTGAGCGCTGGACCTTTCTGGATAAACTCCACAAGAATTAAGACACGAAAGGGTTAAGTACATTTTAAATTATAGGTTCCCCATCTGCTCCTTCGCGCTTTCTCTGTCCTTCCAAACGGAAATGGCACCAACTTCGAGAGCACACTTTTTACCGTGGAAAGGCCTTGGAGGGCGAGCGGAAATTAGGGGCTACGCACGGGAGGGTGATGAAGGTGCTTCTACTATTAGAGCCAACAGTTCCTGCAGCCGCCTTGCGGAACCCCAATGAATGATCCCCAGGGGAACATTCGAGATGAAGTCAACGCTAGGAGTCCCAACGTAACCTGCCCGCTCCGCTCATCTCAACATCACCCCCTTTCCGCTCTCAACTTTTAGGATTTGAAACACCCAATCCCAGCCGACCCCTTTTCCAAGAGAGTTTATTGCCGGATTTTATATGACTGCGTCTCTCTCCGCAATTACCCACAAAATTTCTCGCCCACTTTCTACAGAGGAGGTTGAGGAGATGGTGGGAGGCGCACAAAGTTTATATATAACACTACGTGGCAGTGGTACCAAACGACTTTTAAAACCGGCCCTTTTTTCAACCGACTAATCGCTTCACAATGCAAATTGCGGCAGGTCTACTTTCATTATTCCTCTGGTTCCGGTCACGGGACAGATGAGTTGGGCAAGCCCATGTTTCTACACTTCCAGCGAGTCGTGAATATTGGGTGTAAAGTGAGTGTTTTGGCACATTCATTTCTGTTTCCAGCCTACCTTGCGGAAACCATCTAGTAAATAACCGAGTTGTGTCTATCTATCAATCTATCCATCTATAAAGTAATACGAGATGTGACGTGGTGGAAATTCACATCACCCCTTTTCCCTTGTTACCTATTTAAAATGTATCCGCTTGCTTATAATATTGATTCGGTCTTAAGCCGAATTTCGGAACGAAAGTAGGCAATATCTCTCGTCAAATTTTATCGAATGAATCTCGAAAAGCCATGGTAGACGCTCGAGCTGACAAGGAATGTTGAACTTCCAATTTCACTTCTGGACCAGGAGTTGAAGAGGGCAAAGCAAATCTGGGAGAATGGAACGAGAGACCAGGTATGCTGCGCTAAGGAACGCGTCCGTCCTCGTCTTGGAAGGTAAGCTTTTTCCTAATCCACCTAGTCTATTAATTCATTCTATGACCTTAAAATTTCAAGCCATTTTGAATGAAGTTTAAATTAATCCAAAACGTGTTATTATCATAAACTCAACCAAAGAAGCAAGCATTTCGTGATTGATTTTTTTCTTCTTCAAGCGCTTTTACCGGGACCTAACGAGTAAAAAATGTCCCACAAAATGTCATAAAATATTATCACAAAAAAACGAGACTAAATTAGCGTCGGATCTAATTTTTTTGCTATTCAACCTATGAAGCTGAAATTTGCCAAAAGATGCTCTACTCCCAAAACAGTTCGGAGAATATCATGGGAGACAGAAGTGGCAAGCCAGCGAAGCATGAAGTTACAGGATGCAAGTTTGGACAGAAGCATGTCAATAGGTTTTTTTTCGGGAAACGCGATAATCTATGATCATCGCAAGGAAGTTTACGTGCTGATCCAGTTGATGGCTTAGGTCAAAATCAAGCACCTGTGTCTTTTAGTTGTTCAGGATGTGGGAATCAGCGGAACACCACTGTTCCAAAACGCTTTCCCAAGCAGCCAAGCTTCTCTCGAGATCCCCAGTCGAATCAATATTGATCAAGGCTGTCATGTTATCTGGAACCGCTCCTGAGGAAGCCTAAAAGCCTGCGTGAAATAATGATGCCATTCATCAGTAATCACAAATTACATGACCCTTACCCTTACAACGACGTTTTAGACGTATTTCACGTTTAAAAAATTTCAGGATTAGCCTAAAGCGGCATTCCAACCAATTGAAATATTCCATCAAACTAATAATCAAGGATGTGGTCTGAGACGAAACAAAACCAGTTTTCGTTTACTATTTGTTCACGCAACTTTGAACTTGGTCTGTAGGATTCACAGAAGGCATCCACAAAATTATCAGATTCCGTAAAATGATATTCACCAGCGATGAGGTCTGAGGTCTGAGCCTTCTAGTTTCATGCCTGCCTCTTATTACGAATTTTTTTAAACAATTTTAAATTTGGTTTGTCAGATTCACAGTAATCATCCAGAAAACTACAACTAACTCCAGATTCGGTTGAATTATGCTTCAGAAGATTTGTCAGAGTGAAATGAAGCTATTTCGGTCCCTGCCTCTTATGACGTAATTTTTGACATTTTCAAAATGTTTTAAATTTGTCAGATTCACTGAAAGATCTAGAAAATTGTCAGATTCCGTCAAGGATGTGGTCTGAGCCGAATCCAACTAGTTACATGCCTGTCTCTAATCAAGAATTTTTTGACACAATTTTAAATTTGGTTTGTCAGATTCACCAAAATCATCCGGAAAACTGTCAGATTAGATTAAATTATGCTTAAGAAGAGCTGTCTGAATGAAATGCAGCAATTTCTGTCCCTGCTCCAATGACGTAGGTACTTTTTGACATTTCTTAAAATTTGTCATATTCACAGAAAGCATCCAGAAAATTGTCAGATTCCGCCAAATTATTCCGGAATGCGGCCTGAGATAATACAAACTGGTTTCATGCCTGCCTCTTATCACGAGTTTTTTGACATTTTTTTCCAATTGATAAATGCTATCATAACTTAAAATATCCTGTTAGCCGTCTGACTCCATGGTTTTCGGCATCAGGGCGATCATTCCCATTATTCCAAATCATCAAACCTTCTGTCTCTTATCACGCAGCTAATTATCCGGTAGATTCCCGACTGTGAGTGCTCCCAGCCACAACCCTGGTGAGCAGGTGGCACCCCCAGCTCCCACCAGGGATTCCTTGCATAACATTATGTGGATGCTGTTGCTGCATGACGTTGCACATTTGTACTGTGTCAAATACTCCATTTCTGCTGGACCTGATGGTCCTTTCACCCGACACTAGATTAAAGGACTGAAGACAGTTAAGCTGCTCAAACTCAACCTGTTGCTTCTATCGGGAAGACCCTCGAAAGAGTTGACCCGTGCCCAGACAGTTTTTATCCCAAAGAAAGGGGTGTGTGGGCCTGGAGGCTACTGTCCAATCTCTATATCATCAGTAGGTTTCCGCCACTTCCAACAAATTCTGACATTTTGCCCTCGAGTGCCTGTTACCACAGGTGACATCCAGAGAGGATTCAGGCCAGAAGATGGCACAGTGAAGAACCCAGCAGTTCTCCAAACTGTCATTTCTGAGGCCCTCATCAGGATGCTTTAGCTACATTTTGCCGCTCGAAACTATTTATTTGCTAAGGCCTTTGGAACTGTAATCCATTTTGCCCTGACCAATTGTCTTCGTGATGTCAGGGCACCTGCTCGTTTAAATGAGTATGTTGCCTGACTGTATCACGAAGGCGTGAGGGTCCTACAGGCATGAGGCGAGATGTCAGGGGATATTGTCATTGGGCCATAATGATCCTCTGTCACCGCTCCTTAACTTTGTGGATAAGGCCTTGGGTAAGCTGCCCGCTGAATAGGATTTGATATTATCCCTGGGGTGTGAATTAGTGCATTGACATTTGCCGATTATGTCATTCTGCACAAGGTATTGCAAATCGTCAGAATGCCTTTATGAGCAGTAAGCCAGGTGTGGTTCGGTGGTCAACCCAGAAAAGTGTGGGTCAGTCTCTTTGGTCCTGTCGGGTCGCCGGCATAAGATAAAAGTGGTGGATGAGGAGTGTTTTGTCATAGGACGGTCACCTATCCCCACCCAATTTGTACTGGAGGTGTAGCAGTACCTTGGAGTTGAGTTCATGGGTATGGACGTTGGTGAAGCTCTAGCTCGTCTCACCAAGGCTCCATTGAAGCCACAGCAAAAACTGCGCCAGTTTTGCACCTACTTACGGCCAAAGCTAACCTATGGGCTAGTCAAAGGCAGTCTTATTGCAAGGAGGCTGCTTGGTTTAGATTGTGAAGTTCGCTCAGCTGTATGCTCTTGGCTAGGCTTCCAACCTGGTGTCCCAAGTGCCTACATCCACGCACCGGTCGAGGCCGGTTGACTCGGTATTTGACTCTCTCAGCCAGCATCCCATCGTTATGCCACCAGTGCCTGCTCACCCTCAGGAGTTCAAGCTGGGAGGTGCTGCTGGACCTTGATTTTGTCTAGCAGCAGTTGTTGTGGTGCGATGGAGCAGCACCAACTGCTCCTAAACCCAGTTTTTCTGCTGAGTTTGCTGCTGCACTGTGTGAGTCAATTGATGGTAATGAACTCCCGCAGTGCTCAGAATTCTCTACTCCTTCCCAGTGGGTGAGATGGGCATCAGAGTTTATTGGGACCTGCAACTATTGCCATTTTCACGCTGTTCGGGTGGCCTTCGGTGAGGTTTTCAAGGAGTAGTCGTGGGACGACACCCTTTGCCGCACCTGTCAGGTTAAAAATGAAAATCTGTATCATGTGGTGCAGCAGTGTCCTCGGACTCATGGTGGCTGCATCCTACGACATGATGCAGTTGTCAAGGGGATAGCAGGTGCATTGCCAACCAGCGGTCGGGATGTCGAAAGGGAGAGGCTGTATCACATGCCGAGTGACCGGGGCAAGAAGCCAGATGTCATTGCCATCAAGCCCAATGGGTCTGTCACAATCCTGGATGTCCAAGTTGTCACAGGCAGTTTGGATATGGAACAGACCTGGGGGGCTAAGATAAGCAAATATGATAGAAATGATACGTGGCAAGTGATATCTGAGCTATAAAAAGTGGCGGCTAATAACATCAAGGTCATGACCGTGACCATGTCATGCCGCGGGGTGTGGTGAGGAATAGTGCCACGAAATTACTCGAGTTGGGCATCGATCTCAGCGGGAGTGCTTCATGGCACCACCACCCGTGTCCTCAGGGGCTCGTACCGCAACTGGTGGTCATTTTTTAGGGGCACTTCCTTTCATCCCACTTTTCCTCCTCCTCCTTCTGCAACATTTTTCATTCCTAGAACCGTCATGGGTGAACCTGGGCGTTCTCCCCACTGCTTTTTATTTATTTTGAAATTTGATGGTGTGCCCCCTCCACCTTTTAAGGAAATTTCATTAACAAAAAAGTGTGTGTTTGTGTCATCCCAAACGATAACTTTCCTTGGGATTGAGATAAAAATCCCGTTCTTGCGCAAAAAAAAAACAAGATCGTTGGCAAGAACTTTTTGAGCATATTCAAATAATCAAATTTTAAAAAATTGCTAAAAAAAATGGCTAAAAATTTCTCAAAACTACCTAAAATTGTTAAATTCAAAATTCCAATTAAAACAATATTATCAAGGATTAACCCCGACATTATAAATATTTTGCACAACACTATTTTGAAACACATACTCAATTTCATTATTATTTGCGGACAAATCTATAAAAACTAAAGAAAAGTAAAAATCCAAAATCTTTTTGAATCGCTTAATTTGAGTAATTATGAGTTTTTTGGCCAAAATTTCTTGAGTTATTGAAAATTTCTTTGTCCTCAAATTGCTCAAATTTCAAAACAATTTAACACATAAAATATATCCTTATAAAATATAACATATAAAAATGCTAAACGCTAGGATTCGTTTCAGAATGTCTCAACACGGATTTCAATGAAGGAAATTTACAAAAATTTCGATTTAAAATTTTTCGGAGCCATTGCAATAGCTTCATTTTCTACGAAAATTCGTTAAAAATCGATAAAAACTGCAGAAAAGTTTTCTTTTTTAATAGCAGATTATTATTTAGAACGAGTTTATTTTCCATAAAATTGGTCATTAAAAATTCATTTTCATTCGAATTCCTCAAAGTTCGAAACAATGTAACATAATATAGAACGATAGTTTACGAAAATTCGCTCATACAATCATGCTGCATAACGAACTTTTTTCAACTCAATTTTGTACAAAAACTTCGTAATGTTCTATTTCATAGTTGATAAACTTCTATTGACTAAAATTATTCTAAATAATACAAATTCAACGATTTTTAGTCAATATTGGCAATTTTTAGTGAATTGATTGCTAATACTTTGTGCAATTCGACAAATTCATGTAATCAGAAAGTGCTGGCCAACGAAAAAACAACAGTAGAATTGAATGATTCATCCATCACATATATTTTATATGGAAAGGTAGAGAGCAGTACTCCGCTCTGATCAGCCTGAGGCGTTTTTTCTTCGATTTTTACCCCCCCCCCCCCCCCACCCCGGTTTCTCCGGGAATTTGAAGAAATCCAATGAACTCGTGGGCTCACACAGCTGGGCTAGCGTATGACACCACAACCCCAGCACTTGGCCTTTTTGTTTGTCAGCACCGGGATTTTTCTTCCGCCTTTTTTACCCGTTCCTGCTATCCATTCAAATGGAAATGAGGATATAACTTCGTTTTCTTTTTTTTAATCTTTTTTTCAAATATTTGTGACCTCTCTTCCCTTCATGTTTATGAATAATACTTTAAAAATGTCCATCTGAGAAAAAGAGGAACCCGACGTTCAACACCACTTTTGTTATTTCATAATAATGAACCGAAAAAGGGAAATTTTGAAGGGAGTGTGGATGTGAAAATGAATTCAACCTAAAGCTTCGGGGGCATGAGAAAAAAATTTTCATTTCTATTTTCCACTCATAAAAATATCCGCTCAACCGTGACGAGGAACATATCGGAAAACGCCAGGGGGAAAGTTAAGCAAGACGGACAGCCCTGCCGTCTCTGCCTCTCCCTTTCCTCGCTGCCTCTTCTCACAACCACACTCACCCACTGGCGGTTTTACCTACATGGTCGATGTTTACAATCCCCACCTTTCTTCCTCCGTCATGGTTCTCTCGCAACATACAAATTCGTTCCCTCTCACCCGCACACACCCACTATCATTCTGTGCTCTCGACCCCACCTTCTGACACACCGCTTCACCAGTACGACCTCCTAAACCGATTTTTTTTAAAATTTACATACCTACTCCATCATCCAACCTCCTTCTAACCTCTAACCCCCCCGTATCCCACACCCACCACTATCAACAGCACATTCCCTTCATCCGCACGAAAATCGCCACCACCCTCCGCCATCTTTATTCAAATTTTGCAGGCTCTCTCCGTTTCAATATTTATTATACCGTACTTCCGTTTTCCTTTTTTAATCGGTAGGTACTTTAATTCCAAGCGTGTTCAGCACTGTAAACCGAATTTTACTGTTTTTTTTCTTCTCGGAGGTAAAACGATATTCATCACAAACGTGAGTGTGGTAATTAATGTCAAGCGTATTTGCATTTTTCTCCTACCCCCATTGGGATATTTCGTACCGACTGGTAAGTAATTTACATTATGTAGGGTTGGTGGAGTTTGATAAGAGAAAATAGGAAAATAAAACGAGAAACATGATCATTGGTGACAAAAGATTCTCCGGTTATTATTACTATGATATTTTCACTGTTATGTAAATATCCAGTATTGCAGCATGATGGTATGAGCAAATTTTTTTCTTTTTGTTTTAAACGTCTTATATAACCGAAACTATTACTGAAGCAGGACAACCGAATTTGACATAGACACCTTTTCATGAACTTCAAGTCCATGTTCTTCAAACCCCTGTACATGCCTTCGTATCCAATGAGATGAAAGTCAACGATATTTGGGTATAACGGTTGTTTCGTTTCTGAAATGGATATCACGCACGCCTCAGGTATGCAATAAATATAAATATAAATGTGTATGAAACCGGATGACAAAGATTATAATTTTGAATGTACCCACGCTTCTCATCTCCTTCGGAAAATATGGTTCTTTGCTCTCCAAAGGGCTTGCAATATGGAATGTGTTTATCCAGTTTGGTTCCACTGCAAATCTATGAAGACAACATGGACAGTAAAAAACCTAGCTCCGTCATGTTTAGTTGGGCGTGACAGGAAACTTGATAAACTTTTAATTTTACAATAATGTGTTTTGGGCGTCTGTTTATCATTCCCTGGTGCTGTCAATAATAGAAGGTTAATGTGATGGCTTCGATTTTTGCAATTCGTAATTATAATAGCGTAGGCTTCTGGCACAATGCATTTTTCAATTTTTCATCGTAGGGCCTTTCATAACTAAACATATTGATTGAAATATTGTGATTTTGTCGTACAAATTTCTCTATGTCCCTAACTTTGACGGGGAACTCAATGCCATCCTTATTTTTTTTCCTTTTTTTCCGTTTATTGGCTTCTGTTACAATACACAGCCGTTACATTTATATTCAATACAAAGTACCTACTTAATTAGAAATATTTATCAAGTTGTTACAATATAGTGATGTGATAAGTGTCTTATTGTGAATAGTTAGTAGGTAATCCTAGTTTTGGTTTATAGTGTCACATGTATAGCGCTAAAAAATCATAAATACTCTCATACACTTCGATAAGTTCTGATGCCATTATTTTTTCAAGATTGAATGGGTTGGGGATCAATTCTAGTATTCCGAGTTAGCAAATGTCTCTTTCACGGTGATATGCATGGCATTCCATCACTATGTGTTAATTAGTTTCATCGCCGTTTTCACATGCTCTGCGTGCAGGTGAATTCACTAAGTGGATTCTATGGAGGTGACCGTCGCAGCGACTGTGTCCTCTCCGCAACCTCGTAATGGTCCTGTAGAAGGCTTTACTTCGGTCACCTGGGTGAACCATGGTCGTAGGTTGCCCGCTTGTGGAAAGATGTGCTTGTATTTTTCTCCCCCGTGATAAGCAAAAAAGTCCCTTTTCCATCGATCTTTCATTCGTTTTGTTATTTCCCGCTTTGGATCATTCGGATGGAAAGGTTGGGTGTAGGGTAGTAAGAGTGGCACTATTTGCTTCTTTGTCGGTCTTTTCATTTCCTTTTAGCCCTTTATGACCTCTCACCCAACAGAAAACAACCTTTTATTTGCTCACATATCTTACGAACTGGTGTGTATTTATTCAGCGAACTACAGAAATCATGTAATGAGAGTAGGGTAAACCTGTACACTTACATTCGAACGGTCATTAAAATTGACGTCGTCATCCAGGAGGTGTTTTTTCGCATAAAAACGCACGAAAATAACTGAGGGTTGATTTTAAGCTCCGGTCTATCCTGAAGCTTTTTCACTTGGAAACGCACACAGTAAAATTACGCGATGCCTGCTTTTTAGTTGGTAGAAAAAGGAACAAAAAAACAATGGGCGGTGATGATAAAATCTTCATGTTCTATGGAAAGTACGTTTGGATTAATGATTTGAACGAGAATATGAGAGATGACGAACAAATGGTACGGTCTCACATTAAAACGAAATGGTTGAAATTTCTACCGTACGATTTCAGGAAAATAGATGGATCTATCAAAACTCCAACGATGAAATTGTTCGCTAGTTGTAAAAATCGGTAATATTTGCATGAAACATTGTCCAAATTCAGATTGAACTACTCTTATGGAAGTATCCCTGTATAACCAATATTAGAACCATGATGTTTAAAACGTAGGTAGTAGGTGCTTTAAAAAAAAAAAAAAAAAAAAAAAAAAAAAATGTAATCACAACTGATGAATTTACTCTTGGCATGTGTTAATAATTTGATTCCATGTTTGTCTATCAAAATCATAAGCTAGAATTTCTCAACACGATCAATAGCGACTGAAATGTCCAAGATTTCTTCAAAAATTCGCCCATGGGGTCATGCTGCATGACTGGACTTTTAGCGAATTTTTGAAGAAAATTAAGCTATTGCTCTCGCCTCAAAATTTGTAGAATGTGAATTTTTGAAAAAATTTTATGCAGAAATCCGTTTCAGGCTATTCTGAAGTTTAACGCATTTTTTTATGTATGTATATATGTATGTATGTATATATGTATGTATGTATGTGTCATTCCAGACGATAACTGTCCGTAGAATTGTGCTAGAAACTTCAAACAAATTTTAAAATGTTAAGGACACAAAACGAAAGTTCAAGTTCGTTGGCCAGCATGATCGGATTACATCTTCGGGTTGAAATTTTCAAAAATGTAGTCAAAAATTTCAAAATAGCCTGTTTTTTGCGATTTGTTGTGCGAAATAATTTTTTCAGTATACTAACATGTGGTATATTCGGAATCAGCGTAAAATTTCCTATAAGAATATGTATCAAGTTTTCAAAAATTTCAAAGTTGAAAAATCAGTAAAAAATCGAAATAATGCCATTCGCTAGTTGTAAAAATCGGTAATATTTGCATGAAACATCGTCCAAATTCAGATTGAACTACTCTTATGGAAGTATCCCTGTATCACCAATCCTAGAACCATGCTGTTTAAAACGTAGGTAGTGCTTAAAAAAAAAAAAAAAAAAAAAAAAATGTAATCACAACTGATGAGTTTACTCTGTGCATGTGTTAATAATTTGATTCCATGTTTGTCTATCAAAATCATAAACTAAAATTTCTCAACACGATCAATAGCGACTGAAATGTAGAAGATTTCTTCAAAAATTCGCTCATGGGGTCATGCTGCATGACTGGACTTTTAGCGAATTTTTGAAGAAAATTAAGCTATTGCTCTCGCCTCAAAATTTGTAGAATGTGAATTTTTGAAAAATTTTTATGCAGAAATCCGTTTCAGGCTATTCTGAAGTTTAACGCATTTTTTTATGTATGTATATATTGTAAAGTGGTCACTACACGGGAAAACGATTTACCTGATGTTTATTATGTTACCAAGGAAGGAGACGAAAATGTTTATATTCGAAAAAGTGTGTTGTTGTGTTGAAGAAGAACTGCTAGATTTTGTTGTATAATTTTGTGCATATTTTATGTTAATAAAATAAGTAATTCTCTGTTCACCCGTGTGCTTTCCGCGTTACATTTGGTGTCAGAAGTGGGATGGATCAAGAACTTTCCATAGCGGATCGAGTGCGCTTACATCCGCGCCGACAACGGGGAAGACCCGAGGTGGAAGAGGAGGTAGGTAATGAACCCGATGAATTCTTCAACGCTGAAGATGCACCTGGAGGTCAAGGGCCTGTGGAAGTGGCCACCTCAATTGAAGAATTGTCCCAGCAGGTGGCTACGCTCAGTAGGGACTTCCGTTTATTGTTGAGGTCAAGAGATCAACAAGCTTCGGGGGTAGCAGGGATGGTGGACGAGAGAACTGAGGGAGCTGGTTTCCCTGGAGAGAGGCTCGAGGTTATTCGGCCCCCCACCTTTGATGGAACATCTCCGTGGGATGAGTATTGGGCGCAATTCCGGGCTATCACCTTGGCTAATAGGTGGAGACCAACTACTGCAGCCATTCGCCTAATTGCATCACTGCGTGGTTTGGCTCTGGCAGCGGTATGCAACATTCCCGAGTCCCGCCGTGATATTGTATCGATGGAAGAAGCTTTAGCACGGAGATTTGGTGCCCAGGGCCAAGCTCGACTCTTCCTGGCCAAGCTTCGCCGGAGAGTACAAGGGGCTACAGAAGATGCTGCAGCATTTGCGGCTGATGTGGAGGGTCTTGCGCGTAGGGCTGTACCAGGGGAAGAGGCTCGGGAGGCTATTGCAGTTGAGCAATTCATTAATGGTCTACGAAGCCAGAGAATCCGAGAGTTGGTGATTAGTGGAGACCCAACCACACTACAGCAGGCAGTAACCCGAGCTGCAACATTGGAGGCAGGATTAACGCAAGGTTCCCACATGGTTCGTTCTGCAGATCTGGTGAATGATTCCGGGAATGAAGAGTTGCTCAGGAGGATTATTGATCAGCAGTTGCACCAAATGAGCTCCTCCCATGGTGGCAATGTGAGACGGGAAGAGCAGGAAAGACAGGAGGAGCACAGGTGCTGCCTGGTTAGGGAGCAGTTGCAGGCAAAGAAGCGGGAGCTGAAATGCTGGAGATGTGGGGGTACAGACCATTTTCTCCGTAATTGCAAGCAGCGGGATACTGGTAGAAATGGGCCTGGGTCGGAAAACAATTAGCCACCAGCTCAGGAGGCCAGAAGCTGGGAGGCAAACAAGGGCCTCAGCAGGATGGTGTACGTGTAAGTGAGCTATTATACCAAGTGAATCAAGCGTCAATAGTCCTGGAGGGGGCTATTGAAGGGAACCCTTGCCAAATGATCATGGATACAGGAGCGACTGTGACTATTGTAAATCCGGAACTATTGGGTGGTGATGTGGCTCGATCAGCCCCAGGATCAGGGCAACTGAGAATGCTGTCTGGAAATACCATTCCAGTGAAAGGTAAGGCTCTAGTCCGCATACAGTTTGGTGGGGATGAAGCACGAAAACACGAATGCGTGATTGCTGATATTGGGGAACCCTGCATAGTTGGCATGGACTTCATGAGGGCTCATGGGTGTATTATCGATATGGGGCAGGGGACGCTCACAGTGGGTCGGAACTGTATTCGGTATGGGAGTGGGTTACAACAGACTACAGGGGACGCAACCTATCGCACACATGTAATCACAACAGTACCGCTACCTTTGCATGTTGAAGCAGCTTGTGAGAAACCATCGCCTCGGTTGTCTAAGTGCCAACTCCAGCTGTTCCGGGAGCTACTGTCAGACAACCTGGATGTTTTTGCAGAAGGTCCCAAGCACCTGGGGCGATGTAACCATGGGGAGCATGTCATTGATGTTGCAGGTCATCCTCCCATTAAGCAGCAGCCTCGAAGGGTGAGCCCAAAGCAACAACAGACAATTACAGACCTGGTGAATGAGATGTTGGCATCCGGAGTAATCGAAGAATCGCACAGTCCATGGGCAAGCCCGGTTGTTATGGTCCGGAAGAAAACGGGGGACTGGAGATTCTGTGTCGATTATCGGAGGCTGAATTCTGTAACAGTGAAGGACTCGCACCCACTTCCTCGAATTGATGAAACTCTGCAGGCATTAGACGGCAGCAAGTGGTTTACAACGTTGGACTTGCAGAGTGGTTATTGGCAGATTCCCATGCACCCGAGTTCCCGAGAGAAAACTGCATTCTGTACTCGTCGAGGGTTGTGGCAATTTACGGTTATGCCATTCGGTCTAACCAATGCTCCAGCTACATTTCAACGGACCATGCGACAAATTTTGAAGCCCTTGCTGGAGAGGGGGGTTGCTGAAGTCTACCTAGATGACATTTTGCTGCACACAGCAAGCTTTGAGGAGCATATTCGGTGTCTTGGAGAGGTGTTTGGAATCTTGCGGCAGGCAGGGCTGAAGTTGAACATTAAGAAATGTGACTTTCTCCGAGAAACTGCCATGTACTTGGGGCATGTAGTTACAAGGGGTGGTATAATGACAGACCCAAAGAAAGTAGAGGCTGTGCGACAGTGGCCTATGCCACAGACGACCAAAGATGTGCGGGCATTCACGGGTTTCTGTTCGTATTACCGGTCCTTCATCCCAAAATTTGCAGAGCGGATGAAACCGCTCTACGAAGCCCAGAACCAGCCGGGAAGATTACAGTGGACGGGATCTTGCAGACAGTCTTTTGAAGGCATGAAGATGCTGATGCAGCAGGCGCCGGTTCTCGCTTATGCACGGCCAGATCTTCCCTTCATAATTGATGCAGATGCCAGCAATGTAGCCTTGGGTGCTGTTCTTTCCCAAGTACAGGAGGGGAGGGAGAGGGTGATTGCGTTCTTTAGCCGGTGCCTCTCAAGAGCTGAACGGAATTATTGCGTGACTAGGAAAGAGTTATTGAGTGTGGTGGAAGCAGTTAAGGCATTCAGCTCATATGGGCTGGACAATTGCCAGAAGCTCACAGTTCGCACGGATCATTCCTCCTTGCGCTGGTTGTTGAACTTCAAGCTGTTGGATGGGCAACTTGCCAGGTGGATGGAAAAGTTGGCTCCATATCACTTGGAAATCCAATATCGGAGTGGAACGCTACATGGCAATGCAGATGGGCTCTCCCGAAGGCCCTGTGCTCTGGCAGGGTGTAAGTTTTGTGACAGGCGGGAAGAGGAAGCATGGAAGGGAAACTCAGAAGAGGAGTCAAAAGCTGTGCTGGCAGTGAAACTGGAGGCGGAATGGGACAATGCGGCATTGAAAGGACAGCAGCTTGGTGATGCACATTTGAGACCTGTGATGGATTGGCTGCGACTGACAAAGCGACCAGACTGGGAAGGAGTTGCTGGGCTGAGTCCAGAGACCAAAGCATATTGGGCCATGTTTGAATCGCTAAGCCTTTGTGAAGGGGTAATGTACCGGAGGTGGGAATCACCCAATGGCCAGAAGACAGTGATGCAGTTGATCATTCCCCAGAGCCTGAAGAATGAAGCAATCAACAGGGCTCATGGCCCTGCGCATATTGGGGAAAAGAAGACATTGTCTCAACTCCGTGCTCATTACTACTGGGTGGGGATGCACAAGGACGTTCGACTTTGGTGCCGGGAATGTGTGCCCTGTGGAAAGCGGAGAGGAGGATCGAAGTCACCCCATGCTCCCCTCCAACTATACGCAACTGGTGCCCCATTCCAGCGGGTAGGGGTTGATGTGTTTGGGCCACTACCTGAAACGGATCGGGGGAATCGCTTCGTGTTAACTGTGATGGATTATTTCACAAAATGGCCTGAGGCTATCCCCATTGCAGACCAGAAGGCTGAGACTGTGGTGAATGCGTTGATCCAACATGTCATTTCGAGGTTTGGCGTTCCGGAGGAATTACACACAGACCAGGGGACCAATTTTGGATCTGCACTTTTCCAGGATGTGATGGATCAGCTAGGAGTTAAGAAGACGCGGACGTCACCCCTACACCCCCAGAGTGATGGAATGGTGGAGCGACTCCATAGAACCCTGTATGATTGGCTGTCTAAGATGGTTCAGGAGCATCAGCGCGACTGGGATCTTCAACTGCCAGTGGCCCTACTGGCATATCGTGGTTCCGAACATGCTGCTACAGGTTTCACACCAGCCTACTTGATGTTTGGCCGTGAACTTACAATGCCTCTACATTTGCTGTTTGGTAGGCGACCGGACGAGAAGGAGGTGCATGAGTATGCCAAGAACCTACGATCACGGTTGGACCAAGTTCATCAAGAAGCCCGGGAGTTACTGCATGTGAGGGCGGAAATAATGAAACGACGGTATGACGTCAGAAGCAAGAACCCCCGTTTCAAGGAAGGGGACAGCGTCTGGTTGCACAACCCCCGGAGGAAGAAAGGGCGAAATCCTAAATTGCAGTGCCATTGGGAGGGCCCCTTCAAGGTCGTCAAACGGCTCAATGATGTCGTTTTTCGAATTCGAAGTTCCCGAGGTGCGCTGCGCGTTGTCCACAGTGATCGTTTGACTCCGTACTGCGGAGCGGAGCTAAATGAAGGAAAGGGAGAAGTGTAAAGTGGTCACTACACGGGAAAACGATTTACCTGATGTTTATTATGTTACCAAGGAAGGAGACGAAAATGTTTATATTCGAAAAAGTGTGTTGTTGTGTTGAAGAAGAACTGCTAGATTTTGTTTTATAATTTTGTGCATATTTTCTGTTAATAAAATAAATAATTCTCTGTTCACCCGTGTGCTTTCCGCGTTACAATATGTATGTGTCATTCCAGACGATAACTGTCCGTAGAATTGCGCTAGAAACTTCAAACTAATTTTAAAGTGTTAAGGACACAAAACGAAAGTTCAAGTTCGTTGGCCAGCATGATCGGATTACATCTTCGGGTTGAAATTTTCAAAAATGTAGTCAAAAATTTCAAAATAGCCTGTTTTTTGCGATTTGTTGTGCGAAATAATTTTTTCAGTATACTAACATGTGGTATATTCGGAATCAGCGTAAAATTTCCTATAAGAATATGTATCAAGTTTTCAAAAATTTCAAAGTTGAAAAATCAGTCAAAAATCGAAATAATGCCATTCGCTAGTTGTAAAAATCGGTAATATTTGCATGAAACATTGTCCAAATTCAGATTGAACTACTCTTATGGAAGTATCCCTGTATAACCAATCCTAGAACCATGCTGTTTAAAACGTAGGTAGTAGGTGCTTAAAAAAAAAGAAAAAAAGAAAAAAAGTAATCACAACTGATGAGTTTACTCTGTGCATGTGTTAATAATTTGATTCCATGTTTGTCTATCAAAATCATAAACTAAAATTTCTCAACACGATCAATAGCGACTGAAATGTCGAAGATTTCTTCAAAAATTCGCTCATGGGGTCATGCTGCATGACTGGACTTTTTTAAAATTAAGATAGAGATTCAGAGATCAGTAGATTGATGAAAAACATAATGCCAACTCTTGTGACCTTTCATTACTTCGAGTTAGCGAAAAATGTTCTATATAATCGAAAGGAATATTTCGCAACACCCTATCCTCGTACGAGTACAAACTGCATTCCGTCATTCCTGCATATTGCTATTGTGAGGATACAATAGCTCGAGTCCTACAAACGTGATTCATTCCTAAAAGTCAATATGAGTGCTATCAACGGTAATGTGATCAGGATTTGGTAATCAAATCCTCTTCTAGAATCATCAACCAACAACGCTGGTGCTTCATCTGACATGGTAAATACAATTTCAATATTAAAACCGCAAATTTTTGGAGAAATAAGGGAATAACTGGCTAAATTTAGAGGCGATAAGTGGTATGTAATTGTTACTTTCGAATTTATAATATTGGTTAACCATAAGGAAATCACTATTCAATCAGCACTTCACACGAAGATTAGTCTCCTTTACACCAGAACAGAAGAGGTTCTTGAAAAACAGTTTCAAGACTCAGTAGCGAAAATCTTAGGAAGCAACATTCGAATGGAACGGAAGTGGGTGGACGTTCCTAACAGTTTTTCATACCGATCTGTATGTAACAAAATGTAAACCATTGTAAGCCTCTTCGTACATTCCCAGCCCTCCCTCATTGTCTCACTCCAACGTAGCTATTATTAGCATTAAAAACGAAAATGATGAGAAATGCTTTTAGCGAATTTTCTTAGAAAATAAAGCTATTGCAATGGCTCCAAAAATTTTAAAATCAAAATTTTCAAAAATGTTCTTCATCGAAATCTGTTTTGAGGCATTCTGAAATGATTCCTGGATTTTAACGCTTTTTTATATGTATATATATGTATATGTATATATAAGTATATATATGTATATATATACATATATGTATGTGTCATTCCAGACGATAACTCTCGATAGAATTGAGATAAAAACTTCGTTCTTTCGCCAAAAAATCAAGCATTTCAAAAGAAAGGATGAGTTCGTTGGACAACACTTTTTGAGCACATTAAATTGGTCAAATTTCAAAAAATGTACTTAAAAAATCACTAAAAAAGGCAAAAAACCGCTAAAAATTAACAAATTTCTATTTTCTAGCAGAATGCTACTCGAAAAAAATTAATCGTATATGAACTAGGACATTTAAAAATTTAAGCACAAAATTGTACTGAAAAATGTACTTAAATTTCATTAAAATAAGCTAAAAATCGATAGGAACACTTGAAAAAAATTTAAAACTCCACAAAATCGTTTGTTCATTGGAATGTTACTGATAAAAAGTTAATTTGCTATAAAATGTATAATACAATTTTTATTTGACTCCAAAGTGCTCAAATTTCAATAGAATTTAACATAAATGTAATACGACCATTTATGAAAATTCGCTCATACGATCATGCTGCATGACTGGAACTTTTTATAGTCAGTTAAAGTAGCAATAGTGCCCCATAGAGGTTGAGATTATAGAATGTCATACTACAAAAAGCACACAGAAAAGGTTAATATGGATGGGGCTCGCACATCCGTCGAAAGGAAACCTCTATATCATCTCTCCCACGAACAGCTCGACCCTAAGATAAGGTAACACTAATCACTAATATTAACTTTGTTTACGTTTACGTCATCACCCAGTTATCCCGATTTTCGCGCTAATCTTTGAAGCGATTGTAAACAACTGGTAAGCAGATGATTGGAAAGGATGGGGTAGAGGATCGGACGTCTCCCCCGAGCACGACCGAGACAAAAAAAGCCCAGTCATGCCGCATGACCCCATGAGCGAATTTTTGAAGAAATCTTCGACATTTCAGTCGCTATTGATCGTGTAGAGAAATTTTAGTTTATGGTTTGGCTTCTAGGATTGGTTATACAGGGATACTTCCATAAGAGTAGTTCAATCTGAATTTGGACAATGTTTCATGCAAATATTACCGATTTTTACAACTAGCGAACGGCATTATTTCGATTTTAGCGAATTTTTGAAGAAAATTAAGCTATTGCTCTCGCCTCAAAATTTGTAGAATGTGAATTTTTGAAAAAATTTTATGCAGAAACCCGTTTCAGGCTATTCTGAATCATATTCTGAAGTTTAACGCATTTTTTTTTTTTATGTATGTATTTATGTATATATGTATGTATGTGTCATTCCAGACGATAACTGTCCGTAGAATTGTGCTAGAAACTTCAAACAAATTTTAAAATGTTAAGGACACAAAACGAAAGTTCAAGTTCGTTGGCCAGCATGATCGGATTACATCTTCGGGTTGAAATTTTCAAAAATGTAGTCAAAAATTTCAAAATAGCCTGTTTTTTGCGATTTGTTGTGCAAAATAATTTTTTCAGCATACTAACATGTGGTATATTCGGAATCAGCGTAAAATTTCCTATAAGAATATGTATCAAGTTTTCAAAAATTTCAAAGTTGAAAAATCAGTAAAAAATCGAAATAATGCCGTTCGCTAGTTGTTAAAATCGGTAATATTTGCATGAAACATTGTCCAAATTCAGATTGAACTACTCTTATGGAAGTATCCCTGTATAACCAATCCTAGAACCATGCTGTTTAAAACGTACCTAGGTAGTAGGTGCTTTAAAAAAAAAAAAAAAAAAAAAAAAAAAAAAAAAAAAAAAAAAAAAAAAAAAAAAAATGTAATCACAACTGATGAGTTTACTCTGTGCATGTGTTAATGATTTGATTCCACGTTTGTCTATCAAAATCATAAACTAAAATTTCTCAACACGATCAATAGCGACTGAAATGTCGAAGATTTCTTCAAAAATTCGCTCATTGGGTCATGCTGCATGACTGGACTTTTAGCGAATTTTCTTAGAAAATAAAGCTATTGCAATGGCTCCAAAAATTTTAAAATAAAAATTTTCAAAACTTTTCTTCATCGAAATCTGTTTTGAGGCATTCTGAAATGATTCCTGGATTTTAACGCTTTTTTATATGTATATATATATATATATATATGTATATATATATATATATATATATATATGTATGTGTCATTCCAGACGATAACTCTCGATAGAATTGAGATAAAAACTTCGTTCTTTCGCCAAAAAATCAAGCATTTCAAAAGAAAGGATGAGTTCGTTGGACAACACTTTTTAAGCACATTAAATTGGTCAAATTCCAAAAAATGTACTTGAAAAATCACTAAAAAAGGCAAAAAAACCGCTAAAAATTAACAAATTTCTATTTTTTAGCAGAATGCTACTCGAAAAAAATTAATCGAACGTGAACTAAGGCATTTAAAAATTTAAGCACAAAATTGTACTGAAAAATGTACTTAAATTTCATTAAAATAAGCTAAAAATCGATAGGAACACTAAAAAAAATTTTAAAAATCCACAAAATCGTTTGTTTATTGGAATATTACTGACAAAAAGTTAGTTTGCTATTAAACGAATAATGAAATTTTTATTTGTCCCCAAAGTGCTCAAATTTCAACAGAATTTAACATAAATGTAATACGACCATTTATGAAAATTCGCTCATACGATCATGCTGCATGACTGGAACTTTTTTTTTTTTTTTTTTTAACTGATTTTTCAACTTTGAAATGTTTGAAAACTTGATACATATTCTTATAGGAAATTTCACGCTGATTCCGAATATACCACATGTTAGTATGCTGAAAAAATTATTTCGCACAACAAATCGCAAAAAACAGGCTATTTTGAAATTATTGACTAAATTTTTGAAAATATCAACCCGAAGATGTAATCCGATCATGCTGGCCGACGAACTTGAACTTTCGTTTTGTGTCCTTAACATTTTAAAATTTGTTTGATGTTTCTAGCACAATTCTACGGACAGTTATCGTCTGGAATGACACATACATACATACATACATATATACATACATACATACCTACATAAAAAAATGCGTTAAACTTCAGAATATGATTCAGAATAGCATGAAACGGATTTCTGCATAAAATTTTTCATAAATTCACATTCTACTAATTTTGAGGCGAGAGCAATAGCTCAATTTTCTTAAAAAATTAGCTAAAATCAATCTGACGAACCTATTCGACAGCAGCATAAGAAGTCCAGTCATGCAGCATGACCCAATGAGCGAATTTTATAAGAAATCTTCGATTATATAGATTTTTGACTGATTTTTCAACTTTGAAATTTTTGAAAACTTGATACATATTCTTAGAGGAAATTTTACGCTGATTCCGAATATAAGACAAATGTTAGTATGCTGAAAAAATTATTTCGCACCACAAATCGCAAAAAACAGGCTATTTTGAAATTTTTGACTACATTTTTGAAAATTTCAACCCGAAGATGTAATCCGATCATGCTGGCCAACGAACTTGAACTTTCGTTTTGCGTCCTTAACATTTTAAAATTTGTTTGAAGTTTCTAGCACAATTCTACGGACAGTTATCGTCTGGAATGACACATACATATATACATACATACATATATACATTCGTACATATATACATACATACATACATGAAAAAATGCGTTAAACTTCAGAATATGATTCAGAATAGCCTGAAACGGATTTCTGCACAAAATGTTTACCAAAAATCACATTCTACAAATTTTGAGGCGAGAGCAATAGCTTAATTTTCTTCAAAAATTCGCTAAAAGACTGATAACTCAGTCCAACTAAACGAATTCCAATCGCGAATAACAAGAGACAGATTCCGAAAAGAAGACAAAGACCCATTCTTCATCTTCGTTGAAGCTATATATATATATATATATATATATATATATATACATATATGTATATATTTTTTTTATCAAGGTTTAATCCGCATTTCAACCAGAAGGACGTTAGTTGTTCAATAGTAATGCGATAGATAAACGGTTACTCACTATCATAAACTCAGATTTTTCATTTAACATATTAGGCTTTATGCTTTCAATTCAACCTATTTTTTATTGCAATCCCCTCCCTCGTTCCCCTTAAGGCCCGATCACACAGGACGCGTTATAACGCGACGTTAGGCGTTCCAGTAACGTCGCGTTACCGAGATACGGTACATTGCATCACCCCCGTCACACACACGGCGGTACCTCTCAGCGATACTTTCAGTAACGCGACGTCAGCCAAGCGGGTTGTACAAAATTACAAAATATTGCTAGCAGTTCATGTAGGTCCTCGAAATTTTGTCTCGACATGCGGAAATAGTTCACAAAACGATCTTCATGTGAGCGCAACTCCCGAAATAGACGGTGGTATTCCCCAAGCTCTTCCCTCCTTTGATTGACTGGGTGCACCCAATACCGTCTATTCCTGCGATCTACTAGCGCTAGAAGAAGTAGAGCTTCTTCCTCATCAGAGTCATTGTCAGAAATCATTATAGATTATAGACAAATCAGATAAATTATAGACGCTGGGAACCGCGAACCCCTTGAGTAGCATAGACAAGACTGGGTCTCGCGCCCTGATAACGCCCAATAATAACGCGGTCTATGTGACGTTGCTATATCGCCGAACGTCGGGGGGAACGCGCGTTCCTATAACGTCGCGTTATAACGCGTCCTGTGTGATCGGGCCTTTATTCTTCCGGCACACATCAGTATCCTACCTCTCTACTTTACTCTTTATCATTATTCTCCCTAGGTACCTCCTCTAAATCGTGTAAGAGATGTTAGTGTGATTATCATTTCACAACGCCCTCTCTCAATTCAAAAAATTCCATAATCTTCTCTTCAAGTTCCTACACTAACCATTTATACTTAGCTAGGAATCTAATTATTCGATCTATTTCACAATTTTGAGCTGAAACCTCCTCTTCTTTTGAGATTATCCATAATCAACTCGTCACATCAGGAAACCAATTGATACATAGCCCTTTGACTTTGTGCAACTATTCGCAGTCCTTCGGACGATCATTTTGTTCGAAATATACGAGCTAATTTGACGATGTTTTAAAACGATCGCCGTCAGTATGTAGTAGTTCTTAGTATCTTACTACTATAATTTAATTAGAAGTGTTGGGGAAGGGGTGAAAAGAAGACACATCTTGAAACTGTTAGCTATATCGAGACATTATTTTATCAATACAATCAAAGCTAAATATTTGTATTTTAAAAGAAGCATTGCCTCAGGGTCGTAGTGCTCAGTGTGTTACAACCTTTTCAAATTCACACTCCTCTTTCATTCGTTTATTCATTTTTATTTACATTTCGTTTGTGGTTGATAATATATAAGTTGTATTCCAAATCTTCCACAAAAATCAATGATGAATGCATTCCTCATTTCCCCCCTATATGCTAGAGTATAAATCGTATTTCTGGAGTTGTACACTTATAGGGTTATAGGGTGATTTCTAGGGTTACGTCCAATTCTGAATTTCACCCCTCCTCTCCCCTCATTATCTAAGAGATGGATGGAGTTGAAATTTTGAGGCGAACTCTTTTTACAACCATTCCTTTCGTCTCCAACTATCACCCTTCCATCAATACCTCCCCCAATTGTCGGACCTTCTCCAAAGTGTAATTTTGTGGTTAAAGAAGAGCTTTCTGTATAAAACCTACCAAGTCTCGAACCATTTCAGAGGGGTCAAAGACCCACATGTCTTCCTACCGTCACATTTATTCTCCCCTGACGTTCTGGTGGGGCCCTTGGTAGCATCCATTTTGTTAGAATTTCAGGGCTTAAATTGAGCTGTCTCTGTTAGCAAATTTTCGTAGAAAATGAAGTTAAATTGCAATGGCTCAAAAAAATTTAAAATCAAAATCTTAGAAAACATTCTTCATTGAAATACGTTTTAAGGCATTCTGAAATGCTTTTTCATATATATATATATGAGAGAGTATATATATATATATGAGAGATAAAACAAGAGGTTCAAAGGTGGACTTACGTCAGACGTTTCGCGAGGATGCTTTATCAGTGACTGAAGTCTTCCACCGACAACCTCGAGCTCCCAAGGTGTTGAGTGTGGAAGAGGGGATCGAGGGAGGTTCAGCGGACATCAGTGGAAAGGAAAGAAGAGAAGCAGAGATTGCTGGGTGATTAGATTGGGCAAAACCAAGGGGCAAGTGTGTGATTGGCGGGTGGTGTATGTGTGTAAAATATAATAATTCAACAGGTTAAAATCACTAGATTAAAACAGGTATCAATAAATTAGTAAATAAAAACATATAAAAAAAAAAAAAAAAAAAAAAAGGGTTGAAGCGTCCGCCTACCGGTTAGTGTTTAGCCCAGGTGGGCGCAATGCACCTAGGACCCACCGGTATGCTTTTTCTTTTATTTGTACGTCCGTGTCGGATGCATCATCCGGCAGGCGGGCGAGTACACGGAGTTTATAATACTCCTCCAGCCCCTGCTGCCCATGGACAGCTATGTGCTGAGGAACCTTATTGAGGGCACCACGTCGGAACTCGTACTTATAATTGTTCATCCTGATATTGATCTGCGTGACGGTCTTCCCAACATAGAACGAGTCGCAGCTTCGGCACTCCAGTATGTATATTACATTCTTGGTATTGCAATCAGACGCATCACCAGTCGACCGGTACGTGAACGGGGTGTTCACTGAGGAGAATTCGGCCCCCGACTCCACCATCCCACACAGCTTACACCTGCTCTTTCCGCAAGGGAATAAACCTGGTGGCTCAGCTCGTCCAGCTTGTGGGGGGAACGTTTTATGAGAGAATATATGTTGTCGAGCGTCAGCGATCCCCGGTACGACACCAAAAAAGGCCTAGGGAACATGTCTCTGGTGGCTTCACTTTCCAATAGGATAGGGTGTAACTCCCTCAAGAAGGCATGTAGGGAAACCCCATTAATTATTTTGCTAATTTCAAAGTTATTTACATATGAAATGTTTAGTTGTCACGCATTGTTAATAAACAGTTTAGTTGCAGAATTTCCAAAAAATAGTTTTTTTGTATTTTCTAATAATAATTTCTACTTAAATTAGCATTACAAAGTGGTGACATTTCGACGTTTTAAATCTAAATTAAAATCTGATATCGGAATTGATCGAAATTAAGTATGACGGACAATCAAGTCCTAGAAGAACACCAACCACAAGCACCAACATCAAACAACAATGATGAAGCGAATATTGTTCGATTAAAACTTCCTCCTTTCTGGGCGGAAAAGCCCGAAATCTGGTTTTTTCAAATAGAGGCCACATTTTGGAATGAGAAAATCAGGTCGGAGACCAGTAAGTTTAATCAAATAGTTGCAAATTTAGACACTAGATATCTTGAAAATATATGGGACATAATTACTAGTGACGAAGCTGCAAAATACACTGCTGCGAAAAAAAGGCTTCTTAATATATTCAAAGAAAGTGAAGACAAGCAAATTAAAAAATTAATGACAGGTATTGAACTTGGAGACATGAAACCCAGTCAACTTTTGCGAAAAATGCAGTCATTAGCAGGTTCAGAAATCACGCAAAAGATATTAAAAACACTTTGGCTTGATAAATTACCTAACTCAATTAAAAACATTCTCATAGTAAGTGACGAAAATTTGGAAAAGTTAGCTATTATGGCAGATAGAATAACAGAAATAAATCCTCATAACGAACTTTACAACATTCAACAAGACAAAACAGAACAGAAGAACACCAGTACTGACAGTAATGTTCCAGCTGAAATACTAACTACTCTCACTGCTCAAATCGCATCACTAACCAAACAAATTGAAGCACTCAATTCAAGATCTCGCTCTAGAAGCCGTAGTCCATTTATGCAGAACAGAAGTAGAAGTAAATCTCGTAACAAGTTTAATCCAGATGGTAAATACTGCTATTTTCATTTTGTATATGGTAGCCGTTGTTACCCTGATAAATGTAAACCACCTTGTAGTTGGAATGATTCGGAAAATAGGGATCAGCAGTCGAAGTAGCAGCGAGCTCGACTGCTGAGTTTAATGACAATAGCTGCAAATCTAGATTATTCGTTGTAGACAGGAAAACAGGATTTCGATTCCTAGTAGATAGTGGAGCTGACGTGTCAATCCTTCCACCATCCAAAAACAGCGTTCCATCACAAACTGATTATAAATTGTTTGCTGCCAACAACACTGAAATACCAACATATGGAATGAAAAATATGAACATTGATCTAGGTCTTCGCCGTACATTCCAATGGCAATTTATTGTAGCAAAAACAGCAAGAGGCATACTAGGAGCTGATTTTCTAAAAAAGTTTAACCTACTAATTGATTTAAAAGGCAAACGACTCATAGATGGTGAAACTAACTTGTTTTGTAAAGGCGAAATTTCATCAATATCTGAAAACATCATAGTTAGTACAATGACCTCATACCAAAAATTTGCACATATTTTCAACAAGTTTCCGGAATTAACAAAACCAAATTGGGTACCAAGTGAAATAAAACACGACGTTAAACACTATATTCACACTCAAGGACAACCAGTATTTTGTAAACCACGCCCACTAGATTCTAAAAAAATGAAATTAGCGAAAGAAGAATTTCAGTACATGCTTGAAACAGGTATAATAAGACCATCTAAATCACAATGGGCTAGTCCGCTTCACATGGTTCCAAAGAAAGGTGGAACCTGGCGTCCATGTGGAGATTATAGGCGATTGAACGACTGTACTGTTCCTGATCGTTATCCACTGCCTAGAATAGAAGATTTTCAGTACATGCTCAAAAATAAAACAATATTTTCCAAAATTGATCTTTTCAAGGCTTACCATCAGATACCTGTAGCAGAAGAAGATAAAGCAAAAACAGCCATAACCACCCCATTTGGACTTTATGAATTCAATGTTATGCCATTTGGTTTAAGAAATGCTCCCGCTACTTTTCAAAGTTTCGTTCATGAAGTTTTTAGAGGTCTCGATTTTGTTTTTCCATATTTAGATGATCTACTGATTTCTTCCTCATCTTCAGAGGAACATCAGAGACATTTAGAAATCGTGTGTGGTCGTCTAAGCAAATACGGACTGAGAATAAATGTTCCTAAATCTGTCATTGGTGAAGAAGAACTTGAGTTTTTAGGCTACATGATCACACCAAAAGATTCAAAGCCACTGCCATCAAAAGTTAAGGTAATAACTGACTATAAGCTACCAGAAACAGTTCACCAGTTACGTACATTTCTTGGTATGCTTAATTTTTATCGAAAGTATTTAAAAGGCACAGCAGAAACCCAAGCAATATTACATGAATATTTGAAAGGAGCAAGGAAAAAAGATAATAGGAAAATTATTTGGACTCCAGAAGCAATAGAAAATTTCAACAAATGTAAACAAGATTTAGCAAATGCTGCTCAACTTACTTACCCAAACCCCGATTTCACTTTGTCATTAGTCGTTGATGCCAGCGATTTCGCTATTGGAAGTGTTTTGCAGCAATATGAAGGAGATGGATGGAAACCTATTGCATTTTTTTCTAAGAAATTGAACGATACACAAAAATTATATTCTACATACGACAGAAAACTTTTGGCTTGCTATTTGTCAGTTAGAAATTTCAAACATTTTCTCGAAGGTACAAATTTTACAATCTACACTGATCATAACCCATTAGTTTTTGCTTTCAAACAAAGAAATGAAAAAGCTACACCACGACAACAGAGACACTTACAGTATATATCACAATTCAGTACGGACATTCAATACATCAAGGGTGAAGACAACATTGTGGCTGATAATTTATCCAGATTGGTCACAGTCTTAGATTTTGATAAAATAGCTGCCAGTCAAACAAATGACATTGAACTTGAAAATTTAAAGAAAAATGGCCAAACCTTGAAATTCATAAGTTATTCATTACCGTTAGGAAAACAACTATGGTACGACATATCAACAGAAAATATAAAACCATTCATTATAAAAAGTTTTCGTTTCGGAATTTTTCAAAAAATTCATAACATGGCTCGTCCAGGCGTCAAAAATACTGTGTAACACATAACGTCTAGGTACATTTGGACAGGTATGAATGAGGACATTAAATAGTGGACACAAGCTTGCGTAGCTTGTTAGAAAAACAAAGTTTCAAGACACACCAGCGCCCCATTAAGTTAATTTCAAGAGCCAGACGAACGTTTCAGTTTTGTCCACATTGATATAGTGGGACTGTTACTGTTACCACATTCAGATGGATTCACGTACATACTGACTATGATTGACCGATTCACCAACTGGATGGAAGCAATTCACATTTCTAACATTACAGCCGAGACAGTAGCGAAAACATTTTACAATCACTGGATAACAAGATTAGGCGTACCTTCCAAATTATAATCAGATCGTGGAGCTCAATTTCAATCATCTTTATTCAAAAAATTAACAGAATTATGTGGTATCAAATTTCATCAAACAACTGCATGGCATCCACAAGCTAACGGAAAACTAGAACGACAACACAGAACGTTGAAAACAGCAATAATGGCACACAATTCAATTAAGTGGACAGATTCATTGCCAACAGTTCTTCTTGGTCTTAGGGCAGGATTGCGAGAAGACATTAACAGCTCAATTGCCCACATGACCTACGGAAAATCCATAAAACTTCCTGGCGAATTTTTCGTTGAAAGCAAAATTCAGTCTGATCCAGAAACATTTGTTAACAAATTGCAAAAATGCATGAACTTGATAAAACCTGTTCCGATTCAAAATAAAACATCAAAAACCGTATTTATCCACAAGAATCTGATACACTGTACTCACGTCTTCGTGAGAGTTGATAGAGTAAAAAAATCGCTCGAACCAACCTATGAAGGACCATTTAAAGTTTTGAAGAAAGAAGATAAATACTTTACACTACAAATAAAAAACAAAGAAAATAATGTCTCAATAGATAGATTGAAACCAGCATATCAGATACCACCAGAAGAAAGAGAACTAACAACAGAAGAACCGAAAATTTCAAGAACAACCGGAACATCCTCCAGGAAACTTAACAATTCGAAGAGAATGGAGAAGAACAAAAACGTGCGATTTAGAAACCACGATTTAACCAAAGTTTATTTTTATTAACCGGAGTCGTTCCTGGTGGGGGAGTAAATGTAGGGAAACCCCATTAATTATTTTGCTAATTTCAAAGTTATTTACATATGAAATGTTTAGTTGTCACGCATTGTTAATAAACAGTTTAGTTGCAGAATTTCCAAAAAATAGTTTTT
Organism: Adelphocoris suturalis; assembly: GCA_030762985.1. Taxonomy (NCBI): domain Eukaryota; kingdom Metazoa; phylum Arthropoda; class Insecta; order Hemiptera; family Miridae; genus Adelphocoris; species Adelphocoris suturalis. The sequence goes on along the minus strand of CM061045.1, from coordinate 109,227,000 downwards.
TGTATTTGCTAATAATAATTTCTACTTAAATTAGCATTACAGGCATTCACTCGCTGGATGCCAGGGAAGAATGCTGTTACCAGAAATGGCCCCACTTGCTCTCTCTTAGCTGACGAAGGGGATATCCTCTTTCCAGGAGGCGTGCCTCCAAATCCGATAGATAGGAGCGGAGGTATATATATATATATATATATATATATGTATATATATATATATATATATATATATATATATATATATATATATATATATATATATATATATATATATGTGTGTGTGTGTGTGTGTGTGTGTGTGTGTGTGTGTGTGTGTGTGTGTGTGTGTGTGTGTGAGAGAGAGAGTGTGTCATTCCAGTCGATAACTTTCGATAGGAGGAGGAGGCGGAGGAGCCTAATCTACCCGCCCCCAAAATGTTAGCCCTTTTCAAGGGCACGAGGGGCTAGTTGAAATTGATATTTGACATATTTTGACATTAATATTTGAAATCGGAAGGCTCATGTCATGAATACTCCCTTCCAATAGACTATTTAAAGGTTTGGCTTCTGTGGGTAGAGATCAAACTATGTCTTTCTTCTTCCAAATTATATTACATATTTGATTGAAGATTTGATGATTCTTGCTTAGCTTGCATGATTTCCAACAATTTCAAATGTATGGTACGTTACCATGGACCTTATATATGGATCTTATATATAAAAACCTTCAAACTTCAATATTTTTTCCGGGTATACCCCGGCGTATTTGGCGAGTTCTATTGTAGCTTGTTAATACAACGGACAAAATTTGTAGGCCTAACGCATTCTCGGCTTCTCTCATCTCATCGATCACATATTTGAAGAAATTCTTGTCTCTTATTTCCTTTAGTATTAAACTTCTGGCTTCTTAATTCCGTCTCTTTCTCTCAGGTGATGAGCAGCACCCGCTCAGCACACGTTTTGTCTTTTCAAATGATTCTCACTTGAACAACAATTTTTAACGCCCATAATTAATTTATAAAGTGCTTCTACATAACATTAGGTTATTGTATTGAATAACACCATCTATTTATCATTGTTCACGTGAACAAGCCCCTATCGGAAATTTAATTTCAATATTTTCGCCGAGAGAAAGAAAACACGAATGCCTCACTTATTGTTGGGTGGCGGTTTAGATAATAGGAAAGATAAAGATAATAGGAAAATTATTTGGACTCCAGAAGCAATAGAAAATTTCAACAAATGTAAACAAGATTTAGCAAATGCTGCTCAACTTACTTACCCAAACCCCGATTTCACTTTGTCATTAGTCGTTGATGCCAGCGATTTCGCTATTGGAAGTGTTTTGCAGCAATATGAAGGAGATGGATGGAAACCTATTGCATTTTTTTCTAAGAAATTGAACGATACACAAAAATTATATTCTACATACGACAGAAAACTTTTGGCTTGCTATTTGTCAGTTAGAAATTTCAAACATTTTCTCGAAGGTACAAATTTTACAATCTACACTGATCATAACCCATTAGTTTTTGCTTTCAAACAAAGAAACGAAAAAGCTACACCACGACAACAGAGACACTTACAGTATATATCACAATTCAGTACGGACATTCAATACATCAAGGGTGAAGACAACATTGTGGCTGATAATTTATCCAGATTGGTCACAGTCTTAGATTTTGATAAAATAGCTGCCAGTCAAACAAATGACATTGAACTTGAAAATTTAAAGAAAAATGGCCAAACCTTGAAATTCAAAAGTTATTCATTACCGTCAGGAAAACGACTATGGTGCGACATATCAACAGAAAATATAAAACCATTCATTGCAAAAAGTTTTCGTTTCCAAATTTTTCCACAAATTCATAACATGGCTCATCCAGGCGTCAAAAATACTGTGAAACAAATAACGTCTAGGTACATTTGGACAGGTATGAATGAGGACATTAAACAGTGGACACAAGCTTGCATCGCTTGTCAGAAAAACAAAGTTTCAAGACACACCAAGGCCCCATTAAGTTCATTTCAAGAGCCAGACGAACGGTTCAGTTTTGTCCACATTGATATAGTGGGACTGTTACCACCTTCAGATGGATTCACCTACATACTGACTATGATTGACCGATTCACCAACTGGATGGAAGCAATTCACATTTCTAACATTACAGCCGAGACAGTAGCGAAAACATTTTACAATCACTGGATAACAAGATTAGGCGTACCTTCCAAATTATTATCAGATCGTGGAGCTCAATTTCAATCATCTTTATTCAAAAAATTAACAGAATTATGTGGTATCAAATTTCATCAAACAACTGCATGGCATCCTCAAGCTAACGGAAAACTAGAACGACAACACAGAACGTTGAAAACAGCAATAATGGCACACAATTCAATTAAGTGGACAGATTCATTGCCAACAGTTCTTCTTGGTCTTAGGGCAGGATTGCGAGAAGACATTAACAGCTCAATTGCCCACATGACCTACGGAAAATCCATAAAACTTCCTGGCGAATTTTTCGTTGAAAGCAAAATTCAGTCTGATCCAGAAACATTTGTTAACAAATTGCAAAAATGCATGAATTTGATAAAACCTGTTCCGATTCAAAATAAAACATCAAAAACCGTATTTATCCACAAGAATCTGATACACTGTACTCACGTCTTCGTGAGAGTTGATAGAGTAAAAAAATCGCTCGAACCAACCTATGAAGGACCATTTAAAGTTTTGAAGAAAGAAGATAAATACTTTACACTACAAATAAAAAGTCCAGTCATGCAGCATGACCCCATGAGCGAATTTTTGAAGAAATCTTCGACATTTCAGTCGCTTTTGATCGTGTTGAGAAATTTTAGTTTATGAGTTTGATAGAAAAACATGGAATCAAATTATTAAAAATAATTAGGAGGTACTCATACTTTATTATTATTAAACTAATCTTGTAGATTTAAAGACAAATGTAGGTAAATATTCATAGATTTCGATGTCCAATGTGGTCAGTATTGAAGGCAGTTGAAATCTTAACAGTATCCTATCATAACATCATCAAATCTTGACATAAAATAAAAAACATACCGACGTCATATCAAATCGGAGGGGTTAAATCCCAATGCAAGTGACACAGCATTGGCAGCAGAAAACACACCACACGCGTCGTTGTCTGGTTGTTGCTGACATTTTTCGAAAACTATGTCGCTGTCTCTGAGATTTGGATATCTTCTATTAATAAGTACCTTCTCCTCATCTGGCAAATACTTTGACAACGAATCATATATTCTTAATTTTTCCCCATCATAGTACATGCAATGAAAATGATTTATGGTGGCAAGCCCCCCCAAGATTAGAATTTCACGATTAGTTGTAGTGGGTTCTACTAGCTCTGGACATTGTAACATAACACATTCAAGGGTATCAAAAGTTGTTGTATTTTTTATAATTTTCAATATTTCGTCGATAGCTCTATCATTAATCCAAGAATCATTCGGTAAAACATTCTCTTCGATTTCTTTCATTATTGATTCCCTTGACAATCGATATTGTTCAGCACGATCTAAAATTATTTGTGAATCATGAATTGAAATTACTTCTTCTGCCAAAGGTTCTTCAATTCTTCTATCACTCTCGGAATTATTGGGAAAATGTAATTTATCTCTCACGTTTGAGGTTTCTATGGTACCATCATATTTATTCTCAGGGATATCTAACGATGTTATGCTCTTGCTGCTTGCTGCCTCACATTGTTTCCTAATGACATCCTCTTGCATACTATTCAAGTTATAGTCAAGATTTGTTTGGGGATGATCAATTATTCCTAAGCTTGTTATGCATATAATTGGTTTGTGATAGGAGAAATAACTCTCATAATAACAAGCTAATATATTTGAGTTATTACTAAAACATAGGTCGATTTGGGTGAGCAAGTTGGTTGATGGTTGATCAGGCAACAAATTTCGTAAACCCTCCGATTTGAAGAATTCATTGAGTTTGAGTTTATTTCCTTCATTCAGGAAGTCATTATTAAAATCTCCTAGGATTAAAATTGTGTCTCCAGTGGTTTTTACAATTGATGAAAGGGCTTCTTGTAATTTAGGTATCAAAATCAACATTGGGGTTGATGGTGGTTTGTAAACTCCACAAATAAAAGTGTTCCGTACTTTAATAAAAGCTATATTACATGCAAGCCCTTTATTTTCTTCGTTAAAATCATATAGTAATTCGACTTGACCAGCTAGTTCATTTTTGGTGTATATCATCAAGCCATATGCATGTGATTGGGATCGGTTAACGTCAGATCGATAAACAACAGTATAACCAGGGAGGTCCATGGTTTCATGGATGTGGAGCCATGTTTCTACTAATATAATTACTTTAGCCGCATTAAAGCAATTGTCATGTTTAATGTCCAAAAAATGTTTTCTAAGTGAATTTACGTTGTGGAAGATGATTGAAAACATTCCAGGATAATCTTGCAAGAAGTTTAATTTAAAATTTACCGGTTTTTCATTTAGTCTTTTTTCAATTTCTGTAACGACTACGTTATTTTTATCGAGTGGTCCGGGATTTTTGAAAGTTCCTAGAATAGTTAATCCGATCAAGCTAGTTGAACGGCTGAAGGCTACGTACATTTCGGTTCTGCGCATTCCTTTCCTCAACGTGACAACTACAGAATCGTAGGTGCCCCCTTGGCTTTTGTAAATGGTTATGGCTTCCGCTGGAACAACGGGGAATTGCCTTCTCATAACCATGATCGGAGAATTTTGCCGAGGTCGAATGTTTCGAGAAACCAATTCTAAAGGGGTAAACATGTGATCTATGCCTAACCGCTTAGCTGCTCTTCTTGAACCTCTCCGTGTTTCGCGACCTACTTTTTCATCATCAAAAAGCAACCATAAACGGACGACTTGGTTGTTCTCTGAAGTTTCCACGAATTTTAAGATTCCAACAGCTCCATTTACAAGGCCATCTGAGGTTTTCACATTTATAGTGACCATGTACCTGATACCAACACATAGTTTTATATGGGATGGAAGCCCATAAGTGTTGGACGTTTTCATGAATTTTTTCATATAATCGAGGGTTGATGTTCGTTGAGCGTCTGAAACTTTTCCAATGACACGATCGATAGCATCAAACCCTCTTATCTCACCTTTTTTCTTGCAACTAAAAACTGATTTATTATAAGTATCAACTTCTTCATTCGTTCTGAAGAGTCTGAGTGACTTGGAATTGGGAATAGCATTTTTTTCAACACGGCTTTCAAACATTTGAACTTCAGCCGACGTTAAACAACCCATGGCCAAATTATTGAGAGCGGTAGCGAAAGGAGCATCACCTTTTTGCCTCATAATTTCCGTTAGCTTGTAAAAGCTGAACATCTCCCAAAGAGGATTCCCCATAAGGTGACTGTAAGGATTAGCAGTGTTATTAGAGAAAATGTATCCATCACCTACAGGGGCCAGTTGATTAAAATCACCAAATAAAATTACGGATATTCCAGCAAATGGAACGCTGGTTCTAAAAATTTGTTTCAAACGAGCATCAACTCTTGCAAACATTTTTGTGTCAATCATGCTCACCTCATCCATTATAATTAACTTGACGTCCTTTAGTTTACTAAATAAAGTATTTGATACGCTGGAACTCAATGGAGGCATGTCATAGCTTGCTTGATTCAATGGTAAAGCAAAGATTGAGTGCAGTGTAACTCCTCTTATGTTGAATGCTGCTTTTCCAGTGGGTGCGCACAATAAAACTCGGAGAGCCTCCAACTCCACACCTGCTGTTGAGTTGAAAAATCGGACTATAGATTGTTCAAGGGCCTCAATCAGTCTTGATTTCCCAACCCCCGCACTGCCCAATACGCATTCGTAAATAGGACCGGCCTGTGTTTTCAAAGTATGCAAGACATGGTAGTGATACCGCTGTTGTTTGTCATTCAAAGATCTGACCACCTCAAGGTAACGTTCTTCAGGGAGCACATGGGGAACAGGAACGTATTCGTCTTCACTTTCTCGTTTCCCGATCCACATCCCACGTCGTAGAATATGTCTCCCTCGTCAGTTCTATCTCTTATCACTTCGTATCGGTGTTCAAGGTCTGCCGAGATATCGACAACCTCTTCGACTTCTTGGTCCAACATTTCATTTTCATTATGTTCTTTGATGGCTTCATCGATGAAATCATCAGTTCCTTGTTCATTCAAGGAGTTAAAAATGTATAGATTCCGATTTTTTAAAATCACTTCCTTATTCTTGTTGAATTTGTCCTTGGCGTCGACAGAAATCAGTTCACTTTCCTCGTTAACCCATGGCAAGAACAGCATCAACTGTTCGCGGTAAAAATCGTTTTCATGTGTTTCTATATTAAAACGAACAAATCGGATGATTTTGGACTTTTTTCTCTTAGAAATAAAACCATCTCCATTCTTCAACTTGAAAACATTTGAGGACTCCACGTTGTTATCATCGTGATCTGAATCTATGTCTGAACGGTCGTTTGTTCGTTTTGAGGAACTTCTATTTTTTGTGTAATTGTACCATGCAACAAAATCTGAGAGACATAAATCTTTCAAAGCATCAGGACGATTTATATAGTGATCAATGTTGGATTTGGCAAATACATCCGTTGAATCACTAGGAAGCTTCTGGAGTTCTGATTTGGATAAAAGAACGCAAACCCTCCTTTCCGGAGGACCCGTATTAATGAATTCTACAGTTCTTGTGCACTGTGAAAGTGGTAACGGTAGAATATAGTAGACCGCTTCTTGAGACGAAAATTCGCTTGAATCTAAAAATTTGTTCGACATAAATTTCAATTTTTCTCTAATTGAAAGATCTCCTCTTGCAACCTCCTCATTTGCTTCGCGAAGGACTTTCGAGATCCCACGTTTTGTTTTGTTTATATAATTGAGTACGTAAACAGCAACAGAGTACGTGTCAGTGATGAATTGTATATCCATGTTCGCTCGATGAAGGTTAAGAATATCAAGATTATACGCATTCATTTTGACGTCACAAGGGAGTCGTTTGAGAAAAACAGTCGGACGCTTAAGTGAATTTCGTATTGCTGCAATGTAGTCCTCTTGGGAAATATCCAAATGTTTGAGAAAACTATCAAAATTGTTATCTTCGATTGGCAATTTTTTACTAAGATCTTTATAAATGCCATCCAAATATTCTTTAATTTCACTGATAGTTTGATTCATTTTTTTCTTTTGCTCGCAACTTACTTCCTCTTTGCCGAATGGCATTAAAATTTTAGTTTCAGGCATGGGATAAAATGGTATTCCGAAGCGGCAAAAACTTTTTTTTGTTTTTGGATTTTTTTTCTTGCAAGTGAATGTATGTTTATGGATCTGGAAAGCTGACATTTCATCGCTTAATTGGTCCGATGAACATGAAATGAACTTGTCGATGAATTTCTCGCACGTTTTAACGCTATTTTCATTGTCTTTTTCAAGACTGGGAGCGTTTCGAAGCCAAAGAAGTGAATGAATGTGTGGGGAGCCTCTTTGTTGGAACTCAACTCGGTAGTAATAGTCTACTACTTCATGCTCATAAAATATCCCGTGTTTCTTTGTGGTAAACAGCTTTATCATTTCCTTAATTCTAAAATTGAAGTATCGGGCACATGTTACAGGGTCAGAACTTATCAAACGAACTTTTTCCCGATAGTTCAGTGCTACTGACGCTTCCTCGGTAATGTCCTCATTATCGACAATTTTTTTTAAAAGCACTAGGAGCTCAGGCCACTGGGTCTCAGCAGGAGAAAGGGTAACAAATAATGTTGGGGATCCCAACTGACGGATCATGGAAAAAATTTCTGACTGTTTTTGCCCCCAAAACGCTGGTGAACCTCTATCCGGAAGGAAAAGTCGGTACCCACTATCATGGATGTGGAATGACTTGATAAGTTCCTCTGAGAGACAAAAACCCGCAGTAGGACTTTGTTGTTTTCCTTTCAGTTTTTTCAGGCAAAGCAGTATACTGGAACTGATTTTCATACCCCTCAATTTCGTAGCACAATAAAATAACTTGCTTGGTTCCGAGGCACATCTTCTATCGTATCGCAATAATTCTGAATTGATGAATTTTTGATAACTTATATGATCTGGCTTTGGTCGCAAGTGACCCCCGTAAATTCGAATAAAACTCAATGCTTCCGCATGAATATCTAAAAACAATGGCAAGGGGCTGAATCCTTCCCCTGGGGTAAAAACCAATGCGTCTGGATTATGGTTTGACATCAACAGTGTAGATTCAATAGGCACGTTGACTGGCTCAGGATCGTCTTCTTCGAAGTCAGAGTCATGGACTAGATCGCGTGTGTCACTGTTCTCACAGCGGAATCCACTCTCAGTTTCCTCAAATTTGTCCCAATTCAATAATATTGGTATCCTCTTAGGATCTATGGAGATATCAGCCTCTTTGAACGCTGGACAATTGTTCAAATCTTTCAAGGCTTCTGCTATTGCGTGAGGTCTAATCGTTTCCTTTTGTACTACTGATTTGAACGACTTCTTTTTCTTGAGAGCAATGGGAATCACAGCAGTTTCATTGAACGTACGCGGAAGAATTTTAATGTTATTCATAACATCACAAGGTACATTCACCACTCGTCCCTGAATTGAAAACTGCTGATCTATATGAGACAAACGTATTTGCATAAAAGGAATTCTGGGACTTACGAAACGTTCTTCAAGCGAAGTCAAGCTACTCACTGAATTCGGTACCACGGGGAAACGTAAATTATCATAAGCTGCTAATGATAACGGTGGAACTCTCATTTTTTTAAGGTAACCATTGCAGGTGCCACACACTCCATCAACTCCAAAACCATCAGTCACATCAGGTTTACAGAGATTATTAATAAAGTTTGTTGAATGGGATTCAATTGGCTTACTATTACTTTTGAAAAATTTGATTGAATGTTTAAAAAACAACCGTCCACAACATGAGCACGTGTAATTAGGGCCGGTCTTAACAATACTCTGATAGTTTGTTAGTAGTTTTGAACGTAAACTACTGATTCTTTTGGTATTGCATTGTATAACTCTTTTTAAAACATTGCGTCTTCGTTCCTTTCTAATTAAAATTCGTTTCTTTGAAGAGCTTAGGCGTGAATTAGTTCTAATACGATGATCAACAATAGTTTGTGTACGTTTTTTATAACGTCTCCTTTGGGCTTGTGAATTCATCTTGGCGTGTTTATTGCGTCTTTTGGGATTGGTTAATCGTCTTTTTTGAACCGTTTTATTAATTTCTCTATGTTTTTCAAGTTGCTCGGGGTCGGCCAACCTTTTTTTTTGAACCGTTTTATTAATTTCTCTATGTTTTTCAAGTTGCTCGTGGTCGGCCAACCGTTTTTTTTTGAACCGTTTTAATAATTTCTCTATGTTTTTCAAGTTGCTCAGGGTCGGCCAACCTTTTTTTCTGAACCGTTTTATTAATTTCTCTATGTTTTTTAAGTTGCTCAGGGTCGGCCAACCTTTTTTTCTGAACCATTTTATTAATTTCTCTATGTTTTTCAAGTTGCTCGGGGTCGGCCAACCTTTTTTTTTGAACCGATTTAATAATTTCTCTATGTTTTTCAAGTTGCTCAGGGTCGGCCAACCTTCTTTTCTGAACCGTTTTATTAATTTCTCTATGTTTTTCAAGTTGCTCAGGGTCGGCCAACCTTTTTATCTGAACCATTTTATTAATTTCTCTATGTTTTTCAAGTTGCTCGGGGTCGGCCAACCTTTTTTTTTGAACCGTTTTAATAATTTCTCTATGTTTTTCAAGTTGCTCGGGGTCGGCTAACCTTTTTTTCTGAACCGTTTTATTAATTTCTCTATGTTTATCAAGTTGCTCGGGGTCGGCCAACCTTTTTTTCTGAACCGTTTTATTAATTTCTCTATGTTTATCAAGTTGCTCAGGGTCGGCCAACCTTTTTTTCTGAACCGTTTTATTAATTTCTCTATGTTTATCAAGTTGCTCGGGGTCGGCCAACCTTTTTTTCTGAACCGTTTTATTAATTTCTCTATGTTTATCAAGTTGCTCGGGGTCGGCCAACCTTTTTTTCTGAACCGTTTTATTAATTTCTCTATGTTTATCAAGTTGCTCGGGGTCGGCCAACCTTTTTTTTTTGAACCGTTCTATTAATTTCTTTATGTTTTTCAAGTTGCTCAGGGTCGGCTAATCGTTTTTTCTGAACCGTTCTATTAATTTCTCTATGTTTTTCAAGTTTTTCAGGGTTCGCCAATCTTTTTTTTTGGGATAAGCTGTTGATTAGCCTGATATCAATACGTACCTCTTCATTCCGTCTCCGAATATTTTGGGATCTTGCATTGAGCTGTCGTATTTTATTTAGTTCTGACTCACTTTTGACAGACCAATCTTTTCTGGCACGGTCATGTGCCTTAACCATGGCAGCGCTCTTTTTTCTTAGACGAGGCATAATCTGCAATATTGATATTTATCTATGTATAGGAAGGCACCTCAATTGAAGTATTATAAGTTTTACTCGATAAGAGAAATTTTAGTTGGTTAGGTATCAGATAGGTTGGTAGGTCCCCTTAATTAGTTCTGGAACATGATTTCTACTAAATATATATTGAATCGTTTAGAGGTTTACCCCCAGTTACAGTAGAAGTGTGCAACCCCCCCCCCCCTGACTATGGGATAATTAATTCACATTAGAATATGCTTACCAGCAGTTGTCTTCCGATATTCTTTATCCGAATTTGAGAGCCGTTGAAAAAGAAATCTACTATATGAAAAAAAAAAAAAAAAAAGAGAGATAGATCGTGAGAAATAGAAAATAGTCAATCAGAATTCGGAAATAGAACTTGAAAACAGGACTAGTGAAAAAGAAATTTTCAACACTACTTAAACTCTTCAGACACAAAAATGAATTTTTTGAACCTAAATTGAACGAAAATGTGCAATTTAAACTAATACAAGACGAGGATTGAATAGGAATACAGAAAGCAGCAGTTTGAAATCGGAACTTTACGAATACACGAGAAAATCGCAACTCAACGTGAACTAAATCAATTTCGTAAAACCTGAAATTGAATACCTACGATTGTAAATAAATTAAACAAGAATTAGGTATAAAATAGTAGTACAAAACTATAAATTTAGAAATAATAGTTATAATACAAATCAAGGAAAAAAGTGAAATTGGAAACGATTAACACGTAGTTGCCAAATCGGGAGAAAGTAAAGTTTCACTCCAGCGAAAACTCAAACGATTTCCCTCAACTTGATTAACGAAGAACTGATAAGGGTCGTTCTCAAACTAGGGGCAACTTTCGGACACAGAAATTTCAAAAAATAAAAGTCTTTAAAAAAATTTGAAAACATTCAGGGTGGTTCCTTGGTCAACACTGATTGCAAAAATACATATTACCCAGATCAGCTCTCAAATTTAAGCCTAGTTTTTGGAAAATTTCAAATTCGGTGTCCACGGTAATAGCTGTAGTTGCCATGGTAATTTCATCAGTGTTTTCAACAACAGATAATTATACTGAAGTAGGTAATAGCGTAAAAACGGTTTTAAACCAGCAATTTTTTAATTTAAACTCTAATTCAAATAATATAAAAACGATCCAAACTGGAACACAAGATCGTACATATGTAGGTAACATTCGTAAAATAGTCAATTACACCTAATTAGTCTTTTAGTTTTTATTTGTAACCTTGGTCTTTTGGCGTAGGATCACATAGGGGTTCATATTAGCAAAACCTGAACAACAAACCAACAAAATTAAAAAAGTACTCAATTGACTAAAGAGCGCCCAAGTGGCGTTGCCCTATACCAGGCAAATCATACAAAATTTTGCAAAGTGTTGATGAGATGGTAAGTTCAGTATATATAGGAAGGTATATAGATACCTATATAAATAACTTTTTCGAATGAATAAGCTTACCTAGTCAACAAAAACTATTTTTACAATGTAGAACGGTACCTAGGTACGTACTGTTTAATAGCTAACTGTGTAAATAAGGTAGGCAAGATAAACAAAGTAAGTAGGTATTGACGTACTTTTATGAAGGCTGGAATTGAAATTATAAATTCAACAAATTTAACGACATGTTGTGTCAATGGAAAAAGATGGTGACTACGAAAAAATCTCCTTTAAAGTAAATCTAACAAGTAATAAGGTATGGTCCACCATCGTTGGACAGGAACCCAACTCCGAAACTAAATTATCAGTCTAGCTATGCTTAAATTGTGTAATTATGTACTAGATTTAAAAGAAGTAGTGTAGGTACATTTATGACAGCACCCAGGGAGACTCTGAAGCAAAAATATTGACTGGGAAACCTGAGAGTAGAACCAAAATTATACTCGTAGAATAATGCATTGAAAGTCAAACAACAAGGGGATTTTGAAAGATAATTCTCATTAATTTAATCATTATTTGAAAACATATTCAAATAACACTAAATAAAAGTAATAAACTATTATAATAAATATATAAAATTAAGAAGCAATAGTAAGTAAACTAATAGTTTACCTACTCTTAACATTCAGTACCTACCTAGTAAAAAAAGGTTGGTACTTCAAGAACCAACGTGACTTGAAAATTCGAAAAAAATGAAAAATTCCGAGTCTACCTAAAGGTAGCGGAAGCATTGTTTCACTTTCAGGAGAGAAAAAATTGTTGGTCTCGAAAACAAAAATTTCCTCTTGCATTTTACGTTATAGACCATTCTGAACAACTTTGGTTCCGTGTCTATCTTGTGTCCGCAAATCCTTGTAACAACCTTATTTTCCACAGTTTTCATCCAATTTGGATGAAATTTTAAGGGATTATGTGGGCGTAGACAGGGTGTATGTAGGTGGTCCCCCTATCAGTTTCACCATTCTTGACTCAGTACATGCGCAAATGTAAATTCTACCAAGCACCATTTTCTCACGCCCTAGTCGTTTGATCTCGCTCAAATTTGGATCATAGTACGGAGACAACGATTTGATCATCCCATATAAATGTCAACATTATGGTATCATTAATAGCTACTGCGCATGCGCCAATGCAAAATCCTTGTAACGACCCTAATTTCCACAGTTTTCATCATCTTATTTTGATGAAATTGTCTGGCAGTGTGCGGTGTGGGTTAGGTTGTAGATGGTCCCACATCAGTTTCATTGTTGCCAAACCATTTTTCCTCAGTTTCCTACTTTTGGCCCTCCTATCCCTTTCATTCAAGTCACACAAAAGCTTTATATCCTTTTTCCGTTGCTGGTACCTTGAATGTTCTTTCAGCTAATCTTCCTCCCTCAGTTCGGGTTCATTTCTTTGCCTCTCTCTTCTCTCGCGTTCTGCATCTCTTTCTCTCTTTTTTTTTAAGTACCTCTTCACGCTAAATGCCTGACTTCCTTCTACCACAAGCCATGTTTTTCCAGTGGAAACAATGTCGAATTTATTTTTTTATTTGCGGTTTAGTCAATAGAAAACTACCAACCAGCAAATTGCCACATGTGGAAAAAACCCTCCCACCTAATGACGAATTAGTATTAAAATGCTTCCCCAAGTTGATGGTCATGCAAAATGTTTTGTTTTACATTTTCCCCTCATACATATGCACTTGATGGTGTGGATAAAAACACTGAAAGGTATAATTATTGCTGGAAAGTTTGAAAATGCAGTGGAATTATATTACCATGTAGCTAATGCAATTACCGTGGATTTTAATAAACCCATGGTAATAGCTCAATTTCAGACATGGTAATTGAAAATCGTTGTTTGAGATCGATTTTCAACCCAATAAATAACTTCAGTAACAAAAACTTGGACGTATTTTGAAAGAGGAGAACGAAAGGAAGAGGATGGAGGGAAAAAAAATATGCTAAAAATGTTCCCTAGTCATCAATTAGACACACATGGTAATAGCAAATGAAAAGGTACGCACCTGAATGCACTCCTTCCGACGTGAGGGTCCACCAGCAACTGCGTTGGGTGAGGGGGAACGGTCCTATCCCCACCCTAACAGATCCCAGGCTTGCCAACAGAGTAAGATTCAAACCGAAATTTCGGTTGGTTGGGGTCAGAATTGAAGTTTACAGTTCCAACCATGGTAATATCCCAAAACATTGGGACACTTTTTGCCGATCTATTGAGGCGGTCGAAAAGTTGATAAGCACATTCTTTCAATCAATTTCATGATGCTCTACAACCCAACTTTGGAAAACGAAGACCTTTTTGCCACACATTAATCAATATTGTGGGTAAAAGTAACATTGTAGAGCAAAAAATTAATTTGGGACACCCACGGTAATTGCATTTTTGGCCTTTTATGCGCAAAAATATTTGTATAGATATGCAGGTATGGCACTTGAATTACTTTTTTCAAACACACTGGCCTGCAAGGAATCCCTGGGAAAAAAAATTTTCGGGGAAAAAGTTACTGTAGCTGAGCAAGGCCTGTGGGACTCAATAGTTGCCCCTAGTTTGAGAACGACCCTTAACAAAAAACTAGAACTTTTCAATATCTGAACACTATCACTATCAACAAGGAGAACACGATAAGTTTATAAGCGAGTGAACTCCGTCAAACTGATCAAAAACGAAATTGAATTGTTTAAACGTAAAACGAACGAGTATAATACGATAAACAGATAGAAATGCAGAAAGCCGAAGTGAAACAACTTCGCAGAAACTGAAACTGAATAAGAATGTAAATAGATTGAACAAAAAACTATAAACTAATAGTAAACACTATAACTTTACGAATAATAGTTGTAACAGATAGAAATGCAGAAAGCCGAACTGAAACAACTTCGCAGAAACTGAAACTGAATAAGAATGTAAATAGATTGAACGAAAAACTATAAACTAATAGTAAACACTATAACTTTACGAATAATAGTTGTAACAGAGAAATGCAGAAAGCCGAACTGAAACAACTTCGCAGAAACTGAAACTGAATAAGAATGTAAATAGATTGAACGAAAAACTATAAACTAATAGTAAACACTATAACTTTACGAATAATAGTTGTAACAGAGAAATGCAGAAAGCCGAACTGAAACAACTTCGCAGAAACTGAAACTGAATAAGAATGTAAATAGATTGAACGAAAAACTATAAACTAATAGTAAACACTATAACTTTACGAATAATAGTTGTAATACAAATCAAGGAAAAAGTGAATTCGGGGAAGGTTAACGTGTGAAGTAGCAAAATCGGGAAAAAAGTTATGTTTCCACTCCAGCGAAAACTCAAACAACTTCTCTTAACTTGATTAACGACGAACTAATCACAAAAACACGAACTTTTCTACATCTGACACACAATAAACAAGGTGAAAACGATAACTTTATAGGCGAGTGAACCACCGTCGAATTCTCAAGGACGTGTGATTAGGCAGTCGATGCGGGGCAAGAATAACGCTTGTCTTGCATAGCGAAGGTATTGAAACGATGGGTGGATAGATTGATAGGTACCTACTAGAGATATCACCCGGTTGGTGAATCCGTTACCGAATACCAATATGATGTACTGATGGTACTTCCGATAGTTTTCCTCGCACACGATTTATTTCTCAATTAAATTGGATAAGTAAGAGTGATATTCCAACATAATAAAAATACAAACTTCAGTTCTAGCCACTAATCGCGTTGGTACCCCTTCCTATCGCCTTTCATACTTGAGATTTTGTAGTACCTACTAGGTAGTTTGTTAATCCATGTTGACATAAGTATTGTATTCATGTTATTTTTCATTTCGAACGCCACCTAATTGAATTGTGGGTTACCAATAATTTCACATCACAATACCAATACCCTGAATAATGTGATTTTTGTAATAAGTAGGTACCTACCTACTAACAAAGCTTTTTACGGTATATTATTCCCTATTGGAATAATACACCTTTGTAATCGTATAGAAAAAAATTTGATTTGCCCCTAGGGTCTAGTTGGTCCTAACATCTCGGCAGCCAAATCCCCCCACCTCCAGGGGGGGGGGGGGGGGGGGGGTAAAAATAGGTAAGAAAATAATGGTTTTTTGGAGCTGGTCGATTTGGATGTCGTTGACCATTGATTATGAACGCTGATTCGATTTAAATGGGTCTCAAATAAGTCGGTGAGCTCCTAGGGGGTGGGGGTAGAACTAAAAATAGGTATGAAAATAATATTTTTTCGGAACTGGTCGAGTATGGTGTCGTTTTCCATGTAATTCCGTACTCTGATTCGATTTAAATGGGTGCCGTATCAGCACAAGTGAGAAAATCCATTGTTACTTTAAATGTAGGGATTGTTTGTGTGTGTGTGTGAAATAATTGTATAGTTCTATATCTACTTCAACTTCAATCTACTTCTACTTCTATCTACCTATCTATCTATCTACTGCTATCTACTACTTCTATAAAGGAAGGTTTCTGTCTGTCTGTGTGGCATGCCCTATACGCGTCTAAACGGCTGAACGGATTTTCACGATTCCTTTTCCCAAATAATCAGTACACTTGAGTGCACATTTTAGGCTAAATCAAAATTCCGTGCGCATGCGCGAAGGGCAAGTTTTTTTTTTGACCGATGACCCCCAATTTTCATTCCGGAATCGGATTCTGCATTTCATGGCTGATATTTTCTAAGCCACAGTCAGTATTTAAGCTACATCAAGTCCTAAAATAGTTGAGAGTAAAACATTAAAGAGAGCGACCGAGAGAATCGGAGGACGGAATATTTCACAGAGTAAACTCATCAGTTGTGATTACTTTTTTTTTTTTTTTTTTTTTTAACAAGCACCTACTACCTACGTTTTAAACAGCATGGTTCTAGGATTGGTTATACAGGGATACTTCCGTAAGAGTAGTTCAATCTGAATTTGGACAATGTTTCATGCAAATATTACCGATTTTTACAACTAGCGAACGGCATTATTTCGATTTTTGAATGATTTTTCAACTTTGAAATTTTTGAAAACTTGATACATATTCTTATAGGAAATTTTACGCTGATTCCGAATATACCACATGTTAGTATGCTGAAAAAATTATTTCGCACAACAAATCGCAAAAAACAGGCTATTTTGAAATTTTTGACTACATTTTTGAAAATTTCAACCCGAAGATGTAATCCGATCATGCTGGCCAACGAACTTGAACTTTCGTTTTGTGTCCTTAACATTTTAAAATTTGTTTGAAGTTTCTAGCACAATTCTACGGACAGTTATCGTCTGGAATGACACATACATACATACATACATACATACATACATATATACATACATATATACATACATATATACATACATACATAAAAAAATGCGTTAAACTTCAGAATATGATTCAGAATAGCCTGAAACGGATTTCTGCATAAAAATTTTTCAAAAATTCACATTCTACAAATTTTGAGGCGAGAGCAATAGCTTAATTTTCTTCAAAAATTCGCTAAAACAAAGAAAATAATGTCTCAATAGATTGAAACCAGCATATCAGATACCACCAGAAGAAAGTGAACTAACAACAGAAGAACCGAAAATTTCAAGAACAACCGGAACATCCTCCAGGAAACTTAACAATTCGAAGAGAATGGAGAAGAACAAAAACGTGCGATTTCGAAACCACGATTTAACCAAAGTTTATTTTTATTAACCGGAGTCGTTCCTGGTGGGGGAGTAAATGTAGGGAAACCCCATTAATTATTTTGCTAATTTCAAAGTTATTTACATATGAAATGTTTAGTTGTCACGCATTGTTAATAAACAGTTTAGTTGCAGAATTTCCAAAAAATAGTTTTTCGTATTTGCTAATAATAATTTCTACTTAAATTAGCATTACAGGCATTCACTCGCTGGATGCCAGGGAAGAATGCTGTTACCAGAAATGGCCCCACTTGCTCTCTCTTAGCTGACGAAGGGGATATCCTCTTTCCAGGAGGCGTGCCTCCAAATCCGATAGATAGGAGCGGAGGTATATATATATATATATATGTGTGTGTGTGTGTGTGTGTGTGTGTGTGTGTGTGTGTGTGTGTGTGTGTGTGTGTGTGTGTGTGTGTGTGTGAGAGAGAGAGTGTGTCATTCCAGTCGATAACTTTCGATAGGAGGAGGAGGCGGAGGAGCCTAATCTACCCGCCCCCAAAATGTTAGCCCTTTTCAAGGGCACGAGGGGCTAGTTGAAATTGATATTTGACATATTTTGACATTAATATTTGAAATCGGAAGGCTCATGTCATGAATACTCCCTTCCAATAGACTATTTAAAGGTTTGGCTTCTGTGGGTAGAGATCAAACTATGTCTTTCTTCTTCCAAATTATATTACATATTTGATTGAAGATTTGATGATTCTTGCTTAGCTTGCATGATTTCCAACAATTTCAAATGTATGGTACGTTACCATGGACCTTATATATGGATCTTATATATAAAAACCTTCAAACTTCAATATTTTTTCCGGGTATACCCCGGCGTATTTGGCGAGTTCTATTGTAGCTTGTTAATACAACGGACAAAATTTGTAGGCCTAACGCATTCTCGGCTTCTCTCATCTCATCGATCACATATTTGAAGAAATTCTTGTCTCTTATTTCCTTTAGTATTAAACTTCTGGCTTCTTAATTCCGTCTCTTTCTCTCAGGTGATGAGCAGCACCCGCTCAGCACACGTTTTGTCTTTTCAAATGATTCTCACTTGAACAACAATTTTTAACGCCCATAGTTAATTTATAAAGTGCTTCTACATAACATTAGGTTATTGTATTGAATAACACCATCTATTTATCATTGTTCACGTGAACAAGCCCCTATCGGAAATTTAATTTCAATATTTTCGCCGAGAGAAAGAAAACACGAATGCCTCACTTATTGTTGGGTGGCGGTTTATTGTGGACCCGAGTAGTGCTCTATTTCGTGCAGAAGCAGGAATGTTTTAATAAGTTATGCTCCGTCTTCCTGCACTCCTTCAGGAGTCAAAACGCGGTAAAACTGACTAAGCAAGCTCGTTATTCGAAGGGGATGGAGTCGGCGGGGTGGGGGGAGGTTTCCCACAGTTATTTTAGAACTCGACATTTCTCGCCTCAAACTCATCTCCTGCCGCCTCCATCCGGCCATTAAGGTCTAAATCCGGTGGATTCCCTACTCTAAGCCACCTTCAAGTGTAATGGTGGTCTTAACAGTGTTTACCCCCAGTTCCAATGCTTCCCTCCTGCCACTCGACCTTCTCTTGCTGAGGTGTTCTGCTAACGCTACAGGCAAATCACTCCGTTCATCCATAACACATTTTGCTCGCCCATTTTCGCCTATAGGAGGGGAATTGAGCCTCATGGGTGTCTAGGAAGTGTGAAATATTAGGTCCTGATAGGTCACACAAGACGCATTTCACCTTTTGGAGTCCCTTGTCTAACGACCTGTCCTGGACCTGTCCTGTTGTTGGGTACGCAGGAACTAGTGCAAATTGTGAGATATCGAGTTTTACAGATATTCAAGTTCCAAATATGATACATGAATTTGGGTTTTTATCGCTGAATCACGCGGTGATGAACACTAATTGATGTTCGCAACACCAACTTCGAAAATCACAAAAAAAAAAGTTGTATGCTTTGAGCTGTTAAAAAATGAATGAAGAGATGTGCTATTCTGACTAGCAAATTTATGTAGAAAAAGTACTCCGTCTTGCAGCATGGCTTACAGAGCGAATTTTCAAATAAAAGTTGTGGATAAAGTTAAATTAAGTAGGCACTTAAATTCTGATCATTGAGGCCAACCACGTCCTGAATAAAACTGAGGGGAAAGCCATGTGACGAGATCAACGAGGAAATTTTAGAGCACGCAGCACAACTCAAAAACTACAAAAGTTCAGTAATTCATAGGTAGGCATCTTTAGCCTAAAAATTAATTTGTCTGACTTATACGAGTATATGAATCTTAACAGTTCTGATAATGGTCGCAATAGACTCGGCGCTGAAAAATACTTCGACTGAGACATACCCTATTGCCAAAAAACCGATTGTTTAAAATTTTTTGGGCCACTAAACTGTAAATTGGGACCTCAAAGTCGGGAGCGATCGTGGTGGTCAATAAACTCGACCTGTTTTTTGCCAAGACGGATTTTTCTGCGTTGGACTGAAATTTTCAGGGAGTGGTGGTAACTTTCCTAAAATAACTCATTTTTGTCGGAAAATCGTTAAAAAATCTATTGCGGGGGTTTTTGAAGTAGGTAATCGAGCAAATTGTATTCAAATACCTTTGCACTATATTTTCAAAGCTACATTAATTATCCCCAACAGATTGGACGGAGGGGTGGGGGTAACTTTACTAAAATATCTTAGTGTTGACGAAAAATCGTTAAAAAACTTTTTGCGGGGGTTTTCGAGGGAGGTTATCGAGTAAATTGTATTAGAATATCTTTGTACTATATTTTCTCAGCTCCACGAATTATCCGCAACAGATCGGACGGAGGAGTAGGGGTAACTTTCCTAAAATAGACAATTTTCGACTTAAAATCGTTAAAAACCTGTTGCTGGGGGTTTTCAAGGAAGGTTATCGAGTAAATTGTATTCGAATATCTTTGTACTCTATTTTCACAGCTCACATCAGTTCGGACGGAGTGGTGAGGGTAACTCACAAGAAATGTTGACGGAATATTGTTAAAAAACATATTGCTGGGGGTTTTCGAGGTAGGTTATGGAGTAAATTGTATTCAAATATCTTTGCACTATATTTTCACAGCTCTATTTATTATCTGCAATGATCGGACAGAGGGGTAGGCATAACTTTCCTAAAATATAACATTTTTGACGAAAAATCGACTAAAAACTGATCGCTAGGCGTTTTCGAGGTAGGTTATCGAGTAAATTGTATTCGAATATCTTTGAACTATAATTTCAAACGTCCATGAATTATCCCCACCAGATCGGACGGAGGGGTGGGGGTAACTCACAGGAAACAGCTCGTTTTTGACGGAAAATCGTTAAAAACCTATTTCTGGGGGTTTTCGAGGTAGGTTATCGAGTAAATTGTATGATCGGAGTCTTTGTACTATATTTGAAAAGCTCCATGGCTTATCCGCAGCAGATCGGACGGAGGGATGGTTGTAACTCACAAGAAACAGCTCATTTTCGACAGAAAATCGTTAAAAAATCAATTGCTGGGGTTTTCAAGGTTGGTTATCGAGCAAATTCTATTCCAATAACTTTCTACTATATTTCCACAGCTCCATGAATTATTCATACCAGATCGGACGGAGGGGTGGGGGTAACTCACAAAAAACAGCTCATTTTCGACAGAAAATCGTTAAAAAACCTATTGCTGGGGGTTTTCGAGGTAGGTTATCGAGTAAATTGTATTTGAATATCTTTGTACTATGTTTTCACAGCTCCATGAGTTATCCACACCAGATTTGCCGGAGGGGTGGGGGTAACTCACAAAGAGCTCATTTTTTACGGGAAGTCGTTAAAAAAACATATTAATGGGGGTTTTCTGTGAGTAAGACGGGTATGGCCAGTGGCTTCCTGATTGACCACTATTCGGTCCCTCCTTGGAAAGTGGGTCACAAAAGGATCAACCGGGCAAAGCTCCTGAAGGACTCCACGCAGACCAGTGAACTCGCCCTGCCAATTCTTGAGCCAGGTGGAATTGGCTTTATGGTGCATGTAAGAGATTATTTGATCCTCAATAAGTATAGGCAACATTTCGATGGAGTCATCACCAATGGCTCTCCTTTCTAGGGTACCAGCACACTCATTGCCGTGAATGCCCACATGGCTTGGAACCCATATGGCTTGGAACCCACATGGCTTGGAACCCACATGAAACTTATGTTTGTGCCCAATGTTGTGGCTCGGTGTAGCGACACACGCAGGATTTGTATGGGGATAATATGAATATGTGTCCCTCATCACCTCGATGGTACTTAGTGAGTCACTACAGATCACATAATTTCCAACTCCTAATAGCTGGAAGTGTCGAACAGCCAGCGTCACGGTCCACAGCTCTGCTATGAACACAGACGCAACAGATGCGTCTAGTAACTTGGAAGTTGGGGCTCCATAGAGCAAGGCCTACACCATCAGGTGTCTTTGAGCCTTCAGTGAATAAGAGTGTTTGCCCAGCATATCGCTGGATTGCCTCTGAGTAACGACATCTGAGGGCATGTATGGGTGGGTGTATTGCCCATGACGCCAACCAAGGTGTGACGGGGGAGGGGGGGGGGGGGCTTGAAAACGGACCAGAGGGTATCTCTCTATGCAGTCTCACCTGGTGAACTCCTGAAAACGAATGGCCAATGGGCGAGTTCGAGTCTGAAGCTTGGAATATGTTTCATCCCTATTATTATTATTATTATTATTGAGTTTTCGATCGTTTTCGTCGTGGTCAGAACATGATAGGCCTGTAAGTGAAGATTTAGGAAAGTTGGAGGGGTTTCAGTGGTGTGTGATGGTTTGAGGTTGTTGGTAGGATAAAGTTAGATGAGGTGACGGTGGTGGGTCGGTTGGTTATTTATGTTCGCCGTACCTGGGGCCTATGAAAATTTATTGGCCATATACCGCACAATGCGAGGGGTGCTAAATGAGTTAGAAGTGGTCCGAACGGACCGAATGGTTTGGAGGGAAGTGAAAGGGTAGAAGAGGAAGAAGAGAAAGTGAATCACAGACTGGAAAAAGAAAGAAGAGAAATCCAACAGTTTCCAAATATTATTTGGCTATGCATACATACTTTGGAATTTTCAACACTTTTTTTCGCAGTTTTTACAGATTTTTTTAAAATCACATTTTATTGAAATCGAAGTAAGTTTTTCAGCATAATTTCGTACATAAATTTGTTAACGATTCAGCATAATTTCGTACATAAATTTGTTAACGATCTAGTTCATAGTTGGTAAATGCTTTCTGAGTAATATTCTGCTAAAAAATCTAAATTTTACAATTCCTAGCAGTTTTTTACTATTTTCAGGCATGTTTTTAGCATATTGTAGAGTATTCACACTAAATAGTAACACACGTCTACACTAAACAGTGATGATTTGATATGTGCTAATTAAATGTGATAATTATTTATTGTCAAGAAAGTTAATTAAGATTGATGTTTCTTAAAATAATAAATTGTTCATGGCTATGCTTGTCATCGGATTTTGATTCTCATATAATTTTCAATTACGAAAGATTAATGAACTTGGTTGACAGCGGTGTTCGGTTGCTTGAGAGTTTTGAACTTTGTGCGGACATCGTTGGATTTTCGGGCGTTTGTTGCGTCAGTTTTTTTTTTTTTCTTCGCTGTAGTAGTTTTTCTCGAATTTCAACAGTTTCGACAGTTTCAACAGTTTCAACAACGAATTTCCGATGACAATCAGCGACCAGGGTCGGTCTTTTCGTGTCACTGCAGATCCGTTGGCACCTTTTGGTCGAGAAGTTGTTTCACCAGGAAGATGTTGAGGTCTTCCGGGAGTTAAACCCCCTGCAGTTAACCTTGAAGATATGCAAAGGTGCATAGCTGAAGAAGTTGGTATTCAGCTAAACGAGTGTTTAATAAAAATGAGAGACATATTGCAAAGCGAAATTAGAAACACACCTCATGAACACTCAGTCAATAACTGCTGAAATGTGTATTCCGCCCGATGGGAGCTTGGACAATTTTCCCCCGTAAGCAGAAGGGTATAATATAATCAGCTTAGGTACCACGTGCCAATGCTGCTATATTGAATACTGATACAATATCTTTGGATCCAATAGTGGGGCAGCGGCACTAAACTTGCTACATTGGGAGCTGCCCTGTGCGGGTTTCTGTTCACTGAGTTGTCATACCCTATATCATGATGATTTGGTTTCTGCTCTTGAACACAGATTCAACACCAAAACTCAAGCTCAGCTACATTTTTTCCTTTTCCAAACCAGAGTTCAGTGACTAACTGAGATAATTAGGGCCTATCTACCAGCAAGAGGTGCAGCAGCTGGGCAGAAAAACGTGGGCTGAGGCAAAAGAAAATATCGAGAGTATCATAGTCACACATTTTTAAGGTAAATTCAAAGGTACGAGAATGCGTATTATGAGCTGGGCCAGAGACTCTCACCATAGAGTTGAGGATAGACTTACCACTTCAGGGGCAATGGCTCGATACAGGGAGGCAGTTGTCGAGGACCCTTCAAGCACCAAGTTTTTTTGGTGTTATGACACTCCTGGCCATGTAGTTAGCAATATTTCTTTGTGTTTACAGTCAGGTGCAAGATCAGGAAACATGCCAAGTCCTGGCTTGCAAAAAGGCTTGCATTACCTAATCTGTTTCTGCTCAAGTGGCTTCACCAGAATCGGCAGTGTACAGTGCATCCCAGTGTACGTCACTGATGCTGTCTGGAATTATAAATCAAGTGCCATTTAAACTTGCAGTAGGCACAAGGGCCTCAGAAACGATCATGACCTCAGTTTGCAGAATGTATGAAGACCCCATTGTTGGCTGCAAACCATATATACCTACCTAAATTCAATTTCAAGAGAGGATAGCTGTAAAAGGGGAGTCGTGAATTATCCAGAAAAACAAATGTACCGATTTTTTTTTGTCTCGATATTTAATAATTGGTCTTCATTCTTCGGATACACAGTGATCCCCGCTTAATTTGATCACGGTTAATATTATATCGCGTATTGTTATCGGAGTTCGATGTAATGTTATCGATTTCACTTTGGTGGACCTTCTATACTTTGCTCTGGTTGACTCGGACCAAGAAGATGAATCAGAAGCAGAAGTGCTTCATACAAAAAAAAAAATTATGGCCGCTCTACTCATTCAGCGTAAGGGAGTTATAGGCCGTACTTCTGAGTTTGACAATCACTTCTCAAACCAGAAGTTTATCATGGGCCTTTGTCATCCCTTCGAAACAGGCTAGAATGGAAGATTTTCTCTTCCAACACCGTAATGAGGGCGTGTCAAATGAGCTGATATCAACCTGTCTGCTAACTAAATTAACCTTTTTATAAAGATTTGCGGTACATACATAAAATTATTATATCACCCGCTCAATGTTGTCTATTTTGCTTGGGAAACCTGTGACCACATTAAGCGGGGACCACGTTATATTAATTAATTAATTTTGTTTCTGTGAACTAACCATAAAGTATCTCAATTTGTGTACATAAGACACTAGGTAACTACATTTCGCACCTGCGTATGGAGCCCAGACCTGATAAATTTCATTACCAGCCCGGAAATCGAACCTGGGATCCCCTGCTTACGAGCGGCTTCGCATCGCATCTTGACCACTCGGCCACAGAGGACGCCTAAGGACCACTGTATATACATTCAAGTTATTTTGAATAAAGTATGTGGTGTGATGTAATTTTTTTTTGGAAAACATTTACTGTTGCCCTTCGAATTTTTTTCATTTCTTAAAACATGAATCAACATGAGTCAAAATCTTAATGTTTCTAATAGGAATCGTTTTTCGATTTTTAATTATTTAATGGTAGAATTTTATTCCGTAAATACTTAATATATATTTTCCCTGATTTTTTTGATTTGGTCACTTGAAAATTGGCCAATGACCTTATTTACGGATCAATTTAGCAGTACCTACTTGGTGGAAAATCTATGCGGAATCTAGTTTTCTACAACTTGTTAATGGAATGTACTGCTCTGAGTAGTAACTGTATGGGCAAAACGGGAAATACGTCGCAAAACGTGTTTCTTTCATTTTTAAGGAAAAGCTATATTCGGTCTCACAGTGGGTCGGCTTGAACAAGGTGGGCGAGCTATTGTGCATGTGGGCGAAATTCAGTTCATAAAGACTTTCTGAAATAAAAAAATCTCTATTATAGTATATAAGTCAAGTTTATATTGTAACGTAAAGAAAATTTTAAATTGACCTGTCTATGACGAAATCAGGCTCTGTTCAGAAACTAAAGACGTTAATGATTTTTAATAATGTTTAATTTTTAAACTATCTTCTCTTCCGTTAATTAGAACACATCATTTGTTTAGGCAGTTTCATTGTCGTAATCTAGAGCTTTCTAATCTACCACATCTGAGCAAATTCGAATTCTCCAGATTCGTAGATGATACCCGTGTATCCGTTTATCAAGTAGCTGTTTCCTAACGACCCTGCCACCCAAGGGCATGGGTTAATCCCAAGTGCTATAACCTGGGCTGTGCCCCGCAATCAGCTATTCCTATCTATATACGTGTCTATGGCTATGCAGATAGCTCCAATTTTCATTCATCATAAAAGAAGGCACTAATGTTTTGTAACCCATCGCAATGGCTCCTTACTCCATGTACAAATTTGCCAAGAGAAGAGGCTGTCAATGTGATAGCGAGCCTTCGAAGATGATTGAGACGATGAAAGGCGCGAGTTGCATTTCAAGTTCCGAGGGTGGAATCGGAGATAGACACCCCGTTTTCCGCTTGACGGTCTGCAATCGCTTTTCATCCCATTCATAGAGGGCGAGTGAGCTCTTGGTGGTGGTGGCGGGGGGAGGGGGGTTGTGGAGTGAACCCCTCACTGCTTTATCCCCGTACTTCCCAGTGAATTAAAACGAGTGTTGACCTCCCCTCTCTTTCCTTTCACCCCTGACCTCTCCAATCCCATGCCAAGCCATCCCTTCGTCACTTCCCCCGTTCTGTTTCTAATTCGGGCAAATGCAGTTATTGAAGTTAACGTCTGTAGCTTCATGCAAGGTTCTGTCGGGTCAATCAATAGGGGTTAGGTTAGATATAAACTCGGAATTTTCGGCAAACGACCATAACGATATAGTTTTAATTTTGAAACGACGTGTAAATGCCTTTCATCAATCAGGGTACCTGCCTAAGTGTATTGACCATACATCTCTCACTACTTCAATCTGTTTGTTAATGTACGCAACGTTTTGAGGGAGAGATTCCGAACCAGGTTCTTACTGTGGGTTGGCAAGATATTCATCAACCGTTCTGTCTATTTGCAGTAGGATCAAAGGAGGATTCTGAGCTTGAAGTGTGCCTTATCTTTTCAAATACTATATTTGAGTCATTATAGTATTCATTAGACAGTGATTCATTACTGTGTACTAGCTGCCACAAAAAAAGCTGTAAGAAAAAAGTTCAAATCATGCAGCTTGATTGTAAGTGCGAATTTAATACATTATCCACCGTATTATAATTTGTTAAATTATATCGAAATTGGTAAAAATCAATAATTTTATGATTAAAAAAAAAAAAAAAAATCAAATTGAATAAAATTCGGCGATTCAGAAAAGATTTTTGATTTTTAGATTTGTTTGCTGTTTTGAAAGATTTCTCAGCAAATGTTACCTAATGAAATTCAAGTACCTGGGTGATTCTCAGTAGAAGGGCAAAATTTCATTAAACTGGTACGATACCACAATGATTTTAGTGCTGGAATGAATCTGTTTTTCCTCGGTCATCCTACACCATCTAGACTTTTAGCACACACATTATAAACCCTTGTAAAAATATGTGAAATTTCAAATTTTTAATGTTTAACATGAAACGTTTCAGTCTCGTGGGCGAATCCAGTTCTGATTTACAGAGATCAACTTTGAAAACTTGGCCAAAAAACTTAAATAAAGTGACAAAAATCCTTTGAATCCAGTTTTTGGATACTTCCTTCGATTGTTTATATAGTTACCTAGTTTTTCAAAACATTATTGTGTTACTGAACCATGTTATAAACTTTGAAACCAGAAAAACATACCTACAGTACATGGGTCTATTGACTTAATAACCCACAGTCTAGCATTTCAGGGAATTAGGATTATTTTTGGTGCTGTTTGCATTTTTCGGAACAGTTTTTGCACCAGCTCTCGCCCAACTGTGATCGAGTGCAGTAGGCCGGGGAGTATTATTATTTGCCGTAGTGCCATGCTTTAATATTTCTGTGATTGTGGTTTACAATAAAAATCTTATCTTTGTGTTTCTTATAGTAGTTTTCATGCTGATAACAAGGACGATTTACTTTATTTAGTTGGCTCAACTAACTGATTGATAATAGTGTAAAAATAGAGTCTCCAAATGAGACACCTTCATGATGCATGGAACTTCATTCCATGTAACCTAGAACACAAATAAGTTATGATATGTGCCCTGTTGTAAACTCCATGTTTATGAATACACATAAATGTGTAATCTGATCTTAATATTGTTTCAAGGATCATTTCAGTATATCTACATGTTTAACTCGGTCGTGTATCTATTATGATGCTCTGTGATTAATATAAGTGGTAACACTGGACTCTAGGTTGCATCATCATGTGATGTGTCTCCCCACCCCGTTCATTCCGTTCTCGGACGCTTTTGCTTATGTGCCTCGGTTTCTGTGTTACACAAAGCTCTCTCTGTTTTGCCTATGTATAAATTGCATCTCAATATATCCTCGCTCAACTTAAGTAATCGAGTCTATATTTTGTTTGTTCTCAAATATATACGTTCAATCAAGTTGTACAAACTGTGTGTTGTGTATAATTTCACCATCAAGCTCTCACTCTACGGTAAGTGCTCGTCTTTCGTTTATCAACGCATGATATGCGTTTTAGACTTATTTTGGATCTGACTTTTCATTGTTATTTGCTCACGACGGCTTTTTGACTTGATACGATATCGTTATATAATATGTCTTTATTAATATGTGTAAAAGTGGTCGTCAAATTAAATATCCACTCTCCGACACAGGCGCCCAACTGTAAGTTAAAACGGATCGTAGGGATTCCAGGTTACGTTCGGTGTTAGGCCAGAGCGTCATAACGCCATGTCTAGTCACCTCTCCGCTAGACGGCGCTAAGATCTACACAGGAACTGGATGACTCCAGCTAATGGCCGTCGAGAAACTCAGAGTCATTTTCGACTAAATTAAGTCGAAAATTTCTTTTGTTTCTCTTGGGCTCTGTGAGTCATTTCAACTAAATAAAATCGATTTCCTTGTAGATTTCTTTCATTAGTTTTGAATTTTATGTCACGAAAGAAGTTTGTTTCCGAAAATTATTTCCTTGGTCGAGCAAATAGTCGGGACGCCGAACGCATTGTCTAGATGCCATGCTCGAGCTCGTTGCCAGTGAAAATCCTCTGTCTCCAGCGCGGTAGGCGAAGTCTGAATTTTTCTGATCCCAACAGATAATTCAGGCGCCGAGTTACGCGATAGCAGTTTGAATCGCTAGCCCGAGTCAGGGAAAGGCTGGTCTAGGTGCGCACACTTTTATTCATTTTTGAACCGACCACAGACCAGCAGGTGCACTATTCGAATAACACATGGCGATATACAGGGTACCTGGAATGTCAGAGTGCCAGCTTTGTGATCTGGATATTCCCGCCAGAATTCCCCATAGGCCGTAACTCAACAGGGTATGTGAATTGGGCTAGACCCTCGGAGCTAAGGTCCCATTGAATCTAACCTTCTAAAAAGGTTGAGGCGCAGAGTAGATTGCAACTAAATTTTGATCACGGAAACAAGGCCTAGAATCAAACACCGGAACCCTATGCTTTCAAGAATCCCGTTTGGGACCGACGCTGTCTACTCCATTCTTTCTGAACTAGTTAGGTGTGCGAAACCCGGTATGCCGATTTTACTCGGATTAACATACCACAGTTCAAACCCGAGACTCGTTCTTTGACTTTATAGAAAGGAAGGGTTGTATCTTTCTGACTTGTATATATATATATATATATATATATATATATATATATATATATATATATATATATATATATATCAGAACAAGTCAGAAATTAATGAGATAGCAGTCGGAGATCTTGTTTACTTAATGACGGAGCTAAAAGACGCACAATCGGATATCTTGTCTCCGGGGAGTGCACCCCCAATGAATTTGAAAAGTAATGAAAAACTAAGTACGAAGACGTAACAAGGTGAGAAGTCGTATGTTTAGATTTAATATGTATAATCCTACCTTTCTAGAACCATTTTCAGAAAAACATAAGAATGTTCAAGGTCAACCGACCGACCCGGCAACATAAGACAGAAATCTGGGTAAAAAGACGGTTTGTTTTCTCTTGTGTATGATAGAATATCTGTGAAAACAGAAATCTGTGAATATAAGTGAAAACTTTGATACTTAGACCTGCTTATAAGTTTATCGGACTTTATGTATAAACATACTGAATGTATAAGGAATCAATTGGACAGTTAACTAATATGAATTAAAATTTCAGGTCGGACTATGTCACAAACTGAACCTGTTGTTGTCGGAGATGATGATGTGTCGCTGGATGGACAATTCGCCAGGGACATGTTCTATCATCAAATGTCTCTATCACCCTCTCCAAAACCAGAATCGGAGCCAGCTTCCAGGACGGTAGAGAACATGTTCCGAAGTACCACTCCTCAAAATGAATCAGAAGTGGAGACTCTCAAGGTCAAGGCAGCACGGTCATCCGACGACGTCTTTGTGAGGTATTTGGAGGGCTTTAAGTCTCAGATGGAGGTAAATTTCGGTTTGCTACAGTCTAAATTGTCTGATTTGAACGACAAGTATGTTTCACTGTCCCAGGTCGTAACACCTAACCAAACTTCGGATCCTACTCCGTCTTGCTCTTTTCAAAATCAAAATGCTGATCATAACCTTCCTCTAGTGCCCCCAACTAGTCAAGTTCAGGAAAATTTATCTGTTCAATACCCTGGCGTAGCTCTGGTGAACCGACCGAATGTGACTCGTGAAGATACCCATATGGAAGTGGAAATGAGTTCAGGTTCTGAAGCTCAGTTTCAGAACGACCTGACGCTTCTCCCTATGAGAATTCTAGTACTTCAAATAAAATAAACCCTAATTATTTTGTACGTCCTAGTGTAAGGCACCAGTATCCCAGTGTGCATACGAATTCGTATAGGGTACGTAAGATCGATGCTGTTAAACTAAGACCCTTAGAGAACCGACTTGATAGGGTAGATCAGTTCAAGTATTGGAAGAGAAGTGTTGTGGGTCAACTTGAAACTCAAGAATGTGTTTTTGTGCTGGATCCCTCAGAATCGGCACCTAGTGATTTTTCGGAAAAGGACATAGAAATTGCTAGGAAAAAGGCCAGGTATTTTATTTTTAAGTCACTCTACCAATATTTCCAAGATTTAGTGCAGGATCTAAAGGACCCTAAAGAAATAATGGACAAGTTACAATATACCTGCGACCCTGCCTCAAAGTTTCAACTCAAACGTTTGGTACAAGAGTTTAATTCAATCCACTTCAACCCTAAAACGGAAAAAGCTATTGAATTTTTAAATCGATTTGATGAAATCAGGCAGAAACTTGCAAATATAAATTCTGACATGCTTACTCCCGATTACATTAAGAAGATTTTTGAGCTGTCGATCGATGAGACTGTCACTTATCAGAAGGCTGAACTTCATGGTTTCAAGTTCACACTAGAGGAGCTTCGTGACATGCTCTTAAGGTGTGTCTACACTCTCTGAATACAACGTTTTTTGACATATTTTTCGATTTTGCGTCCTTAGATAAGTCCAAACAATTTTTTATTCCAGCTAAGTAGAAAGAAATTGAATTCTACGTCGACTGAACACCATGAAAAGCAAAAAGTTCCTAAAAAAATTTAAGTTAAGTGCGACCCAAAATAACGTTTTTTTTTTCACGTAAAATTTGATTACCAAGCATAAATTCCGATGGTCAACAGTTCACATTTCCTGAGTTATGCGTCCTTCAAGATCAACTATGATGAACAAAATTTAGATTTTGGCAGTTGTTGTGATTCAGCAGTTTGTTTGCAGTTTAAGAATATACTTAATATAATGTACATCGCGGAGTAGTGGGTTGTTGCGGATAATCGAAGTCAGCGTTGGACAAAATGTAATTACAATATTGCTCAAGTTCGTCATATTGTCTGCGAAAAATTGTAAACTATCAATTTTATTGCTGAAAAATTTGTTCTAAATAACATTCTATTATTTAAACAAAGATATTGGATTTCTAGAATTTTTTACATTTTTATCGATTTTGTAGCACATTTTAATGAAATTTAATTACAATTTTGAGCATAGGTTTGAGCTTTGAATTTTTAAATTACGAACTTCATAGTTGATAAACTTCATTTGAGTAATATTCTGCTAAAAAAAAATAAAAACACCGATGTTTAGCCTTTTTTGTCATTTTTTGTGATTTTTTTTTTTGTATCTACATTTTCTGAAATTTTACCAATTTAATGTGCTCAAAAAGTGTTGTCCAACGAACTCATCCTTCCTTTTGAAATGCTTGATTTTTTGGCGAAAGAACGAAGTTTTCATCTCAATTCTATCGAGAGTTATCGTCTGGAATACATATATATATATACATATATATATATATATATATATATATATATATATATATATATATATATATATATATATATAAGCGTTAAAATCCAGGAATCATTTCAGAATGCCTCAAAACAGATTTCGAGGAAAATTTTTGAAAATTTTTATTTTAAAATTTTTGGAGACATTGCTATAGCTTTATTTTCTAAGAAAATTCGCTAATAAAGTGTTATAGATTATACACATTAGTTTATAAGAAAATAAAGTGTTTACCAAAAGTTTTTATTGATACCTATTAGGTTATTACAAAATAAAGTTTTAACCGTACTAAACACTTAAATATGCATCCTTGTAAGCAAAAAGTTAATTAAGTTAACATTTAATTTAATTAAAAAATTAAGACATGACTTGTCAAAATTTCATTAACCAACCCTTTCAGTAAAATATACTAGCTGAAAAAAGTTCGGAAAAAAATTAATGTGGCCTTGGGTTATAAAACTCAAGACCTTCTGCATGGGAGTGACGTATGCACGACCACGGAAGACACTAATCCCTAATTAGAAGCACACCAGCTCCAGCTCTACTTCTTTCAAAATCTTGTAGTCCCGAGTTTTCAAATAGTCACTCATCCACATGGAAACTTCAGCTTTATGAGTGCAAAGAAATCAATAACTATTAATTTTGTGGCAAAAAAGTATTCTAAATAATAATCTGCTGTTCAAAAAGATAATGAGACGACATTGTATTTTATTGCTATGATGACTCCTCAGATAACTGGGAAGTGCTCATTACAAGTTTTGTAAGTGATTTTTGGATTCATTACAGACTGCAACGAAAAGGAAATCGAACTAGATTGTACTAGTCACCCTCCCCTCGCTTTCTTCTTTCCATGATCCCATTTGACAAGGCCGTTATTATAGAGAAACAGGTGACTGTTTTCTAAATTCGTAGCCAACACGACCAAAGATGTGTCAGCAGTAGAACAAAGCTCTAAGGCAAGTTTTTTCTTTCTTTTTTTCAAGCAAACAACCCAAAGGAGTGTTTGTGATGATTTATCAAAGCTAATGAAAAGATAAATATCATGAGTTGCGGTTTTGAGAAACTGTTTTGGCTGATCCATCGATCTGACTGGCCATGCGACCATGGGACTGATTTCATGTACTTCTAACCCTATTATCAATCAGTTACTTAAGCCAACTAAATAAAGTAAATCGTCCTTGTTATCAGCATGAAAATTATTATAAGAAAAACAAAGATAAGATTTTTAATGTAAACCACAATCACAGAAACATTAAAGCATGGCACTGATGCAAATAAAAATACTCCCCGACCTACTGCACTCGATCACCCTTGGGTGAGAACTGGAGCAAAAACTGTTCCGAAAAATGCAGCAGCCTGATACGCCATTGGTGCCTCTACAAAACAGCACCAAAAATAATCCGAATTCCCTAAAATGCTAGACTGTGGGTTATTAAGTCAGTATTTATAGACCGTGGTACTGAATGTTTTTCTTGTTTTAAATTTTATAATGTGGTTCAGTAACACAATAATGTTTTTATAAACTAGGTAACTATATAAAAAATCGATGAAAGTATCCAAAAACTGGATTCAAAGGATTTTTTTCACTTTATCTACTTTTTTGGCCAAGTTTTCAAAGTTGAGTATTGTAAATCAGAACTGGATGGAGTTAAACATGAACATTTGAAATTTCACATATTTTTATTAGGGACAACATTTTTACTGGTCAGTAACTAAGAACGCATAAAATCAATTTCATTTGTCAACTTGTCGGTCAAAATTTGGTCAAAAAATGTCAATTTTCAAATTCATCAGCTAACGTTAATCAAATGGTGTGGGGAGGCAGACAAACGTTTTTTAAAATAATTTCATCAGCATATAAACACCTTGCAAAAGTTACAGCAATCAACTCAAGGTCAAAGTTAGATCTATATATATATATATATATATATATATATATATATATATATATATATATATATATAATGACTAATGTTCTTGACCACTCAGTATTAAATTTTCGTATTTAGGTTCTTGAGGGGTGGTCTGTAATATATATATATATATATATATATATATATATATATATATATATATATATATATATATATATTCCAGCTCTGTGGCACCCGAAACAATGAAAACAGCATACGAAGTGGCACCCTCGTTTTTATGGCACCCGTATAAGGGTGCCACATTGTCAACCCCTCATATCTTACCTTAACTTCAACAATAAACACACAAACGATTTTCTCTATTTAATTTAGGCTCTACTGGATGATAAGGATTCATAATCACAATGTTACATTGATTCAGTGACCAACAAAGAGCCTTTGAAGTTTGAGAGGTGGGTGCCAGTTGAATGGATTATGGATCACAAATATACAGCTGTAGTTCATCGTTTTTCCGCGTGCTTCGCCGCTGTCGGGTGTTTCGTGTATATTATAATATACATAATAATATACACATTCTATTTTGCTTACTGAATGGCTACCGGAGATCTGGCAGGGTCGGCCATTGCTTTAAATAACCTCGTCTTCTCCCCACCTCTTCTCTTTTAAAAAGCAAAGAACTAAAACAACTGGAACGCTGTCTCAGGGTTGGGCGTGCGGGTCGGGCGGGTTGAGAGCCTCACCGACCATGTGTTGGACGACTACACAACTACTCCCAGTCAAAAGCACAGGAAAATCTAAATTTTCGTTCGATTTTGATGAAATTTTCAGGGATTGTGTTGGTTAGCCTCTTTATGTTCCCCTATGAATTTCATTACAATCGAATCAATAATGACGTGTGAGCAAGCTCAAACGTGAATTCATAAAATAACGTCGATTTTTTACGATCTATAGGTTTGATTTTGTTCAAACCCGGAGGGTAGTTGGCTATACGTATCAGAAATATGCTCTATGAGTTTTATTGCGATTGATTGAGTAATGACCATTGTACATGCGCAAAAATAAAATTGTTTGACACTTGTGAAACTCGGAGACTAAGGGACCGATTTTTATGGAATTTTCTGGTTTTGTGTGGGTTAGCTTCTTGATGGTTCCCTTTAAATTGCATAGTTGTCGGATCAATAATAGGGTGCGCGCATGCGCAAACGTCAGATTCTAACAACGTCGATTTCTTACGATCTATTGGTCTGATTATGTTCAAACTTGGAGGGTAGTTGGGTAGAGGTTTCTAGGAAGGTTTGCCATGCATTTTATCGCCTTATTGATATCAACTTGGTTAACACACGAGAAACTCTGAATCTAATTGACCGAATACTCTCAAGGAGTGTTAGGGGACCCTAGATGATCTCCTATAGTCCTCTTTTACGTAATATCATCCATTTAGGCGAATTTTTGGGACTTTAGGAAATCTGGAATGGAATAGAAAGTTCCAGTTATGCAACAAAAAGTAAAATAAAATTCAAGATCATCTCCACAGAAGTATTTCAAGATGGTACATACGTGATGAAGTAACATCTTTTATGCATTATTCCAGTACCTAGTTATACGTTGCTCAAAAATGGATGATGCGCCGCGAGTGGTCGCGGAAAGTAGGGGGGATACAAGAGCGCATGGGAGCGCGCTCCATTTTGACCCTACTAGTTTACGAATGGCCCAACGCAAACAATCGTTTTTAGGCTCAAATTATTCGTTTTTAAACCAGCTATATTTTGGTTATTAGCAAAATACTTTTAAAATTATCAGGTTTAATTTAAAATAAGGTAAAAGCTGAAAAAATTCCTTTTTTCTTCTCCTCTGTTAACTAGAGACAGGTAATGTGAAACTTTCCGTTTTTATTATTTTATTAATATTAATAATATCTTAATCAGTTATTTATAATTCTCATCACCAATTACCACATTAATTTATTCATTCACATTTATCACATTCAGTTGTGTTTACCTGCTGTGAATGTTGTTTATCTGCAGTCGACTTTTCGGAAGTAGTTCGGAATATTCCCATTTTTTCTATAAAATGTACGGATTTTCTTTTGCAAAACAGTTTGGTCATCGTGGATATAGTTTTTATGAACTATGATAATTTATTTTCTCCGAAAATGGAGATTTAAAGTGATAATACGAGGCCCTAGGGATCAACCTGGAAATGTAACTCTTGATCAGTGCCTACTCTTTTTTGCCAGAAAATAACAGAAGGAATACGTAAGAACGACATTAAACCATGTATTTAAAAAAAAAAAAAAAAAAAAAAACCGAACGATAGACTTACGGTTCTACAGTCACATAATTTAATAATGATTAATTTTACACATTATTAGTTCAATGTGGTTACTTAACAATATTAGTTTATAATTTACCGTAATAAATCAGCTTTCCTTGACACTACAGAGGCTAAGGGATCATGAGATGTTGTGATAAAATGAGAGCATTCCAAAAAGTGGCGATTGTTTTCCTGCTATCACTAAGGGAGTTACACTTCCCTACTAACGCATTGGTTGTACATGAAAATCAATATTTTCGCCGTAACGTAACGGTAGGAAAAAATGGAAACGTCCTGTTAATCATTATTAAATGATAAATTGCGGAACCAGTATCCACAAAGCATGTAGCGAATCAACCAAATCTTTTATTGATGACAATGATATAACTGCGTTTATCTGTGAAAATTGCTACGAAATAGTTATTGACGAAGGAAGCAGGTTTGACCCCCGCTTTCCGATCCAAATTTACAAGACGAACAATTAGCCGAAAATGCGGATTCACTGAGTACCTATAGGAAAGTTCGACCACATGCATCGGTAGGTATCAACATAACATAATTGATCAAATAATAAGAACATGTATAAGCTTGTAAATATTCAAGTAGGCACTGCATAGGTACCGTCTACGTGCCACTATGTAGTAAAGCATTGTTCTACATTTTAATTACATTTTAAATTTTATTTAAATGATTCTTTTTAATAAAATTTAAGAATTGAAACATTCTCCGGAGAACTGACGCTGAAAAACGCATGAAAAGTAACTTTTTCGACAAGAGTAAGAGAACGTTCCACACATTCCTTTGCATAAACAAAGTGGTGAGGTGATAAATTGCCTTTTTGGATTTCATATTTACTCAAGGCAGGATCCAGTTTTGAGAGTTGACAATCGAAAGCACTCAACCAAAAATATGTAAGTAATAATTACCTCAAACAATGAAGCATCTAAAGTGCAAGGTACACAGGAAAAGTTTACAATTATACTGAGAGAGTTCGTCAGCCAATTGAATCTAGCCTCATCTGCGCTGTTCTCTCTCTTTTCTCTCTCTCTTTTTTTTTTTTTTTTTTTAATCAACGTTAAGTACAAATGCTCAAGATTTTTTAGCCGAGTTTCTGTAATTTGTCTTCCAACTCCAAGTGAGGCTAGGCGTCTATTGGTTTATAGTGTTTTAAGGTAATCACCGCAGATATTTTAGTCAAAATTTTGCTTGTGGTGTCACACACACCCTGTGAAAGCATGAAGGGCAGGGAAAACCGCTGTAGCTGTGCGGCATAAGCTTTCAGTAACGATGTAGCAGCCAATCACTCGTGGTTTTGATATTTAACGATAGACCCCTGGATCCGTGACTTT
Source organism: Adelphocoris suturalis (assembly GCA_030762985.1). Lineage (NCBI taxonomy): Eukaryota > Metazoa > Arthropoda > Insecta > Hemiptera > Miridae > Adelphocoris > Adelphocoris suturalis. The sequence continues at coordinate 109,189,286 of CM061045.1, read as the reverse complement.
TCACTTTGTCCCTGGTTTCCGAGTAGGTACTAACTGTCACGATTCACCGGGTCAAGTTCTGTTCACTCGCTATATAGAAATGAACTAATGATTTTAGGGATTTTCTACGTGGGTTTACTATTTTTACTAATTTACTTTCGTAGCCTTTCGTTCATAATTTGAACTCAAAATATTTTATGGACAATTCATCGTACCAGTCAAAAACAAAAGCTATTCTGTGAACATGAGAAGAGAAATTAATGAAAAGTGATGTATTTAAAAATAACACGTTTTTGTGTTGGCAGTTGGGACTACACTCAAAATTGGATCCTGCCGCTTTTGAATAAATAGTAAATCAAAAACGGCAATTTATCACCTCGTTTCGTGACGAAATCAACAATGCCCAAAGACTCCATACCGTCTTGTTTGTGCAAAGGAATGTGTGATGGAACGGTCGATTGCACTTATCGGACAAGTGACGTTTCATGCTTTGCACTGTGTCAGTGCTCCAAATAATGTTTCAATTCTCAAATTTTGTGGAAAAGAATAATATAAATAAAATTTTAAAATGTTACTAAAATGTATAACAATGCTTTAAGAAATGTCGGTATGTAGGTACCTGTGCAGTGCCTACTTGATCATAGATGCTCTTACTATTTCTTCAATTATGTGTTGATACCTATAATTCGACATACCTCGATATACCTATAGTTCGATGGATGTGATCCAACTTAACTTTACAGGATCTATACATCTGAAGTCTTATGAATGCCTTATGAATATTTGAGTTTGAGTTGAGATTCAATTTATTTTGTTTCTCATCGTCAAGTGGTATGGAATTATTAGTCTCCTTGCCTATTTTTCTCGAGATTTGGGAATTTCAAATGAATGTGATAAATGGTGATGAAAATTATAAATACATAAATGATTGTATAGGTAATAATAATGTTTAAAAAACCGAAAATGTCACATTACTAGTAAATTGTCTAGTAAATAGAGGAGAAAAAAAGTTGATTTATCTTCAAAATACAAAGGTTCATTATTGAAAATAATAAATCCAAATGCGACATTCAACATAAGGTCGGATTGTTTCGATTTTCGTAGTTTTGAGTCAACATGTATAGTAAAAACCCAAGTGTGCTTATTCCAGTTACTTGGGCGACCTAAGCTATTGCGAAAAAACATCGCAACTTTCGAACTGTTTTCTATATTTTTGATCTTACGCCAAAACTAAGCTAGTTAGCAAGGAAACATCTATTACTAATATTCACGGCAGTTAAATTCTACGTAGAATAACCTATTAAAATTTGAAATATGAGTAATCATGCAACCGCTTGTAAAAAACGGCACTTTTTTCAATTTGGGTGAAATGTTTCACTTGGATTTTTTAAGAGCTTTAGTCTCAGAAACTGTCACACCAATTGAAAAACTTATTAGATGAAAGTCGTAAATAGTCTAACTTTGTAACTAATGGGTACCAAACATTGTAAATTTAATTTATTTTTAGCGCATTTATGACAAAAAATACAAATTGTCCACACACGACTCCCGTCGTACACCTGAGGTGGTTCGTCTAAATAAGGTTAATTTTGGCATGACTACTCAATCTTAAACGCAATTTAATTATAATATCCTTATAATACAGAATTCAATTAGTCTCGCTAATTTTATTATTAGTGAATTACCTAAATATAATTTTACGAAATAATAATTTCCTTAGAAAACTATCACGTGTTAGAGAAGGAGCGGTCTAGTGACAATTTTGAATTTTCCGTCATAAAATGACATGTATTATATGAGATGAAATTCATTACATGTATTACATGAAAATGAAATAAAATGACATGTGATATAAAATTCAGATATAGAATTAGATGTCCTACGACTTTCATTTGATAAGACACACAGACTGGAGAGCAGTGAAGTTGTGGAAACCCATGTCAATACTATAAATTATTTAAATTATTACACTGCAAAAAAAAAAAAAAAAAAAAATTTTGAAGGCGAAGCTGGTACTGGGGGTTTTTGAAGGTACTGAACCCGAATCCGAAGCCCGTTTTTCACATAGACGTCTATTTTTTGAGGAGGAGACGTGTAATACTAACCCCCAGGACCAGTACCTGTGTCGTGAGGGCATGACCTTGATTTTTTGGGGGGAGGGGGATAGTGTTATTAAAAAATAATAAACAAGTAGATCAGTGCTCACAAAATGAGACACATGATAGCGTATTTTCTTGTAAGGAGATCCGCGTGAAATAGTAAACGCTTCCTGCGTTGAATTAGAGACAAAATGGCTTGGGAGCTCAATCAGCTGATCAATGACCTCTTAGTCGTCATCAACCCCTGGCACATCTTTATTTCCACAATGTTACAGATTACATCCATACCAAGTTTCATCAAAATCGGACGTCGGGAAGTGGCATTTAAAACGATTTTAGGAGGACATACATACAACATCAGCGAACAAAGTGAACACAATAGCTCATTTTTTCTTTCTTAAAAGAAAATGCGCTAAAAATCAAATCAAAATATAAATCAGATCAGATATAGAACAATAACGACTGATTATATCATTCTAATAGTACGCAATCAGATTCACAGTATTTGACCGGGGGATACCAACGGATTCTGCCTCAGGTTTGTTATCTGTAATGGAAAATAATAAACCTTTGTGTCAAGGATTTACAGTGTTTTGACTTCATCTTCACCAGTAAGCCAGTGACGCTTCGATGGCAGACGTGTATTTCTAAGTTACCTATTAAACCAATTAATATTGGCCGTAATTTGAGTTATATGTATACGAGTTTCTTTTTGACCCCAATCCAAATCAGTGTTTTTGAACGACGTCTACATTGGCGAACCGGCGATATTCGAGTGGCAGATTTGCATAACTACAGTACATCTACATGTACATCTGATTCATATTTCATTTATTTACCAATAAGTCGATTGCAGACCCAAAATTTGTGTTTTTGGACTGCGTCTGTAGCAAAGACCTAGCGATACTAAGGTAGCAGACTTGAATTCACGTAACCTATCAATATCCTGGTATGATGGGCCACAGTTTCAGCGATCAACAAAACAGTCGTTTCTGGGCGCTCAAACTCTTATATTTCAACCACATCTGCATGCAACACCCATCCACCTTGAGATAGCAGACGACCATGGTTCAGTTGGCCATGGATGAAAGTGTTAAGGGCCGATATGGTTCCCCCTCTAGCTGTAAGCCATATTTTCGCAAATTGAGATCTGTTTTTCTTGTCGCCATCGGTTTTGGACTAGTAGACGTGCATATCTTATACAAACTCAATTGAATACTAACAAATTCAATAATTGGTCCGTTTCTATAGATCAGTTGCCCCTTTTCAGCCGAGCTCCTAGTGGCATTGGCGGTTAGCACCTATATCTTGTACATTGGCTGAATTAAAAGATGAGGCGGTGTCGAAGGGGAAAATTAGGCCGGTGCATCGACAGCAAGATAGCACCCGAACCAGCAAAATGCTCGGTAGATGCCTCCTCCCTTTAGTTGTGCATGTCCTCATCCGCATTTACACGCAGTTGTGAAGAAGTTGATAAGGGTGGAAGTGGAAGGTGACGCGGATGTTGCAGTAGGCATAAGAAATACCTGTTTAATGCTTGAAAGCAATTTAGATGAAACAGCCAAAATAATTCCTATGAGTTTGTGGTGGGTTTAAAATAAATTTGTAATTCACATTCGACCACAGTACACCAAGCATAGAACTCTATGCTCTTCTTTAAGTTTTTTAATGTCTCAAAAGTACTTTGATGTCCCTCCTTTGATATCGCCTGTCCTCGGGCGATCACGGTCATCTAGCTGAAGGAGATAACATCGTGCGTCGTAGAATTTAGTAGATATAAGAACTTTGTCGAGCCTGATTTTGCATCCGGAGATGTTGGCATTACGGGCAGATGAGGTTGGAGATGCTCCCGATCGAGGTTGGTCCTTAGCATCCAAACCAGACGAGAAATTGGAGGGATCCATGAGTTTTGCTTCCGATGGTTATGCAGATTTAAATTCCGATCGAAACGGTGTGTCAGTTATCAACTTGAACCCTGATAGCGAAGTCAAAAACGCCGATCTCCATTTTTTTGTCCAGGATGATATTGAAGGTGGAAGTTGCGGAACTGTTTACAATACATGTGGGCAGCCGGTAGACGGCTTTTACATTAACCATACAAAAGGGTCACTTGACTACGTTAATCATGACCTTGATACCTTGAAACTGGGACATTTTCTCGCTCCATAGGGCTTCTTACAAAAGGGGCATGGATATTTAAGGTCGGATAAGAATTGGAATTTTAGAACTGCTCATTTTATTTTATTTGTGTCTTCCAGTTTTTTTCATAGATTTGATGATTTTCTAGGAGCCCCTGTGGGTTAGAAATTGCTGATCACGTTCTACGGACGATTGTATTGATGGGAATTCGGCAAAGGTGGAACTGAAATATTTTTTTTACAATGTCAGAACGTGTTTTTGGGATTTCAAACGATTGTCTCGAAACGTATAGACAATTTTCTTTCGTATATCTGGTTAAGTGTTACCTACTAGTTCTTAAGCAACCAAGAACTACCCACAAATATACTATTTCATTTTCGTTATGAGGTCGTGTACTCCAAATTGAAAAGTTAGGATTTTGTCCACTAAAACTTCCATTTCTTTAGACATCTTGAAGTTACGGAGGAGAATGTTTCTTCTCACCTTTTGTGCAATACACACAAATTGCAAGTGTAATGATGGGCTGGGGTAAGAGAATTTTTGGCCGAGGTAGAACCTCGTAGTTGCGCTACCATTTCCATCGTTTAAGAGGAATGTTCATATTACCAAGGTAAAAAACATGCCTGTGAGATCCATGGAAAACAACTGGAGCCATAATGATGGGGATGAACTCTTTCTCTCCGGTGAGAAAGACGGCACTTAGTTGTGCACCAATGTACTATATGGTGATACAACGATGGTTCCGCGTAAAAAAATAACGATTCTTTTAAACGAGATAATGTTTTTCTGAAAAACGCATAAAGACGGTTTATTAGATAGGTAGGGAGTTGATAAGTGATAATTATTATGGTGAATGACACCAAGAAATAACATTGATTACATAGTATTCTACTCAGGTGCTATTCCGTTATCCCCCCCCCCCCCCCTTCACGACTTTCGCGACTGTTTCACTTATCCTATACTCTTAAACGAGAAATTCTTGTATAAATCATCAGGGGATACATACCCCCCACATTTCGACTCGAAAACACAATCTGTACTGGTCAATCCTCCGGAGTGATCTCCGTGGTGTTCTGGGCCATTCTTAACAACGAAAGTTGCTTATATCTGGCGGTAACTGTGGAAGGTATAAAAAGACCCTTCGCTTACTGGCTGTAGCTCCACAAAAAGAAATTCTTATCCAGGTTTCATAGAACCCAAAACGATTTCTGTGTGCAAAATAATTCACATTTTGTTGAGAGAATTGGAGCACATTTAATACCTACGCCTTTTCAAAGCTTATTAAAAATTTTGCTTACTGGTTGTGGTTTTTTCAATATCCACATTCAGCGTATTTAGTACCTGCACTAACAAAAGAAGATATAGAATTACAAAATTAAATTATCTAGGTACCTAATCTGCTGGCAAAACTAAAAGTCAACGAGATTTAGACATTCTTAACGACGAAAGTTGCTTATATCTGGCCGTAACTGTGGAAGGTATAAAAAGACCCTTCACTTACTGGCTGTAGCTCCACGAAAAGAAATTTTTATCCAGGTTTCATAGAACCCAAAACGATTTCTGTGGGAAAAATAATTCACATTTTGTTGAGAAAATTGGAGCACATTTAATACCTACGCCTTTTCAAAGCTTATTAAAAATTGTGCTTGCTGGTTGTGGTTTTACAATATCCACATTCAGCGTATTTAGTACCTGCACTAACAAAAGAAGATATAGAATTACAAAATTAAATTATCTAGGTACCTAATCTGCTGGCAAAACTAAAAGTCTACGAGATTTAAACATTCTCCTTCCCTGAAGCTCAGTCTCTGGATCTTTGACCATAGTTTGTTTACCTCAACAGAACCCAGGAAGACCAATGGGAGTTGTGAAATTCTTGGTTCGCTCTTGTTTGTCCGCTATTATAAAATGGTTGATTTGTCTGCTGTTCTGAAGGTGGTTTGGCAACGTCGCAGATACCACCTAGGTATCAAAGTGGTCGCCACTTAGTCAGTGATTTGTAATTGTATATCTCGGTTGGCACATAGATATAGTGATATGAAATTTCCTGGAAGATTGCCACAGGTATACATTGTGGGATTCAGTAAATAACCATTAAAATGAAATAAAAATATCCTTGCTGTTTTTAAATGTCATTCGAAACAATATACACCATAAAATAAATATATACACCAGGGAATAATGAGGGTGCCTCCTAACTTCAATATTGTATGGGTGCCACAATGTTAGAATATTTATTTATATACATATACACCAGGGAATAATGAGGGTGCCACATTACTTCAATATTGTATGGTTGCCACATAGACGGTGACTTGAAATTCTCAAGAATGGTGCCACAAGTATAGCATTATGGGATTCAGTAAATAACCATTGAAATGAAATAAAAAGTATACCTTGCTGTTTTTAGAGGTCATTTGAAGCAATATACACCATAAAATACATATATACACCAGCGGATAAGGAGGGTGCCTCCTAACTTCAATGTTGTATGGGTGCCAAAATGTTGCAATATATATATATATATATATATATATATATTTTAATTTACTTGAGATATATATATATATATATATTTTAATTTATATATTTATGTGTCATTCCAGACGATAACTCTCCTTAGGTTTGAGATTTAAATTTTGTTCTTGCGCCAAAAAATCAAGATATCTAAGGGCCATGTCATACGAGCGCTATTGCCGTCGCGCTGATAGCGTCGAGATAGCGCCGGAAAAAGTGCATGTCATACGTGACGGCAAATGCGTCGCGTTGATGCCGTCCCGCCAACGCCAGGTGTCTGTCATACGTAGCGTCTTCCGGGCGCATTTGCCGTCGCGGCAATTATGTTATTAGGTGTTCCAGTTGTTCTGCCAGTGCTCACGCGGCAAATGCGTCCCGCTAGCGCTAGCGCTCCGTATGACAGGGTCCCGGCGTCACGTGCGCCGCGTTGCTAGCGCGACCGTCGGCGTTGGCAGCGCCCAGCGTCCGGCTAACGCGGACTCGCCGACGGCATTAGCGTCCGTATGACATGCTCCATAAGAACCCCTTTGCCGGGTTGGAGCGTTTTTAACGCGACGCTATCAGCGCGACGGCAATAGCGCTCGTATGACATGGCCCTAACGCTGGAATAGGAGAATATAATTTAGAAGACGTTTTTTGCCATAAAATAAATAGTTATCAATTTCCTTGCAAGCAAAAAGCTCAGATTCCGAAACAACTTAACAGTACTTATACAATACGGTAATTTACGAAAATTCACTCATACGATCATGCTGCATGACTGAAACTTTTTAAAGTATTTAAACAACTAAAATATTTCTCACCTCGCCTATATAAAGGCTGTGCAATTGAGAAACAATTTATTAGTTCGTCGACTACTAAGAAGTGAACGTCTCTCTCTCACGTAAAAATGAATAGTGATTGTGGAAAGTATTCGGAAGTGGTTCTAACCAAGCAGCAGGCATATTCAGCATTGTCGTGGCAATCTAAAGTGTAAGTGTTGTGGTAAAGAGTTTATTCTTCGACAACGAGCAAATTCTGGAAGACGTGAAAGATGAACCTCCACTCAAAACTTTTTAGATGTGGGAACTAAGGAAGCAAGCAATGCTTGATAAAATTGGCCATGGTACAGCTTATGGCTATGAGATGGCATTTAATAATCAATTACAATCGTAGTTTATAAGAAATGATTCACCAGTAGATTTACCATCTTACCTTTCAAACGTTCAAGATATAATAGAGCTTAAAATTAGAGAATCTTTGCAAGAATTTACGTCTAATAAAGTTAATGTACCTACCTACTTGTGGAATGTACGTTTAAAAATATGGTTGGTGAGTTACAAGATAAAGCGTTAAAAACAAGAAACATAGATACAAATCTTGATGCCGTTGTTGAGAAATTTATTGAATCAGGTTCAGTTGAAAAAAATCGGATGGTCTTCGGATCATATTGGAGGGTTACGTTTGAGGATTAATAAAAATGTTCCTCTAAAGGGGAGCACTTACATCCAACTCCTCCCGCAAATCGAAAGTAAACGTGCTTGCGTCAGTGTACAGAATTACGATAATTTTTGTTTTAAATATTCAATACTAGCTAAATTTATCACCAAAAATGCCCAACGTGTGATTAAATATGTCAATCTCAACCATCCTTATGATTTTCCTTGTGTACATTTTCCTACACCTCTGAAACAGATTAAAAAATTCGAGAATGCCCACAACATTTCTATTAACGTGTACGTATTGGATGCAGATTTAAAAATGTACTCCCTTAAAGTGACTAAAGAGGAATTACCCGATTACCGTGATCTCCTTCTTATAAGCGACGATTTGGGTGCTCAACGTTACATATACATCAAGAATTTTGAAAAATCAGTCGTGAGGTAGTTAAAAAAACATGACCCAATAGTTATCTGCAAAAGGTTTTTCACCAAATTTGATGTATACGGTAAACCAAAAGAGGGAAAATTAGTTCAACACCATGAATACTGCGTGGATAACAAGGTAATTCGAGTGGACATGCCTACAAAAAACCATATGTGGAGTTTGAACATTGTGAGAGAATGTTGAAAGTTCCTAACGTCGTATATGCTAAATTCGAAGCAATACTGGAATCGGTAGCAGAAAATTCAACGTAATCCTGTACTAAAACAATTCAGAAGCATGTACCAATGAGTTATTGTCTCTATGTAAAGAGCAATAATATCATCACATTGAGATACACAACAAAATTATAAACACTACGGCATGGACATCCGTCTGCCGGAAGCTAGGGAAACAAAATGAAATATCTATGATTTCAGGTTGAAACGAATAAATAACTTACTCACAAACCTATCACTAATCAATTTTAGTCTACACAAGGCAAGGAAAAAAATAAAATAAAATAATAACAATAATAATAACACAGTTTCAAAAGTTACACTCTCTAACAAGGAATGAGTAGTAATTCCAGGCAGATTTAGAAAATAGCTCCAGTTTTGTCCTATCCGGGCCGTTGAGAATGGTAATCGCTCCATCACGTGATAAAGTTCGGCAGCCAAAAGCAGTAATGCGAAACTCTGCCAGAATTGCAGAGATTGCGCTCTTGAGAGATGAGAGAGATAAGATAGATAAGAGTGATAAGATAGATAAGAGATATGAGATTTTGATCTACCAACTTCTTAAAGTCCAGGTGGCACCGGCACTCTACTTTACCACCTACACCATATATACTTCTATCTACAGCGCTTTGCTTCACTCGCCAAACATAATCAGATCACGTACAGTAACTGATTTAAATCCAATTCGAGACATTCTGAAACGAATCCTAGATTTGAACACTTTTTCATTTGAATACACACATTAAATACCAGACGATAACTCGCCTTCAATTTTCAAAGCATTGCATAGTGTAGTGCAATTTACGAAAATTCGCTCGTACAATTTTTCGCGCATGACAAACTTTTAAAAACATTTTTTGGTTATTTTTCTATATTTATGCATACGTATTCCTGGTACCATTTGTTCCATTTACTGTTGCAATGGCTCCACAAATTTTAAAATTAAAATTTCCGAATATTTTCTTCCCTCTCCTTTCTTACCCCACTGGGGTTACACCCCCTAATCTGCCGCTTGGCTCTGCTCCTAAGGCTCATCAAATGAATTTATTTTGAAAGAACTGAAATTAATACAGTTTGGGCACGACGATCTCTTAATTGCTTTACTGTGGATGTTAAATTAATATTGTCCGCTTCATTGCGTTATCATCGGATACGATTAGACTCATCACATCTTCGACTCCAAATGCCCGTAATTTGATTAGTATACGCTCGAGGTCAATGAAAATCCTTAATTTGACGATCATCGAGTGACTAATTCTGTTATTTTTAAATTGAGAATTAATTGGACTGGCCCATTAAAAAAAGGGGGGCACTTTTTCAGTTTTTTTAGTCAATTCCCGTTTCACCCCGAAGGATCTCAATAAATATTAATGGGGAACGGCGCCTAGGATTTCGCTCCTCCGCTGAGTGAATAGAAGAATTTCAATCGAAGATTAAAGATTGGTGGATGGCAGTGGAACGGCGTCTGGATGAATGAGCCATTCAGAGGGCGAGAAGGAAGCCGGATTATGAGCATGATAAAATTAGGAACGGAGATAGAAAAAGAAAGGAGAGGACGAAGATGAGAAAGGAGGAATGATGAATAGGAGGGGAAGGAGGTGGAAAAAGAGGGCAGTGAGGAAGCAATCAGCGTAAAATGTGAACTGGGAAAAGAGGACAGCGGTCTTTTCATTGTGGGCCTGATGAAGTGGGTCGGGACAGATGCGACTTTTCTCCGAAGCGGGCCGGTCGCCGCAAAGTAATCAAGTGGTTGAATAATTAAACCACGGCAAAACTCCTTTAACGACACTTACGGAGGTTCATGCCTTCCATGCGATATACGATTAACTATTTATAATTAATCATACGTTATTTACGTAGTTTTCTGAAATTTGAGACTTTTGTGGGCGAAAATTGTTAACTAGCATACTTGTGGGCAAAAAACTGCCCTAGTGATATTCTGCTATACAGTTCAGGATTTGTGTGTGTGTGTTTGTGTGTTGTTGGTCTGGATAACTCTCATAAGGACTTAGATAAATCGTATTGGTAAGTAATACACGCATATTAGGGTCGCCATTAGGTATGTCTGGTATGCATATTAATTAGGTGAGAATAGCGAATAGATCATGATTTTACAGATTTTTTAGATGATGATGTATGTACCCTCTACATCATAACCTAACATGAATATGGTACAAGAAGCCCCCCCCCCCCCCCCCCTCAATAAACACATCCATAATATCGTATGATCTGTTTCATTTACTTTGTAAAATCGAACAAAGAAAGATTCATGGAAATATATAAAAAATATAGAGTATATATTTTCAATATATTAACAATATTGCCCCCCTCCCACATCATTAAGAAATTTAGTTCTCCTGAGAATAGTTTCACAGAGAGATCTAATAATTCGAGCAAAATATTAAGGTAATTGAACAAAAAAGAATCACCAAAATCGTTTGAGAATAATTTTTTATAATTTTTTATTAGCGGTTAGCTTGGCAGATTCGACAGCTTCTCGCGGGTAGCCCAACAAGGGGATTTCTTTGCCAAGGAGATGCGTCCATGTGGAAAGGATATCCCTAAAAGAGGGGCAAGTCCGGATATGATGTCCATCCATATTTCCGTCATGGCTACAATCTGATCCCACTAGGTATGTCTGGTATGTATATTAATTAGGTGAGAATAGCGAATAGATCATGATTTTACTGGATGTACCTTCTCCATTATAACCTAACATGAATATGGTACAAGAAGCGCCCCCCCCCCCCCCCCCCCCCCCACTACAATACCATATGCATCTTGTCGTCCTCGTTACAAAACATAGGTCTGATACCCTGGAAACTTCAGCATTCTCGGGTTGTCAGTAGATGCTCCTGCTTCTGCGATAGCATACATGTCAATATCATGGTTCTTAATGAACGTCTCAAGTTCAGTAAATTTTGATTCCGCCATCCGCATTCCAAAACATAACTCTCCGGCGGATGTTATCAGGGCCTTGAGGAAGGGCTGTTAGCTTGATTTTGTCACATTTGTAGATTTGAGGGCTACATTAATGGCGACATGTGCTAGCGTTACCCAGAGGTAAAGGCAGTAAAGGTACCTGTACTGCTGCGAAATTGCGATGAAGATTTACATATAGTAGGGAGAAGAGCAAGTGTTGCCCCCTTAAATAGAGAATAATGTAAATAGTGCAGCTTATTTTCCCCCTCCATCAGTCTTCCTCACATACAATCAGTCATCAGAACGAAATCCCGATTTTCGACACAACTAAACCTGGGTGCTAAAATACTAGGGTTAGGAGTTACATGAACCTACAAAGGCCAAACAAATGAGGTGGTAAAAAAACTAGATAAACCCTAAAGTTTTTACACTCTCTCGCTTGACACATACTTTTTCCATAAGGAATAAAGTTGCTGTGGAAAAATATACCTCAAGTGGGGAACTATCATGTGTCAGAATTTCACAATTTTGACTTCAGATTCGGGTTCAGTGCACTTGAAAACGCCGTAGTGGCAATTTTCAGCCCAAAAGACCGATCAGTTTGGACAATAAACGGGTAGGAAGATGGCGCGTGACGTAGTAGTGCAATGGAGCTGAGGGTTCCTCCGTGGCAGGCGGGGGCCGTTACGTCATCGTGTAAATGAATTTCAAGAGCTTTATGACTGGTCAGATACCCATCATATAGTACCTTTTTGGAAAGCTCTCATTAAGATCTCACAATTGAGCAAATAAAAAATGATCACGAAAATTCCCCATTATGTACCTATGACCCCGTTTGATTTTGAATAATACTGTATAACTCCCCTCCAAATGGACAGTGTTTCTTTCAGCCTCAAGGTCTACCCATAAGTACGGTGGTCAGATTCGGGGAATTAATCAGAGGAGAGGCTGTAGTGACCATTACCATTACCTGACCATTATGCAACTACTTTAATTGTTGACTCAAATGTTTTTCAGTAATAAACAACAAAAATTATGTCAAACGAGTGATTAACCATGGAAAATTAGAAACGGCTTAAAAAAAATCTTCCAAACTTTTCAGCCACCATGGTCTCACTGGATATTAACTATGCCTCTTCAGAGCTGGTAAACTCAATACAAAAGAGTATTGAGTTATCAACTACTGTTGTAAAGGTTAGTAGTAAACGAAATTCTAAGATAACTCCATGGACCACAGACGGAATTATTAAATCAATTTGTACCCATGAGGTTCTTGGGAGGAAGTCAGAACGAGATAAAAATAATCCAATTCTCAGAGCACAATTCACTAATTATATGAACGCTGTGAAAGTGGTAATTCGTAAAGACAAAAGTATATCCTTTACGATACAACTGGATGATGCGATAGGCATTCCGAAACAAATCATAGGAAGTTAGTAAGACAGCTAGGTATATAAGGAAAAGTTAATACAGCTGAATAAGGCTTTGTGCAAACACAATACTTCCAAGGAAGATGCACTCAAGTTGGCCTGTAAACTCAATAAACACATTCTTTTCACGAATCGGCATGATGTTAACATCGGCCATGCTTAAGAGAATCGCTTTCAGACTGAAAAACTTGTCATCTCCGGATTGAACTTCTCCCAACTCGGTTAAGAATTATTCTAGGTGATTTCGGCCGAGCCATTTAGCAATTTTCGCTTCCGATTGGTAGAGTGAGTGGCTCGAGATTTTTCTCGCCTTCTCCGAGCAATAGCTTGTTGAGACAGGTCTATGGCCGTCCTACGTCCACTAGAGCCTGTTAGAGCCTTCACGCTATGGATTGACCGAACAATTACCTATTTGTGATTTAATAAGTCGAAACCATAGCCCGTACCCCCAGCTATTCCTCACTTACAGGCATAATTGTACACACACGCAGAATGGCAGACGTGGAAACAGCCAAACCAGTCAAGCTTCCCTCGTTTGATTCAGCCAACACATCTGTATGGCTAGAGCAACGTGAACTCGCCTGAGCCACAGCGAGACTCATAACAGAAATCCAAGTTTCGTCGTGATTTCTTCGTACTCGACTCAAAATCAGCTAAAATTGGCGTGGATATCGACCCAGCCAGCAATTCAGACTTCACAACTCTCTGCTCCAAACTACGTGCAGCCTATGAACCTACAGATAGTTCAGATTTAGTAAAACATCTCACTATGGTTTTCCTTGACGACTCTACTCCCTCTGCCTACACTAGAAGTCTGCGTAGACGCCTACCTACAGGCACACCTTCCGTTCTGTTTCGTCAAATGTTCCTACGGGTACTTCCTGACTCGATCCGTCCCGTTGTAGGCTAATCCTCCAAGACTGACATCACTAAGTTGGCACTAACAGCGGAACGTCTTCTGCCCCTAGCCAACCAGTCAACTACACTAGTCAACACTGCTATATCTGATAATGATGCTTCATCTATGCAGGATATCTCCGCAGTAACACGCCGTGCTTATTCATCACAATCAGCCAACCCATAGGCATAACACTTCCCGCCTCTGGCTTCTCTAAGACTTCAACCCTCGCTACCCCCACCATTTTCGAAACGAATGACTTCATCACTTCACACTAGACAACGGTTCCTATCAGGGATTCCAGGTGTCCGGTTTCGGCCCGAACTGTCCGGCTTCTTACCAGGCAGTATGGGCGAAAATCGCTCTGAAGGTCAAATGTCCGGTTTTTTACAAATTTTGCAAATTTCCAGTTTCTGTGGGTCATATCGTTGGTTGCTATCCATGAACTCTGCCATGACTTCTAGGAGATCTACGTACTTCAAGGTAGAGTTATCATTTGGCAATCGGCACCATTAAGCTTTCTAAATGTCCGAAATCATAAACATTATGTATTCTTGTCAAGTTATTTCAAATGAAGAATGACCTCTCGATCTCTTCGGTTAGCCATTTCTTGTGCATCGCTCTCTCAGTTTTAGTCGGAGGTGAATAATCTTGAAATATCGGAGATAATTTTAAGTTAGTAGGTACATCTAGACTTAGTATCGTGATTTCGTTGCTAAAATTCCAAATTATCGGCTAATATTCATTCAATTTTTCCTGCCTATTTAGTATGTTATGTACATTAGAGAAGTTCCTGAAATATGTACACTAATTAGTATTGTTTAATTTACTTTATTTATCGCTGCATTCACTCTCATGACTGTGAGTCTTAATGAACCAATAAATCGAAAAGTAATCAGTTCCAGCTGTTTATCGTTTGATTAGGTCCACACACGCAGAAACGAGCATACATTTCGACCTCTGAAAAAACGGAACCTGGAAAATAAAATTAAACCATTTTTGCTTCTAACTCAGTACCAGGCACCTAAAAATGCTTTCCAAGTTTCACTTCGATATCTCAAAAATTGTGGAAAAAAGTTAAGGAGGGATACTTTTGGGCCTGTATTAATATGTAGAGAGAAAGAAAAATTGAGTTGAAGAAACCTAGCAATAGCGTATCCCCTTACACCCCCCCCCCCCCCCCCCCCCAACTCATCGACTCAACAATTGAACAGGGTTTAGACCGCCCTAAATGGTTTCTCCTCGCAAAGTTACATTTCGAGTTTTGATGGTCCAGCTCCAACTTGGGTGAGTTATAACTTATAACCGCCATTATTTAACCTCCACCCTAGCTATCAGCTCATCTCCGTTAAAAGTTGTCGGTCTGGTTTAGTTTTTCTTATTTCTTTATTTTCTTCTTTTTTTGGTCCCACGTTGACTTCAAGTGATACACGGGCGCTTCATTAGTGGATTGGGGAAATTAAATAGTTGGAGGGAAGGGAGGGAAGCCGCCACCACGAAGTTCTCGCTTTTTAGAGCCATCGGATTTTCGCAGAAAGGTTTTATAGAGGTTGGCGGTGTTGGGAGCTGTGGTCGTGCTCGTAAAGATGTAAGGGTAGCAGCGATCGCGGCGGGTTCCAATTATTCTGAAGCCCGTGGGGGACCAGGTGGCCCGCGGGCCTCCACTTGGATGGATGCGGCTCGAATACCTCTCGCTCCTATCGCGCCCTCGATGATTTATGGACTCGTGCCAAGTTGTTTCACTTTTTCCTGTCCTCTCTTGCACTACACCCTTTCTCCTCCATTTTGTTTTTTAACTTATTTTTCGTCACCCGACGGCAGGAAGCTTGTACAGAATTGCGACTTGTCGTGCGGGACACGATCTTTACACCAGGTATTACGTGGGCGGATCGACTCGTTTCTGGCTACCACACGGTTCAATAGCTGTGGCATAGGAATGGGTCCTATACTAAAAATTATGAAACCAATTTCCAAACGTAAAATTATATAATGAATAATGAAAATAAACTATGTGCTTTAGGTTCCTAAAATCGAATCTTTGATGAAATCGTAAATGGTTAACCAATTAAATAAAAAAACATTTGTTTTTCTCGTAGAAATTTGGATTTTGATAATGTTATTGTTTACAAAAAACTAGGTGATTGACTGGCAACCAGATGGATGTCTCGACAACCTCACAAACAAATCGCGCGATTTGCCCACATTGCTCGGGAGAATATTCAAGAAGAGGCCTCGCTACTCATATTACTCGATCCCATCCCACAACCACTTCGACACAGCTTCCACCAGTTACATTCAACGATCTTGAACCGGATGACGGAGTTCCTGAAGCTATTCAAGACTTGTTCAGGGAAGGATTCGGTGCACCTTTACTGAATACGGAGGGACAGAATGACCAAATATGGACATATCGATGGCGTAGGGCCATGAGACTCCAAGGTAAGCAGTACCACCTTCCACAAGGAGCAGTAGGGAGACAGTTCGTTTCGATATTAACTGAAGAAATCCAAGCAGTCGCAAGAGGTACAAGAAACTCGGAAAGAATTTTCATCCTGTGCTCAACATTACTGCAAAGAACAAGACTGGTCGAAAAGGGGGAGGACATCAGACGTCTTTTGCGAAAACGGATGGAACTCTGGGAGGCTGGAAGATACGAAGAATTACTACAAGAAGCAGAAAGATGCGACAGAAAGCAAAATGGGCCTCGCCGGAAAGAGAATGAAGACCACGAAATTCGGATATTCTCACGCTTGGTTATGCAAGGCAGACTACGAGATGCGACCAGGTGGCTGACAGAACGTTCAGGAGGGAGGGTACTGAATCCAAATGATTTGCTGGCAGACGGGAGCACAGTACTAGAGACGTTAAAGAAAAAACATCCTGCCCAGTTCCGTCCAGATCTAGGAACGTTTCAAACAAGAGAAACCCTTCCTCTGTTGGTGGATGTGGACATTTCAGCAAGCCACATTGAAAAGGTGGCTCATAGCCTAAAGGGAAGTGCTGGACCTAGTGGTACCAACGCTGAGCAATGGCGCAGCATGTTATTGCGATTCGGTGCACACAGTTCCTGATTAAGAGAAGCTGTAGCTTTTCTGGTTCGAAAACTTGCAAATGAAGTGGTTGAGTGGAACCAGATTAAAGCAATGCTGGCAAGAAGAGCAGTAGCCCTCGACAATTGCCCGGGAGTTAGGCCAATCGGTGTTGGTGAATTACTCCAGAGAATTTGCGCTAAAACCATGGCATTTGTAACGGGCGATGATTTGAAGGAGGCCTGTGGGGCTGAACAGCTCTCTGCAGGTATAAAGGATGGAATTGAGGGAGCGATCCATGCCGTAACCAGCATGTTCAATGAAAACGAGACAGAGGGTTTGTTACTTGTAGACGCCTCGAACGCATTTAACACCATGAGTCGTCCGCTAGCCCTGTGGAACGCACGTATTTATTGGCCCAGATGCTCTCGGTTTCTGTTCAACACATATCGAGGCTACCCGTTGATTCTCTTCCGCCAGAGTGATGCATCATTACTAAGCCAAGAGGGAACCACTCAGGGTGACCCTCTCGGCATGATGATGTATGCGGTAGGAACCCTACCACTCATAAAAAAATTGAAAAATTCCCAGTGGAGGCAAAATTGGTATGCCGACGACTCGGCATGCGTTGGGAGGTTGAGCCATATCCGTGAGTGGTTTGATTTGTTACGACGAGGGACCGAAATGGGGCTACTTCCCAGAACCAGAGAAAAGCTTTTTAGTTATCAAGGCTGGGCTTGAGGAAAAAAGCAAAGCCCTGTTTGGGGATCTCAATGTAAAAATAGTCCATTCACACAGGTTCCTCGGAGGGGTGATTGGTCCACTGGAGCAGAAAAAAGAGTATGTCTGCACAAAAGTTCAAAAGTGGGTGGAATATACTACAAAATTTGCGGGAGCTGCAGACAAAAGCCCGCAAGCAGTGCACGCAGCCTTTTCAAAATCTTTTCAGTTTGAGTGGGCTTTCACTCAGAGAGTTGTTGAAGGGTGCACAGAGGAATATCAGCCGCTTTGGGAGGAAATTCGTCAGCATTTGATGCCAGCTTTAGCAGGTCGTGAGGTGAATGAAGTGGAAAGCAATCTAATGAGCTTACCTGCCCGGCTAGGAGGGCTTGGAATATCAAATCCAACCGAACCACACCAAGCATTTCACACCTCTCAAAGATCTAGCCAACTCCTAAGTGCTTCAATTTGCTCCGGCAACCAACTGGACTTCAACGAGCACAACGAAAACGTTTCATCAGTCCAGAGAGAAAAAATTAAGGAAAGGGAATCGTATCAAAGCCAACAGAGCATGGACCTCATTCGACAGCTACAGCCAAATCAGCAGAGAGTCATCAGACGCGTTATTGGATCCTCTCAATGGCTCTCGGTTGTGCCCACTGCTGCAGACGGGTTCGACTTATCTGCCACACAGTTTAGAGACGCAATTGCCCAACGGTACGCCCATACCCCTCAAGCACTCCCAGCGCATTGTGACGGCTGTGGGGCAGAGTTTGACGTCACTCATGCACTCAACTGCAAAAAGGGAGGAATAGTGAAGAGAGGACACGACGATCTGAGGGATGTGGCAGCCGGATAGCCAACCTTGCCTGGGGAGGTGCAGTGACTGAACCAGTCATGCGGGAGGCCACCAGTGGTCAGCCTGCTCTGGTAGGAGACATCATGGTAAACGGGGTCTGGGAGAGTGGGAGGCCAGCGTTTTTTGATAACCGCATAGTGAATGCCGACGCTGCCTCTTACCTCTCCCAGGACTGGCAAACAACGTCTCGAACAGCAGCCAACGTCAAGCACACTAAGTATGATCGAGCAGCTGAGGATTGCCGGGGATCTTTCACCCCCTTGGTTTGCTCATGTGATGGGGCCATGGAGAAAGAGTTCACTGTCTTCATAAAGCGTGCTGCCCACGTGCTTGCCAATAAGTGGAATAAGCCATTCTCAAACCTTATGGGATGGGTAAAAGTGAAAATACAATTCGCCATAATTAGAGCGGTTTCCCTTCGGATACGAGGTGCCCGGAGGAAAGTGCGGCCACTGGAATTGGAGGATGGGGCGGCCGTTCCTATGTTGGAAGAACATTGGTGCTAGCCGACTTCACAAATCTACTCCCCAATCGACTCGGCCGCTTTCCACCAACTGTGATTTCTATACCTCTTTTCTTTTTATTTTTGTAATAAAATTATAATGTGTAAAAAAAAAAAAAAAAAAAAAAAAAAAATTAAATAAACAAAACTTGTTTTAGTTGAAATATAGAGCTGCGAAAAACAATCTGCCCTGAGTGGGATTTGAAGTGGTGACCTACGCATCGATGAGGAAGGATGGCAGGGTGCGGAAGGAGGGAAGGCGCTCTTGTCTCGTCAAGAACTTCTATCTAAACTTGCCTAGGTTTAGATAGATTGCGGTATTTAAACTAGGCCTAGTTGTCTACCTAGGCCTATCTAAACTTGCCTAGTTGCTGTATAGATCCGATGGTCTTTATTGATGAGTGGGACATGTAGAAATTGGAAACGGTGGATCACCGAGGGTGATTTCAAATGTGTAGGGGATGTTGCTCGCTTCGCTTGCTCTCTGTGGTATGTATAGATGCGATGGGATATATGGGGTTCGTAGGGGAAACCCCATTGAAATCCGACGTGTGTAGGGGATGTTGCTCGCTTCGCTTGCTAGGTGTGGGTTTTCTCGTTTGCTCGTTGTCGGATGTATTAATGCGATGGGATAGAGTCCCTATTCCATCGAGACCTACAGCCCATGGTTTGGGTGGGGGTGGACAATTTGAAAATTGCTTACAATCCCTTTCTTTAAACAATTCCAAGGGAATGGGGAAAAAAAAAATTTTATTTTCCAGGTTCCATTTTTTCAGAGGTCGAAATTTATGCTCGTTTCTGCGTGTGTGGACCTAATCAAACGATAAACAGCTGGAACTGATTACTTTTTTATTGGTTCATTAAGACTCACAATCATGAGAGTGAATGCAGCGATAAATAAAGTAAAATAAACAGTACTAATTAGTGTACATATTTCAGGAAGTTCTCTAATGTACATAGGTAACAAACTAAATAGGCAGGAAAAATTGAATGAATTATAGCCGATACTTTGGAATTTTTGCAAAGAAATCACGATACTAAGTCTAGATGTACCTACTAACTTAAAATTATCTCCGAACTTTCAAGATTATTCACCTCCGACTAAAACTGAGAGAGTGATGCACAAGAAATGGCTAACCGAAGAGATCGAAAGGTCATTCTTCATATGAAATAACGTGACAAGAATACATAATGATTATGATTTTGGACATTTAGACAGATTAATGGTGCCGATTACCAAATGATAACTATACCTTGAAGTACGTAGATCTCCTAGAAGTCATGGCAGAGTTCATGGATAGCAACCAACGATATGTCCCAAAGAAACTGGAAATTTGCAAAATTTGTAAAAATCGGACATTTAGCCTGCAGAGCGATTTTCGACCAGACAGCCTGGTAAAAAGCCGGATAGTCCGGGCCGAAACCAGATACCTACCAAAATAAATCGACAGTTTGGTAAACAAATTAGAAACGAAATAGGTTGGTAACTAACAGAAGCAGTTTCTGACAACATTTTGTTCCGTTTCTCTCATGAATATAACTATATATTAATTGCTATGCAATTTTAGGCCGACCCCCAATAATTTTTTTTGTAATGTCCGTTACGAAATTTGTCTCGTGAGACGAAGGTTGTTGGTTCAAATCCTGTTAACTGGTCACATTTTTTTTGGTCGTACAACTCCCGAAATTTGCATAACAAATTATCCTCGTTTTCTACGCAGTACAAAAGAGAAAAGATCCGGGGGGTCCAGGGGGGCGAAGCCCCCCGGTTAGGCGCGAAGCGCCGAGTTGTATATATATATATATATATATATATATATATATATATTTTTTTTTTTTCGTGTGTACACAGGGTGTCAAACGAGACGTTCACCCCCCCCCCCCCCCCGACCCCGTTATTTTACAGCAAAATGATATTTTTTAATATTATTATCATGATTTTTTGCAAGGATCTCAAAAAAGATAAAATCGAGCACGGCGCAATTGCGGAGTTAACATCAACTTCGTTATTTTGAATGGGGACCCCCATTTTGTTATTGCAGGTTTGAATTCTACTTGACTTTCACGAAGAAATGACCCATCACTCGATTTTTTGTGTCTCGTTGGACACCCTGTATATTGAAAATTCCGTTTCTGCGCCCAAAAATCGAGCTTTCCAAATGAAAGGATGAATTTGATGGCCTGCAATTTTTGAGCGCATTAAATTGGTCAAATTTCAAAAATCTGCTTAGGATAAATAAAATTAAAAAAAAAATCATTGAAAACGACTAAAAACGGCTAACAGTTGCTAACTTCATATTTTTCAACAGTGTTTTAGTTTAAAAAAAAGTTCGTAAACAATGAACTAGGACATCAAAATACTTTTGCACAAAATTATGATGAAAATGTATTTAACTTTTGCTGAAAAATCGGTAAAAACTACAAAAACTATCTAAAAATCCAAAATCTTTTTTTTTTTTCAAAATATTATTTAGACTAGTTGTTTGCAATAAAACTGTTTTTTTTTTTTTTTTTTTTTTTTTTTTTTTTTTAAAACAATTTCTTTGCAATCAAAAAGCACTTGAATATTTATGCATATATTATATTCTTGGTGCTCATTGGAATAACTATTGTAATATTTATGAGAGAAACGAAACAAACTGTTGTCACAAACTGCTTCTGTTTGTCACTAACCTGTTTCGTTTGTAATTTGTTTACCAAACTGTAGAATTATTTTGGTTGGTATCTGTTTTTTTCCAAGTGGCCTTTTGGACCCTATGTGTACCATTTATATTGCCAGTGTTTTTTAGTAAGAATGATGAAATAATGTTTCAATGAAATAATGTAGTATGAATGATGAAATAATGTTTTTGCGAAAAAGTTGAAAAAAAGATTTTTTTTTAAACTGAGTTTATTATTATTATGGCCATCAACAGATGGCCATCTATATATTTTGTTTATTAAAGAATGTTGATGAAAAACGTGTTTTCCGAGTTGTATTCGGGTTCCTTTGTTTTCATTGTAGTGAATCATCATCGTAGAGAAAACAGCATGATAATAATAAAAAACGCTGCAAATTATTTCACAAAGGTTTATTATTTTTTCAATTGAGTATTATCGTAGTTTTAGTTGGCTAGCGTACGTCATAAGGCCCGTCCAGACTCCTCGGCGTGTCCTACTTCGAGTTGCCACAACCTATACTTCTATAATTATATACGCATGTTTATATTTCTCGATTTGAGCTCCTATCTATTCAAATAGTTATTGCCTTAATAATATTGTCATTATCTAAGTACGTACGAAAAGTCGAGAGGATATGTTATTAAATATGCGTAGGAAAAGCTTTGGTATTAACACACAAATATGACCTTGAAAAAAACATATTCATGCCTCAAACGAACGCCGGCCACCACAAGCCGCGGCGCAGGCGCCTCCTCTCACTCCACCCCCCCGCTCTGCAAAGCGTGCGCGCGTCGAAAAAGACACTTTTTTGCCCGTTTTTGGCCCATAGCATCTAAGCGAGTAAAGCGATCGGGATGGTTAAACGTTAGGACCAACTAGACCCCAAATGGAGTCTATGTGCGAAAGAACGGTTTTTTAAAGTTTTAGGCCTTTCATGGCCCGGACGGCGGACGGCGAACGGACATTTCAAATTTGGATTCTACGTACCTTGAAACGTAAAGTGACAAAGTTTGAGGGGGGGTTATAAAAATTTTTTGCTACACGATCACATAGGCTTATTATTGGAAATAATAAACCAAAACCGGACATTTTCCACAATTTCTGAGAAAACCGGACATTTTATGTTCATACCAACTTTATATTTCCGTCCGGACAGCTTGTTGAAAAACGGGACCGTCCGGGGCAAAACCGGACACCTGGCAACCCCGAGAGTGACCCGTACAATTCCCAATATTCACCTCTTCGCGCGCGCGGAAAGGTTCTTTCCACCCTGCCCCTCTCAATCTTTCTGCACTCGCGAAGAGGTGAAAAGAGGGAGTTGAACGGGTTGTTAAACCCCACAGAACACAGAAAACACACTTCTGTGCATTCCCCACCTTCGCCTTTTAACACTATTTCCACTCTTCCCCTGAGTATATGTAAATATCATTTTTTATGTGAACGAAGTCACTTGAGTTTGAAAATCATGAACGTATCTACCTTGGAAATCGATGTAGTCGCCAATAATTGGTGAGAAGTAGACGGAGTAAACACTTCACACTGAACCACTACACTTCACAAAACACAACGAAATACGAATTGCCTTTTCACATCCGATCGCGCAAACGCGAGCCGAGTTCGAGAAAGAATCACTTTATATAGGGATCATCTAGTAGAGCTAGTTGTTGAGTACACAACACACACACACAACCTATCCACAACCGCGGGCGAAACAAAACTGGAAGACCAATCCAAAAACACCGTCTAAAACGACAAAGATGTAACTGCGCAGGGCCGTCTGCGCATCCAGGCTAGATGTCTACAGGCGGACTTTACCTGAGTTCTGAGAATCCTAGTGAAGGTGAGCTGGGCAACACCTTCCTTCCCTACAAGGTACACAACTTCTACAATTCGCTCAACCAAAAAATATAACTGGAGAAGTTGGTACTAACCGTTCTAAAAACGTCAGCACGGACAAGCTTGAGTGGATTCGGTACCTGCAAACCCAGGAAGGTCGTAGGCTCAGTAATAATAATAATGTTTATTTCCTCTCGTTTTAGTACAAAATTTTGCAATTCTAAAAGATCCCATTGGAAAGAGCGAAACATTTCTCATTAGATGAGCTCTTGACCAGTCCAGAAAAACTGAACGCTATAGTACCTAGTATTTTTACCTATAAACTTACAAATTTGTGAATTTCTGTTTTTTTTTTTTTTTTTTTTCAAAAATGTTGATGATTTTTTCCGATTAAAACACGGTCTGTGCCAGAGGGGCTCAAAAGCTTAAAGCTCCATTTCATCAGCTTTCTAATGGTGCAGTCAATTTTGATTTTACTTGGTTAATTGGGGGAGAAAAGTATGTTTGTATGCTGAAAAACGTGGTTTTTTCTATGAAATCAAGAGTTTTCGTGAAAAATTACAGTTGTGGAGAAGGGTTAGAATGGAGAGGAGGGGGAAGTATCACGCGTGTGAAGTTCTGATATCAAAAGCCGGAAAAAATACAGTATTGTAAATAGGATCGGAACAATGACCCCCTAAGAAAATACTAATTTGCGGTCGGTTTCTACGTATTTTTTCACGCTGAATCGAATGTAACACTCCCAGATCTTTCCAGCTCTGTTACAATCGATTCTTACAATTTAACCAACAAGTTTTACCCTTAAAAACGCATAAAATTGAGCATACAAAAATGAACTAAAAACTTGTTTGTTAAAGTGTAAAACTCGGTTGTAACGGAGATGGAGAGATTTGCGAGTGTTACCACTTGATTCAACGTGAAAAAATACGTAGTAACCTTCCCCAAACTGGTATTTTCTTAGGGGATAATTTTTCACGAAAACCCTCGATTTCGTAGGAAACAACCACGTTTTTCAACATACAAACATACTGTTCTCCCCCAATTAACAAAGTAAAATAAAAATTGACTACACCGTTGGAAAGCTGAGATTGTGATGCAACTTTTAGGCTTACAACATGGAAATTTCCGTCCAGGACGTTTCGAGAGACAAACTTTGAAGAAAGTGACAATTTTCGGAATTTTACAAGTCCTTCCCTTACGGATTATTTCTAACCCGTTCATTCCTTTAAAATTGTTTAAAAAGTCATTAGGAATAGAGGATATCTTACGCTCTTTTCAATGGTATAATCAGATTTGAGTTTTGACTGTAATTTTAGGGTTATGACAGTTTTAGTGACACGAAAACGCGAAAAATATCTCAAGAGTGAAAAAGTGGTCTTTGCCTGAACTAAAAAAGATGTGTTACAGGACAAAAAGACACAAATTAGTAGTAGAATCGAACTCTATAGCCGATGATGCCGCCTGAAAGTGCGACACCCTGTATAGGTACATTGCATTATTCAATTATACGATGTATCCAGTTTATTGAGGATTTTACTTCTTTTATGCATCTAACACACATTTTTCAAATTTTAGTATACAACTACGTGAATACGTTTGAGAGGTGTAGCAAGTTCAAGTTCCTCGACCGAAAAAGCATATTCCTCCTCAAGGTGCTGTAGAGCCTCGACCTACTTACGCAAAAGGGTAGTAGAATTAGGTTGGTCTTGGGGTTTTCGCAGCGGTATTCTTTAGTGGCGTGTACTGCACTTCCCAGAAGGCTGTGCGTCTCGTCGTGGCCGCCAGGGGGGCTCGTCGTCCCGGACCCATAACGACGTGCCGACCTGTCGTCTTGGGTCCAAAAAGGCCAAGCGCTACCGCCCCAAGACGACTGGGGTCGCCCACGTTCATAAACCAATACCCGAGGAAGTACAGCAGAACAGACCTAGCACATGGGCTGGGGGTAGAAATCGTGTAGGTACTCTCATGGCTGAAAACATCGCTCGGGGAGGACAGGGCCCCGACCCTCACAATCGCGCTTGAGTGGTCATTGGGTGGCCCGGGTCAATGTTTTCAGATTAGGAATAGTAAGGACTTTCCGCCCCCTTCCCTTTCGGACTCGCCAGTCGAAGGACCAGGTTACATCCGTTTATCTGTAACTCAAGTTACCTATGGGCCTTCTAAAGTAAAGTAAAGTAAAATAATTTTATTGTACATAGGGCTTTCGCCCCTCATAGTGTACATTATTTACAAAAAAAAGAAAGGTTGTTCGTAAACAGTTGTGCAAAAAAATAAAATTAAAAGTAAAAGTTAATTAAAGCACAAAAAATAATTAAAAAACAGATATAGAACAAAATCTAGTTTCTCTTCTTATCAAAACCAGACTTGTGAATAAGGTGGATAGCACTGGAATCTTTTTCTAACAAATACCCAACATTGTTAAGTAGTGCATGCATTACAGGGACGTCCCTGTGAATGGATTGCATATAATTTTAGCGAGAATTTAGAAAAAAGAAAAAAATATATCTCGGCTACTCGAAATCCCCCCCCCCCCTCCCTTCCTATTCCACCGCAACTCATTTAAACGCTTCGCGCCTCGCCGGAACTTTTCTCTTTTCTACTGCGTAGAAAACGAGGATAATTTGCTATGCAATTCTTAGCCTGAATCAACTTAGTTTTGGAATGTAGCCAGGTACGTAAGGAGAGGGAAATTGGTAGCTTGAAATGTGAACATTTATCAAATAAATCAAGCGCTTTCCAACGAGTGGCGAAGCGATGAAAACTGCGGAAGTTTCATTCCCCTAACAACGGCTGGGTTGTACGTGAAAAACACTGAAATTGTGACACAATCTATAGCAACTACTCAACTACTCGGTTGTACGTGAAAATCATCGTTAATTTCGTCACGGACGTTACATAAAAAATTATTGGGGGTCGGCCTAAGAATTGTTGCATAGCAATTTATATATATATATATATGCTATGTACTATATATATATATATATATATATATATATATATATATATATATATATATATATATATATGCTATGTACTATATATATATATATATATATATATATATATATATATATATATATATATAGTACAAATATCACGATTTATCGCTAGTTCCCCCTCCATTCACCCCCTTCAATCATGAAATTTGAAACTCCTGGCATATTTTCCAAAACTAGAAGAAATTCATAAATGAACAAAAAATAATCACGAAAATTTGACGAGAATAGTTAAAACACACAGTTTTATCGCTATTACCCCCTCCCTTCACCCCTCCCATCATGAAATTCGGAACTCCTAACATATTTTCCGAAACTAGACCTGATTCATAATTGAAAGAAAAATAATCACGAAAATCAGACGAGAATATTTAAAACATCATGATTTATCAGTATTACCCCCTCCATTCACCCCTACCATGATGAAATTTGAAACTCCTGACATACTTTTCAAAACTAGATCAAATGCATATGAAAGGAAATAAGAATCACAAAAATCGGTCGAGATTTGTAGCATGGGCTGAGCTTGAAAGAATGGGTGCCCCGTCGAACCCCCTCGACCCCCTGGAACGCCCCCTGGACCCCCCGGATGTTATTACTTTGAGCCTGACTGCTAAAATGTAAAAAACATGGAATCATGTTTTAGCTCGCTCTCACTTTACAAGCGGTTGCAATCATGTTCACAATATCAATAATTGAGAATGACCACCTGTGTGTAAACAATTATTCATATAACCATGCTCATAACTCAGCTTGTTGGCCGCGCACTTCGCAGTAGTTAATATAGTATGGTTGGATAAATCGAGAGCTTTCGAACGAATGGTCAACGAATTTTGTGGGATGAAAAACGACGAAGTATCATATCCCCAGCAACGACTCGGTTGTAAGCGGAAATCATCACAATTATTGGCGCTACTTTCATGTCACTTTATAGTCTCACTTTTCAGCGGGGGATCCATCGCTAAAACATGATTCCATGTTAAAAGTTGTACTTACTGACATTGAAAATGTCTTAGTCGACGGGTCAACCGGAAATTTTTTTACGCAAAGAAAAAAACGTCACGCAACCTATAAACAAGTTAGGTGTTGTTATGGTTGCAAGTATTTTGTCAATTTGATGTCAATGGATACTTCACAATACCAATTATTAAAAAAAAATCATAAGAAAGACAAAGCAGCTTGAAATGCTTGCATACGAGTCTGCAACACATTGGGACATTTTCGTGTGTGTTTTCTTATTGTATTTATTACTAGGCAGATCTCACCCGTGCATCGCACGGCGCACAGTGGGCTGAAATGGCATATTTTGTTCAAAAACCTGATTTCAAGGTAATCTGTCAAAATTGAAATGCATTCCCATGGTTTTTTCATTTTTTGAATCGAATAAGACTAGTTTCAGAACAATGCGCTTGCTGTATTTTGTCAATAGTATAAAAATGGTGCGTGGTAAAATATGAAGTAGTGCTTTGCGGTTCTAGCGCAATCTAAAAAGTGCTTTGAGGGCCTCCCAACTTTGTTAGATCCACTGCAGGAATGTGAGAAATCAGTATTAATAACAAATGTTCCCTTCAACCAGTCACTATTCTTGGATAAAAATTTGGCTTTGTTATGAGTCACATCCCTCATTTTTTTTATTAAAATTACACATAAATCGTCCGAAATTACCTGTAGTAAGATGGTATTCTCCATTTCGGGGTAACGGTCCCACAAACTCTCTTCCAGTGTCCTGTTAGGAGTAAATAACATTTCGCGCAGAACACTATAAGGAATAGTTATTTCCGACATATTAATGAACTAACTGGGAACGAATGAATGTGTGTTTAACGTCGGTTTACCGATATATAACTGAGCATCGAATAGGATAAGATGAATGCCAGTGTGACAAAAGGTCGTAGACTTTACCAGTCCAAAGAGTGTTTACTTTTTCGCAAGCTAACAATTGTTTGTTTACTCTTAAATGAACTGTGAAAAGAGTCGGCGGAAGTCGGCGATGAAACTGATGGAGAATGCACTT
The DNA here is from genome assembly GCA_030762985.1 of Adelphocoris suturalis. Taxonomy (NCBI): domain Eukaryota; kingdom Metazoa; phylum Arthropoda; class Insecta; order Hemiptera; family Miridae; genus Adelphocoris; species Adelphocoris suturalis. The sequence continues at coordinate 109,160,604 of CM061045.1, read as the reverse complement.
TAATACCTCACCTTTCTAAATATTTCACTCACTCAATAAATGCCGGTAACACTTTTTTTTCCGGCCCTTCTCATTAATAAAAATACGTGATTTTTCAGCTTAAATTACGAAAACTGTAAATTTCTCGTATGATTAATATTTAAAAAATATATATAACCCCATAAACCGTTTAATAATAATGTAATTTAATAATTTAATAGTAATTTAATTATTAAAATATTTAATACACCATATCACGATCATAGGTATAGGTATCATAGGTACCTACTGACATGACGCAGTCGTGCGAAACTGCCTGAGAAAAAGGCCACTATTAACCTAAGTCGTTGGAATATTTGAAAATCTACTACGTACAACTAATCACTAGGTATCTAGCTATGAAAAAATAACAAACCCAGCTGGATTGAAAAAAAAATTTTTTGGGGGTTTTTGAACACTTCAGCCCACTGTGCGGCGGGGCGTACAAATCAATTAAATGGGCCATAAGAGAAACCCGTGGGTACTTAATTGAATTCGCGATCATGTTGACTCATTGTTCCGACACCCGTGGGTACTTCATTGAATTCGAGCCAGGCTACATCACCTACCCCCCTGCAGACTCGTATGCAAGCTCTAAGAGCCACTCAGCTGATCCGGACCCTGGGCATCGTCAAGTCAATGTCCTAAAGAGGCTACATAAGAAATTACAGCTTCCTTGAGTGTAAAGCATAGAAATTACCTATTAAAATGATTTAACCACCGCTTCACAAATCAAACCGTTCTCGCAATATTTGGATCACCTGCTATGAATCAAATCATCGAAACACCAGCTCAATGAAATCATCAGAAATTAACAAGCGGTGGCAATCATGTTCACAATATCAATTATTGAGAATGATCACCTGAGTGTACACAATTATTCAAATAACCTTGCTCATAACTCAGCTTGTTGGCCACGCACTTCGCAGTAGTAAACATAATATGGTTGGATAAATCGAGAGCTTTCGAACGAATGGTCAACGAATTTTTTGGGATGAAAAACGACGAAGTACCATTTCCCTAGCAACGACTCGGTTGTAAGCGGAAATCGTCAAAATATTTACGTTACGTTACGTGACAGTTTTTTGTGCAATGTGCCAGGGCAAAGACATGAAAATGTCAAAAGGACTGTGAATTCATATTCGTGGAAGAATTGGGCATCATCGTCGAGACCGGCTTACAGCAAATTCAGTAATTGTGTCAATAATTATTTTATGTTTTCTAATTGTTATTTTATTTAAAACAATAAAAAAACATTGAAATTACTGAGAAATTTTCAGTGCTAATAGTTTCTTATAGTAAGGATAAGTAAATCCACGAAAAAGTTTGGTAGCAGAGCGTGGTTAGGTACGAAACCAATACAAAACAAGAAGCAATAACAGATTCATTGCTGTAAACGAACAGGAAACTCTCAGATTTCATTCGAGAGAAAAGAAATGATCCGGTTGATAATGAAAACCTTCCAAACGTCCAACAATTGAGGATGTATGCAAGCCAAGTGGCTCGACTTGAACAGGTTTTAATGAGAAGTTTAAATGGGTCTGAAAATAACAGGAGAAGCAGAGTAACGCTTGAAGTAGAAAGAATGTAATGAACTAATATTAGAACGTGAATTGTTTGAAGGCCAATTATAATAATTGATTCAATACAGCCCTCAGCCTCAAATTTCAGTTCCACCGTTAAGTACACAGAATCCTTCTTATTCGTTTGCTATATTACCGAAAATTCATATTTCAAAATTCGACGGAAACATATTCAACTTTTCAGGGTTCTGGAAAAATTTTGAGTCTAATGTTGACAAAAATCCTCATTACTCACCTGCAGAAAAATTACATTATTTATCAACATACTTGTATGGAAAGGCAAATGATTGTGTGGTAGGACTTTCTTTGACGGGAGAAAATTATCAGGCTGTTGTTTCCAAGCTGAGAGAGAGATAAGGTAAGGGAGAGTAAGGTATGGTAAGGTAAGAGAGGTAACACTCAAGTATTGATAACTTCTCACTACCAGGAATTACAGTCAATAACCAAAGCCACACGATATTCCACAAGCCTTCGAGTTACGTACGACAACATTGAAAAACACTTGAGATCGTTACAGAATTAAGGTGAAGACATGCAACAAAAATTATTCATCGCCATAATACTCTCTAAATTTACGTCGGATTCACAAATTAAAATCGAAAAGAAGAGAAAAAAGGAACTGAGTGTAGAGAACCATTTTAGAAATAATCAACAATCATATTAGAGTATACCACTGGAGTATCCCCCCTCACTAGGCCAGCACCTATATAAAGAGCCAAGAGGGCCATGAAATATACCATTCTCATCTTAGACTTCTTGGAGTTATTAAACCAGCACCCCATACGATGCAATAATTATATTGGTGACCCCGACGTGATCTCTGCGGCCTCTAGACGTCCACGACGACCCCCTGCGACGGAGTTACTTTGAAGCCTCGCTTGGTATCCTATACGAAGCTTATTATAATATGAAAAACGCTGCAAATTATTTCACAAAGGTTTATTATTTTTTCAATTGAGTATGATCATAGTTTTAGTTGGCTAGCGTACGTCATAAGGCCCGTCCAGACTCCTCGGCGTGTCCTATTTCGAGTTGCCACAACCTATACTTACTTCTATAATTATATACGCATGTTTATATTTCTCGATTTGAGCTCCTATCTATTCAAATAGTTATTGCCTTAATAATATCATTATCTAAGTACGTACGAAAAGTCGAGAGGATATGTTATTAAATATGCGTAGGAAAAGCTTTGGTATTAACACACAAATATGACCTCGAAAAAAACATATTCATGCCTCGAACGAACGCCGGCGCCGTACCCACCACAAGCCGCGGCGCCGGCGCCTCCTCTCACTCCACCCCCCCCCCCCCCCGCTCACCCCCCCCCCCCCCCTCGCCACCCACCGTGACCCCCTGCCAAGCGTGCCAGGCGTGCTCGCGTCGAAAAAGACACGTTTTTGCCCGTTTTTGGCCCATAGCATCTATGCGAGTAAAGCGATCGGGATGGTTAAACGTTAGGACCAACTAGACCCCAAATGGAGTCTATGTGCGAAAGAACGGGTTTTTTAAGTCAATTCTTAGGCCTTTTATGGCCCGGACGGCGGACGGCGAACGGCGAACGGCGGACGGCGGACGGCGGACGGCGAACGGCGGACGGACATTTCAAATTTGGATTCTACGTACCTTGAAACGTAAAGTGACAAAGTTTGAGGGGGGGTTATAAAAATTTTTTGCTACACGATCACATAGGCTTATTATTGGAAATAATAAACCAAGACAATTTTTTGCCCGTTTTTGGCCCATAGCATCTATGCGAGTAAAGCGATCGGGATGGTTAAACGTTAGGACCAACTAGACCCCAAATGGAGTCTATGTGCGAAAGAACGGGTTTTTTAAGTCAATTCTTAGGCCTTTTATGGCCCGGACGGCGGACGGCAGACGGCGAACGGCGGACGGCGGACGGACATTTCAAATTTGGATTCTACGTACCTTGAAACGTAAAGTGACAAAGTTTGAGGGGGGGTTATAAAAAATTTTTGCTACACGATCACATAGGCTTATTATTGGAAATAATAAACCAAAACGTGTGCGGTCAACTGACCACTGCGCTAGCTCATGTTTGACTCACGTTGGCGTGAGCGCATGAAGGTTAAGGCCACTGGTTGAACGGGCGGGTGCAAGGAGTGTAGCTTTGTGGAAAGTGAATGACATTTCCCGAGCACGTTCACACGCGGTCAACTCGTCCGCCCGCGCACGTGGGAGCCAGGTACAGTGCCTGCAACGTTCTCATCCCCACTAGTTGATTCAACTCAAAAGACGCTACCGGCAATGAGCTCTTCACAAGAGACGCCTAGTTCATTCAACTTCGAGCCACCATGGAAGGCATAGCTCTACGTATTATGAATGTGGAAAATTTTATTGAAGCCATTAGAATTTGTCCCGCGATATGGGACATGAGATCAAGTGATTACAGTGACAAAATTAAAAAAAGTGAAGTGTGGAGGGGAGTGACGAGAAAATTTCATAGTGCATTTGACGACTTGGAGCCAACTCAAAAGAGTGCAATCAGTGAGAACATTTCATTAAAATTATTTGAATTATTCAAGGAACTACCTACCTAATGATTAAATTAAGAATTTTACCTATATTACCAAATGTCAACAACCAAGACCTATTACGAAGTATCAACTTGATTTTCGCAAGAATAAGAAGTGCTCCAGCTTCCTCGGGTTCTAACATCGTACGTCCCCTTGGGAAATGGATTCCACATGGTGATAAGTTGCCTCGTCTGAAAGGAGCATTTACACGGCGGCGGCGGTCAACTTGATGACCACTTGGCAGGCAACTTAGTGTAATCAACTAAACCGCCTCGTGTGAAACCGGCCTGGTTGGTTGGAAGGTTTAGTAAGTACCTGTAGTTGGCAATACAACTGAGTAAACGCACCAAATATAATCATAGGCCGTCAATATAGCTACTAGACAAGGACAAAATATATTTGAAAGGTTTTAAAGGATTGTTTTCAAAATAATGTTACCAACGGTCTATCATCTCTTCTTAATTTAATTTCGTTTTCGGAACTTCCCGCTCGTGTGAATTCCAAAGACGAGGCCATCTGAAGGGTTAAGAGCTTTTCCCTCAAAATGGTAACTACTAGAGCTCACTTAACTACTGGTGCCCCTACCTCACTATTGATAATAGGTGGTAGTATGTAGTTTCCACTGTCGTAAGAGTTTTTTTTGGTATTAGTCTGGAAAACAGTTTTTTACGGACTTTCTCTCTTGGTCTCACTCCCGAATTGATTTCACAAGCATGACAAGAGATCTGTAGCTCGCCACATTGTAGTAACCTACCGCCATCCACGACCCGCGTTACTGCCTTATAAATAAATAACAGATCCGGCAGACCTCGATAGAGGATTCCAAGACCTCAAACTTTTCCGGTGGGTCTATTCTCTCCCACTTTCTTCCGTCCTCGACTTTTTGATGTTTCTCTCGCATCAACGTCTCATGAAAATTTCAGGGTTTCAAGGAAAACAGATGTATGAAATATTACTCACTGTCAGCCCATCGCTGCGCTGAGGACTGTCGCTTCGCCGGTACTCAGCCGAGGTTATGAATCCGCACCACAGTGGACATCACAACTGAACCGTGAATCAGATTTCCGAGTCTATGATTTTGAGACTTCTGAGAATTGATTCCCAAATGTTACTTTCCAGTCCCCCGAACAGTAAGGAAAACCTATGTATTCTATATAGGTTTTAATATTATTATTACAAACCATGTGAATATGACTGTAGGAATCAGAAAAACCCTGCAAATTAGTACACAAATGTGTATTATTTCTGTATTAGATAGAACTTCTATGCAGATCACTGGTCCATAGAAAATGACCATTAAAACTGAGTCTATGGTGCATTATCGACATATAACTGGACGTTCTGACCTACCAAAGTGTCTCCAACGGATATACATACAGCTCACGAGTCCTTTTCCTTCAGGCAAATCTTCTGTTTTGCCAGCATTAATTAACGCTCCCAATTCAATTTCTCAATAACATAGGATCTCGTTTTGCCATATTCGTTTAACAAATCAGAGCCTGGAGAGTTTGTTTTTGAAATGAACCCATAATGCCTGGGAGATAACTTGTCTCTAACACGGTGACTGTGAAGAATTCCGTTTATCAGAAGCCTCTCCAGAGCCTTTCCCATGAGATTCAACAAGCTAATTGGTCTTTATTTGAATGGTCCATCAGAGGATTCGCGACCAGGTTTTGAGCAAATATCCCTTTAATTAGGCATTCAGAATACAGAGATGTGAAGGCATTTGGAATACAGCGAAACACATTATCTCCGCCGAAGCACCATCCTCGTCTGGTGTTTTACCCTCTTTACATTCGTCGATAACTCGTTCTACCCCTGACACAGTAAATGGCACGTTAGAAGCCATTCCTACTTAATTCACTTGCCATCCTAGATTGAAAATCCTTCTCCCGAACAATCCCTCGTGGATTACACTGGTCCACGATTCTTAGATGCCAGATGTCAATTTCCCATCTAAAATGCACAGTGTAGCAAACTCCAAAAGTGCTCCGAACATGGGAAGCTCGAGATATAGCGCGGCTAGGAAACAAGGGCCTAACCGATTTGCTCTCCTATTGTTGCCTTTGAGGGCAGTCATGACGGGCACAAGTTGTTGTTTTTTAATGTTTCATTACTATAATTATTTATTAATAATAAAATTCTTGTTTTCGACCAGTATTGATGATATTGATGGTGCGGGAAACGAATTGTAGAGCGATAGGAGCTGACACAAAGTATCAACTATTGAAAGTTGGCGGTACTAAGGTTCGTTAGAATAGCTTGATGTTTTGGTGCAAGAACGGAATTTTATCTCAATCCTAAGGAGAGTTATCGTCAAGAAGGTCACACACACTTTTTTGTTCAATTTTTCTTTTAATTTCACTAAACTCCCTTCAATGGCGAAGGGCACACCATTAAACTGATAGAAAAACCGGTTTACCCGACGCCGGCTCTAAGGATGAGGGAAGATGCTGAAGGACGAGGAGGAAAAGTGGAATGAAAGGATGTGCCCTAACAAAATAACCACCAGTTCAAGCAAGAACACCTCAGGAAGTGGGTGGTTATACCACGGAGCACTCCCGTCGAGACGCACCACTCGAATAACTCTGTGGCACTTTTCCCGGTCGTGGCCATTACCCTGATGTTGTTGGTCTTCACTCCTTTTAGCTCGGAAATACCTTGCCGCAGGGCATTCCTAACGTACTTATTTTTCGTAGCCTGCCAGGTCATCTCTGTGTCCACGCTGCCACTGACAACCTGTACATCCAGGATTATTGCAGAACCATAGGACTTAATGACAACAATATCCTGTTCCTTGCCCCGGTCACTCGATATGTGATATTGTCTATCCCTCTCGATATCATTACCGCTGGGTGACAAAGCGCCTGCGATCTGCTTGAACAAACAGAAAACAGCCCAATCCATGAGCAATATTTTTTCGCTCAGAAAATAAAACTCATCTTTTGAGTGATATTGTTTTTGCTCAAAATAAAACTCAGAAACGTCCTAATCCCTTATTTAGCTGTAAAACATCAACTCTGGTTAATACCGTTGAAAAGGCCTTTCAATTTTCCAACCTCCCTTGTACCAAATCAAAATTTTCATGCAGACTTCATAGGAGTAAAATAAATTTGATATCAGAATTTTCGAGGTTTCTGCGTGAAATATGACCTTTCTACAACTTACGAAAATGAGTGGAACTGTCTACCTTGGGATCTCTCAAGGCCTTAAATGGAGCCTCAGAGTTGATTCCCACATGATTTTGGCCGTTTCAAAGGAAAAAAAGGGCTGGAGGGAAAAATTTAGGGATCGATACTGATCCTCTTGGGATGGAAAAATCCCACCCCTCCCCCCTCCCCCTCCCCCCACTGCTTCTTGAAAGCCCCGGGAGTGTGATGGATAGGGGTAGTTCCTTCTTCTCGATTCTTGAATACGCTGCATCTGAGGATATGCCTGAAGGTTTATACACCCAATAAGACAACTCTGGGTGTAGCAGGTTAATTGCTTCTCACCGTTGAAGGTCCGGGGAGTTCTGTCTTCCATCACCTCTCGCTCTTACACGCTTGTGAGTGCATTTTGGGCATTGGGTTTGTGTTCTCCCCGGAATATTTACAGCACCATCGTACATCAGTGTTATCATAAGCAGTGCACATTTGAAACATTATCTTCAACTTGGCGTTGAGCATCTGTTTCCGGAGCTGTAAATCAACTTCGATAATTAAGCTCCTGTGATTTACATCCGTCTCATTAGTAGGTAAGTGATGTTCACATGTCCAAATAGCTATCTGTAGCCAAAAGTTCCCAAGTTCGATCACGTAGAATCTGAGTAGCATTGTCCTTCGTAGCTCCCAACGGAAATAATGTATGGCCATTATAGGTTTATATTTCCGACCGATCTCCGCGTCAATGAGCCACCTCATTTTCCGAATAATTCCCGACACAATCCTATCAGAATCAACCCTCTCCACCTCAAAAACATTAACACGGTTTTGGGATGACGTCTCATAGATATACCAACACGCATTACAACAGGATCAATTTAGGGCTTAATCGTCTTTCTAGTACCATCAGATTTCATTTCGGGATTATTCGGTTTTACAACTGCGCAAAAAATTGACTCGGGAGGACCATCAGTCAATCTCTTAGGTGACGCCACCACCATCAAAGCATCACTAAAAGAACTACTCTTTGAAGCACCAAAGTCTTTTCCACACACGGAAATCTAGAACTTCAACCATCATTGAATTAAATAAAGTAGTACGTTTAGTAGCAGAATCCCGTATATTCTTTTTATCTTGCTTGGACAGACATTTCCTCCTATAAGACATTATTTACGACAAAAATGATATCATGAAATGAGCCATATCATAGGGCATTCGCCATTTTTCTGGCCGAATAGGTTTTTTGGGTAAAATATTGTTCTTCCAAACAATATTCCAAAATTTTGCTCACCAGATCATAGTGATGCACAATTTGTTGTCAATTTAATTATTATATTAGAATTGAATAAGCTATGCCGTAAACACTATCAGCCAACTAATAAACAGCACAAATGGGTTTTCCATGTAATAAATTTACAATATTCAATTTGATTTCCAAATTTTTGGAGCCGTTGTTAGAGCATCAGCTTCTTTCCTGATAGTTTGCAAGTCGTATATATTCAATATTTAGTGTGCCTGGATAGAAAATGAAGGTATTTTACCAAATTATAAAAATTATAGATATCGAACAAATGGCAAGTAAGATTATGGTAAAGTCCTCATTTAAAGAGTGCCCCATTTTTTTTATCGTCATGCTGCCCTGATACGTCAAATAAAAACAGCCGGTTGAAACTTATTGGTCGAAAACGGGTTAGTCTATGCGATGAAAGCGCCGGAATTGTTATTCCATCACGAATTCTCTGTAGAAAAATCTACCGAAAGGAACTCTACGCGTTCATGGTGAACGGTATTACCTCCGGAGCAGAGATGATCCGAATAGGAACAGTTATGAGGAGATTGCGGGTTCCCAGGGACTCATTCTTGGCCTGTTAACCGTTAGCCGCGTGGTGAATAGAAAGGGAAGCCTGATCCCATTAAATGGAGAACCTTACTGAATAAATAAAACCCCCTCTAAGCTGAATTGATTAGGTGCAGATGTTTTTCCCCCGACATCAAAGGCCTTGTCAAATTTCTATTTGCATTCATCACCATTCATTCCTCACTGAGTTGAAAGGTGAATTCAATTATTTGATGCCTTAGCTTCGTTACATCGAGTACAAATATATTACTTAACTCCATTGATAGTTGAAAAAATCGAATGTGTTAATAACCAAAGGATTTTCTTATTACCTGTAATTATTCATAACGAATTAATAACTTTTTGTTGCCACCATTGCAATATAAGGAGAATGAAAATAATTTTGTAGACAACTAAGAAGGCTATATAATTTTCTTTTGAGAGCCAGAGTAGAAGAAAAAAATACGTTCTAAGCCTGCGGCCTACAAGGGGTAGGATATACTAACACCGTACAAAACATACTAACCCGCACAACACACAACAAAAAATCGTTATGCGATGACGGGGAATCGAACAGGTGACTTTCCAATTATGAGCCAAGCTCCCTATCCCCCGGGCTATGTAAGCAGTTGAGAAACTTTCGAATAATGATTGGTCCAGTTGCCCGACGCGCCCCACTGCATTCAATGTTTTATACATGTAAAAATAGGTGATAGAACGGCGAAATAAACGTATTTTACTGAACGTCATAGACGTACCTACTGAACATGCGTTGATTCTAATAAAGACGTTAACACAAGATATGAATAGTGTCATTATCAAAATTTCCAAGGGGTCATGGTGTCATGTACGCATAGTTACGTCTAAACATTAACATTTTTGTTTGTTACTTAATCAGTGAGCCAAATTGTTATATAGATGTAGTTTGTGCCTTTCTTAGTCAGAAGCTCCATCACCAACGTCAAGGTAGCTGTTGTGTTCTAATGCTATTATTGCCATACATTTTAGTTATACAACGTATCGTTTTCCTTCAAGTAGGTGTATACGATTTTCTCACTGCAATTACAATTATTGTTCTGAACACACATCTTCCAATGTTTTACATCAATTACAGTATGAAATAAAATATTTGGCTGGATAATTCTGCAAGTAGGTGCCAACACTAAATACCACTAACCGTCTATAATTTGGTGAACCTATTTCTCAAACTAACAAACAAACAAAAGATGGATTTTGATTTTAGAACGATGTTCGAGATGTTGATTGGGCCATCCAAGAAGGTATACAATCAGTAATTCGGTGCGAGGTACGAGCCGGCGATATTAACACAAACCCAGTCACACGAGTTCTGTGACACATTCCACCACTCAAATATTTTGATCCGAAAAAGGAGATATTCCAGCTCTATCGTTAACGAATTGAAAATTATTTCATACTAAAATGAATTTCTAATGACACAACGAAATGCGCTCAAATGCTTCTAAATTCAATCAGTGCAATATATTACAACACACTTGCAGCTTTTGTTGCCCCAAGAATCCCGACCGAGTTGTTGTATGACGATCTCATCAGTGAATTGGAAAAACATTTAGGACCCAAACAGAATCCTGTAGTTTCACAAAACCATTTCCTATCCACATACCGAAAAGAAAATTCGACTATCGCAGAATTTGTCAAAGATTTAAGGAGAGACAATGCTGATTGCGAATTCAACGTAAAGTGTACTTGTACGGGAAAAGTTTTGACGGCTGAGATTTTTCTTGGAGTAGAATTCATTTGTGGCATGAAGAGCAGTCGGATCAAAGAACAGATTCTACAGTGCGAATCGGAAGACTTTAAAGATAACGTAGCGAAAGCAATCGCTCTTGAAGCGTCAAAACTAGACAGCATAGAACTTTCAAAAACATCTCCAACCATGACTGCAACTACAAATACACCGGATTTTCAAACAAGAACACAAATAACGGAAATATTACGGGAATTTACCATACCAAAACCGGTATTTCCAGATCCAGTGATAAATTTCAAAGTAGACGATCAAAATCAAGGTCCAAGTAGATATAGAGAGACTAGGGATACACAACCTATGCTTCAGATATGGTCGATATAACCATTTGTCAAAGTATTGCCGAACAGACCAAACGAAACCGAAATGTTCATCTTGCAAACTGAATAGATATACAGAGAAAGATTTGTACATTTGTACATATATATGAAGACATCCGAAGACCAGTTAAAAGCTATGGTGAAATAAATCATTTCAATCATGCATCAAAAGATTCTATTGTGTTATCGAGCGACACCATTAGCAAATGTTCTATATCCAACCGAAACCTATTTGAACATGCAATGTGGATAAAATTGAATGTAATGCACCCATTTTATGAGGTGAAATCTACACAAACAATTTGGCCAAGTACAAGAATCCTCCAAGAAGAGGAGTAGAGTTAAATCAAGTTTTTTCGTCAACAATAAACCAACATGGAAATTCGGAACAGTACAACAAAAACTAGGAATACTACGCTTCATTATCAAATTGGATGAAAGAATATCTCTCAAACGACGCGTAAGTAAATCAATTGAAAAACTGGTAATTCAAGAGAAAATGTAGGTTGAACATTCCACATCATCCAGAGCGACAAAATAAAGAACCGTCAGGACCGCATTTTCAATTTGATCTGCTACTACGTTTTACACAAATCCAGAATACACCAAACCTACCATTGCAACAAGTGGGGGATAGCAACCGTACAACCACCAAGAAAGCTGGTTCAAGCACCAGAGAACCTGAGCCACATGAGGAACCTGAACCAGAACCTTGGCGTTCTTCACGCATAAGGGTCAGCTACACCTCAGCTGTTGCTTATTCCTTTGTTAGCTAAATAGCTAAGGGATTGTATTTTATTGAATTTTCGTAGAAAATGAAGCTATATACTGACTCCAAAATTTTCGAAAAATTTCTCCACTGAAATCCGTTTTGAGGCATTCTGAAACGAATCCTAGGGTCACTTTTTCATATGTATATAAATTACCTAAAGTCCATCTGCTGTGATATTGCTATATTCGTACCATGCTGCTGAGAGCTGTCGAATCAGCAGTGCGAACATTATATAGGGAGCCTGCGAGCTCTGAGACCTTCAGTATTCTCTGATAGCTCATTCTGCTAAGTTCAATCCGTAACTTTGTACATAACTTACCTGTGTTGAATGACAATAAACTTTTTTTTAATGAAGTATTTGAAGAACCTCGCGAAATTGGCGCACTCGACTGAGACGAAGGAACAACCCAAAACTGTGGAAAGAACATCGACAATTTTGGACACCTTGTGACTCTACCCCCACTTGCGGAAACCAAGAAGACTCCTCCAGGACTCCCGATAGCATTATCCTCATGCCTGTGAGTATTTAAACAGATTCAACCCTGTGCCTTTGGCAATTTAGAATTTGTGCGCTCTAAATTGACCGAAAATGTAATTTGCAGTTACTGTCGGAAACTCAACCACTCTAAAACCGTGCACACCGATTACTCTAGCCCCATTCAAAACACCGTAAGAGGAGCAACTTGTTTTGACACTAGAGAATCGGTATTGTTTCCAAACTTTCTCGAATTCGCTTTAGCTCGACCTCGCAAAAGCGAATCAATAGAAGAAAACAACATAAATTGGGTAGGTAGGTAGCGAATTACCGACTCGGACAACTGTCTCCCTTAAGCCCCAATCGGAATTCGACCATTTTATTTTTTAGGATTTCCAACGAAGAGAAAGTTTGTATTTACGACATCTGAGTCGTGAATTCTGCGGACCGCACCTCTTCATCTACCATCCGGGACACTCTCGCTCTCTTGCCGAGGGACACTCATTGATCAGATGAGTTTAGATTTAAAATAATTTTCTTCTCTTCATAATAATTCATCCTTTTAAACCTACACGAGTTTAGGCGTAAGATTATTTATTTAATCATTGTTCTTTGTGCTTACATTTCTCCTAAATTTGTTCTGGGATTTCTCAAAAATCTGGTAGTAAAATATCAGTACCTATTTAAATTTCCCAGTCAAAATTCCAAAGTTCGGAGAAGAAAAGAGTCAACACCCGTTCTTCCTACCTAAATCATTAATTAAATTCTTTCATATACCAGAAATGGCCCACGTCGGTGACCCACTTGAAACTCTCGTCTGAGATGGAACCCATGTCGAACATTCTTTCGACCCAATGTCAGTTATTAACCAACAATCGCAGCACATGATGCAGACAATGCTGGGCCACCAAACGCACGACACAAGTCCTAACGTAGAGAGAGGCGCGAGGAAAGAACATTTGATATGATATTCAAATCGACGGCACTCCTCCACGTCTCAACTTTTTTCTAGAGGTGGCACAACTCCTTTGTGATGAATTTCATAAAGTCATTTGAGAATTTTACTCTCATTTCAGGAATAAAATGAAAATTATTTCACCTGTGGCTGATTATGTCTTATCAGCTTCCTCGTTTGCGGAGATTAAATATGTGCTCCTAAATGCGTGTACCGACAAAAGCAACCATACGTTTAGCAATAGAATTGCTCACTTTAGCAATAGAATTGGTTGAACTCCGCCAAACAGAAGGCAAACCCGCATTCAAATTTCATGAAAAGATCCTAAAGACCACAAAATTAATTACGGCTTATTTAGAAAACCACGACGTTCAACAGGGCAAGATCCTACAGAAAAGTTCAAAAAACTCGCTTTACCGTGCTCCTTACTACACCTCAAGGAACCCCGGGTTAGTTTGCTAAGAACCCGTCAGGCTGTGGATCTTAACGCGGCTCTCTCGTGATTAACGAACGACTACCAGCACCTCACAGCTAACAATCGCAGTTACAGCCAGCCCCAAAATGTCCAACCCAAAATTCAAACTCATACAACAAGACGATTCAAACCACCGGTTTTATAATCACAAAAATAACAGTACTTTTCGCCCTCAACAAACTCAAAATTCGAGCCGATTTTCACCAAACCAAACCTCAAATTCTCCTCAAAATCTGTAACAACCTTTCCAACCTTAAAACCTCCACCCCAAGAGGAAAACGAATCAGAGCGTTCTCTAGCACGATGAAGACCACTCCGATGTCTTGGAGGACGTCTAATATAAATTTCCATGATATGGAAAGTACAGGCCATCCGGCCGAAGACACAACCCCAAAATCCGAACAATGTGAACAACACGTGTTCCAAGAAAACCAGTTTGCAAGTGAAGCCCAAGAAAGCCTACTCGATGGGAAAGATAATTTTTTAGAGAAACCAAGCCTCGAAACATTAAATTTCACTTAGGAAGTCGGGAATCGACGGCAATTGTAAATAATTTACCAGTGTACCATCTAAGTAACCTAGATAGTAAGACCATATCCGAAATAATATATATTGTAGTTCCTAGTTGTATGTTGTAAATTTTAATTGACACTGGTTGTACAACATCGTATATTAACCCAGACATCGCTGACAAACAAAACAACGCTTGTCCCCTGCGGAGAATTTTTCAGGCAAAGAAACCCTAAATTGAAATTTAACGTCTTCCAATTTCATCAAAAATTTGACTCACTACTTGGCTCAAATTGCCTCAAAATTCTGAAAGCAAATATCAACAAAGACAAAAACGTGCTGAGGATCTCTAATGTCGAGGTTCTAGTAAACTACCTGAATACCAATGAAGCCGAATTTCACCTAATCGATAGCGGAACTATCCGACAGATCAAAATCCGTGAGGGGAACCTCACAAACGGAGAAGCAGTACTTCCATACTCGCGTATAGGAGACATCGAACTCCCAGAAACCTTAATTAGGATCAAAAATTTCGAAACTCGTGTGAGGGTTCTCATCCCAACCGAAAAGACAGCGAAATTCACACAGATCATCCCAGTAGAGGTATCCCAAGTCCCAAGAAGCTAAAAGATCTAAATAAATTTTACGAAGACATTACGAATTCAAATTTGACACCTCCAAACTAAGGTTAGACGAACGGAATGACAAAATCTCTAAAAATTGCACCAAACGGCTAAAACTAAAAGTTTATACAGGGTGTCTCCAAAAACTCCATCCCCCCCCCCCCCCTCCTAAAATCGTTAACAATAACAATGGGCCAAAAAAATGATTTTTTTTTTTTTTTCAATCTTAACTTATTTATGGAAGGAACTCAAAAATGACAAAATTGCGCGTTGTGCACGACATTAACTTTGTTATTTAGCTGAGAATCCCCATTTATTATAGTAGATTTGAATTCTACATGAAATTTCATGTTTAAATGACCCATCACTCGAATTTTTAGGTTCGCACAAGCGGGCGCAATTCCGCTCCAAAAGTGCACAATTCCGCTCTAAAAGTGCAATAACTGATTTTTGAAGATACGCAATTGCCACAAGTAACACATGATTTTGAAGTATTTCTTAGTGCAGAATCATCTCGTAATGATGTCCATTGATTGATATTTGCAACACCAACTTGGGAAAACACCGCAAAACCTACATTTTAGTACGCTTTGTGCTTTGTGGGAATGTGTTAAAAATGTGCAATTCCGGTCAATTTTCTGCATTTTCCCAAGTAGGTGTTGCAAATATCAATAAATTAACATCATTACGAGGTTCAGTACACACGAAAAAAAAAGAAAAACAAAACTCCAAAATCATGTATTACATGTGGCAATTGAGTATCTTCAAAAAATCTAAATTATTGCACTTTTCGATCGGAATTGCGCACTTTTGGAGCAGGATCGCGCCCATCTGCGTTCATCATTTATTGATTCTTCTGTTAATAATCTGTTAACAGAAGTATCAATAATCTGTTAATAATCTGAGGAATAATCTGTTAGTAGATTATTACTCAAAAGATGTTTATCAACTATGAAATACAAAATTGAAAAACTTATGCAGTGAATTATGACGAAAAATGTATTTGAAATTTCATTTTTTTTGTACTAAAAATTCTATAAAAACTGCAAAATATGCTTAAAATCCAAAACCATTGGTTGAATAGCAGATTATTAGTTAGAACTAGTTTTTATGCCATGAAATTGATAGTTAACCATTTCTTTGCTAATAAACTGCTCACATTTCAAAACAATTTAACATAAATATAATAAATATGATAATTTAGGAAAATTCGCTTTTCTTTAGTTGGGCGATTGATAAGCCAAACAGAATTTGTGAGAGCTGCTAATTTCTGATTACGCTGATTCTCGATCTAGTTATTGAAAGACTCGGTAGTCTATTTGATAAACTCACTCGCTTTATAATTATTACTAACGATGAATAAGTATTAATGTAAATAAAAAATAATAATATAGACCAGTTCGTACTTATTATGATTCTCAACCATCGCTGTCGGCTGCATTCGCATTGAATTTGCGATTACGCCACCGAGTTAGCTGAAGGTTAAGACACGAAGGGTTAAACAGCGAGGACTGATGGGATCGGGGGTGAGTCTAGGGCAGTGAGTTGGCGAATCAGCTTGTCGATTACGCTGCTGAAGGTTCGCATTGGGAATTTGAGTTGGCGATTTACGCCACCGAGTTAGCTGAAGGTAACCCGCGAATACCGGATGCGCCATTTTTATCGGCTTCCTCTCGATAAACTCAACCCGGGGGCAGAGGGCCTTCTAATGGAAACAATCCGGGCGAGAGTAAAGAATAACATCCAATGGCCTCCCGATGATAATAAGCAAACCATAAACCCAGTTTTCACGATTGTTGTTGAACCTTGACGTAGAGTGGATTCATGAGTAGTGGTATTTGAAAGTGAACTCAAACTAACATAATTCGAAATGTAAAAGTTCTCGAAGCCGTTCTTGAAATAAATAGACAGTTCTCGAAACAGCATAGGTGAACTCATGAAACATCTGAAAACTAGTTTGACAAAAAAGGTACCTAGTAGTCTCTAATTTCGAGCATTTTAATAGTACTCAAGAAACCTTCCGCCAGTATAGAAGAAGACTAAAATATTGGTTTCACATGAAAGGTATACCTTCTGAGCAATTGGTTAGAGAACTTTTGCATTATATAGGACTGACCATCTTTAATACATTAAATTCTTGAAGTTGACGGTGGAACCAAAAGACAAAACGTAGGTACCAAAAATTAGTGAATATCCTGGAAAACCACCCCAAACCCCCAACCCCAACCCAAATGCGATTGTCCAACAACACCGATTTTTATCACGATTCCAAACCGAAACGGAATCATTAGCGCAATATGTTACCGCCTCACGTAATTTGACGTCAACGTGTCAATTCGAGTGTGAATGCAAAAGGAGTGTTTCAAACCTTTTCCTAAGCGCCAATTCATTCGGGGAATTCGAGATAACACTATTCGCGAGAAATTACCTCAATCATCAGCAGGAACGTTCGACCAAATAGTTGAGAAAGCGTTTGCTTTTGAAGCGTAAGTCGACTGTCAAGAAATGTGCCAGTCAATTCAACCTTCAGAACTAATACACATTAATAAAGTCATTCAATCAAAAACGTCCTCATTCCATAGGGATCGCACCCACACAAAAAGCACTAATCCTTCATCTAAAGCGCGACGTCAAGATCTAAAATCTCTAAGCCTAGAAAAAACACATGTTTGAGTTGCGCACGTGACAATCATACGACAAATGATTGCCGTATTATGAAGAAGAAATTACGATGTACCTCTTGCCAAAATAATGGCCATGTTCACAAAGTCTGCCTTTCGATTCTTTAAAATGAGTTCAAGTCTAATGTAAAACACTGGATTTTAAGAGTGGTATAAAGAATATTGACGTTTGCTTCCGTTCTTACACTCACGGTGAGTTTCGGGCACGGGGGTATGTCACTCTCCCTGTGAAGTGCAAGGGAATCAAATCCAACGAACTCCTCTTTGTAGTTCCAAATTATTTTACTCCTATTCTCGGGCGAGTTTGCATCCGTCATTTCAGTATCGCTCTAAAATCGTTATATAGCTGTAACTCGCCACATTATCATACAATAAAATCAATGTCTAATATCAACTTTTCAATAGGTTCAATAATTGAAGAATTCGCTGATATTTTTGAAAAAAGAGTTGGTTGTATACCTCACTTCAAATGTTCGCTAATACTTCAAAAATGTTGCTAAACCAGTATTCCTACAGGCTAGGGGCGTACCATTTGCATTAAGACCACAAGTAGAAAAGAACTAGACGAATTAATCGCTGATGATATAATTTACAAAGTCAATCAATCAGACTGGGAGTCTCCATTAGTTGCTACTCCCAAACCAGATAACCGTGTAAGACTCTGTGTTGAATATAAAGTAGCCGTCAATAAACAGCTGCAAGATGCTCATTACCCTATCCAACGAATTGATGAGGTTCTTAATAAACTCCGTGACGCAAATTTTTTCTGCACACTGGTCCTGTACAAAGCATACTTGCACGTACTGGTTGATGAAGAGAGTTAGGCCATACACATTCTATCAACACATAAAGGAACCTACGCAATGAAGCGTCTGTCTTTTGGGATCAAAACGGATCCATCTGAATTTCATAGAATATTAGACAAAATTTTGCTGGGTCTAGAAGGAGTTGCCTCATATTTTGACGATCTTGTAATTTTCAGAGTTACAAAAGATGAATGCTACTCAAATCTGATAAGGTGTATGGAGCGTCTACGTCAGTACGACCTTCATGTTAACAAGAATGAGTGCCAATTTTTTTAAAACTTTTATTTCATATTTGGGATATATAATACAAAACAAAACTATCAAGAAATGTCCAAAAAAAGATTCAAGCTATTATGGAAGTCCCTCTCTCCCTTCGGATGTAGAATCACTGAGATGATTTCCTTGGTATGGCACCTAATTATTCAAAATTTATCCCAAATCTATCCTTGGTAACACATCCTCAACGCCTCTTGTTGATCGGAATTTCAAATGTTCTATCCCTTGTGAAAAAGCCTTCAATCAACTAAAGAAACACATAGCAAGTGACCAGGTTCTCATCCCTCTCAACCCCGAGCTACCTGTGGTTCTTCCCTGTGATGCGAGCCCTACAGGTGTTGGGTCAGTCCTTTCGCATAAAATAGATGGTACGGAAAAACCCATAGCAATTGCTTCTAGATCGTTATCAGCAGCTGAAAGCAATTACAACCAACTTGATCGAGAGGCTCTTATGATCATATTTGCACTAAACAAATTTTTACATATACCTTTACGAACGCCAGTTCACTTTAATAACCGATAATAGTCCATTGAGCCACATTTTTAATCACCATGCCAAGCTACCTACCCTGTCAGCTTCTAGACTCCTCCGGTACGCTGATATTCCCAGTGGTTTTGATTATGTAACTCAGCATGAAAAAGGAGTTCATTTATTTATTTATTTCAATAATACGGGCAAGCCCAATACATGAGGAGAAAAAATATATAGAAAATATATAAATGGAAAATACATAGCGTAAATTACTTCGGCGAGAAAAAATAAAATTAAGTATACTCTAAAATAGAATAGAAAACAGATGGAAGAAAATGAAGTTTACTGTCCAAAGTTAAGTGAGGTTCCAGACGAGTTTTTCACTTTCGAGCGAAGCGAGGCTAAAGAGATGTTGAAAAGGTCGACATCTGGACATTCATTTAGAAGGTAGTTGGCTATACGTGGGAGTCTAGACACGGGGCGGTGGTACATGTAGTTTGTCGGCGAGAAAGGTGTCCAAAATAAGCTGTTGGATCGTGAGGCGGAACGACGGGGTACCAACAAATTAACCGTTTCCAGAAGGAGTGGACAATTCCCTAGCAGACTATTTTTCACGCTCGACGCTTCCAGCGAAATGAGCTAATCTCAATGAGGATGACATTGTTCTCTAGCAAACAGTGAAAAAAATTTCTACAGATTCAATAACAGCTAAAATAATAGCTGCCTCAACGCAACTAGATCCAAAATATGCGGAGCTATATGAAAAACTCACAAATGGAGAAGAACAGAACGAACAATTTATCGCTCATGGTCTAATATTCAGAGGACAACGGGTGATGATTCCTCAGTCTCTGAGGACAAATATTCTTCAAGAGTTGCATCACACTAACATAAAATCTTCCAAAATAAAAAGTTTAGCTCGACGTTACTGTTACTGGGCTAATATCGACAAGGCATCGAGTTATTTGTCAAATAGTGTTCAGCATGTGCCCAGACTGCCAACAATCCACCAAAAGCTCCCCTTCACCCTTGGAACAGGGTCACCAGTTGAGATGGGGAAAAGCCGAATTTGAGGGTAAATTTGATATTTGATTTTTTCATCAGTAGAATTTAGTTGTCTTTCTGTGCCCTTCAATAGAATAATAACATCATCGACATATAGAGTAGATTATTTGTGTTACAAGTTGTAAATATTTCAGTTATTATTTGTTACTGATGATAGCCTAACCGTCGAAATCGATTTAACATTTTTTTTAACTCTTTATTTTTCGTGGAAACAGACAACGTTTTTCCACTAACTTTCGTTTTAAAATGGGTTTCCACAACTTCGTCGCGAGTGATTTAGTTCGTATTGGGTTATGTTTTTGGTGCTGGGAAGTTTGGCTTTTAAACTCCTAAGTAACATACTCAACCACTATAAAACCTTTAATTAATTTAATAGGTGGCGTTGGAATGAGTGATGGTGACGCCAAATCACTCTGGAAGCAGATTGGGGAAGGTAGATTAGCGGTTTCTGGCATGGGAAAGCATGATGACAACGCCAACTTTGTAAAGAGCTGCATGATTAGGAATTTTTTCATGCTTTTGATTTCGCTAGCCATCTTTCGGTAACCATCAGAGGCTTGTTAAATTGAAGGGACGTGAGGGCGTTAATATTGGTTATTGTTGGAATTTTTCCATGGGTAGTACAGAGTAAACTTCGGTAGTACGAGTGGGGACAAACCATTTTTATTTTAGGGAGCCCGGAGAGTGGGGTGAAACGATGGTGTAGGCGAAGTGGTGAAGGGACCTTCGTTAGCTGTGTTCAAAGAAATAAACAGAACTGTCTCCGTGCTGAGCATAATGGAACTTGCAACGGACGGAATGCGACAAGCCAAAGTTGGAGTGAGTTGGCCCGGGCTTTTCATTATTCATGGGGAAGGAGAGCCCCTCCCACCACATTTCCTCTCGTATCAACCTCATATTCCCCTCCCTCCATCATTTAGGCTTTCAATAGGTACGAAAACTCAACAATCAATAATTTATTCATCTTGCCATGGGTTAGGCTGGGTAAATTACTTCGATATCTTAATCATAGTTAAGATCAGCAATGGCAGCTTTACTTTTCGAGACACTCGAATAAACATCTTAGGAAAGTAAGAATAGCAATAGCACATGAACATTAATACACGACATAAACTACCAAAAGCATTAAAATCTAGAATCCGTTTTAGAAAAACATCAAACGGATTTACATGGGAAACGTTTCAAAAAATTTCAAAAAAAAAAAAAAAAAAAAAAAAAAAAAACCGCATGTGCTACTGAAACGCAATGCGATTTGTATAGCTCCTATTCTAATTTTCTTGTATCATTTGTAAGTTATTAAGGAAATTCGGTGAACCTGGCCAACGAGATAATTACATTATCTCAATACTCATGAACTATCTACATGCCTATTGATTCATTTTTTATTCTTATTTTTACGACGATACCTATTAAACCTTAAAGGAAAAAAAATACTACTCTCTAAATAATAAAAAATAAAATCAATGAAAAAAAAAAAAACGGACGGTAGACAATAATGATCTGACTGTGTAACCGTAGGTGTACCATGGCACTGCTTGAAGATAAGTAAAAATCGAAAATTTCCCCGAAAATGCTGTCGCCTGGTTAAGAATTGTACTAGAAACATGCTATTATGGTCGGATAATATGCTTTGGCATGTTCTGAACATGATTCCGTTTTTTACTATACTTTTTTACTTCGTTTATTGGCCATAAACCTCAAATTACCTGTAGGGTAATAGACAAATTCACCCTAATTTCACCAGAAATTATGTCGCGTTGATAATTTAAGGTCCCAAAATACCTTGTGCCGATAAAATTTGGTATTTTCCAGGATACTCGATACAAAGCCGTAGGTAATTTGGCAAGGACCCGAACCGGCATTGTACTTATTCGCCAAATATAGCGGCGAAATGGAGAAAATAGCTAAAATTTTCCCATAAACCTCAAATTACCTGTAGGGTAATAGACAAATTCACCCTAATTTCACCAGAAATTATGTCGCGTTGATAATTTAAGGTCCCAAAATACCTTGGGCCGATAAAATTTGGTATTTTTTCTATGTTTCGATATTTCATCGTGTTTATTTTTTTATTTTTTATTTTTTTTTTTTTGTATATTTTTGTTATGTTATTCTCGTTAAAATGTTATGTTTTGTGAAACTAAAATTATATTACATACTATTTTCAATTATACTGCATCATTTTTTATTTAACAATCCAATCACAGTTCTGACAATTCAGAACTATGAATTTGACCCCGGAAAACCGATGGAAACTAAGGAATTTTACAGAAAAATGGGAAAATTTTAGCTATTTTCTCCATTTCGCCGCTATATTTGGCGAATAAGTACAATGCCGGTTCGGGTCCTTGCCAAATTACCTACGGCTTTGTATCGAGTATCCTGGAAAATACCAAATTTTATCGGCACAAGGTATTTTGGGACCTTAAATTATCAACGCGACATAATTTCTGGTGAAATTAGGGTGAATTTGTCTATTACCCTACAGGTAATTTGAGGTTTATGGCCAATAAACGAAGTAAAAAAGTATAGTAAAAAACGGAATCATGTTCAGAACATGCCAAAGCATATTATCCGACCATAATAGCATGTTTCTAGTACAATTCTTAACCAGGCGACAGCATTTTCGGTGAAATTTTCGATTTTTACTATCTTCAAGCAGTGCCCTCCGCCAGTTTACCGGATAACTAGTGGACGGAGCGTAAAATAAATAGGTTCATCGTGTTCAGCGCATGCGAAAACCCATAAATAGACCTAAAAAAAATTGAAATCCGTCCTTCAAATCATCACGTCGGCCCCAATTCAGAGGTTGGTTTACGATAGCAGTCGATAACTGGCAAAAATCGACCCAGGTAAAGTGGTTAGGATTAATATTTTTTGCTAAAACTTTAGGAGGGTCATCCTGACATACCGAGGAAGCAAAAACGCAATGGGGACCAAAAATCCCAGAACTTTTTTTTTTTTGAACCACCCTAGTGTACCATATAGATCAATAAAATGAAATAAAAATTCTACCGAGTTCAGAATTTACTGCCAGGAAGTAAGTAACCTATACGTTTTTGTGACTCCCAGCCAAAGCATACTACGAGAGTTCACTCGTCCAGGCGTCAGAACTCTGGGATCATTGTGCCATTGTGGTCATAATTACGGTCACTCAGATAGGTATAAGAAGCTAGATCGCCTGCAATGAGGAAAAATGTGAACGCACAAGGATTTTGGGGTTGAGAGATTTCTTAGAGACTTCCCTATCAACGTCGCCCGGGTAAACAACTTCGTAATTGAGGAAAAACTGAGCACGTGTCGACCTTTTCACGTCAAATGTTGATGGGAGGGTTCAGGCGTAAAGAACTTTCGATTATTAATTCAACGATACCTAAACGATTTTGGTGGGTTGAGCCGAGCAGTTTCTATTCGTAAAGATAGATCATCGAAAATTGATATTAAAATCGCCTTATTAACTGAAGTAATGTTGGTCGGGAGAGTTTTAACGTAGCTAGGGTTGTAATTAGGGTTGAAGAAACCGGGACGCATTGCATGAAAAAAATATCAATTTCCGGAAAAAAAGAGAGCTAAAAATTTTTTCCTGTTCACCCAAGGGAATTTGATAGGATTGGGGATTTGATTTGATGGGGATCCTCTGGGACATCGATGGACGAATAAAATGATGGGCTCTTTTCTGATTAGCTGGGTGAGCTAAATTATCTTCGTTTCACCCTTGGAATTTGGAATGTGAAATTTGACAGGGTGCCTCTTTAGGACATTATGAGACGAATGTAATGACGGGTTCCAACCAGATAGAATAGAATTATTAGGGCTCTTTCCTAATCAGTGAGGCAAATTCTTTCCTTTTCTCCCCAGGAATGTAAAATTTGACAGAGAGCCTCTGTAGGACATTAATCTGGTCAGGATGGATTAAGTCTTCATCTGTGAGCGTTTCACAACATGATCATTTGATTTATTCGCTTTATTCATGCCAATGAGGTCAAACCAGCTATGCCGAACAGTTGTGAATGTGTTATACTTATCGCCACAGTTGACTTTACTTACCAAGAACCAGTAGGAATGGCCCATACGCAAACCGTGCTTATTAAAAGCTCAAACAAGTCCGTCCAAAAAATGTCAACATAAATACCATCCAAATTTTCGTTTCAAAAAACTTATATATATATATATATAATAACCATTACATAAATATATTATATATATAAATAACCATTACTACCTTCATTATTTACTACATATATATATATATATATATATATATATATATATATATATATATATATATATATATGTAGTAAATAATGAAGGTAGTAATGGTTATTTTGATAAATAAATGTAAGACTCAACATGAAAGAAATATTTTCTCTCTTTTCCAGCAGGCCAATCACTGCACTGAATATACGCCACTAAAAATCCTCAGCTGCCTACGCTTGAAAAATAAAATTAAAAAATCAATTTTCTTTATGTGAGCGCAATTTGCAGTTATTTATTTAGCAATTCATGCAGTTTTTTAATAAAAAAACAACAATATTATAGGCGTGTCCAATTAGTGGTGCAAAAATGAAGTAGTGAGCCCGTTTATAGGCCACATTATTTTTGACAATTAGCTAGCGGTATGCTAAGGTGTTTCATCCATGCATTACACTAATATGAGCTAGTAATGGAAATGAGAACTCACCATTATCTGATGATAAGTGAAGGGACTTACCTGCAAAAATATATATACACATGTAATACTTAACATTCAGCATAATATATCATTTATAGTAGGACTATATTATACATAAATGTTTCATAATTTCAGCCGGTCAATTCGCCAGTGAACCAAGTATGGGAGTGGAGATAGAATGTTGCGAATCGGTCTTGTTCCCATGTTTCAAAAGATTTCAGCCATTCACATATGTCTGTGTATATATGTTATATAGGCACAAAGTATGGTTATGCAGTAACCAACCTGATATAAGCGATATCAGGTTTTATGTTACCTAGTTTTCTTTGTTTACACATTATGAACGATTGAGGAATAAAAATACATGGTTCATTATTAACAGAGAAATGTGTTCATAGTTAACTTGCGAATAGTAATATAACATGAAAATGTCTATGTATTCTCAACATATTCTATTTATATATTCTTAATTCTATTTTTCAAAATAACTATTTGGAACTTTTGGGTTCACTAGATAGCACCAATTTTAAATGTAAAACTCGGTTATAACGGAGTTGGGGAGATAAGAAAATTTTACCATTAAGTATATTTAGCTAAGAAAAAGTTCCAGTCATGCGGCATGGTCCTATGAACAATTTTTTTGTAAATCATCGTGTTGCATTATGTTACATTGTTTAAAATTTTGAGTATTTTGAATGAAAAGAGATTGTTCACTACCAATTTTATGCAAAAAAATCTCATTCTGAATATTTTTTTTCTCTATTTATATTTTGGTTCTAAATAATATTCTTCGATTCATAAATGATTTTGGATTTTTAAATTTTTTGTGTTTTCAATGATTTATTTATTTACCTACTATTTTTGGTCTTGGTTGGTTTGGTGGTGGGATAAATTATTGGCATTCAAGTGAATTTTTCAGCATAATTCTTTGCATAATATTTTTTATGTTTTAGTTCATTGTTAATAAACTTCATTTAACTACAATTCAGCAAAAACTATAAACTTCAGCCGCTTTCTGCAATTTTTATACGCGGTAGGTAGCACAGTAGGGCATTATTTAACTATTCTAGTTCGCTGGTGATACCAAGCTGGCTAGTGAAATGGCAACTTCAACAATTTGAACCTACGATAGGGGTGATACAAATTGTCAGGTCCTGTGACTCCGGTGCCAAACTAAATGGCCAAAACCCACCATTGGCATCCGATTTTGAAAAAACTCCTTTCATCTCAGCAAGTGACGGTTCAACCCGAGATATTGGAAAGTACGGTCTCTTCACATTCTTATTCAACATCATTGAAATTACACACATTCTAACAGTTCCATTCTTTTTTGGCGCCTCCACCATTGGAGCTTATGAATATGTAGCATACGAAACGATATTTCTCTTTTCATCACAGAGTTAAAATCAAATCTTGAAAACCTGTCGAGCAACCACACATTTTTTTTCGGTGACATGAACCTTGACCTATTAACAACATAACAATATTGATAATTACACTGATGCACTTCTATCTCTGGGGGTCTGATAAATAAACCAACACGCATCCAAGGAATGTCCGAAACTGCTGTAGATCATATAATTGTTCAAACTAAATTACTAGAACTTATCTTTCTGCAGTGATAAAGAGCACAATAACCGATCATTTTTCCACGGCCTTAATTATTCCTTTAAACACCCCTCCGATAAGAAAGTTATCATTTGAAGAAAGTAGACAATCGCAAACTTAAATTATTACTTAGTGAAACAAACTAGTCATCTGTCATAGGTACCGACGATGTAAATATTGCTGCAACTGAATTCCTAAAAGTTTTGAACACGTCCATGTTAGTGGCCATGTCAGGACCACCAGCAGGGAAGTCAAACTAACCCCCTGGATAACTAGAGGTCTGATTAAATCAATAAGAATAAGAAACCATCTAAAAAAACGGTCGATAAAAACCCCACTTGATCTCAATCTAAAGGAAAAATCCAATCGTTACAGGAACAAAGTAAAGGAGTTAATCAGAGCAGCGAGGAAGATATACTTTGTCAACAAAATAGAGAAACAAAGGAAATTCGAAAAAAAAAAAAAAAAAAAAAAAAAAAAAAAAAAATTGGGAGACGATTATAACAGCGATTCGGGGAACAAACGAAATTAATAGGTCAGAATGTCCACTGGTCAAAGAAATAATGTTAAATGATCACGTCCCTGACAGTGTAGAGTGTAAAAAAGCTTGCGACTCACTAAACTCGTATTTTTCTCGAGTAGCTCTCACCGAATTTCTCAAATACGCAGAAACATGATATGAACTCTCCCACGTTAAAGGCGGTAGGGGACACATTTTTCTCACTTAGAATGATGACGGACAAAGACCTCGACAAAATATTACAATCTATGAAGGGATTCTCGTCACCAGGCATAGACGGCATCCAATTACTACTTATAAAAAATAATATTATGAGCCTCAAAAAAACTCTTCTTCACATTTACAATCTTAGTCTCTCTACAGCAACATTCCCTGAAGCAGTCAAAGCTGCCAAGGTCATTCCAATTTTTGAAGGTGTGGAGGTAGGTGAGTTCGGAAATTATAGGCCAATCTCAATGATAAGTACTCCGTCCAAAATACTAGAAAAATTCGTAAAACATCTGCTATATTCATACCTTGAAAGAAACAACTTGATAAACCTTAATCAATATGGTTTCCGCAAAAATAAGGGGGTAAATGATGCGGTATTTGCTTTAACAAGGGACCTCCTTGATATTAGGGATAAGAACAAGAAAGGTGCACTCATACTACTTGACGTTGCAAAAGTATTCGATGAGATTAACAGAGAACAATTGATGTTAAAGTTAGTGAAACTGGGAATCATAGGCCCCCAGTAGCTTACAAGAGCTACTTGACAAACCGAAGACAGAGAGTGTCAATAGGCGAGTGCTCTAGTGAAGATAGTAACAATGACTTCGGTTTAGCCCAAGGAAGTACATAAGGACCACTATTGTTTTTGGTGTATATTAACAAAGTGGCCCTTCTAGAATTACAAAACACTCATATGTATGTATTTGCGGATGACACTGACGTGTTAGTTGAAGGTGACACATGGGAAAAAGTATTTGCCAATGCAAACCTAGTGATCAACGTGGTATGAAAATGGTTCTATGAAAACTATCTAACGTTGAACACAAAAAAGTCAAGATTGATTAGGTATTTATGGAGGTCACATAACCTTTGTTGATGAGGAAGATTTATGCATCACATTACATACATGCAAACCAAATACCTGTTCATGTGGCGCAATAGTGCCATGCATAAGTATCTTTATATAGTCTTGGAAGAAGAGCTAAATTGGAAACCCCATAATGACTATACTCACGATAAGATTAAGAAATGTATGTACATTTTTTTAAAACATTAGACACTCACTTCCGGGAGATACGATAAAACTTATTTATTACAGTATGCTACAGCCTGTGCTTCAATATGGAATAATAACATGGAGGAGAACATTCTTCTCACGTATAAATAACTTACACGTACGCCAGAAAATCATTATGAAAATAATGTTGTCATTACCGCCTAGTACACCATCTATAAATGTATATATTATTGCAAAAGCTGATTACCATAAGGATATGTTAAAAATTTACTTTTGCGATTCCATAAGTATCAAAAAATAATAAATTCACAGCGTAATCCATTATATACCACAAGATATGTAGTCGCAGGGAATGTAATTGGACCAAGACCAAGATTAACGCTATCAACACACAGTCCAAAATTTATTATGTACATCATTCACAGAGCGCTAGATAGTCATATGAAAAGAGCTCAAAATTATAGTAGACCAAACTACAAGAAGCAAATTTTAACGTGGCTTGTGAAAAATGGGGCAGTGGATTGCGAAACTATGCTTAACAGCATTTATGTACAATATTATAAAACAATAATTTTACTATAGAAAGTTTTTCTACTTATAAGAAGATTGGGACATCAAATACCATTGTAGTGACATCGTTCAAGCTATGTGTAGATTATGTAGACGCATACGCGAAGTTATGTTAACGTGCTGTTTGAAATTATGGGCAAATCGCCTAGACCTTAACCAACAGCACGGGCCAAGCCAACCGTTGGAAAAGTAAACTAGACGAGTAGTCTAGTTCTACTTTTGTACTATCATCATATGTATGTGTCTTTATTGAAATAAATAAATCTATCTATCTATCAAAAAACTGGAGCTATCACTCCTTTCTTGACCATTTCATTTAACTCTGCCGTCACTATTTCTTTTAAGGGGAGAGGAATAGCTCTTGGAGCTGTGACTGCATACGGACCGAGCATCGTCCTTTAGCTCTATTTTATACTCCCCAACGTGACCAAGCCCCTCAAACAGTTTTGGATATTTCTTCACCAAATTAGTCTTTTTAGGTTTTGTCAATTCAAAAATCCTCTTGACTAAGTTCAGTTTTTGGCACGCCGATCAACTTCGTCAGAAACGTAAATAGTTTCTTGAATGTGTACTGTTTTATGCTGTAGGCATAATTTAAGTTTTCCCAGAACAGGAGTTTTTTCGTACCTTTTGGCGCTAAAGATGTTGCTCTTACACTTTCTGGGTGCAACTCCCTCAAGAATTTTCGAAGGAACAAGCGTCACGTCAGCAGCAGCGTCCAGCTTAAATTTTATTGGCCCTAGCATTTTATCTCCACGGGTCACGGCCAAGGTTCCTGTCCACATGTACTGGGTCTTCGAACGTATGCTGCCCACGAACTTGTCAATGCTCTTCTTTCCGTCTCTCCTCCGGACTTCGTTGATGTACATCTCCTCCTCTGATTCCTCGGTAGTGTCTGAATCCTGAGTAACTGCCCGAACATTCTTGGCAAAAAACAAAATTCAGGAAAATGCCCTCGACAACGGCATTTTGAACATATGTATGACAAAGCTGGACATCCTGAACGGTGTTTATGCCATTTATCCACACACCTAACACACCTCCTGTCCCTGGGTTTGCCAGGTTTCTCCTGGATTTTATCCGAAATTTTCTCTTTCTGCTGACTGTTTTCTTTGCTTTCTCTGCTCGTTGCCATTCGCCATTCGCTCTTCCTGCGTTTTTGCGAAATGTTGTACCCTTCTTAAATCTTCTTTTTGCCTTACTAATTCTCCGTGTAAACACAAGGTGTCCATAGCCTTTTTCAAAGTCAGATCCTTTTGTAACTGCAGCTTATCACTAATCGCGGTGTTTTTCATCCCCACAATCAACACCAACAGTATCATTTCCACGTTCAGGTGGCCCACTCACAGGTCTTGGCCAAACTGTGCAAATCGTAGATGAATCTTTCTGCAGTATCACTCCCTTGTTTTTTCTTTAAAAATTTAGCCCGCTTAAGTATAAGTCAAATTGCGGTGTGGAACAAAATACAAGTCACACTCCGCAAGAGTGTCTTCAAACGTTTCGGGTGAGGGCGAAAATGACTCAAAAATATTTTCAGCGTCACCCCCAATTAGGTAAATCATAACATCGATCTCTAATATCGATCTCATTTGACATGTATATCAAATACTTCTAGTAGTAATGTTCGTATTAATAGTCATAAGACTATGCCATTTAAACCCTGGATAACACAAGGTTTACTTGTTTCTATCCGCCGTAAAGAAAAGTTTTACAATATTTGCAAACGACAACCATTTAATACTCATTTTAAACTTTTTTTTGACAATTATCAGAGAAAATTGAAAAAATATATTCGACTCGCTGAGGAAAATTTTTATAAGGAGAAAATCAACAGCGTTGAGGGGAATAGTACTCGTAAAAAGGTTTAGCAGATAGTGAATGACATTATACAAGTACCCAGAAGTAACAATACAATTTGCTCAATCACTGATGATCGGGAGGTAGTAAATGCAATAGACAATCCCACTAGGTGTGCGGACGTTTTCAATGATTTCTTTAGCTGCATAGGTGAAAATTTAGCCCGTAAATTGCCTAAAGTGGACACTACTTATTCAGTTTTGCCTGAAAACCTGGAAAAACAGCTGAAAGCTGGGAAACGTAGTTCTTTTGTGTTAAATTCAGTAAATGAACCTGAAGTTTTGAAAATCATTTCAGAGCTAAAAGGAGGGTCTTCACCAGGTTGGGACAATATCAATGTTGAGGTTCCAAAGAAGTGTAAAGATCAGGTCGAGAAACCACTTTGTTATCTAATAAATAGAAGTTTTGAACTTGGTGTTTTTCCTGACTGTCTAAAAATGGCTGTAGTACTTCCGTTGTTTAAGGCGGGGGACAAGCGCAATGCAATCAATTATAGGCCTATTTCCTTGGTGAGCAATATTGCGAAAATTTTTGAAAAATGCTTCAAGCACCAATTACCATATTTGGAAACTGAAAACCTACTATATGATTACCAGTATGGTTTTCGAACAAGAAGAAGCACTCAAGATGCGTCATGTCAATTGAATACCTTAATAATGCAAGACTTGGACAGAGGTCAAAAACCATTAGCAATTTTTATTGATCTTATGAAGGCTTTTGACACTATTTCGCATAGTAAATTGTTGAAAAAAATGGATAGGTTAGGAGTTAACTCTAGATCCCTAAATTGGGTTAGAAGTTATTTGTACAAAAGGACACAGTGTGTCAAAGTAAATGGAGTCCAGGGTTCCAGCAGTACATTGGGTGAATTTGGGATACCACAAGGCACCGTACTGGGACCAATATTTTTATTTTGTACATGAACGATATTGGGTACTTGTCTACTGGGGGTAAGATATTGTTATTCGCGGATGACTCGGTAATATATTTTTCCTCAGGGGATTGGGCCAGTACCGCTAAACTTGCTGAAAGGGGGTTCCAAATAGTAAACTCTTGGTTAATTGAAAATCAGTTAACTCTAAACCTAAACAAAACAGTGTGGCTCCCTTTTGCTACATGGGACAAAGTGTGACTTGCAAGCTTGCTTAAATTGTCCTCCGGTGGCCAGATCCGATAAAACCAAGTACTTAGGCATATTTTTGGATAGCGACATGAAGTGGTGTACCAATCTATACTATTTATAAGAATGAAACTCCGTTTGTTTGTCTGTTTGTTTGTCGTGTCTATGCACGGCCAAACGGCTGAGTGGGGGGAGTGTACGAGTGGGGGGATCTTCTTGAGATTTTCCGATAGGGGGAGCGAGCGAATTTCACATTTTCTAATCCCACCCGAACCATGGGCCGTAGGGCGGGAGGGGGGTCGAAGTAAGAATTAATGTGCGCTTTTTGGACTTCCCCGCTTCCCCTACCCCTCTAAACGGCCGTTGAAAATTCCGGAAAAATACCGGTTTCGTAGGTTTTCCTACGAGGAAGACGACGGCGAGATCGGATCACGAAAAAAGTATCGGGAAATGCGTCAAAAAAATGCGAGAGTACGGACCCGTTTTCTCGAAAAGTCCGACGAAAAACTACGTTTTTTCCGATTAAAATATACCCCATAAAGGTACGTTTTTCGGAACGGTTTTTGCGGGCGAAATACAGCTTTGATCTCGCCGAATCTGAATCCGAAATCGGATATCGAAAAAAGTGACGGGAAGTAGGTCAAATTGCGAGCGGAAGCGAGACTAAGCTATTAAAATGAGAAATTATATGTGCTGTGGACGCGAGAAGGCTCTAGGAAGACAGACGTGTTTGGGGTTCGATAACTCAGGTACAGGTTTCGGTGTTTGGGTGTTGCGAGCAGGTACACATAGGTACCTTGCGAGCGAAGCGAGAGCCATTTCAACAGAATAAATTCGGATTTTTTCCTACAAATATACAGCAATACCTTGCGAGCGAAGCGAGTAACATCACCGAATAAACTTTTCGTGGTTCCACGTAGTTTTATAAGATTTAATTTGTTTGTAAGAATTCCTAACTGAAAAAAACGTCTGCCAAGTTGGGTGGGCAGTATAACTTCCTCAAGGATATACAGGTATACCTTGCGAGCGAAGCGAGCAACATCCCCTAATAAAATTTTCGTGGTTCCACGTAGTTTTATAAGATTTATTTTGTTTGTAAGAATTTCCAACAGGAAAAAACGTCTGCCAAGTTGGGTGGGCAGTATAACTTCCTCAAGCGAGCGAAGCGAGCAGCATCCCCTACAGAAGTTAAACCTACCCTTAGGGATCTACCGTTTGCGAGCGAAGCGAGCATCATTCCCTACATGCCATACCTTGCGAGTGAAGCGAGCAACATTTCCTAAATGCCACAATTTGCGAGCGAAGCGAGCAACATTTCCTACATGAGAGAGTTTGCGAGCGAAGCGAGCAACATCCCCAAATAAACTTTTTTGTGGTTCCACGTAGTTTTATAAGATTTATTTTGTTTGTAAGAATTTCCAACAGAAAAAAACGTCTGCCAAGTTGGGTGGGCAGTATAACTTCCTCAAGCGAGCGAAGCGAGCAGCATCCCCTACAGAAGTTAAACCTACCCTTAGAGATCTACCATTTGCGAGCGAAGCGAGCAACATCCCCTACCCACGTTAAACCTACCCTTAGGGACCTACCGTTTGCGAGCAAAGCGAGCAACATTCCCTACATGCCACACTTTGCGAGCGAAGCGAGCAAAATTCCCTACATGCCACATTTTGCGAGCGAAGCGAGCAATTTAATGGGGGGTCCGGGGGGCTTGCCCCCCGGCTGGACGTGGAGGCGAGCGTAGCAAGCCGGAGCGGCTAGTATAGCATATGTTAACAAACGTCTCCGCAAACTTATCTACATTTTTTCCCGTTTAAAAAGAATATTAAATTTGAATTTAATGAAGCTACTCTATTACGCATTAGTCCAATCAGTACTGCTATATGGACTCCCGACTTATGGCGGGGCATATAGCTCTACTCTAAAACCCCTGATCGTTGCACAAAAAATTTTGGTTAGAATTGTAAATGGAAGTAAATTTGCGGCTCACACAGAACCTATTTTTAGATCATTACAAATTTTGAATTTTAGTCAGTTATTAAAAATGAATAATATAAAGCAAGTTTTAAAAGACCAACTTTTCATTCATCCGCAACACGAGATTACCACTATATTTAAAATTAACAAATTCATTTCTCTTCCCTTATTCCACACGACAGCAGCGCAAAATTGTTATTGTTACCAAGGCATATTATCTTTCAATAAACTGCCTAATTCATTAAAAACGCAATTGTTGGAAAAACCGAACAATTGTTGTTCACTACTGAAGAAATTCTTTTTGTCTCACCAGAGTGCTTAAATACAGTTTATTTTTTATTCTTACTCTTTCAGCTTTGTCTTGAAAATTATATTATGATAGGAACTTTTTTTTTTCTTTTTTTTTTTTTTTTCAATTCCGTCTAGTGTTGTAATTACTAGTTAGAATAACGACTATTTGTAAATTGTAAATTGATCCTTTTGCCCAACCAACTCATCTCCCTAGCGCGGGCTCTTAGCCCATATTGGGAGATTATATTTCTGTACATCCTTTATATATTTATATACTAATGTAAAGCATTTATTGGAGAAATAAATTCATTTTCATTTCATTTCATTATCATAATGTCTTAATAATCGATCTCATAATCATAATCTCTTCCGAAACGTCGTCCAACCCAACACTCGTTTGGTACATCAAAAACCTCCGTTTCCATTAAGGCCGCTCATTTGAATTAAAGCTGAAAGGATCAGGACACGACCGCGAGATGCGAACGTTGTATTTCTCCTGTTCAGGAGTCGCGAGTTCATAATGTTTTGTTTTAGGTATGGCACCAGTTTTAACATGTATCATGTTTTAGCCCTGGGGTCCTAGCAATTTTTGCGCGTCAATTTTGCGCGTCAATTTTTTTCCGCGCAATACATAGTGGAGAGACGTACGAAATTTCGAGCGTCGATTCATCCGCGCACGAAACATATAGTGGGGAGATATTTCTCCTCTGACCAAAGAAGAGTGTCACTCTTTGGTCAACGTACGAAATTTCGAGCGTCGATTCCGAGCGTCGATTCATCCGCGCACGAAACATATAGTGGGGAGATATTTCTCCCTGGGGTCCTAGCAATTTTTGCGCGTCAATTTTGCGCGTCAATTTTTTTCCGCGCAATACATAGCGGAGAGACGTACGAAATTTCGAGCGTCGATTCATCCGCGCACGAAACATATAGTGGGGAGATATTTCTCCTCTGACCAAAGAAGAGTGTCACTCTTTGGTCAACGTACGAAATTTCGAGCGTCGATTCCGAGCGTCGATTCATCCGCGCACGAAACATATAGTGGGGAGATATTTCTCCCTGGGGTCCTAGCAATTTTTGCGCGTCAATTTTGCGCGTCAATTTTTTTCCGCGCAATACATAGCGGAGAGACGTACGAAATTTCGAGCGTCGATTCCGAGCGTCGATTCATCCGCGCACGAAACATATAGTGGGGAGATATTTCTCCCTGGGGTCCTAGCAATTTTTGCGCGTCAATTTCGCGCGTCAATTTTTTTCCGCGCAATACATAGGGGAGAGACGTACGAAATTTCGAGCGTCGATTCATCCGCGCACGAAACATATAGTGGGGAGATATTTCTCCTCTGACCAAAGAAGAGTGTCACTCTTTGGTCAACGTACGAAATTTCGAGCGTCGATTCCGAGCGTCGATTCATCCGCGCACGAAACATATAGTGGGGAGATATTTCTCCCTGGGGTCCTAGCAATTTTTGCGCGTCAATTTTGCGCGTCAATTTAAAAAAAAATCATTTAACTTGATAATCATTTTTTTCATTTATTGAATTTACACTGAATATTAAAATCTAATTTAACACAACGATATTTATTTTAATATTGCAATTTAACATAACGACGCTTATTTCTGTTCTAGAACCAAAAATTTCAACCATTTGTCGTGTTTTTGACTTTTTCTTTATAGGCATCACGGTAACCAAAAGTCAAATCTTCCGTCCTCTCACGGGTCTCAAAGGGTTTGTCCTTACCAAACAAATTTGTTCACTTTAATTCACTTCGCTGCCCACC
The DNA here is from genome assembly GCA_030762985.1 of Adelphocoris suturalis. Lineage (NCBI taxonomy): Eukaryota > Metazoa > Arthropoda > Insecta > Hemiptera > Miridae > Adelphocoris > Adelphocoris suturalis. The sequence goes on along the minus strand of CM061045.1, from coordinate 109,124,645 downwards.
ATGTATTATTATTCTATGAAATAATCAAACAGTGAGTAGAGCTACTCAAGAACTGAACTGTATTATTCAAATTTGACATCAAGCGCCCTGGTAACAGCAATCGGTTATAGTAATGTAGTAATTATATTAAGTTCCTTGAGGCCTATCAAACAATATATATCTATGAAAAAGCGTTAAACTCTAGGATTCGTTTCAGAATGACTCAAAACGGATTTCGATGAAGAAAATTTTCGAAAATTTAATTTTAAAATTTTCGGAGCCATTGCAATAGCCCCATTTTCTACAAAAATACGCCAAAACTGAAAGAAAAAATCTAATAATCCGAAATCTTCGTTGGATCGCAGAATTTTATTTAGTTTAATGGTTTTTTTAAAACATAAAATTGGTTTTCAAAAATTTCTTCGCATCCAAATTATTTAACTTTTATTCAAACTCAAAATTATGTTGAATTGTATTGAAATTTTAGTGCGAAGGAATTGTGAAAACCAATAAGATCATACTGCATGACTGTAACGTTTTTTTTTTGTTCAATTTCCACTCTGGAAATAAGGACTGAGCTCATTTCATTACAGGTAAAAGTAACTGAGCTCATTTCATTACAGGTAAAAGTGTTTATCTGAATCAATCCTATAATAGCTGATAATGACAAACACAAGAATGTGCTCGGAATTATAAACTGCTTGCACAAAAAATCTTTATGCTAACAATCGAATGTTTATAGTGAAGTTTTTAAAAAGCCTCTCCAATTCCCAATCAGTTTCACTATACCCCTTCGTTCAATGAAGGGGGTAGGTTTTGAAATGACGGTTCGTTTATTAGGTCCACATTGATTGGGAAGCGTAATTGGAGGGACCTGAGGGCCACTGAATCAATGAATATAGTAGGCATTTCTATACTCAGCTCACGTTTCATCGATCAATTTCAATCAGCAAAAGGTTTCGAAAAGCCGAGAATAGCCTCTATGACCAGAAAAAGTGCTAATGCGAAAGAACTAGATGTTGAAAGAAATTACCAAGTCTACTGTATTCATTCAAACACTGATACCAAGTAATTGAACCATGACTTCAGATTAGGTCTATTTTGGACGACAAATGGGACCTGTTTTGGGTGTGTTGGTAATGAGATAAATGCGTTAAAAAAGCATAAATACCTTAAGCTGGACTTCACCTACTAAATGCTAAAGTAACACAGCGTGATTGTGATTTTGTTATTTAAATTTTTGAGTGGCGTCTTTCACCTGCCTGGATGTACCCACGGCCTTTCGTGGCTAAGAATTTCGATGAAGTGACGCCACCGTGACTCCTATTGTGGGATTGCAGGCAAAATGTAGTAGGTCGAGACCGAGGATATAGGAGAAAACACTACTTACACATAAAACAAGGGTGAAGAGTAACAACAACGAGGGCAGCAGCTGCCCGAATAAAGGCCTCTTGAAAGAAGAATGGGACTTCGTTTAAAATTGTTGGTGGGAAGGGACGTCCTCAGCCTCATCCCACCTCATTCAGCCTTTGGATTATTCTTGTCGCGGCATTTAATTAGTGGGCCAAGTGATGGATGAGAGTATTCTTAGTGGAAGAGGCTGTAATTAGACACCTTACACGCCTGGCGGTGAGAGATGGAATTACACCGCCCTCGGCAAGCTGAAAGCTGAAACAGTGACAATGTCTGAACCACGTTAAAACGCCTCTCGACAGTTCAGTGGTTCTTTAAGGTACCATTGCTCGCCTTGGCCCGGAACTATGTACATCCAAATATCAGTCAAGTCTTCCTGTAGATTGAAACTCACTAAGAAACATTCACTGCAGACTGTAGCCTATCCTACCTAATGGTCTTCAACATAATTGCACCAATGTTTTGTGAAATTTACTGATTTCGAAATTATTCCAATGACAATTATATTGCATAGTATCCCTGTTGCATTCCAAATCTGTACATTCATTGTGACCTTATAACATGTTATAATCAATAAAGAGCTAGTTTCAGCCGTTATCTCAAACGCCTGCATCCCCATGAAAACTATTAAACCTCCCGTTCTTTTTCTTCAGTTTTTTTACATAGCCTAGCACTTCATACAGTTTTTAAAATACGAGTGTCTGCTTGAAGGCTCAAAACGTTGTCATAAGTTTAGTTTCCTAACGATAAAAGAACGCCAAGAACCGAAGAACTGGGAACTTATGACATTACTGACATGGAATTTTAGATACTATCTGGATTTTAGGTTATTCCCCAAAGAATACCTTCCTATGATGGCTTAAGTAGTTAATAAAATCGACTGGGAAAACGCATAACTCTGGAAAATCCTTATTATGGTTGTTCAATGAATTTTAGTTTAACCTTAACGGTTATGGCTGTTTTGGAAACCTTACCATCCCCTCTCCCCTCTCGTACAACCTACAGGCTTCGAGAATAGTCTGAAATACGAAGCGCTCTATCGGCAAAATGCGGCGTAACAGTAGCTCTCAATTCATCCAGACCACCACCCTTCCACCGGCCCAGTCACCCTTGGTGACTGTGAACCATTTCCTCAGCGTTTCATAAACAACCATGAACGAGTTGGCATATGAGGTAGCCGCTTTCGTTCCCATGGCTATGCCCTTAAGCTGGAAATACACATGGCCATCAAAATCAAAATAATTCATTTTTAATACGAATTCAGCCAGTAGGAAAGGCGTTATGTCTTGCGGGAGTGGTCTCTCGCTCAAGAAATGTTCCAGAGCTTCGAGCCCTTCATCATGTGGGATAGAGCAATAGAGGTGAGACAACGTCTACTGTAGACAAGAGAAGAGTTCTTTCCAAAGGTATCCTCAATTTTGTATTTACTAAATACGGGAGGGAGTTATAACCGATTTCGTGATGTGAAGTTGGAAACACGAAAAAAACGCTGCAAATTATTTCACAAAGGTTTATTATTTTTTCAATTGAGTATGATCATAGTTTTAGTTGGCTTGCGTACGTCATAAGGCCCGTCCAGACTCCTCGGTGTGTCCTATTTCGAGTTGCCACAACCTATACTTCTATAATTACTAGCCGCTCCGGCTCGCTACGCTCGCCTCCACGTCCAGCCGGGGGGCAAGCCCCCCGGACCCCCCATTAAGTTGCTCGCTTCGCTCGCAACGTGTGGCATGTAGGGAATATTGCTCGCTTCGCTCGCAAAGTCTGGCATGTAGGATATGTTGCTCGCTTCGCTCGCAAAGTCTGGCATATAGAAAATGTTGCTCGCTTCGCTCGCAAAGTATGGCATTTAGGGGATGTTGCTCGGTTCGCTCGCAAACGGTAGATCTCTAAGGGTAGGTTTAACTTCTGTAGGGGATGCTGCTCGCTTCGCTCGCAAACGGTAGATCTCTAAGGGTAGGCTTAACTTCTGTAGGGGATGCTGCTCGCTTCGCTCGCTTGAGGAAGTTATACTGCCCACCCAACTTGGCAGACGTTTTTTTCAGTTGGGAATTATTACAAACAAATTAAATCTTATAAAACTACGTGGAACCACGAAAAGTTTATTCGGGGATGTTGCTCGCTTCGCTCGCAAGGTATACCTGTATATGTGTAGGACAAAGTCCGTATTTATTATTTGAAATGGCTCTCGCTTCGCTCCCTATGGCCTATGTATACCTGCTCGCCTCGCAACACTGTGACATCGAACCCTTCACGTCAATTCTTGAGCCTTCTCTCGTCCACGGCACAATAATTTTAATCGCTTTGCTCGCTTCCGCTCGCAATTTGACCGAGTTCTCGTCACTTTTTTCGATATCCGATTTCGGATTCAGATTCGGCGGGATCAAACCTTTATTTCGCCCGCGAAAACCGTTCCGAAAAACGTACCTTTATGGGGTATATTTTAATTTTAAAAAATCAAGTTTTTCGTCGGAATTTCCGAGAAAACGGGTCCGTACTCTCGCATTTTTTTGACGCATTTCCCGATACTTTTTTCGCGATCCGATCGCGCCGTCGTCTTCCTCGTAGGAAAACCTACGAAACCGGTATTTTTCCGGAATTTTCGACGGCCGTTTAGAGGGGTAGGGGAAGTGGGGAAGTCCAAAAAGCGCACATTAATTCTTACTTCGACCCCCCTCCCGCCCTGCGGCCCATGGTTCGGGTGGGATTAGAAAATTTTAAATTCGCTCGCTCCCACTTTTGGAAATTCCCAAGAAGATCCCCCCACTCGTAGATCCGGCCCACTCAGCCGTTTGGCCGTGCATAGACACGACAGACAAACAGACAAACAAACGGAGTTTCATTCTTATTAATAGTATAGATATAAGCATGTTTATATTTCTCGATTTGAGCTCCTATCTATTCAAATAGTTATTGCCTTAATAATATCACTATCTAAGTACGTACGAAAAGTCGAGAGGATATGTTATTAAATATGCGTAGGAAAAGCTTTGGTATTAACACACAAATATGACCTTGAAAAAAAATGAACCCATAAAAACAAGTTTTTAATGTAACTCTTTCTTTTTCTCATGTTCTCAGTTAATTTTATTGTTGTTTCAATATTTGGTAGTTTCTTGGCAACAGTAAATTGAAACAAAATCACATTGATAATAACTTAAATTAAATTGACAAGGAAAATCATTTAATATTTTATTGACCCTGGATTCGTTGTCATTTTATGCAGACGTTCAATAGTATCCTTCTCCACCCTCCTCCTCCTCCCTCCTCCTCCTCCCACCTCCTCCTCCTCCTCCTCCCTTCTCATCCTCCTCCTCCTCCCTTCTCATCCTCCTTCTCCCTCACTCCCCCCTCCTCCTCCCTCCTCCTCCTCCCACCTCCTCCTCCTCCTCTTCCTCCCTCCTCCTCCTCCTCCTCCCTCACTCCTCCTCCCTACAATACACAACACGTGTAAGGTGTCCCATATTAAATTTCAAATTTTCGAAAATGTATAGTATAACTAACTTTTTCTTCGCGAAAATTTGATAGATTAAAATGTACGCCAGCATGAACTTGTGTGCAAAATTTCAGATCGATTGGATATCGGGAAGTGGGTTAAAAATCGATCTGAAATTTTGTCTCAAGAAAGAAAGCAAGCAAGCAAGCAAGCATGCAAGAAGAGAATCGAAGTTAATAGAAAGAGTTTAAAAACGTATATTCATGGCTCGAAGGAACATGAAATTCGAAAGCAATACAAGTGCCGGAAGTTTTCCACGCCACCCTGGAAGTACTCCCTCGGTCTCGAAGGAACGCCGGCGCCGTACCCACCACAAGGTGCCGCGGCGCCGGCGCCTCCTCTCACTCCACCCCCCCCCATCCCCCCCCCCCCCTCACCACCCACCGTGACCCCCTGCCAAGCGTGCCAAATCAAAATAACCCTTTTACAAATCAAAATAACCCTTTTACAAATCAAAATAACCCTTTTACAAATCAAAATAACCTTTTTACAAATCAAAATAACCCTCTTTGAGCAATGAGCAAAAATCGTTGAAGGGCAAAGAAAAGAAACTGAATACATTGAATACGACAAAGTAGGTGTAATAATAAATAATTAAAAAATATCAATTTTCCAACAAAAAATATATCAAAATGTTCCATCAAAAACTCAATCAACAAAAATATCAAATTTCGAACCAAAAATTCATCAAAATTTTCCAACAAAAAAATGAGGTAGGAAGGCAATGAGGTCAAACAATATATATATAGAGTTCCGAAAATAGGTTGAGCAATATTAGTCCTATGAGTGAGGATATGAAAATTACTTGAAGATCACAGTGAGAAGGAATACTGGGGTAGATATTCATGAAGATCACACTGAGAAGGGATACTGGTGTAGAAATTCATGAAAAAGGAATGCCAGTTAAACCCGTACTCCTATTTCTTTGCACTTCAACGATTTTCGCGCATTGCTCAAGGAGGGTTATTTTGATTTGTAAAAGGGTTATTTTGATTTGTAAAAGGGTTATTTTGATTTGTAAAAAGGTTAAATTGACTTGTAAAAAGGTTAATTTGACTTGTAAAAAGGTTAATTTGATTTGTAAAAAGGTTAATTTGACTTGTAAAAAGGTTAATTTGATTTGTAAAAAGGTTAATTTGACTTGTAAAAAGGTTAATTTGACTTGTAAATGCTATAAACGTTAGGACCAACTAGACCCCAAATGGAGTCTATGTGCGAAAGAACGGGTTTTTTAAGTCAATTCTTAGGCCTTTTATGGCCCGGACGGCGAACGGCGGACGGCGGACGGCGGACGGACATTTCAAATTTGGATTCTACGCACCTTGAAACGTAAAGTGACAAAGTTTGAGGGGTGGTTATAAAAAAATCGGTGTGCGTCGGACCACACGGTGGAAGTTATACTTCTGTGGCCATAATTTATAATTAATAAATAAATTATGAATAATAATTTATAAATTATAAATTTATAATTTATAATAATTATAAATTTATAAATTTATAATAATTTATAATAAATTTATAATTATAATATTTATAAATTTATAATAAAAATCGGTGTGCGTCGGACCACACGGTGGAAGTTATACTTCTGTGGCCATAATTTATAATTAATAAATAAATTATGAATAATAATTTATAAATTATAAATTTATAATTTATAATAATTATAAATTTATAAATTTATAATAATTTATAATAAATTTATAATTATAATATTTATAAATTTATAATAATAATCTATAAATTTATTATAATTTATTAATTATAATTTATATATTATGAATCGATAGTTCTTAAAAATTTGTTCTTAAAAATTTGTTCTTAAAAATTTGTTCTTAAAAATTATAAATTTATAATTTATAATAATTATAAATTTATAAATTTATAATAATTTATAATAAATTTATAATTATTCTATTTATAAATTTATAATAATAATCTATAAATTTATTATAATTTATTAATTATAATTTATATATTATGAATCGATAGTTCTTAAAAATTTGTTCTTACTTTTCTTACTTTTCTTACTTTTCAGCGTGACGCGGTTTCTCGACCAACATCCCATCCCAAAGGGTCTAACTCCTCCTCCTCCTCCTCCTCCTCCTCCCTCCCTCCTCCTCCTCCGCCTCCCTCCTCCTCCTCCTCCCTCCTCCTCCTCCTCCTCCTCCTCCTCCTCCTCCTCCTCCTCCTCCTCCTCCCTCCTCCTCCTCCCTCCTCCTCCTCCCTCCTCCTCCTCCTCCTCCTCGATTAATCGATAGTTCTTAAAAATTTGTTCTTACTTTTCAGCGTGACATCCCATCCGATAGTTCTTAAAATTCAGCGTGACGCGGTTTCTCGACCAACATCCCATCCCAAAGTGTCTAACGGGCGCAAAGAAGTATAACTTCAAAATTTTTTGCTACACGATCACATAGGCTTATTATTAGAAATAATAAACCAAAATCTTAAATCATGAATTACTCGAAAATAATGACTCTAAATAAAAGTCTAAGAAGCACTTTTCGTTGAAAATTAGTTGTAGAACCGTCCCCAAGGAGGTTATTAACCAAAAGTGTCAACACTCTGTATATGTATATATATTGTTTTTTCCAAACGAAAGGATGAGTTCGTAGGCCAGCATTTTTTGAGCGCATTAAATTGGTCAAATTCAAAAAATGTGCCGAATAAAATCACTAAAAATGGCTAAAAACGGCAAAAAATCGTTACATTTATAATTTTTAGTAGAATATTGCTCAAATAAAGTTCATCAAATTTAAAATAAAACATTAACAAATTTATGTACAAAATTAAGCTGAAAAATTTACTTAAATTTCATTAAAATTTGCAATAAAATCGGTAAAAACTGCAAAATAAGCTAAAAATCCAAAATCTCTTTCTGAATGGCAGATTACTATTTAGAATACGTTTTGTCATAAAAATAATAGCTTAGGATTTCTTTGCGCTCAAAAAGCTCGAATTTCAAAACAATTCAACATAATATAGAACGATAACTTAACGAAAATTCGCTCATACGATCATGCTGCATGACTGGAACTTTTAAAAATGTTATATTGTACATGGAGAAATCTGTCAAATGTACAATAAATATTATCATTATAGTAATTGCATTTTCATACAGTGTCATCAGATTAAAATGTGATCAAGGTCTATTTTCTGGTCATTCCTAAGTACCCAATTTGTTAGTTAGAGATATTCATTAGTCAAAGTTCAGTCAAGTTTATACCGTGAAAACATTAAAATTGATGATTTAGAGATTTTATTCCATTTTCAATTTCGTTTTAATATGAAATAATCTTGAAATATAAATGTTTTTACAAGGAAAGTTATATATTATGTTAATTTAACACACAAACCGCACAAACTGCTATTTAGTTCTATGGGATCGCCCACATAGAACATCCAAAGATGTCTTATATGCGGGAAAACGGAAGGGTGGCGCTGGAGGGTTAAATGCTGGTTGCTAAAACCATCAAGTTCGGAAAAAACCAACAATGAACGAAAAGTAGAACTCCATTTTACGGATTTTCCCCGATTGATAGACATTGTTACAAACGAAATTGATTTTTTCTATTGTCCTCCGATAAACCAACAAAACTGAGAACGGTTTCTATACGTCAAAAACGACAGTGATGGAGGTCAAACATAGTACACATTGAGGGAGGATATACAAAAGGAGGGGGGCTCAGAGGATAGGTGCCCCCCCTTCACCGGTTTCATGTTTTTTCTTTCTTCGTACCCACCGCTCGTATGGGACTTTCATAAACGATTACTAACGGGCTAACGACCAATCTTTGCACCATTATTGTGCTGAAGCCCTCAGCTCTTAACTGCACGCTTTCCCACCACTTCGTTATAAACGCCTGACCACACCGACCCCAGCGTCTGTACTGACCCGCTATATCCCGTCGAGTGTTTTTCTTTTGTTACGACGAAATCCCTTTCGACGTCCCTTCTTCAATCCCCAGGTCCTCTGGAACACGGAACTAACCCAAGTTCCGTATACATCATATTCCGTGTCAACCATATTTTCCTGTCAGTGAAGTAGGAAAGAACTATATTTCACCGATGTAAGAAGAAACTATTGGCAGGTCCTCGTCTTTAGATTTTCCTTTTTACCACCACCAATCGTTATTTTATTGTATAGTAAGGATATGTCGTTAAAGATAAAATTGTTTCTTTACCGATGTTCCGGACATGATTTACCACGCAGATGGTCGTTTCAGAAAGGCTCATGTAAACTAGCAGATGCATGGATAACAAGGAATTGAACAACTAACATGGGTTTCTGAAAAATACAACATAACAGTGAATTCGAATTAGAAAATGTTTTTATGATGAAATGTTTTACATTTTTTTCGTTTGTGAAATGCAACGAGAGGCCCGAGACTTCATGAGTGCACTGTGCAACGTGTGTGCAACGCCGCGCGCCGGTGAGAACGAGTTCAGCAATGTTTTCAAATAGAACTTTAGGAAACCTCCACACAGTAATTCAAACGTCCCATTTAGAAGACATTAGAAGAAATTGCACTTATTTGCATAGTAAACTTCGAAACCCTCTATTTTTGGCACTCTGAATCGAATGGGACTAACCGCAAGTTGCTACGACTAACCGAGATATTGCGCGTTCTTGTACCATTTGTCAGTTCATTTCGTTAATTTATCGAAAATGAATGAAAAGCAATCTCAGAAATGCAATATTGACAGTAAATAATCGAAAATTTTTATATATCAATATCATTAAACTTGAACAAAAAATTCAATCACGTATCATCATATACCTAATACTCTAAAAGTTTCACTTAGAGCTATATTTATCATTACATACACTATTTATCAATAGTATTTCTGCATTTGTAAGGGTCATATAATCGTAGGTAGTTTAGTTTTTATTACGGGGTATTTTTATCCGCTTTACCCTTTTTGATTGCCGCTAATGACCCTTCCGGTTGAGATGCGGCTTAATTCTTGGGAAAAAAAAAAAAAAAAAAAAAAAAAAAAAAATAGCCCGAGCAAAATGGGGAAAATATAGGGACTAACCCATGTATTCCAAATTTATTCAGGAATCTGTTGGGGGAGGTACTCTAATGAATTTATAATAGAAGACAGTAAAATCAGCCTGTCGCTGGTGGAAGGGGAGGGGTAAAGGTCCCCTTTTGCGGTTTTTCGCTCATAACTCGGACACGGTTCGCCCTATAAGAAATGTTTCCGAGAAAAAAAATTCCAAGCATGCAGGATAATCGTATGAGCGAATTTTCGTAAATTATCGTGTAGAATAATGTTAAATTGTTTTGAAATTTGAGTTATTTGAGTGTAAGGAAATCTTTAACTATTAATTTTAAGGCCAAAAACGTGTTCTAAAATAATAATCTTAAATTCAAATAGAGGTTTTGAATTTTGAACTTTTTTGCAGTTTTTATAAATTTTTAGCAAATTTTAATGAATTTTAAGTACATTTTATGCATAATTTTGGCATAATACATTAATTTTCAATGTTCTTTTTTATAGTCAATAAACTTTATTTAAGCTTTATTCTGCCAAAAAATATAAATGTAACAATTTTTAGCCGTTTTTAGCCATTTTTAGTGATGTTTTGAGTACATTTTTCAAAATTCGTCCAATTTATTGTGCTCAAAAAGCGCTGACCAACGAACTCATCCTTTCGTTAGGAAAGCTTGATTTTTTGACACAAGAACGGAATTTTTATCTGAATCTTAAGGAGGGTTATCGTCTGGAATGATATATATATATATTCCGCTGTTTGTCAGGTATGTAGCCGGATCGGGTGATTTATAGATAAAAGAACCAGGTTTGTGAGAGATAGAGGGGTTTTTAATGAATGTAAGATTTCTCAAGCTAAACTGAACGTCCGCAGCCCGGTCCAAGGTCTATACTCCTATACCATCCCTCCTCGGTGCAGGGCGGTCACTCAGGAGTGCCCTGCAAGAAGGGGTGAGATGAAGACCTGTGTCAGTCTGCGCCGTTGCGTGCTAATCCACTAGTTCGTTAATAGTACCATCCTTAACTCTTCAGTACTCGCGTCGGGTCCCTGATGACCCAGTCAACTTTCAAGTTCTAATTGCAACGTCTTCCTATCGCTTTTTGACCTGACCCCTCCTTGTAATCTCCTAGCTCCTGGAAATGATAAGTTTAGTCACCTTTCGAACTTTGAACAGGACACACGTTACTCACAATCACTAACCAGACCCGACGCAAGTGGTAACGTCAGTAGGTTTTACCAGTTGTTGACCCGAGGCGAGTACAACCGTTAGCGATCCTTACACCCTTAAGACCCGACGCGAGTGCACGCACTTCATAAAATTTGAAGTAGGTAATCCATTTTTCATTTCATTTTCTCACGTTTACAAAGTCAATCCCACTATTTGCTACGGATGAAGATATTAACATGTATCATGTTTTACCACTGGGTTTTTGTTTGAAAATTAAGCGAAATTCAGGGCAAGCTGACATGTTTTCTATTGATTTTCACCTACCACCAATGCGTTGCTAGGGAAGTGTAACTCCCTTAGTTTTCATTGCAGGAGAATCGTTCGCCCTTTTTGAAATGCTCTCATTTTATCACAACATCGCATAATAGCAAACTAAGCCTGTTTAGTGTGAAGGAAAGCTGATTTATTATTCTACGATATAAACTGATATTAATAAGGGCGGGTTTCACCACCTCGAGTTAGTATACAAGTTACAGATATCCTAGAGATGGCTTCATGAAATGCGTTTCTCCACTCCGAGATAATCGTGACCCCTGGGTTTGCGAGCATGTTAGCTCCCAGTTTTTATTCCCTACTTCATCCAGGTATTAAGTGCTAACTCCTATAGCTACCACAGCTGTTGCAATAAAACGTACGCCATATTGTTTTATCACTACAAAACCGTCTTGGTTAGAGAGATTGCTGTGTTTGATTATAATTACAGTGTAATTTATTCTTGGTTGTTCATTTTGTGCGTTAATGAAAATGGCATGTTTACTTTATTTCAGCATCGGTGATAACGACGATTGCTTGATTCGGAAGTTTCGTTGTAAACTAGTGGGTTGTGTGACCAGAAGCCTCACGCAACTTTTTTATTTGAACATAATAAACCTGCATTGGCAGGAAGTATCCAATATTTCCCAACGTAAAATGAAAGATTCAAAAATTTAAGTTAGAAATAAAAAACCAATGTTCCGCAATTCGTATCACTTTTTCTTTTTTTTTTTTTTGTCATTCTGAATGTCTAGTTGTAAACTCCCCAAAAGCTGTTAGAAATCCATAAACGAAAGGCACGAGTAAGTATTAACAAATACGATCAAATTCAGTAAGGGAAAGCGCAACTCGTTTTTGGGCTTCATTGACTCATTCCCAATTGATGCATGTAAGTGATGTGAATAGTTTATATTCCTGGTTACTCACGAGCAAGTATCTCAAAAATGAAAAACATCCTAAATCAGCACCTAGATTAGTGGGACATATAGATAAAAATTATGTGTATAGTTTAGTGGTCTGGATACTGACAAGCTTGCATCCCAAAAATCTATTTAAAAAAATCCTAAAATATATATATTAGTTGGACAAATAGATCAGAATGATGTTTATGATTCAGTCATCCTACCTTAAAATCGTCGCGCTTATCAATTCATTCTGATCGCACTGAGCCTCTCTACAAAGGGAGCATATATATAAATGTAATTAATCTGGGTTTCCAATGATTAGCGCTTATCGGCTTCATCGATATTTCCCTCATGTAGTGTATTTTATATTATGGGTTTCTTCCTCTAACTTTGAACAGCTGTAAGTCGGAAAGTTTTTGTCAAGAAACATTATGGGAGCAGAATTTGTAGGAAATTTGATTCTCTAGATGTCATGTCCCGAACAAAATCCTTTAAAAACCTAAGTTTAGAAGTCATCGGCGAAATACTGAAAAATGGTGTAGCGTTCACGCCGCATTAACAGTTCTGGCGCTGCACGCAGTGCCATATCTGATCGGCACCAAAAACAATACAGCGAATTTTAGGTATATGAGGAGTTTACTTCCAGAATCTCAGGTTGATAGATCCTAAATTGCGGACTTCATCGCGTCACAAACGTTCGGACCAAAACACAAGTGCAGATCAAGTGAACTCGAGTTTCTGTCACTTCTTCCCCCTTTCACCATCACTGCAATCAACAACTCCTTCTCTGCCTTCCTAAAATTCAGCTGAATTTTTCTCTTTCATCTTTCTCCACTGAACACCTAACTTGAAACCTAATATCTCTGTACTGTTCCAAACCGAAAAAAAATATCAACTAAATATAAAGACTTATCAGCTTTATCAGCAGGAAAACATGTCTAGGGACACTAACCTTGAGGCTAATCACATACTAACCAACTCCCACCTTGAAGTGCATGGTGAAACACAAAATAATGATCTTAACTCACGGAAATAGCTTAATTCTCTTAACTCCAAAAGTTTTTTATCCCCCATTTTAGCTCTTAGATGGTGAAACCCGCCCTAAATAACCATGATGCGAAAAATTTTTACCCAAAAAAGATCAGAACTTATACAATCAATTACTTTATAGTAGTCATCCCCCAATATATGTTTAATGTTATGTAATGTTTTGTTTATGTTCATGTTATGTTATGTTTTCCATAACATTAATCCTTTCAGTTTCAATAATTGTAACCAGTCTTTTAAAAAAGCTTTAAAGTGCGCCATTAATTTTTAGTGAATTGGAAATTGTGTTTTGTTTTTTTCTTTCACTTTATTCTGCGATTTTGTGAATTCAATAAATCTTGAGGGCAAAGTTTCTATTGATTTGTTTTCAAATCATCATTTATTCATAGAAAGATGAGTATTAATTTTTGTAATGTGAATATTTTTGAACTTGCCAAATAAATGAAATGAAATGAAACACAAAATTTGCGTACCGAACCAATAGTGGCTGAACCAAAGAGTTCTTCGTTTCAATAAATATACAATTGGTGTTCAAACAGTTGCCGGAGAAAATCGCTTGAAATATATTCTTCCTCCGAAACATCTCAAGAGCTTTCCGTGTTTAATTCCGCAAGGCACAAACTTGTAAATGCTCCTCCCACCATTCCAATCCTTAACAGTTACTCATCCAAAAGTTTTAATCGTCGCACAAATTCTTAACTGCTGTCATGTCCAAGAAACTTCTTTGAGAAAGAAAAGACAGACGGAGGGAATGTGACTTTCAAATCACCTCCGCCCCATTTTTTTGCTTCAGCTCAACTGCGATAATAAATTAATGTTAAATGCTGCTTGTTCCATCGCTGAATTAGCAAGAGCTCGAGAGCTCGAGTATACTCATGGGACGCACGGGCAATCGTGCTCTCTCCTTAGATTTTTAATCCCACTTCGCTGGGGACAAAACTAACAGCATCATAGATGAATAGGTGCGTCAGGCAATAATCGTAAATGCTCTCGTTTCTGCTTTCCACACTCAGTAGCAGCTAGTTTCACTTTTACTGTAGTGACATTCTATGCGATAAATCGCAAAAACGCAAATTGCAACTAGAGGGGAAAATCTCTGAGCACAGCTTCCTTTATGGGTAGTGACATGATAGACCTATCGCAAGGCGAAAATCGTATCCATTTTTTTCTTCCGCCACCTGTCTAGTCTAGGGAATTCTATCAGTGGAACAAACTCATCACTTCCTGAAAATTGGCACAGATGTTCTTTTCATCTTCTTGAATAATATATTTCTCTGTGTTATTCAGGACAATCAAAAGAACATGACTTTCTGTCTATAAGAATCTTGGGAGCTGAAGGCTTTCACAGGCTTTCGCCTATTTTGGCTTTCATTTCGGAAACTATCAACATTTTTGCATCCACGACTATTTACAAAGTCAAAGACCACTAAATTTCTTTTCGAAATGGTCCCGTTCAATATTCTTGTATATAGTACATTTACCGAGTTGTTGGCCGCCGGCTCTCGTTCTGGATGGGCTTTTGGCTGGAACCCACCCACCTTCACCCCATTAATAGTCAACTCACATTATTCTTTGAGAAATAGTTTTATAGTTAAGTTGTATCGGATTATACTACAATCACATACTGTCAATATCGATGTTTTGTACCTTATCCATCAAGTATTATTTCATTGTTATTACTATGCGTATAAAGGTGAAAAAATAAACCATGAATGTACAATTTTCGAGTCTTAGATTTTTAGTGTAATATGCCATAAGAATAAACTGAGATCGGCAAAGAATGGAATTTAACAAATCAGACTGTACGTTCGGAAAATTGTCACAATTACGTTATGGATCACATATGTATCATCTTCAACATTAAAAGTATAAAATATACAGATTATTCACTTCATCGGAAAACATAGGTTTGTGAATATGTTTTCGGGTTGTAAATGAGATTGAGCCAATATGCTAACCAAGCTAATCAGGATAGAGCCAGTCATTTCATTCGTCTTCTAGAGTCTCAGGGCGTTTCTCTATCAAATTTCAACTTCCCATAGTGAACGGGATAGAATGTAGTTCACTCAGCTGATCAGTGTAGAACGGCATCGAAGAGTAACGGCGTCGAAAACAGGTGAAATACCAACATTTATGATGATAAACAACGAAGTCGGAAGATAGCGGAGTATAAAATACGGAATTATATAAGGTAACGCTCATCTGTGTCGAAAAACAAGAACGCTCAACCAAGTGGATAATGGTTCCCTGTTTTCGACGCCGTTCCTCTTCGATGCCGCTTATGCTATGTCGCATAACCGTGTCGAAAGTTTTAGGCACGAAAACTCCACGTGTGTAACAGCGTCGAAAAACAGTCGCATCGAAATGGATACTTCCCCAAAGCAGGCCTCTGTATAGTTCTGTTTAGTATCCATCTTTCATCCTTCTTCACCTTTTCGACGCGGTTATTCTTCGATGCCGCTAACCCCCTTTTCGTTCTATACGCGGTTATTCTTCGCGTTTCAGCTACTTCTGAAAGTTTATACGCCGCTGTTCTTCGGCGCCAGTATTTCCTATTTTATACACGGTTGTTGTTCGATGCGGTTGTTCTTCGTCGCGGCTGTGCGCTCCCGTCTAGGATTGTTTATACTACATTAATGTCTTTGCGAGTACCCTATCAGTTTCATTAATCTTCACTCGATACTTCACTCTGCGCATACGCAAACATAAATTCTACCAAGAAGTTGTGGGATAACAAATTGGTCATCCCATATCAATTGCAACATGATTGTATTATTAATAGCTTCTGCGCATGCGCCAATGTGAAATCCTTGTAACAAGCTCATTTTCCACAGTTTTCATCCGATTCGGTTGAAATTTTCAGGTTGAATGTGCGGACTAAGTTGTAGACGGTCCCCTGCCAGTTTCATCGTTCTTGACTCAATACTTAACTCTGCGCATGCGCAAACGTAAATTCCGTTGCACATCGTTTTCTCACGCCCTATTCGTTCGATGCATCTAAAATTTGGTTGGGATAACGATTTGATCATACCATATCAATTTCAACATGATTGTATCATTAATAGCTACATTGCATGCGCCAATGAGAAATTCTTGTAACGACATTAATTTTCACAATTTTCATCCGATTTTGATGATATTGTCAGGGAATGCGTGGGTTAATGTGTAGATGGTCCCGTACCTATTTCATTGTTCTCAACTCATCAGTTAATTCTGCGCATGTGCAAACGAAAATAGCATTGAGTATCACTTTTTTGTTTTTTAATTATTGAGAAATTATGTCGTTTCACGCTACTTCCAGTTTTTCTCTTTTGACAAACTAAGAAATCATTTACTGAAAGTGCAGTTGCATTTTTTTTATCTTTTTTTATTGCCGAATTTCCGTAAAAAAATGAAGCTATTGCAATCGCTCCAAAAGCTGTACCTTCAAATTTTCTTAATTGAAATCCGTTTCGAACCATTTTGAAACGAATCCTAATATTGTAAGCCCAAATTTCATAACAAAGTAACATAATATACGATAATTTACGAAAGGTGCATGCCTGGAACTTTTCTATTCAACAATCCAAATGAGCGATGTGAATAATAGGCTCCGTCCTCTCCAATTTTTTTCTTCTTCAATTGGCATTAGCCATTAGCCATAGCCATGAAGTTACGTACCTATATTAAAAAAAGTAGTTAAGTACAAAATAAACAAGTTATACAATCGTTAATCCAAATTGTTACATCAACTTCTTGTATAAAAGAAAAAATTGCCTTTTAAATGTACACATTTCTAGAATTAATAATTTGTTGAAAGTGCATTTGATTCACCATGTGCTTCAAGTATACATCAAATAACCGACCTCTGGCTTCGGAGTATTTTGGGCATATCATCAGCCTATGTTTAAGATCGACTTCTTCATTGTGGTAATATTTGTAAGCTACGAGGTTCGACCTTCCTATTCTGCTCAAATAAGCACCACACAAGCCATGGTTGGATCGTAGACGGCCAATGACTCGTATTTCGAGTCTACTCAATTCAAATTGAGAGAACCAAGGTTTAACTGCGGACCGAAGATTCATCTCCCGGTATCTGATACCCACTCTGGCTTCATCATAGAGTTGCAGCCAACGAAATTTCAGGTTTCTATGAATACAGCCGTATATATATCAGTGTATGGCACCCGTCCATCCAAAATCGCTCCGTTTTGTCGTCCTCTCCAATGTTATGCGGGTAGTATCAGAGACGAGAAGGCGCGCGTCCCGACGGCTCATCGAGTAGTACGACGGCAGACGCAGCAGCTAAACGCTTATCTGGAAGTAGGGTTGCCAGATCTACTTTAATTTAAAGTATCCTACTTTATTTTTGTTCAAAATACTGTATACTTAATAAAAAATTTAAAGTAGACCAAAATACTTTATATTTGAAACGAAGACGAACGTTCAGCACCCCCGCACCTACTTACTAGTCAAGGACAAGGTTCCCATACCTACCTATAACCAGAACTACCTATCTGCATGTACGAAAATTGGTCTAGGGTCGCTCACGTATACTCGAGAAGTTGAGCAGGCTGACCATCTCTCGCTGGGCGCTCAACCCCATACACCACAACGACAGCAACGAACGGTTCAATGATACTGTTTACTTTTTGGATGTCATATGTCATGATAATGTGATACCCTGGGTCTGTTATGTATGTGATACCTATGTGATGGATATTAGAATGCGAATGCGAGATCTCCCAGATTTTCTTCCACGTTTTCCGTGAACTCAAGAATAATTCAACTTTTTGAATTAATTCACTTGACTTGTTCTAATTCTGACTAATTCACTAATACATATTCTAAGAGTCTAATTTACTTTTTTGTCAAGTATAAAGATTTCTTTCAAATTGTCGATTTTCGATGTTTTTCTGAATTTTCAATTTCTCCATCTCTTTTCCGAATTTTTTTTAAATATTTTATAGGTACAGTGTTTCAGAGAAAGAAAGAGGGACTGAATGAATGTAACTTTTCGAGTTCCTAAAAAGTTCCTGACATCCTTAGTCCTCACGTGCACAATAGATGCACGTGATATTTTTTTAAGTGAAAACGAGATTGAAAATTATGTTCCTAATTACATTTATGTACGTAATACAACCTTACTGAAATATGGGCCTCGTTAAGATTGAAATGTCTAGTAATGTTTTCTTTGGAATATAAATTTTGTGACCTACGCACAGTAAACATATTACTATCTATGGTTCTTTTTAAATTCCTCAAACCGAACTTTTTAAGTTTCAGTAGTCTGACACATACAAGCCTTTGTGTGCAGATGCTGAATGAAAAATACCTTTGTGAGTAAGTCGAGAACGATAACTTTAATGTATACTTTAATTTTCATTGAAATACTTTACTTTTCCTTGGTTGCAGCCAGGATACACTTTATATGATTCGAAAAAACCTGGCAACCCTATCTGGAAGCGGTCCCATAGAAATGCATTGAAGGAGAGCGTCCGGCGGCAGCGTCCCCGGGACGCGGGACGCAGACGCAGACCCTTCGTGCGGAACCCCTCCTTTAGACCCAGTAAATTTCGACGGTTTTTGCTCGGGTTGATCTTAAAACGTTCGTTGGAGTTCCAATTTGGCCCCATTCGAGTTTCGAGGCATGAAATTGTGTTTTCTGATTGTGGTGAACGAAAATGTTGGTTTTCGAGGCAGCGTTTTTCCTATTCGTCGAAACGTATGTATACTCTGATCTGAGTATATCGACTCTGACTTCTGTACATATCGGCACAACTGAAATAAATGAGATAAAATAAATCACCTACCTGCGCTTCACTAGTCCAACTATAGGTGATAACTATTCTTAGTTTTTTTACAAAGTTTTTTTCGATTTTTAAGCGAATAATAATGAAATATAAGTTCCATTTTCAGTTTAACTATCTGGATAACGTTTTTAATGTTCTAGTTTTAATCATAGATAAACTTCTTTTAACTATGGCTCTGCTAAAAAATATAAATGTAGTATTAATTTTTTGCCTTTCAGCCATTTTTTTGTGATTTTTTCTTAAAATTTGACTAATTTATCGTGCTGAAACAAAAATTCATCCTCAAATCAAACTCATACTCCTACTTGGAGTGCTTGATTTTTTTGGCGGAAGCACGGAGTTTTAATCTCTATCCTAAGGAGAGTCAATCGTCAGGAATGACATAAATAAATAAATAAATAAATAAATGAATAAATAAATAAAATAAATAAATAAATAAATAAATAAATAAATAAATAAATAAATAAATAAATAAATAAATAAATAAATAAATAAATAAATAAATAAATAAATAAATAAATAAATAAATAAATAAATAAATAAATAAATAAATATATATATATATATATATATATATATATATATATATATATATATATATATATATATATATATATATATATATATATATAATAATTGTTTGTTAGAAAAAAATGTAGACAGATATATGGAACGAGAGAATTGTTTCTGATATTTCGAAAAAATCTTGTTCACAGAATAGAGAAGTAAATTTAACTTGAGTAGTCCCTGGTAGCTTGAAGCGTAATTAATGAATCCCATGGCCGTGATTGTAGTAGTCGCATATTCAATCGTTCAAATTGAGGCCAGGTGGTCGGTTTGCTCCAAGTACCCACCGGTGAGCCCTTTCCGATTGTTGCTACAGACGATCATTAGCTGCATCTGGCGTTTTGCGCACTTAGCGCAACACTTTCACTCCAAAGCACTCATCAAAAGATGCATCATGGGATCGTGCATGGACTTTAACTGGGAGTGGTGTTCTGGGTTGATGAACTGAGGCCCTGTGATTGTTCATACGCAGATTCAGGGTTGTGGCTTTTCCTACGTAAAAAGCTGGTCCATCTTCGCATTTCTTACATATCAGTTGATAGACACAGTTCTTCGACTGGCATTCTGCTTGTCCTTGACATCTGTAGGTATTGGCCGAAGTGAAAGTAGGCTCATCAATAACCAAATTGCACAACTTGAACCTCGGACGCCTACATGGAAATAATCCGTGTTGAAGTGAGGGCTGTGATTAAGGAGGGCGATATATATATATATATATATATATATATATATATATATATATATATATATATATATATATATATATATATATATATATATATATATATATCACTTGTTGAAAATTACTCTATAAGAGCTTGATTAAAATCACAAAATTAGAAAAGATAACAGAAATAACATCACAAAACTATTTTTTATATTTCAGCTTTTTGCCTTTTTCAAACTAACAAAGAAATTGATTAATTGTAGGGAATTTGTTTACAACGCTGACAAGGAATTTCGGTAACTTTGGATTTAGCGTTTTATGTGGAGGCCTGGAGGATCGTAAGAACCCAAAACGTTGCTGTGTTTTCGTGGGGTCTCATTTTTTTCAAAACTTTTATGCCGAAACAGTCATCAAACGTCGCGTTATGGGTTGTGGCATGGAAGGTCTTCGTTAACACTCACCACAGACGCTCGATGATTGTTGACCCTCAAATTGAGTTGGGTTTCGGCCTTCCCTACATAAAATGCAGGACACTATTTACAAATCAACTCATTCACACACATTGGTGTCTGGCAATCTGCTGACCCTTTACATGTGTATGAGTTGGGATTGTTGGGCGATACGAAAATTTCCTCCTCAATAACCAAAGGGCAAACCTTGCAACAGCGCTTCTTGCATGGGTGCAACCCTTTGCTTGGAGCTGGTTCTGGTTTCTCTGACGAAGGCCTGACGATGAGGCCTGACGATATGTTAGTGTTGGGGCTTCTGAAAAAACATTTCGTGTTGGAGGATAAGATTGGGTAGAGATCATTCAGTACTTTGTTCATTCTCTCGTATATATATATATATATATATATATATATATATATATATATATATATATATATATATACATATATAAATATATATACATGTATGTCCGAAAGCAGTTAACTCTAAGATTCGTTTCAGAACGCCAAAAACGAAAATACGAAAATTCTTATTTTAAAATGTCTGGAGCTATCACAATAGCTTCATTTTATACGACAATTCCCTAAAATCGATGTTTAAATTAGCATGAAATTATCTAGAACCTGGAATACTCTAATTTTTCAACCCCTCTCTCGTCCTCCCACGGAAAAAAAAACAAAAAATAAAATACGGGTGGTCTATTTGATACGGTGATCACGTTGGCGGTCTATAGCCAGCACCATGCCCTGCCGCTAAAGGGCGATTCCACTCCGACTCCTCTAACCCACCGTAGTACTTGAATAGTTCATAACGATTTAGGTGTTCCCGTATTACGGTCCGAACCTCCACCCTCCGGTCTCAACTCTGGTTAATTTTACAGAGTGGTTTTCCGGACTTTGTGAAAGTTAATTGGCGTTCACTAGGAGAGCGCTCTGGAGCCTGCTTGGAAGGTGCTGACAAACATCCTCTGATTTACTGACCTCTAAATCATCCGAGCAGCGTTAGGTCACCCTTTCCCTGTTTTCCTCTTGGATATAACTGCTCGTTTCTTTGGAGTTCCTCCTCAAAACGAAACTTTTACAGCTCTAAGCTTTTCTCCTTAAAACCTTCTTTTCATCTTGTTCTTGATTCATTTTTCATAATTCCGCCACCCTTGGTGTCATACTCTGGGATTTATTTCTGGTGGTACACCTGATCATTCTCTGCAGTCATGTTCGAATCATTTTCCCCATGGTTTATAGTTGGATTTGTTCCTTTGAACTACGAATAACTTCAGTAAGATCGGGCAGCACTAATAGCACTATCTGTAGCACTTTCAAGTCGAATTTAAACTATTCCAAGTCCAATTCAAAATGACTTTGTTTGGAAAAAGCGAATGAGGTTTGAAGGAAGTTGAATTTGGTTTGGTAAAACGTGAATTTTACTGGTTAATGGATGAATTTCATTCGGAAATCGTCTAAAAATATTGTTACTTGAATAAATATTCACGAAAACATAGAATGAAATACACTGCCAAGGGCATGGCACAGAAGCTTCCTCGTGGCTTCAACGTGACATCAACAAGAAAATTACGTTCACGCATGAGCTGAGCGTACTGCTGATTCAATCATGATAAATGTCATAAAGGACCTCAAGGGACCTTACCCGCATCATCCCTGAAAACCTGACTACAATCTGTTTAACAATTACGGACTTATGACTATCACAAGAAAATAATGTTCACGCATGCCCATAGCGTACCGCTGATTCAATCATGATGAAACTGATAGGGAATTATCTAGGGCTAAACCCACACTATTCCTGAAAATTTCATTAAAATGCATTCGAAATTGTGGAAGTTATGGCAGTGGCAAGGCAATATGGACAGACAGACGAACGGGCAGACGGACGGAAGGTCATAAAGACACGGAACCAAATTTGTTCAAGAGGCTATGAAATGCAAAATGCGAAATTTTGATTTTTGAGCACGAAAATGTTTTTCATTTCGAAAGTGAGCCTTGCAGACTCGGAAGCAATAGAATGATAAAGGAACCCATGCACACAAGTACAGCTAACACAAGTTGGCTCAGTAGCTGCTACTTAGTACTATCAGAAGTGCAGTGTCGTTACTGTACAAAATAAACAAATATATATTGCCTGGTTCAGGAGAAGTGATCACCACCTTCCGTTTGAAACAATTACCGATCATTTCACGCTCAACTGCAAAATTGACAAAATCACCTTGAAAATTCAACGTGATCTTTACAATGTTGATAATATCTTCGTTCGGATCTTGAAGGATTCCGATTCGCTGTATGCACCTATCGAGTCTATTTCCTACTGTTTTCCTCGAAGTTCTAAAAAGTTGTTACGCTCAGTTAATTGTGTAACAGCTATCGAAAACTGATTCGTTCAGTGGAACGTCGTATATCGCAGGTCTCCACCTGCGATCACGACGGCAGAAGCCAATCGTTTCTGAACCTTCAAAACGGTGAGTCCCTCTCTCTTACACCTTGCGTTAATAGCAATAATATTATATGAACTCCTATCGTTCATACTAATACCTAACCCATTGCTATCCCGCATACCCCCCCCCCCCATCTCTCTCTCTCTCTCTCTCTCTCTCTCTCTCTCTCTCTCTCTCTCTCTCTCTCTCTCTCTCTCTATCTATCTCTATCTCCATCTATCTCTTTTACCCTGCAATATGGAAGGAAGCACTCGTTTTGCCTTTGTCAAAAGTCCAATCACCTAGCTTACCCTGTGAATACAGGGCTATAAATAAATTGTGTGTTCCTGGAAAGATTTTAGACAGAATTGTATACGAAGCTCTCAGTCATAATGTCGACATTCAGCAGATCATAGATAAAAAACAGTCAGCATACAGAGTCGGTCACAGTACCGAAACCGCATTGGTGTGTGTGTTAGATGATGTTCGGAGGAATATGGACAATGGAAAATGTACGATTCTGGTTTAGATCGATTTTTCTCGGGCTTTTGACAATCTGCAACATGATGTTTTGATTTCTATTTTCACATCACTTAATTTCAGTGATAAAGTTAAAAATTGGTTCAGAGCCTTGTTGGAGAATCGATGGCAATGTGTTGAAGGAAATGATGGATCGCGATCTCAAATGAAGCCAGTTCACAAAGGTACCCCGCAGGGATCCGTTCTGTCTGCCTTGATCTTCAGTTTATATATTAACTCATTGCCAAAAGAATTGCTTCATTGTAATTATCATATGTATGCAGATGATATACAGCTGTACTGCGGAGCATTGATAGATAATCTCAACGATACGATAGATCTGGTCAATGAGGATTTACGTCGACTAACAGCATGGTGTCACTCACATGGTTTAATTATCAATCCCTCTAAATGTCAGTCAATAATAATAGGGTCAAATCGCCGTATGGCTGATATCGGGAACAGCACGGTTGTACCCAATGAAATAATTCTAGGGGAAAATGTAGTACCTTATGTAGTGAACGTAAAGGGCCTTGGTATTTTCCTCGACAACACAATGAGTTGGGATATCAGGTCACCAAACTCTGTGGGAGAGTCTATAAAGGCTCACACCAGCTAAGAGTACTAACAAAAGGTTTTCCCGCTTATGTAAAAGCCCAGTTAGTACAATCCCTGTAGTTTCCAATGCTCGACTGTGCTATACTTGCCTATTGTGACGTATCTGTTTCCAAGTTAGAAACGCTCCAACGAGCACAAAATGCAACAATAAGGTTCATTTTCAGTTTACTGCCTAATGAACATATTACTGAACACTATAGCAAGCTAAAATGGTTGAAAATTAAAGAACGACTGGATCTTTCATTGGGAACCATGATGTTTAAACTACTAAAATTCCGAAAACCTGAGTACCTGGCGGCCAACCTTGTAATGAGGAGTGAACTTCATGACAGATACACGAGAACTAAAACTAATACATTAGACTTACCATCCCATAAAACTAACTTTTTTGGGAGATCATTTATTGTAAAGGGTATCCAATTTTATAATAAGAACCGAGAAATGTTTGATTTAAACCAAAATGTCAAATGCTTCAAGTCCACTCTACATAATAATTTGTTATCAAGATACAGCGAGTGATGTAGAATTTTATTGTGCATTATGTTATCTAAATATTTTCATAAGTTATTTAAATTAAGAAGAAGCCTAGGAGTGCGCACATTCATTAATCTTATTACTATATGTGGAACCTGATCTAATTTTCATATAATTTAATTATAATTTCTGTGCATTGTGGAAGAGAGGGCCATAGGGCCCTAACAATTGTACAGATCAAATAATAAAGAAGTCAATCAATCAATCAATCTCTCTTTTGGTATTTCTTTCATCTTTAAAAGAAGTGAATATAAGAAAATTAGCAACCGACAGGCTAGATAGAAAACCCTCCTTACTAACTTTCTTTTGGAGCTATATAAAGAAAGCGTAATAAATCATCCAAGTGATTGAATTCTTGTTCCAATTATTTCACCTGAATCCCACAATTATACCAAGGATTGAAATATATTATAGAAATCCAAGAATTTTGATCACGAAAATCGGAAGATTGTCACAATTGACCAAATGAAGTGTTGAGTGTCTACAAATCATTGCTCAAGTCACTGATAGTGTCAACCTTCAAAGAATAAGATCGGTAAACTCATTCAAGTGAGTGGTAAATAGCTAGCAAAGGGTGATGGCCTCGCCATCACTCATTCCCCCCTGCCAGAAATATGACTTCTAACAGGTACATATGTAGATTGTTGTAGATGATAGTGAGAAAGATAAGAAAAAATAAAAAAATAGCTAGAAATAGTACAATCCTCAACGCCACTGATTTCAATCCGAATCTGCTTAAATTTTGTGGAGGCTTAAGGGCTAAGGGTCGGATAAATATAGTCCCGAATATCCCCGAAAAATTCATCCACTCACAGCACCATTCATTCTGTGATTTATATACATCTAATCTGAAACTTTATCTTCCCTTTCTATAATATTTTTCACATTATTTGTACCAGGTGTTGGTTCCCAGTATCAGTGGAATCCATTTTTGTTTACTCGATGGAAATGCTGCTTGAGTCTTTCTGGTAAACCGATGGAGGTTGCTGGAGCGATGGAATGGTAGATAGATGACGAGGGGGGGGGGGGGGGATACGGTGGTTTCGAACCGTGAGAAGAAATCAAACTATCGGAAAAGAGATCAGGTTTGAAGCTTCACAAGATTAACTGAATCCCTTCCATAAAAAGAGAAAAAAAACTTCAAACTTTTACTGCTGTTGGCTGATTTTTTCCCTTTGAAAAAAATGCCGAGCACCCGCCCCAGAAATTCCCTTTTTTTCATCGCAGTTTTTCGATTTTAAACGTTTCACAGCGAGTGATGCTCTCTTTGAAAATACGGATAGGGAGACACTTTTACATTCTGTAATAATTAATGCAAGTTCACCTTACGGAGACACGAACTACACTATAACTAAACTAAACGAACTAAATCGCTCGAGACGAAGTTGTAGAAAGACATCTCAAAACGGAAGTTAATTAAAAAAGTCCAGTCATGCAGCATGACCCCATGAGCGAATTTTGGAAGTACATACGTACATAAATAGAACTTCTTCATAATTTCATGGCTGATATTTTCTAAGCCACAGTCAGTATTAAAGCTACATCAAGTCCAAAAACAGTTGAGCGTAAAACATTAAAGAGAGCGACCGAGAGAATCGGAGGACGGAATATTTCAGAGTAAACTCATCAGTGGTGATTACATTTTTTTTTTTTTTTTTTTTTTAAACAAGCACCTACTACCTACGTTTTAAACAGCATGGTTCTAGGATTGGTTATTTATACAGGGATACTTCCATAAGAGTAGTTCAATCTGAATTTGGACAATGTTTCATGCAAATATTACCAATTTTTACAACTAGCGAACGGCATTATTTCGATTTTTGACTGATTTTTCAACTTTGAAATTTTTGAAAACTTGATACATATTCTAATAGGAAATTTTACGCTGATTCCGAATATACCACATGTTAGTATGCTGAAAAAATTATTTCGCACAACAAATCGCAAAAAACAGGCTATTTTCGAATTTTTGTCTACATTTTTGAAATTTTCAACCCGAAGATGTAATCTGATCATGCTGGCCAACGAACTTGAACTTTCGTTTTGTGTCCTTAACATTCTAAAATTTGTTTGAAGTTTCTAGCTCAATTCTACGGACAGTTATCGTCAGGAATCACACATACATACATACATAAAAAAATGCATTAAACTTCAGAATAGCCTGAAACAGATCTCTGCATAAAATTTTTTCAAAAATTCACATTCTACAAATTTTGAGGCGAGAGCAATAGCTTAATTTTCTTCAAAAATTCGCTAAAACGTTGCCTATTTCCACAAAAAATAAAGAGTTACAATGTTGAATTGATTTCGACAGTTAGGTCATAATCAGTTTAAAAACTCTGCAAATGATTACACAATGGTTTATTATTTCTGTGTTAGATAGCCCTTCTACGCAGATCATTGGCCTATAATTTATTATTAAACCCCGTATTGTACCTAATATATGATCATAACGTGGCGCATCGTGACTCCGAGATGAGTGGACATTTTTACAGTTCCAAGACCCTGCAATTTTTCGCTTCACTGTAAAAAAGTTTAACCAAAATATTAAAATATGTACATGTGTGTACCTCGTTATAGTTACCGAGGAGTCTTAGAGAAGCTCCATCTAAATAACAATACCGTGGGTCGAATGGGACATTTAGCCTCGGAGGCTCCGAAGCTGATCTGAGTCCCTCCATACTTTGTAATTGTATTCCAGATCTCCAAAAAAGAGCTACATTACAGGTTTCAGCATCACGAGTCAATTAAAAAACAAATCAGGCTTAGAAGCGCCACAGGTGATCAGTGTGCACTGATATTGAATTCATTCTTGATACTACAAAGGAGGTCCATTTCAAATCGCAGATCCGAAGGTTGACATCAATATGCCTGCGTAGATATAGGCACCAGCAGAGGAAAAAGGTGTAATTAATAATACACCACGTCATTGCATGTTTTCAATCCGTCTAAAACTTGTTCACACTAAAAGCAATGGTGACTTGGTGGAAAACTTACCAATATTTTCTTTTTTGTTGAATAGGTCGCGTGAACTAACACCATTGCATTCAGCCGGGAGAAAAAAAACATTGAAAATCATGGGTCACACTTGATTTTTGTAAAAGTTGTTTTTTTGTGTCTATATTCGGATTATTTTTGCGCTATTTTGGGAAAATGTATCTAACATGAAACGTTCTTCACCAGTTTTCCTACTGTTTGTCCTACTGTACTGTTTCCCGTTTGTGTCGTTAGGAACCTGTGTGCTGCCGCGAGCATGCCGTGCCGCTAGCTTGCTATCTAGGGGTCATTGATGAAACTTCGTTAGTTCCCCGAAAAATAGTTGAGTCACGGTTCCATTATGCGTGTAGTGAGAGATCGGAAGATCGTACGGCCTTCTGGACGATTTCATTCGATTTGTTTTGAAATTGTATGAAATGAGAACCAAACGCTCGACACGGACGAGTACCTCCCTACCAACCTACTTTTACTACCAAATACGCTTTCTAGCGGTAACTAATGAACCTCAGTAGTTGACGCAGTAATTGTAAGATGTAGCAAACGCAAGTCGTCGTTAGACTCGCATTTAACCTGATTTTAATATTAAATTGTAGCACTATCATGTCATTATACTCATTTTTAAAAGCCTCGAAAAAGACACTTTTTCACCTAGTTTTGGCTCATAGCACCCATGGGTGTGGAGCGATCGAGCTGGCGAGAAGTTAAGACCAACTAGACCCCAAGTGGAGTCTATGTGCGAAAGAACGGATTTTTCAAGTCAATTCTAAGGCCTTTTGTGGCCCGGACGGCGAACGGCGGACGGACATTGCAAATTTGGATTCTACGCACTTTGAAACGTAAAATGACAAAGTTTGAGGGGGGGGGGGGGGGGGGGTTATAAAAAAATTTTTCTATAAGATCACATAGGCTTATTATTGAAAATAATAAACCAAAAAGGGTATGTTTGTGTGTCCGTGTGTGTTTGTGACAAATGTTGTCGACGCTGCCCAGGCCACAATAGGGTAAATGAGCGATTTTTTAATATTTTTTCTGTAGCAAGCTATAGTTTCATTCAGACTCATGAGTAATGGCGTAATCATTCCGGGGAAAAGTCCCGTTTTTTCCGTCAGGAACTTGGAGAATTTCGGAAGTTCGAAGCGGAGCTTGCGGCTTAAGACGGCATAAGCCACAGTGGCAACCCTGTCTACGGGCTTCTAAAATCCGTAGGCTACACTATGGATAGTACGTAGGTTACCATGACTTAGATGTTACTGAGATTCATAGCCTCGAGCTTTGGAATGGCTCTCCATAGTCAAGACAATAAAAAACCAGTCATTCAGCATGGTTGTATATATATATATATATATATATATATATATATATATATATATATATATATATATATATAATTTCTTTGAGAGTGGGAGAGAGAAGAGATATAACTAAATCATGATGTACTATGTGAAGAGATGTTCGCTAGGAAAAAACAAATATCATAGGTAGCTAAAGAAAGACGCTCATATTCTCCAAGAGAAGTAGTAGCATTAGAAGTATATTTTATTTACTTTTATTTTTGTATATGTATTATGGAAAAAAATGCAAATTAATGGGGAAAAAATCGAACTGATCATTTCAAAGTCCAGTAGATGGTAGGTATGTTGTTAATCTGTTAACCTGGATCTAAAATTGAATCATCAGACATGGTGACATGGTTTGGTTTCAGAATGACATTATAATAGAGGTAGGTGTAGCAAGATTATTTTCGAATTCTAATTCGAAAATAACGGCTGTTCTGGAAAAGAGAGTTGTTTCAAAAGACTATTCCAGGAGATTCTAGCTCTACTTATTTCTCGGTTGTGAAGGTTCAATATGTTTATAATGCATACATCTATATATATAAATATATATATATATATATATAGTATATATATATATATATATATATATATATATATATATATATATATATATATATAATGTATTTACCGTTAATTGCTGTTCGTTAGTATCGCTAAAACTCGAGAACGGCTGGACCGATTTGGCTAATTTTGGGCCTAAATTATTTGTGGAAGTCCAGAGAAGGTTTAAAAGGTTTAAAATTTCAAATGTGCTCCATAGGGGGTGGTTTAGGGGAGGAGGGGGGAATGAGGTTTCTTTGTCATCACTGAACAAACTGAGGATATGACTGTCGAGTATGGTGGGATTACTCCAAATCCCGTCAAAGATTCTTTTTTTCAAATTTTTGAAATATGACCCAAGGGTGAGTTTGGGGGGGGGGGGGGGGATGTTAAAGCGTTTTGAACGTCACTGAACCAACTGGGGATCTGAGTGGGCGAATCTATCAGAGTAACTTTTAGCGATTTTTTGAAGAAAATTAAGCTATTGC
Source organism: Adelphocoris suturalis (assembly GCA_030762985.1). Classification (NCBI taxonomy): domain Eukaryota; kingdom Metazoa; phylum Arthropoda; class Insecta; order Hemiptera; family Miridae; genus Adelphocoris; species Adelphocoris suturalis. The sequence goes on along the minus strand of CM061045.1, from coordinate 109,094,389 downwards.
TCTCTCCTCAAAATTTGTAGAATGTGAATTTTTGAAAAAATTTTATGCAGAAATCCGTTTCAGGCTATTCTGAATCATATTCTGAAGTTTAACGCATTTTTTTATGTTTGTATGTATGTATGTATGTATGTATATATGTATGTATGTATGTATGTATATATGTATGTGTCATTCCTGACGATAACTGTCCGTAGAATTGAGCTAGAAACTTCAAACAAATTTTAAAATGTTAAGGACACAAAACGAAAGTTCAAGTTCGTTGGCCAGCATGATCAGATTACATCTTCGGGTTGAAATTTTCAAAAATGTAGTCAAAAATATCAAAATAGCCTGTTTTTGCGATTTGTTGTGCGAAATAATTTTTTCAGCATACTAACATGTGGTATATTCGGAATCAGCGTAAAATTTCCTATAAGAATATGTATCAAGTTTTCAAAAATTTCAAAGTTGAAAAATCAGTCAAAATCGAAATAATGCCGTTCGCTAGTTGTAAAAATCGGTAATATTTGCATGAAACATTGTCCAAATTCAGATTGAACTACTCTTATGGAAGTATCCCTGTATAACCAATCCTATAACCATGCTGTTTAAAACGTAGGTAGTAGGTGCTTGTTAAAAAAAAAAAAAAAAAAAAAAAAAAACTTCTACTTGAAAAATTTTAAATCTAACCCATAGAAGGGGGTGTTTTATAAGAAGGGGTGGGGGAATGGGGTATCTTTGTTTGTCATCACTGAACGAACTGGGGATTTGATTGTCAAATATGTTTGGATTACTCTAATTCAATTCAAGACTACTTTTTTCAAATTTTTGTAATCTGACCCAGTGGGGAGTGGAGGAGGGGGGGCGGATGTAAAAGCGTTTTGAACGTCACTGAACCAACTGGGGATCTGAGTAGGCGAATCTATCAGAATTACTTTAACTTGGGTCACAGGCTATTTGATAATGTTCAAGTCAACCTGTGCAACGCACGGGTAAACCAGCTAGTTAAAAATAAATAAAGGACTCTTATGACCCTAGTAGATCAGAATAAACGAGGACTAAATACAGATGTGTGAATCTTCTGTTATTTCAATTAGGTATCAAATGCTCGGGTTGATTACTCCAGTTGATGTGATAATAGATCGAGATGCGGTAAAGGAGAAAATGATGTGGGCGAGAGAAGATCAATGGAGCTTAAGCGATATCAGTGGGGAGTCAAAGCCTTTGGTGCGCCGGATAGCAGTCAACAGACAATATCCACCGTCCTAACAAACACCACGACCTGCACGTTTGGTGCTCCACCACCCATAGGCCATTGCGATTCACTGACCGAGGACCCCCTACCCCTAAAAACTTTAACCCTCTTTCTCTATTGATTGATGTACCTGTGAACTAGGAATGAACGTGATCGGCCACTGTTAGAGACAAACGTTTATCGATCGATGTTCCCTCAGGCCTCCTAATCCCATTTAAACCTCCCCTCCCCTCGGCCTCCTTTGTTCTACCGGTAATCCAACCCCAACCCCACATTCATCTACCAACAAACCAACTAATCCCCTTCTTGCCTCCGCTTGGACTTCCATACATATCGGACCTCAAATATTGTAACAAATTTTATGGATGGCGGAACAGCTTGTTGTTTTTTGTTAGGTAGCTAAAGACTAATAAGATATTGTGCGATTGTAAAATACATTTAAAGCGAGATGTTTCGATAAGCCATGTCGCTCGTTTTTGTCAATAAACTGAGTGGAGGATTGTACGAAGCAGAGGTAGCAAGAATTCCATATTTGCGCTTGCAGAGTGTGGTGAAAAAACAACAGTTTATATTACTTAGCCTTGACATTACAACATTCATAATATTGCTCCATCTTCATTTAAGCACACCTTTTTTTTGTGAGTTAAAGCCTAATAGTTAGGAAGGTCTTCATTTCTTAAAACAATTTAATTCACAAACGGAATGGAAGAGATTTTTCGGTCAGAACGCTTCAGTACAGACCCTGACAGCCCAGTAGCACAACGGTAATGGTCTCACTGGTCTCGAACATTTGAAAATTTCCTCGAGCAGGCTGAAGTTGAAGAAAACGACCGCTTTAAGCTACTCCCGAATTCTTACTTTCCTGACTTAACCCGAAGGGTGAAGGGAATGTCTTGCAATCACACTGAAAATCAATTCCTGAAACTCATGCCAGGATGAGTGTTTTGGTCAACCTGAACCCATATGTATAAGTTTCCTGAAAATGTATGTATGTGTGTGTGTGTGTATGTAACTCGTGTACAAGATTGCTACTATACAGTTCGACATACAAAAATTCCAATTCCGGGGTTAGGCTTCAATATCTACTGTGAAAAAATCAGCTTGAAATGATCATTTTTAGGGGGTTAAAAAATCAAAATAGGTAAAAAAATGTCGTTTTTTGCATTTTTCCAAAATTCCTAGAGAGATTTTGATGACATTCACAGGAGTTACTCCTCTTTTTGGTAGAAATGATATCGAATAAATTTCATACCTGGGGAAATAGTCTGACGGCGGTAATTAGCAAAAAACTATCAAAAATAGGTTTAAAAAACTAGGTACCTTTTTTATCACCTTTCTGGTCTTTCCTTCAATATGGCCACTAAATGATTCAAGAGAACTATCCTTTCATCTTGTAATTGTTTTGTTCCATTTCCGAAGGGCGAAGTCGTAAAAAAAAGTCTGAATTACCGGTTTTTCACTTTCCTACATCACCCGAAGGGTGAAGAGAAAGTCATGCCTTGAAAATCAATTTCTGAAACTCATGCTAGGATGGATATTTTATTCAACCTGAACCCATATCTATACGTTTCACAAAATGTGTGAGTGAGTGTGGGTTGCTGGGGTATGGTAACTGTTGGTGTTTTTATCTCTTCAGAGCTTCTTCATATCCCTAACCAAGTCAAGGTCATACGTCCCCGTCGTGCAACCCGGGCACCCTCTGGGAGAACAGAGGGTGGCAAAATGACCCACTGGAGATGAGGGGGAGGCTCATGCCAATGGCCCTCCTCTCCCTTACCCACGCTTCCCCCGTTATGGACAATAGAGAGCAAGCCTCATAACCCCCTACTGCCCATTGGCATGCGGAGTTCTAGGGGAGGCACTCGGGGGCGCCCCAGGCAGGGGCGTCGACCATCCACTCCCTCTTCTTAATCCTCGTCTTCCTACACCTCATCCTCTTCCTTGACCCCGGTAAATGCCCACCAGTGTACCCATTGTGTGTGTGTGTGTGTGTGTGTGTGTGTGTGTGTGTGTGTGTGTGTGTGTGTGTGTGCGTGCGTGCGTGCGTGCGCGTGCGCGGGTGTGGGTGCGGGTGCGTATGCGTGTGCGTGTGCGTGTGCGTGTGCGTGTGCGTGTGTGTGTGTGTGTGTGTGTGTGTGTGTGTGTGTGTGTGTGTGTGTGTGTGTGTGTGTGTGTGTGTGTGTGTGTGTGTGTGTGTGTGTGTGTGTGTGTGTGTGTGTGTGTGTGTGTGTGTGTGTGTGTGTGTGTGTGTGTGTGTGTGTGTGTGTGTGGAATGGGCCCCCCATTTCTTCCCAGTGGGTGGAATGGGCTTCAGAGGGCATTGGGGCCCGCGACTACCGCCATTTTCATGCCGTCCGGGTGGCCACATTGGCCACCTCTGTGAGGTGTTCGAGGAGTAGTCGCGGGACAGTGGATACCCTTTGCCGCGCCTGTCGGGGTAAAAATGAGAACCTGTATCATGTAGTGCAGCAGTGTCCTCGTACTCATGGTGGCCGCATTCTCCGTCATGATGCGGTTGCCAAGCAGATAGCAGGCGCTCTGTCGTCCAGCGGTTGGGCTGTTGAGAGAGAGAGACTATATCACATGCCGAGTGACCGGGGCAAGAAGCCGGATATCGTTGCTGTCAAGCCCGATGGGTCTGCCATTATCCTGGATGTCCAGGTTGTCAGTGGCAGCATGGACATGGAGCAGACCTGGCGGGCTAAGAAAAGTAAATATTATGATAGAAATGATCTGCGACAGGCGATATCTGAGCTAAAAGGAGTGGCACCTAATAACATCAAGGTCATGGCTGCGACCTTGTCATGGCGCGGGGTGTGGTGCGGGAAAAGCGCCACGGGGTTACTCGAGTTGGGCATCTCTGCAGGAGTACTCCGTGGTATCACCTCCCGCGTCCTGAGGGGTTCTTACTTGAACTTGTGGTCATTCTATAGGGGCACGTCCTTTCATCCCATTCTTCCTCCTCGTCCTGCAAATTCCCTTATCCCTAGAGCCTGGGCGTCCTCCCCACTTTTTTATTTTATTTGTTTATTTTTCAACTTAATGGTGTGCCTCCTCCGCCTTTGAGGGGAGTTTTGTAAAAAAAAAAAAAAAAAAAAAAAAAAAAAAAAAAAAAAAAAAAAAAAAAAAAAAAAAAAAAAAAAAAAAAAAAGTGTGTGTGTGAAGGGAGAGACTAAATCACATACCGAGTGACCGAGGCAAGAAGTCAGATATTGTTGCGATCAAGCCCGATGGGTCTGCCATAATCCTGTATGTCCAGGTTGTCAGTGGGAACATGGATCAGACCTGGTGGACTAAGATAAGTAAATAATAAATATGATAGGAATGATCTGCGACAGGCGATATCAGAGCTGAAAGGAGTGGCAACCAATAACATCAAGGTCATGGCCGCGACTGTGTCATGGCGCGGGGTGTGGTGCGGGAAAAGCGCCACGGAGTTACTTGAGTTGGGTATATCTCAGCAGGAGTGCTCCGTGGTACCACCACCCGCGTCCTGAGGGGTTCTTTCTCAAACTGGTGGTCATTTTATAGGGGCACTTCCTTTCATCCCATTCTTCCTCCTCATCATTCAACTTCCCTTATCCCAAGAGCCGGCGTCGGGTAAACCTGGGCGTCTTCCCCATTTCTTTCATTTATTTTTTTCAATAAGAACTATAATGGTGTGCCCCCTCCGCCTTTGAGGGGAGATTTATAAAAAAAAGGGTATGTTGTATACTGTACAATACTCTAAGGGAGGTAATTAGCAAACTACTTCCATAAAAAGGTTAAAAAGCGTAGTTTTTTTTAGCACCTTTTTGGTCTTTCCTTCAATAGGGCTTGAATGATATTGATGAAATTCGCAGAAATTACTTTTCTTACCGATACAAATGATATTTGATACCCGTCATGGCCAGGAAGATGCCTTAAGGACAGTAATAAGCCAAATAATAAATGTAAAATCCTAATTTTTAGCACTTTCTTAGAATAAAAAAGCAGTAATTAATTAGCAAAAAACTTCCCGAAATAGTTGAAAAATGTAGTTTCCATCGGAATGACTCAAGAGATTCTTCGGTCGATGAAAATTATATCCATTTCACATATATGTCCAGAAAAATACTGGGTAGGCGGTAATAAGCCGAGAAATACCAAAAAATTGCCATTTAGGGCAGGTTCAAAAACGATTTCTTATATAAGTAGGTACTTACCTGTGTTAACTATCTCGCTTTTGCTGACTTTCAAAAAAGCTTTCAATTATGATGATGTTCTTTACCGGTTTTCTGGAAATGTTGGGAGGGGACGGAGGAGGAGTATTCAGATTAATCTCTTCTTCTGACCCAGTAGATGTAGAATCCTCCAACGTAATTCGTCCATAGTGAATGATAAGTTTTTTTCCATCAACCAGTAGTTCATCTCCAATCAAGACGGCATGCTTCCCGTCTTTTCTTGCTTGAAACAATTTGGGCAATGGTTCCTAAGTTCCCGTGTTCGTCTGTCGTAGAACTAGGATGTATTAAATTGGGATCCTTTGAACTTGTAAATGTTTTGGCGTACTTTATATTTAGAGAAATTATTAGCAAAATGAATGTGAACTGGTCTATTTCTAGAAGGTTGGATGGTGCCTAAACGTCTTACACCTATAACTTCATAATCCTCAAGAACGCAATTTAATCCCGTTCTAAACATTTTCATCACCTTCCTCTTTAGATTATTCATGTTTTCCTTCCCTTCTAGAAAGTTATGAAGAATAAGATCGTTTCTGTTGTCCGTGTGCCGGTTCTGTTTCGTACTATTTTTTTCAGATAATGCTAGATTTTCTTCTATACTGTCAATTCACCTAATAATTTTTTGTAAGAGCAAGATAGTTTCTAGGCTGATAGCAATTTCTTGCGACAGAGCATGCAAAACACAGATCCTTCAAAATGCAGTCGCAGTTTTGAAGTTTGGTTGTTTTTACGTCAAGGTATTGAATTACCTAATGAATCTCGGATGTTGACATTCTCATAGTTGCGATTATTCAACGCGACACCGGTCGGCTCTTAGAGTGCTGCTGACTAAGAAATACGGTATTCGGTCGAGTGCATAGTCCTTTTCCTTCGGTAAACAACAAATCACCAACCAAACTCGCAAAAATGACCTTTTTCCAGAAATCTACCCGTTGAAAATTTATGAAAAGTGTTATTGCTGAGAGTTAAAGAAAGAGCAACCACAACAAATAAAAACGCTGCAAATTATTACACAAAGGTTTATTATTTCTGTATCATACAGACCTTCTACGTAGAAAACTGACCGTAATTATTTAGCCTCACTTATAGTATATTTACTAGGTATCGAAACTCGGGGCTTCCAATATTTGGTTCACTTGTTCACTGCATCACAGCTCCAGGACCCCATAATTTTACGCTTTATAGTAAAGTTGAGGAAAAAAATAATAAATGGGCCCCATCTAGGGACGCCCGAAGGAAGCGAAGCTTTATATCAAAGCGTAGAATAGAATTATGAGTATTTTCATACTCATAAACAATCTCTTCTAATTGGAATTAATTTCATCACACTCTCTCTCGCCTTCCCTTCCCTCCCTTCCCTCTCCCCTCCCCTCCCTTCCCTCTCACTTCCTCCGCCTCCCCCACACTCCCTCGCCCTCCCTTCCCTCTCACTCCATCTCCCCTCCCCTCCCCCCCTCTCTTCCCTCCGCCTCCGCCATACTCACTCGCCCTCCATTCCCTCTCACTCCCTCCGCCTCGCCCTCCCTCTCACTCTCTCCCGCCCACCCTCTCCCACCCACAAGGCGCGCGCGCGTTCGTCAGTCTAACACTGACACTTTTTCACACTTTTTCGCCCGTTTTTGGCTCATAGAATCTATGCGAGTTAAGCGATCGGGATGGTTAAACGTTAGGACCAACTAGACCCCAAATGGAGTCTATGTGCGAAAGAACGGGTTTTTTAAGTCAATTCTTAGGCCTTTTAAGGCCCGGACGGCGAACGGCGGACGGCGAACGGCGGACGGACATTTCAAATTTAGATTCTACGCACCTTTGAACGTAAAGTGACAAAGTTTGAGGGGGGGTTATAAAAATTTTTTGCTACTCGATCACATAGGCTTATTATTGAAAATAATAAACCAAAAAGTGGGGCCGTCTAGGGACACCCAAAGGAAGCAAAGCTTCATATCATAAAGCATAGAATAGAATTATGAGTATTTTCATACTCATAAACAATCTCTTCTAATTGGAATTAATTTCATCACACTCTCTCTCTCGCCTTCCCTCCCCTCCCTTCCCTCACCACTCCCTTCCCTTCCCTCTCACTCCCTCCGCCTTCCCCATACTCCCTCGCCCTCCCTTCCCTCTCACTCCCCCCCTCCCTCCCCTCTCTTCCCTCTGCCTCCCCCTACTCCCTCGCCCTCCCTTCCCTCTCACTCTTTCCGCCTTGCCCTCCCTCTCACTCTCTCTCCCACCCACCCTCTCCCACCCACAAGGCGTGCGCGCGTTCTTCAGTCTAACACTCAAAGCCTTGAAAAAGAAGACACTTTTTCGCCCTTTTTTGGCCCATAGCATCTATGCGAGTAAAGCGATCGGGATGGTTAAACGTTAGGACCAACTAGACCCCGAATGGAGTCTATGTGCGAAAGAACGGGGTTTTTAAGTCAATTCTTATGCCTTTTATGGCCCGGACGGCGAACGGCGGACGGCGAACGGACATTTCAAATTTGGATTCTACGCACCTTGAAACGTGAAGTGACAAAGTTTGAGGGGGGGGGGGGTTATAAAAATGTTTTGCTACACGATCACATAGACTTATTATTGAAAATAATAAACCAAAACTGAAATTAAATTCACTATACAACCCTGCTAAATCAACAATTAATACGGACCTCGCAAAAAACACGTGCGCTAGACTCGACTACCTAAGTGGAACTCCGAAGACCCCAAAGGATCAGTGAAATCCCTACTCGCATTGAAGATTGAACACTAGGTAAAAAAAAGCAGGGGGAGAGATGTGGCGAATCAGAAATAATTATGAACCAGTCACCAAGAACAACAGTTTAATATAAATCATCCATGAAGTAACTTCATAACAACATTAATAATTTGTAGCCATCTACATTTAAACACACGTTTCGTAAATGAAGGCCTAATAGTCAGAGAGATCTTTATTTCTCACAACACAGAGAAATTTTTTTTATATTCTGTTGAGTAGGAGATCCTTAGATCGATTTCCGGGCTGGTAACGAAACTTACCAGATCTGGGTTCAATGCCCATTAACTGCGAGATTTAGTTAAGGGAAAATGAACAGTAATTTCAGATAACCGTTGATGGTTAGATGTAGATGTAGATGTAGATTGAAAAACTTTCAGAGCGGGGGTTTTAAGCCCCCAGCACGGAAGCCGGTTGGCTTATTGTAGTTACTTTCCTGAGAATTTTTTTGTTTAATCGAAGAGACTCAGCCCCCTGATGAGGGGTGGGAGGCCCTTGATTAATTGTCTGAATAGAGCTCATAGGGGTTCGGGCCCCAAAGAGTTCAATTCTGCGATGGGTGAGTGCAGGGCACTCGAAGATTATGTGGGATGCCGTTTCATCAGTTTCCTCACATAGTCTGCACAGGGTTGAGCTTTGTGTGAGATGTAGGTGAAATCGTAGCAGTGCAAAGCCGGTTATAAGGCCGACCATTGATGGTTAACTCAAAGGAACTAAATATAATTCAATATTAAATTCATTATATTTTAAGTGTATCTTTGGCAAGTCAGCCAATTTAAGTGAGAGAAAAAAATGAAGGAAAAATATAATTCAGCTGATGAAGAGTAATGAGGTGTTCAGTACCTTTCAAAAGAGTGCGCACCACCAGGGCGATATTGTAATGGGTGAGTAATAGGATGTGTGATTTTGATAAGAGTGGACGTTGATCGGGTATCGGCAGTCAAGTCAGGATGCCTGGAGGCCTTCCCTCAAAATAAACCCGCAGAATCCTCCCACTGATAGGTGGCTAACACAGACAGCCGGACGCTAATCCCCGTAACCCCCTGCCACTACAGCTAACAGCCACTCCATCACCAGATCCCCTTCTCGCTCTGAGCTTTCACATCTTGTCCGTGTCCAGATGTCCCTCATCAACCAAGCCTTCCGTCACTGAATAAATTCTGCGGCGGCCTTGAAGCGAGGGGAATCCCATTCAAGCATGCTTATTTTTTATTTATTTTTTTTATTGTATGTCAAATTTATTTTTTTTCAGAGTGCTCCTCTTGGCGAACTACACTCTCTCCACTTTCCGAATTTTACAATAAGCCGAGAGAAGGAATAAGAAACAAAATCGATAAAAATATAAAAATCAAAGAGCAAGCATGACTGAAAACAAAAACTAGACAGAATCATAGCAATAACAAAACTCGAATAATCAAAAGTGAGTAAAATAAACTGTAAACAAATAAAAAGGAAAACAAACAAACAGTAACATGAAACAATAAAATAATCAGGAAATTTGTAAAATAAAATAAATAAAATAAAAAAAAAAATGAAATGAATTAATTTAATTTTTGGAAAGCAAAACTTGAAAATTTTGAATTTGGAATCATGATTTGGAGAATGGAAAGAAGAGAACGGAGGGGGGGGGGAGAGTGAGTGAGAGAGAAGGTCAGATGTCATCAAAATCCATGCAGTTGAGAAAACCTGTGAAATCTTCCAGATATTTCGTCACAAGATCTCTGAGTGTTGAAGGCCAGATTCCATCAGTCAGTACCACCTTCCTCAGCAGTTTGCTCCTCGGTTGTTCAAATCTCTTGCAGGATATTATCAAGTGCTCCCAATCTTGAGTTCCTCCGACTTCACAACTGCACTCGGGTGAATCGTTCTGACCGAATCGGTACAAGTATGCACCATGATTACTACTTTGTGCCTGCGTAAGCTTGAGATCTTCAGAGGCGAGTTAAGTCTATCAGCGACCTGATGGAAAAAATTGTGAGCATTCTGGATGCTGATATATATATATATATATATATATATATATATATATATATATATATATACTGTTTTAAAATGTGCTATCGAGCTGCGCCGGATCATCCAAAAGAACGTGTTCCACTGTTACGTTTGACGTGTCAACTGAGAATCGTTCGATCTTCTGTGCACTTCCGAGCTGGTATTTGAAATTATTTCGGCTTGTTTGAATAACACTACCCAGTTATTGGTTTATCATTGTCATTACTGATCCTTTGTAGTCGACAAGAAAAAAACATTTAAACAATCCTCCCAAATTTATTGGTTTACGTTTCAAGATACGTAAATTTCAAAAATCGAATAAAATTGCCAAAAATCAAGCATTTCAGAAGATAGGATGAGTTTCTTGGGCAACACTATTTGAGCTCATAAAATTATTCAAACTTAAAAAAGGTATCCTAAGAAATCATTGAAAATGGCAAAAAAACTGTTAAAAAAAAAAACCTACAGTCATTCCGTGTCTTCCCTCAACTTCATTTTGCAACCTCCCCAAATCACCAACGTTTATATTTTGATAGGAACATCTACGTCTTATTCATAACAACGTTCCCCCTACTGACACAGTGGTCATATTGAGTTGAAGATAGTAATTTCGTCTACTCCTAACCCAATTTAGCTCCAGTTAGTCAATCATTCTCAACTAATTCGGTTGGATCAGGGAGTGAATAAACGATTCGACCACCTTCTTCAAGATCAGAGTGAACTATTTGAGCTCATAAAATTAGTCAAACTTGAAAAAGGTATCCTAAGAAATCATTAAAAATGGCAAAAAAACTCTTAACAAAAAAAACCTTCAGTCATTTCGTGTCTTTCCTCAACTTCATTTTGCAACCTCCCCAAATCACCAACGTTTCTAGTTTAATAGGGACATCTACGTCTTATTCATAACAACGTTCCCCCTGCTGACACAGTGGTCATGTTGAGTTGAAGATAGTAATTTTTTTGGCAATTCATCTCATCCACACCTGTAGTCACATATACGCCCCACGTAGGTCCATTCAAGTGTTTCCGTGGTAGTCCGCCCCTCATGCAGCTATTTTACGGCCAGCTTACTCCCACCTTCAGTGATAGCATCTTTCTACACCATGTTGGTTGCTAATGGGAGGTCCAGCAGCGACCCGGATGGTAGTTTTACCTTTGTCTCGCATGTCGGGAGGAGTCTGGTGGACCTGGTTTGGGTTGACGTGAACTTAATTGATATTGTAGATGATTTTGAAGTTCTAGACATTGGTTCTGGTGCCGATCACTTGGTTTGTAGGCTCTCCCTGGGAAGCATCGGGAGTTCTCCAGCGGGAACTCACTCCCCTCAGGAAGTACTTATGGACGAAAAACTTTTTTGGTCGCCCGATAAGGAGAAAGATTTTGTAAATGCGATGCACTCTTCGGCTACAAACCTGAAGAACGTCCCGAGGGACCCTGTCGCAATGTACCTTTTTATAGTAAGCTCTCTTCGTAAAGTGTGTACCGACCTAAAGTTAATAAAAAGCCCCAAAGCCAGGAAACTATTCCTGCGTCGCAACCAATGGTTCGATTCGTCTTGTAGGAGTTCGCGTTATGCTATGAGAAGGGCCTATAGGAAGGCAAAAAGGCGGGGTTTCAGCGACGTCTTGTTGAATGAATATCTCAAACTTAAGAAGGAATATAAATTATTATTGAAAGTGAAAAAGAAAGAATATTTTGAAAATTTGAAAAAATCATTTGCAAGCTCACGGAATTCACGAGACTTCTGGTCGGCGGTATGTAGGCTTCGGAAGCGTTCCTTGAATATTTCAAAATTGGACATTAAAGTTGTGGAGGAATTTTATGATTCCCTTATCCCTTCCATTGATGTTGATGATGCTGATGAGAGATTTTGTGGTGCCTTTGACCCTGCATTGGATGGGGAGATTGTGATGGAAGAGCTCACTGAGGTTCTAAACTCCTTAAAAAGTAATAAAGCAGCGGGTCCGGATGGCATGATTTATGAATTTTATAAAAACCTCCCGGAGTGCTGGCTCGTCTTTATTTTGGGCCTCTTCAACTTACTGTTGAGTAGAGGGTATATGGGTCATTTTCCCAGAAAGGGCCAATCGTTGTCCGGAGAGGATTCCGAATTCCCATTTAAGATTTGGGCTTCAAAACTAATTTCTCCATAAGCTATCGATTTTGCTCTACGAATGGCAATCGCTAAAACATGCATATATTAATTATAAAATATGGAAATTTAGGTTTAAACAGTGAAATGTCTACTAATCTGCCTTGTCCGGACCCCTATGTAGCCATCTTCGCTTGAACAGTGTGGATCACTGATCAAACGAGCGATCCATAATTGTAGGGATTCTTTAGTGCATACAACTGGAGATGAAAAAAATGGGTTTGCAGATTTTTTCAGAAGCATACAATGTGAGCAGGAGGATGAAACGTGTTTGTCCGGAGGTTTCTGTCTTTAATCTGCCTTTTTTTGTGTTTTCGTATTTTGAAGGCCTATTCTTGTCCCCCGCGGTTTTACTATTACTAAACGATGTGAAAATTATTCAGTTTCCGAAAAAAAAAACGGCGGGAACTGTCGTTATCTCATTGGGGATCGTGTGGAGAGAAGTTCAGTTGCTGAAACGTGGTGTCACAATCAACACCGGTCCCTCATCTGTCTACTGTAAAACGCTAAGAAATCAATTTTTTTTTCTTTCCTTGATATCAACGAGTAGATTTTATTGAGCTGATTCCAGTGATATAGTCACATTTCTAAAGAACAACACCAGAATCTGTGAAAAGTTTAAAAACCTATGTGCCACCTAGGAGCTTGTGTCTTTAATCTGCCCACAATGGTGGCAGGTAAAAGACAGCGTGGGCAGATCAAAACACTACTTTTATGTTTTGAATTATTAAACAGTATAAATTTGAATTTTTCATTGCAGCAAAGCTTGCAACTACGTAATTTAGCTTTAGGAAGCTAAATTATTGAAAAATTAAGCACAATTTAAATCTGGATGTATTTTTCATTTGGTTGAGTAGGTGCAATAATACCTACGGTGGTAGGAGTTAGTTGGCCTGTTTTAGCGAATTTCAAAGTATTGCAATGGCTCCAAAAATTGTAAAATCAAAATTTTCGAAAATTGTATTCACTGAAATCCATTTTGAGACATTCTGAAGCGAACCCTAGAGTTGACGTTTTTAACTTGTCAGTTCATCGTTATGATTTGTATTCTTAATTTGTAAAATACAAGTTCATTGCACATATAAATGAATATATATATATATATATATATATATATATATATATATATATTTATACATACTACATATACTATATACTCCAGATTGAATTGGTTATGCATATTTTGTGATAGCTGCAAATTATGAGGTTCGTTGGTGAATTTCGTTTATTTGAGAGGTTTCTGGTTAGTCCTTCTTTTTCCACATTCTGGGTCATAGTGAAAATTTGGAAAACGCAGGTGGGACCTCGAAATGACTGTTCCCGAAATATCACTGGTCAATAATTATCTGTAGATATTAATATTGGTACGAAAAACACGATCTCAACTAACTTACCTAATACAAAATTCTCAAGACGCTGGTAGTCTTGAGAGAAAGGAATATTGTAATGAAAGTAAATATATTGACGGAATGCAAGATCTCAGCAATACAGTGTGAGTGTTACATTACGTCATTTGATAAAGAAAAAAGTACTGTCATGCAGCATGACTAATACAGCGAATTTTCAAAGAAAAGTTGTGGGTAACATTAAATTAGACACTTAAATTCTGATCATTGAGGCCAACCATGTTCTGAATTAAACTGAGGGGGTGTGATGAGATCGCAAAGAAAATTTTAGAACACGCAGCCGAACTCGAAAATTTGGTCAATAATGGGCATTTTTCACCTAAAAATCGATTTTTCTCACTTATTATTAAATTTAGAGATCTGGGAGTGGTTGCAATCCACTTAGTACTAAAAAATACTTCGACTGTGACATCCCACATGCCATTTTGTCAAGAAACCTATTTTTTAAGCATTTCTTGAGCCATTAAATTGTAAACTTGAGCCAGAAATTCAGGAGTGATCGGGCTGCCGAACGAACTTATATATATATATATATATATATATATATATATATATATATATATATATATATATATATATATATATATATATATATATATATATATATTCGATCTTAAAATCTAGGATTGTATTCTTTGGTCTGGGCACATAATATGTCTCTCATCTGCCATGGGTGTCTTTCATCTGCTGATAAGTTTCTGCTTTAATTAATAATTATTTAATTAAGCGCCCCACTGTGTGGATTTCCATTAAAATTCAATCAGTTCAATGTATCTATGATCCCTGATTTTTGGCAGATCATAATTCCAACTTTCAGTTTTCTGAATCTAGGTAGTGATGATTGGCCCTTTCTGGGAAAACGACCCATATACCTAGCGTTCTAGGCCAAATAAGAACGTTTTTGCTTTACAAAAAAGGAGACGCTTCAAACCCCCAGAGTTACAGAGGAATATAATTAGTTATAGGAACACAATTCTTAAGATTTTCAATTCAATTCTGTTGAACAGATTACTCTCCTTTGTGGAAAAACATCATCTTCTCCCTGAGAACCAGTGCGGTTTTCGTAAGGGACGTGGGTGTGTCGATAATATTTTTACCTTACAAAGTTTAATCTCTATAAATACTAGACTCCCTAAAAGGAAAGTGTTTGTGGCTTTCATAGATTTTTCCCGTGCCTTCGACAGTTTAGTTCATGATAAACTTTGGGCTAAGCTGTATAATCTCAATGTCAGTGCCAACTTCATAAATACTCTGAAATCTTTGTACAGCAACTCGTCTTTCAAGCTTCGTGTGGACGGCGTTGATTCTAAACCTTATCGCGTCTTGGAGGGTGTTTTGCAGGGTGATGTATTGTCTCCGCTCTGCTTTTCCCTATTTATTTCAGATTTGGACATTTATTTGCGGGAAAGGGGTCTGAGGGGTTTGGATGTTGACGGCAATCACGAGGTTATCTCAATTCTGTATGCCGATGATCTCTGTTTGCTATCTTACAGCTATGCAGAGATGAGGAAAATTCTCGAGAGCCTTAATTCTTATTGTGAAGAGCATGCCTTAAAGGTGAACCACTCGAAGTCCAATGTGGTTGTTTTCAGAAGGCATGGCACTATATCACCTCGTTATAAGTTTTTTTGCGGAAATTCAGAGGTCCCTATTGCCAGTTCCTATACCTATTTAGGAGTGAAATTTCTTAGCTCCGGTCTATTTGTTCAACATGCTAAAGATTGCGTTGGGAGGGGAGAGACGGCAGCCCGGGCTCTGCTGCCTATGCTTTATAAAGTCCGTGGGGGCCCATTTTCATCGTGGTAAATTGTGGTGAGTTCTTTGGTTCTATCATCCTCCCTATACGCCGTAGAATCATGGGGTGTTTCGCTTTGCGATGTTCTTGAAAAAATTCAACTTAGAGCCTACAAAACTATTCTGTTCCTTCCAAATAATACTCCGGACTATTTCATTCGCATCGAATTAGCAATCCCACATTTGGAAGTTACAATTGTAAAATTGGCCCTAAACTGGTGGCTGAAACTTAGAACTATGGAAGATTCTAGGCTCCCTAAGCTCTGCTTTAACCGCCTCCTTGCTCTACATGATTCCCAGCCTGACCCTCAGTACAACTGGGCTTCCCAAATGTGCGATTTGTTCTCCAAACATGATGAGAGTCGCATCTGGTCGTCCCAGGATTACCATAATTTTAACCGGGATAGTTTATTGGAAAAAATTGCGCTGTTTTGGAGACAGTCGGATGGTTTGCGTAACCAGGATTCCTCATTCAGCCCTATATACAAGATTTATTGTCCACGAGGGGACGAATCGCCCTCTTATCTCAACTTTGACATGGGAATTCATATTAAGAGGCTTCTCGCCCAAGTCAGGCTAACGGGAAATTTCTATGCTAAGCTGAGTGTACCAGGCTTTGTGGTGAAATTTGATCCCACTGTAGACTGCCCAATGTGTAATTATAATTTGCCTGATTAAGTCTTCCATTTCCTCTGCGTTTGCCCTGTCCTTCGTGGCGAGAGATACTTTTTCTTTCTTGAAAATGAATTATCTTTTGATAGGCTTTCTTCATTACTCTCTCTTGAAGACATACTACATTGCAAAAAAATATTCTTCTTCGGTAAAAATTGTATAAGGACTAGGGTTTTTTTCTTGAATGAGGGATTTTCGTACTAGTTTTCTGTCTTCTGTATATTTTCGCCTTTTTTTCTTCTCTCACCTCGTGGGATTTTATAATGATGTAATGATGTACTTGCGTTTCTCTCTTCTTTATAATGTATTCTTTATACTACATTGAATAACGTATTGTTCTTTGTGTAACCTTTTCTTCATCTGCTTCTCATTGTTCATTATGTACCTTTCACTATGTCTATTCTGTATATCTATATCTAATTCTTGTATGATTCGTTGCACTATTTCTTTTCATTTAACGTACAGATTGTTTTTTCTTTCTCTCTTTCTGCTTAAATATTCTACCTTGATTACTTATGTGTTGTTTGAACTTTTGTACCGCCGGAAGGCTTTTACAAATAAACAATTTCATTCATTCATTCATTCATTCAAAACGGCAAAAAATCGTTACATTTATAATTTTTAGTAGAATATTGCTCAAATAAAGTTCATCAAATTTAAAATAAAACATTAACAAATTTATGTACAAAATTAAGCTGAAAAATTTACTTAAATTTCATTAAAATTTGCAATAAAATCGGTAAAAACTGCAAAATAAGCTAAAAATCCAAAATCTCTTTTTGAATGGCAGATTACTATTTAGAATACGTTTTGTCATAAAAATAATAGCTTAGGATTTCTTTGCGCTCAAAAAGCTCGAATTTCAAAACAATTCAACATAATATAGAACGATAACTTAACGAAAATTCGCTCATACGATCATGCTGCATGACTGGAACTTTTTAAAATGTTATATTGTACATGGAGAAATCTGTCAAATGTACAATAAATATTATCATTATAGTAATTGCATTTTCATACAGTGTCATCAGATTAAAATGTGATCAAGGTCTATTTTCTGGTCATTCCTAAGTACCCAATTTGTTAGTTAGAGATATTCATTAGTCAAAGTTTAGTCAAGTTTATACCGTGAAAACACTGAAATTGATAATTTAGAGATTTTATTCCATTTTCAATTTCGTTTTAATATGAATATATATATATATATATATATATATATACTGTTTTAAAATGTGCTATCGAGCTGCGCCGGATCATCCAAAAGAACGTGTTCCACTGTTACGTTTGACGTGTCAACTGAGAATCGTTCGATCTTCTGTGCACTTCCGAGCTGGTATTTGAAATTATTTCGGCTTGTTTGAATAACACTACCCAGTTATTGGTTTATCATTGTCATTACTGATCCTTTGTAGTCGACAAGAAAAAAACATTTAAACAATCCTCCCAAATTTATTGGTTTACGTTTCAAGATACGTAGATTCAAAAAATCGAATAAAATTGCCAAAAAATCAAGCATTTCAGAAGATAGGATGAGTTTCTTGGGCAACACTATTTGAGCTCATAAAATTATTCAAACTTAAAAAAGGTATCCTAAGAAATCATTGAAAATGGCAAAAAAACTGTTAACAAAAAAAAAAAAAAAAAACCTACAGTCATTCCGTGTCTTTCCTCAACTTCATTTTGCAACCTCCCCAAATCACCAACGTTTCTAGTTTGATAGGAACATCTACGTCTTATTCATAACAACGTTCCTCCTACTGACACAGTCGTCATATTGAGTTGAAGATAGTAATTTCGTCTACTCCTAACCCAATTTAGCT
This sequence comes from Adelphocoris suturalis, assembly GCA_030762985.1. Classification (NCBI taxonomy): domain Eukaryota; kingdom Metazoa; phylum Arthropoda; class Insecta; order Hemiptera; family Miridae; genus Adelphocoris; species Adelphocoris suturalis. The sequence continues at coordinate 109,076,362 of CM061045.1, read as the reverse complement.
CCAGTTAGTCAATCATTCTCAACTAATTCGGTTGGATCAGGGAGTGAATAAACGATTCGACCACCTTCTTCAAGATCAGAGTGAACTATTTGAGCTCATAAAATTAGTCAAACTTGAAAAAGGTATCCTAAGAAATCATTAAAAATGGCAAAAAAACTCTTAACAAAAAAAAAAAAACCTTCAGTCATTTCGTGTCTTTCCTCAACTTCATTTTGCAACCTCCCCAAATCACCAACGTTTCTAGTTTGATAGGAACATCTACGTCTTATTCATAACAACGTTCCTCCTACTGACACAGTCGTCATATTGAGTTGAAGATAGTAATTTCGTCTACTCCTAACCCAATTTAGCTCCAGTTAGTCAATCATTCTCAACTAATTCGGTTGGATCAGGGAGTGAATAAACGATTCGACCACCTTCTTCAAGATCAGAGTGAACTATTTGAGCTCATAAAATTAGTCAAACTTGAAAAAGGTATCCTAAGAAATCATTAAAAATGGCAAAAAAACTCTTAACAAAAAAAACCATCAGTCATTTCGTGTCTTTCCTCAACTTCATTTTGCAACCTCCCCAAATCACCAACGTTTCTAGTTTAATAGGGACATCTACGTCTTATTCATAATAACGTTCCCCCTGCTGACACAGTGGTCATGTTGAGTTGAAGATAGTAATTTTTTTGGCAATTCATCTCATCCACACCTGTAGTCACATATACGCCCCACGTAGGTCCATTCAAGTGTTTCCGTGGTAGTCCGCCCCTCATGCAGCTATTTTACGGCCAGCTTACTCCCACCTTCAGTGATAGCATCTTTCTACACCATAGTGATCGCCCGGTAACATTCCCCCAAGTCACGGTCATAGACACTTTTTGTCTCCCGTAAATTATTGGACATTTTCCCCCTCTCCCTTTAGTTTGAACCGGCTAAAACCTTGCAAAGTTTTTAGTTTACTGTTCTAAATTTAGTCAGATTGTGAGAATCTTGAGAATATTATGTTATTTCAATCAACCTTACGGTAAAACATTAGCTGTGTGACCAGAATAGAGAGAACGTACTCATAACCTCTGGTCAAGGTTTTGACCAATCAAGATCCTGAGTTGACGACCGGAACTGCGTTCAAAATAAATGTTCTAAATAGACATACCATTTATTCCAGGCTTCTTTAGCCTCACCTCAGTAAAAGTAGCTAAAGCCTACCCATCACATAGTACATAAATAGGTACTTACAATTTTGCTTAGGTTTGGTCCTTAGTTTTAGGCAATCAATAATGGACGAAGCAGTAAATAGTATCAGCGGGAGGAATAGGTGTCAACATTATTACATTCACAATAAATAATGACTGGAGTCGAACTTAGATACTTGAAGAAGCAAGATATTTTTTGAATCGGTAATATAAAAAAATATTATTATTGTGCCATAACAATCAATCTGAACTTGGTGATGATTGGCGACTGGTAATGATAGCAATTTCGATAGGTATAAGGGCTTCATTTTAGACTGCGATACGTGGGTAAGTCTGAGATATGATCGATATATTAATATGAGGCAACCGAAGTTTGATGAAACGAGTTTTTCTTTTATTGGCAATGGACTTATATTCCTTAGTACCATTATTTTGAATTTGGGAAAATTAAGCTCCGATTTTCATGTAATACAATAATCCTCGCGTTCGTTTGGTTTTTGCGAATCCATCACACATGAGGCCAAGTAATTGACGCCAAAAATAGGGATCCCTCTCTCTGCAATCTCATCAATGAACATGCTTATATTAAACGCTAGTGTAGCCTCGTGAACGATGACTGTGGCATTGCATATTAGGTGGCGCGTTCAATACTCTGTTGGGCTGATAGTGCATTTCCATTACGAACGCAATAAGTATAATACAGTTGTACTTAAATAATAATGGACGGCTATAAAAATGTTGTCAGTGCAAGAATTGTATATCATAAATAACATGCATCTTACCTCGTTCGTTGATCGAGAAGTAGCCTAGGCCATCACCACTGACAATCCTATAAGAAAGAGTAGAATCCCTCCCTGGTGGGTCAAGATCCGTGGCGTTTAAAATAGTAACGAGCGTGCCCATGGGTTCATTTTCTTTTATTTTTGTCGTCATGACGACGTCTGAAAACGTCGGTTGGTGTTCATTCTCATTGACATCTGTAACGACGACAGTGAGGATCGTCGACGACGACAGTGAAGGGACTCCCATATCCTCAGCTTGTACCGTTAAGCTATACTCTTGTGCCACTTCGTAGTTCAGGTTTTTAGTGAGTCTGATAGCTCCAGTTAGTCGATCAATCTCAAAGAATTCGGTTGGATCAGGGAGTGAATAAACGATTTGACCACCTTCTTCGAGATCAGAGTCAACTGCAGATATAATAGCAATCACCACGCCCTGTGGCAGGTCTTCTGGAATAGTTACTTTGAAATTTTCTCCAGAAAAAACTGGAGGATTGTCATTGACATCATCAATATATACTTTCACAATAGTATCTGAAAACAGGGCGTCGCGACGCAGAGTCCCAGCGCAGTCTGTTGCTCTGATGACAATTTCGTGAAATGATCTTTTTTCATGATTCAATAACCCAGCCACTGATAGAACTCCGGACTTTGGGTCAATATGAAACTCACTGGAATCACTGACAATCGAATACGAAACTCGTCCATTTTCACCTGAATCTGGATCAGAAGCATTGACAGCAGTTATAACAGTACCATTAACAGCATTTTCTGTGACTCTAAAACTTGACACGGATTTATCAAATTTGGGTGGATTATCATTTATGTCTAGAATAGTAACTGGAAGGTATTTAGCAGTGCTCTTCTTTGGTCGACCGAGGTCATAGACAGTAACATTTAGAAGGTATTCATACTCCCTCTCCCTATCCAAGTATCCAACAATTCTAAGATCACCAGAAGTCGGATCTATTCTGAAAACAGAATCAACATCGCCTGATGTTATGCCATACACCAACTCTCCATTATATCCACGGTCCCGGTCGTTAGCTCTGATGGCAGCTATAACACTCCCAATCGGTACTGACTCATTTACTATGATTTGAACAGGGAAGTTGACGAATTCAGGACTATGAGCATTTTGCCCATATCGGCTGGGCATCATGGCAAACTCTTCTTGATTTAAGTTGTTCCTTTCAGCTGCTCCCATCATTTCGGTCAGCCTATGAGCCACACCCGTATTTTTGCATTTGAAAGATATCCTGTCCATTGTAAGGTTGTTGGATAAGGGCAGAAGTTTTATAGTTATGGTTGTCGTATCCGCAAAATGTACGCCGTCTGTAGCGGTTACATTAAGTTCTCTCTGTGAAACTTTAACGTCAGCAAGATCACAGGTAATCAGCACAACACCTCTGGTGCTGTCTAAGGTAAAACATTCATCTTCATTGCCAGTTAAAAGTCTGTATGAAACAATATTTCCAGCATCAAAATCCAAAGCTGACAATGTGAGCAACTCAGTGCCGATGCTAGCGAGCCTTGGGACCTTACCAACACAATCAATTTTTTCAAACTGGGGTCGATTATCGTTTACATCTTTGACAATAATCTTTAGTTGCATCTCGGTCTGCCTTCTGTATGGCAATCCCCAGTCGGAAGCTCTAATTTTTAACACGTAATTTCTCCTAGATGACTCATAGTCGAGCACATGGGTTGTTTTCACTACCCCTGAGAAATGATCAATTTCGAAAGGTACGGTTTTCAAGTTGGCAATGCTGTACGAGATATACGAGTTCTCCCCTGAATCGTCGTCATGAGCTGACACAGTTGTAACTGATGTCCCAGGGGAGCCATTTTCATCTATATACACCGTCACTTCGCTGTTCTCGAACATTGGATCGTTATCATTTGAATCTATTATATTCACTTTGACATTGGTCGATGAATGTTTTCTTGAGCCTATAATACCTTTATCAGTTGCTGTCACAGTTAACGTGTAAAAACTCGATTGTTCAGCGTCCAGCCAGCTTGTGGTGTAAATCATTCCTGTCGAGGGGTTGATTGTAAACAGAGTTTCAGCATTATTGCCAGTGATTTCGAAAGCTACTATACCATTTTCACCAAGATCTGCGTCGTTTACTTTCATTCGAAGAATTGGAGAATTCGGAGGGGTGCTCTCAGATACATCAACTTCATAAAAATTCCTATCAAAAACTGGTTTGTTATCGTTGGTATCAGAAATTGTAACGTGCAGAGTTTTGAATGTGTATTTAGAGGGTAGCCCACAATCAACCGCTTTTAGAGTTAAATTGTACCCTCTTGGAGCAGCCTCTCTATCTAATGTATTCAAGAGCTCGATGTGATACTCATATCCAAGTTTTGAATCAGTTTTTATCAGCCTAACATTAAAATTTCCCTCCGCATCTCCTTCGACAATTTCCAAACTTTTAATTTCACCGTGAAGTCCCTCGTCCTGATCCAACACTCTCACTATGGCGTACACATCCGTATTTGCGTTTTCGATTACTGAGGGCAAGGGATGAACGTAAATTTCTGGCCCAAAAAGGTTCACCTGCTTCACGTGTAACGTAACGTTCCCATAACTGGGCTTCCCACCTCCACGGTCTTTTGCCACAACAGTCAGCTTGTGCAAACTTTGTTCAGCGTACCTCAGTGGCCTCGTCAGAGTTATTACTCCCGTGGTCGGATGTATGCTGAACTGATCGGTTTTCTCATTGAAGTAGTAGTATAATTCTCCATTAATTCCTAAATCCGCATCCTCAGCGTTAACTTTGAGGATACTCGTATGAAGTTTTGAATCTTCAGTTACAACGGTTTCATATGTTGGAGGATAAAATAGAGGATTCAAGTCGTTTTTATCTAAAATGCTCACATAAACTGTAGTTTCTCTTTCAATAGGCTTGCTGCCTCTTCTAGTTAGATCAGCCTTAACTACGAGAGTATAGCGGTCCTTGCGTTCTCGATTGAGAACGTGCGTATTGCCTGTTCTTGTCCTGATCATCAAAAATACGAAATCTCCAACAACTTTTTCCTCAGCTTTGAAAAACTTGTCCCTGTCTCCAGCAGTGATACGAAACCTCACTTCATACTCTCCCCGTTTCCCTGACTCCGTTTGAACACCCATTTTGATGGGGCATCGCAAGTATGTTTTGCCTCTTGAGTTTTCATATATAGTAGCATTGTATGCAGGTTTTGAGAAGTTAGGTATTGCCGAAACCAAACCCACCAGAAGAAGGGAGGCAAGTGGAGCCGTCCACCTACCCATGTTGCTCTGCTACCTCATCACACAGCTCCTGAAACAAAAACATAAATATATTATTTCCTTGGTATTCCATGAGTGACAATACAACAGTACAATACTACAGTAGGATTATTATATATGAAGAAGAAGAAAATACGTTTATTAAACAAGAGTAAGGTGCACGTAATACAGTTGTACAAAATAACTAACAATACATTGCGCATTATAAATTGTAAATATATTATAAATAAATACATTCAGCATTGCGTGCTTATAAGTTTAATATTAGAAGAAACATGATACAGATATGGACTTGATGTCCGTCTGCTGGGATGACTCAAGCCTATACTATGGAAAGATAGTTTACATTTTTTATTCATATAAATACAAATATCTCTTCAGTTAGATATCAATAAAAATCTGAGATCCACTTGAACTAAAAAATTTGAGATTTTACCGATTAAATTCAGCTACCAGTCATGCACGATATTTACAAGCATGCAACGCATATTGAGCTACCCCCAACCAATGATCTCTGTGATCCAGTAGTACAATAATTTTGACAATGCTCAGAACATTTTCTCGAAGGAACCTCGCCCTAAACTCCCGCAGTATAGTACATGTTCCAAAGATACGAAGTATGTCTTCATCAGCGTTCGAACTACACATTGAGCAGGTCTTCCTTGGGGCACTCGACCGTACATAGGATCTATCGTTCAACCTAAGCAATGCACCCCTCAGTTTTCTTGAAGCCATAGCACCTGCCCTCGTGTCTTCATTCCGGCTCCGGCAAACTGCATCCACCAGCTCGGAACCATGAAATCTCACATTTTATGTCCTCTCGTGCTACCACCCTGTTTAACGGCATCCGCAGGACCTTTATGACTTATCGGCTGTTGAGAGATAATGTATGAGGGAAGATGGGCTGAGTACCAGACTCCAAGTATACAAAATAATATGAAGTATTCTTTGGCAGGTAGAAAATTAGCTTTATAAAATATCTTAGAACTTGTTCGAGGGTGTTTGACATGACATAGCCAGTGACCCGGTCGCCATAACAGAAAACCGTTCTCACCACTGTGCTGTACCCTTTGCGAAAACCATACTGATTCTCTTTTAATATTTCTTTCGCGTCAAAGTGATTCTCCAACTTCGAAAGGAGCAAAGAGCGCTACAACTTAGCAGAACAATTTATAAATGAGAGCCCACGGTAGTTACTAACTGTATCTAAATTGCCGTTCTTGAACAGGGGAAAGACAATCGACTCTGCAAAACTAGTTGGGACATCATTCCGCTCATATGCCCGATTGGAAAGGGCAAGTAAGTCCAACAAAAAATAATCAGGGGCGTTCTTATAAAATTCAGATGCAATTCGATCAGAGCCAGACGCTTTGTTATCCTTTGCCCTCGCCAATGCCAGCCTTAGTTTCCGCAGTGTAAAACAACAATCCATCGCTTCATTGACAATCAGCGGTCCCCTGTATTCATATTCAATGTCCATCTCATCAGCAAGTCTCCACTGAGCTCTAAAATGCACTACCCACTCATACATGGGGATCTTACCAATCTTCCTCCACTGGCCAGGTTTCAGAGACCGCACTAAATTCCAAAAATCAGATCAGATCAGATCAGAGTTAAAATTGTTGACAATTGTATTGCCGATCCGGCCTTTACAAAAGAAAAAAAAAATAAAAAAAAAAAAAAAAAAATAAAAAAAAATAAAAAAAAAAAAAAAAAAAAAACTATTATCACGTTGGCAAACTTTAGACCTTTCGACTTTATAATAATCCTTTGCCTTCTCTCCACAAAGCCTCTTGAATCGTGAATTCTGCTCTAAATATGCGTCCCTCGACATTCGGGAATCTGAGTGTCTAAATAAGTTCAGCAATGCTGAATGCTGATTATTGTAGATGTGTTAAGTGTTTTACACTATTTTTCATGTTCTCATTGAATAAACATCGATGAAACAGCTATTCATACAATTGATGAACACAGTTCGTTAACCTTTATTCGATCGCGTTGCTAGCGGAACGCCGCCCATGATGTACGAGTATATTACTGATGGATGAGAGAGCAATATTATACAGCTGCATTCTCCAGTTACACCCTTCTCCGTTGTCAGGCATTGGATTCTTACTCGTGCGTAACGTTGCGGTACCACAATACGTGTTCAAAGTTCGTGACCTGAGTTAACAAGGAGTCGAAACGGGAATTAGAATTGCCTTTATCCCTCCCAGGGAGGGTGTCTGCCCAAACATTGTATTTGGAATATATTTTTTCAAATTGTTATAGAAAATTTATTCTGAAATAAATGTTGCTAATACAAAGTTTCTAATAAACAATTTTCACTCTAAAAACTGCGTATGAACTCAATTGGAAGAGTACCAACCCAAACCCCAGTCGTTATTGAGACTGAAAAACAAAACTAGGAATTAATTGAAATGACGATAACCGTGACTGGCGGCTAACTGAGCGCAACTGTGATACAATAAGGCGCCAGCGGTTGAAGGTTGAAAGATTGAGGAAGAAATTGTGTGTGTGTCGAAAATAAAAGGATTTCCGTGGTCGGATTAGACAAAACGACCATCGGCTTAAAATGGGTGGGGCCAACGTTCTACCGGAATTGGTGCACTATCAATAATTTAATGTAAACAATGTGTTCGTTCAGATACTGTACCCGTAGTTTTTTTTAAATTTATTTTTTCCAATTTTTATCAGACACTGTATGTAACCATCCTATTTGTTTCTAAGGACGTAAGAATAAATTTTATTTATTTAGGTATTCCAGTTTTACGAGACAAGCTTAACTACAATGTTATCAAGAGACCAGACTTGAAGGCCGAGTAAAACAACAGACAACAATGGAGAATCTTCGTGAATGTCAATAATTGAGAACACTATTATTGAGACGATTAAGAAATTCTTTAATAACCATGTACGATTTGATTTAAAAAAAAAAAAAAAAAAAAAAAAAAAAAAAAACTGGCTTCTTGTTCTTGAAAGAGTAGCATGTTTGTCTCAAAAGTCATGTGTGTCAACGGACGATTTCATTTATAATTGTTAGCGGCAAATGAGATAGAAATCAAGGAATACGAGCAACTGTTATACTGAAGAACGTTGATGCCAGTTCCACCGAGCAGCTTCGAACAGTCTACCCCACAATTCAGAAGCTTATGAAACTGTACATAGGGAGAAAAGAGGAGGATCTAGCCCCAGACCGGTATGTCCCATGATACCAGCGCTTCCCAGCGGTTATAATGAGAAACTTCTACCCCCCGCTCCGTATTTCCTTCTGAATGGTGAAGAACTGTGATTGTCTCCTGAAATGATCATTGAGTTGTAGCTCATAGGTTAGGATAACGGGCTTGTGAGACGAAGGTCGTGGGTTTCAAATCCTGTTGATTGGTCATTTTTTTTTTTTACTCGTACAGCTCCCGAAATATACTTCTAAAACGTCATTCTGACCTGTATGTCCAACTAATTTGAATTTTCACTAAGGGATTGGCTACTTGATGTTATGTATCTTCGAGATGCGAGCTTGCGAGCATCCAGATCACCAAACTATACACTTTATTCTGACCTACATGTCCACTAATCTGCATTTTTACTTAGGGATTGACTACTTGATGTTATGTCTTTTTGAGATGCGAGCTTGCGAGCATCCAGACCACCAAACTATACACATCTTTCTGATCTACATGTCCACTAATCTGCATTTTTACTAAGGGATTGACTACTTGATGTTATGTCTTTTTGAGATGCGAGCTTGCGAGCATCCAGACCACCGAACTATACACATCATTCTGATCTACATGCCCAACTAATCTTCATTTTTACTAAGGGATTGGCTGGTACAAGTTGACACGATGGGGATAAAAGTGAATAGTAGAGACAGAATAAATGATACCCGAGAAGAAGAAAGCGCTAGGAAGCGCTGGTATCATGGGACATACCGGTCAGGGGCTAGATCCCCCTGAGAAAAGCGTCTCAACTGCAACGGGGTCAACCCCACTCGATCCATCACTGGGCTGGAGGGCTGGAGGAGGGTGGGAGCCGCTTTTAATGCACGTTTTTTCCCCAAGCGCCCGATCTTCTATCCGCTGCCACATTAAAATTTGATCGAGAGCACTTCGTATGTCAGCGACAAAGTTACGTTTCAGGACCCTTAGAACACGGTAGTGCCGTCAAAATCGCTGAAAGATGCTGTCTTCCCGGTTGAATCACCTAAAGCATGCGAAAATGACGAAAAAAATGCGTTCCCCATTGTAGTTTTTTTCCGACTTAGACCGAGTAAATTTCCACGGTTTTTGCTCGGATTAGACTCAAAATGTTCGTTGAAATTCCAATTTGATCCCATGCGAGTTTTGAGATATAAAATTCTTTTTTCCGATTGTAGTGAACGAAAATGTAGACGAAAACGATGGTTTTCGAGCTTATTCCGTCGAAATATAATTATTCTGATCTTTGCCGTCGAACCTCTTGATCTCGGGGAAGTTTCCCGTTTGCTTTTCAACGCACATAAAATAATGGCCTATCTTCAGAAAAATAGAACTGGAAAACAAATAAGTAAAAACATTCAATATCTAGGTGTTCTGTTAGTACTGAAATGTTCTTAAAACCATACTTTTCGTGGTTCCACATAAGGTGCCGCGTTTGATAGTCATTTCCGACAGAAAAAACGTCTGTCAAGTTGGGTGGGCATTATAACTTCCTCACATATTGTAACATGGGGTGTAGGAAGTTAGTGAAAAAACGTTGTCTATTTCCACAAAAGATAAAGAGTTAGAATGTTGAATCGATTTCGACCGTTAGGCCATCATCATTAACAAACAATAACTGTTGTTGTTTGTTACTGATGATGGCCTAACCGTCGAAATCGATTTAACATTGTAACTCCTTATTTTTCGTGGAAGTAAACAACTTTTTTAGACTAACTTCCGTTTTGATATGGGTTTCCACAACTTCGTCGCGACTGATTTAGTTCGTATGGGCTGTAGGTCTCGATGGTACTTCACTGTATCACATCGCATCTAAACATCCCCAAGCGAGTGAAGCGAGCAACATTCAATACATACGTAGGATTTCCATGAGGTTTTTCCTACGGACTCGGGATAGACTATATCCCATGTAGACGAAAACGTTGGTTTTCGAGCCACTCGTCATTATTCCGTCGAAACGTAGTTACTCTGAACTTTGCATTCCAACCTCTTGAAAAGGATAGCCCTTCTACGCAGATAAAATAATGGCCTACCTTTAGAAAAATGGACGGGGAAAACAAATACGTACAAACATTCAACATCCGACAGTTCTGTTAGCGCTAAAATTTTCTTAAAACTAAACTTTCCGTAGTTCCACCTAAGGTGCCGCGTTTGATACTCGAACCAATTCGAATCAGCACGGTGCAAAAATAAAACGGAAACAAGGCACCGTAGGAACTCAAGAAAATAACAATAATTCGTGGAACGAAATGAACTTCACGGCAGACAACTGACAACTGCTATTATTGGGAAACTTCCCGGACAGCTGACATTTGAGCCCTCACTTTCACCCTCTCCGTGTCTCAGAACGCAGGCTCCATTTAATGAACATTGTTACGGAATCGTATTTTTCGAATGCACGACACGAAATTTGGAAATCACGCCCTCAATATGAATTCTTTCGCCCTCACGTTATTTCTAGATCCAGAGGGGAGAGAACGTTCCTACATAAAGTTGCCGCCTAAGGGATGGTTACAAAGCCCAGAAACCTGTGAAATACACGGCTGGAATAGGGCTAACAGTAAATTATAAATTTCTGGTAAAGGGACGACCTAATGTGGAAATATGACGACCCTTCTGGAATAGGTGGGGGATCAAATCGGATTGTTTACCGATGGATAGGGGTAGCTGTAACCTCATTATCGGTTTCCCCTGGGCTGAAAGGTACAAACTTGCATTAATACCACTACTACTATCTGCATATCCGAACCAGTAAATAGAGACTGGGTATGAGCCTCCATTGTTTATTGCTCGAGTAATTGGACATCACTCCATAAAACCCATTCTGATTTTCCCCTTCCTTTCCCATTTAGCGGTCTAGTTGATGGGATATCTATCCAATTTTCAACGCCAATTTCACTATCACGATCGGTGACTACCGGGTTTTAGTATCTACCTCAATTCCTTTAAACCATGAGATAGTATGACGCTCACGAATTCGAGCTCATTTATGTGTGGAAATTTATTCAATATCAATAATTCATGCTCGTCAGTCCCTTCCAGTGTGTTTACATATTTGATTATAGATTAATCGGTTTTGGAGTATTAAAGTTCCTTTTATGCAAAATTACCACATGAGCGAAATTTCATAACTATTCTAAATATTGTTATAAGTTTTAAGGGCGAGATATTAAATTAGAAAAACAGTAACAACTTTCGCACTTGAGATCAATAACACAACAACTGGTTTTTTTATTTAGAAACACAACAATAAACAAGTCAACAAGATGGTAAATATGCAATCCTGCAAACTGGAGTTGGTTTTCATTTCCCAACACTATCCTCCCTCTTTTTTACAGCAGGACCATATAGTGCCAGATGATCGGCATGAACAATCTTCGTCTTTCGGTTTGGCAATCGAATCCTAAATACAACGTCACTTAGGCTCTTCATGATGTCGCAAGGGCCAATCCAGTTCGACTGCAGCTTTGGGCAGATACCGACTTTGCGTTGGGGCCAGAAATACCATACTTGGCTTCCCACAGAAAACCTTGGCTCTTCTGCTCTGACGTCATAGCGCTTCTTACTGTCATGTGCCACCTGTAGTATCTGTTTGCGTGCAAGTTCATGGCTCTGGCGTAGCTTTTCTTGTAACTGCTGGGCATATGTGGTGACAGGAACGATCTCATGAGGACTTCCATCGACCAGCAAGTGTAGTGGTAAGGTCAATCCTCGCCCCAGGTTCAACTCCGCTGGCGAAAAACCAGTTGAGGAATGCTGTGTAGCCCTGTACGCAAGGAGTACACATGGAAGCCACAAATCCCATTCTTTTTGGTTGTTCTCTACAGTCTTGGCGAGCATGTTCCAGAGAGTTCTGTTGAAACGTTCAACAAGGCCGTCACTCTGGGGTCGACCTGGTGTAGTCCTTGTTTTTCGAATATGTAACAATCTCATCACTTCTTTGAATACTTCAGCTTCGAAACCAGTCCCTTGGTCTGTGTGAAGCTCTCTTGGGATACCAAATCTGGCAATAACAGTATTAACCAATCCTCGAGCCAATGTTTCCTCCCTGATGTCTGCAACGGGGAATGCTTCAGGCCATTTTGTAAAATAATCAATCACTACCACAATGTACTTATTCCCTTGATTTGTGATTGGAAGTGGCCCTACAATGTCCATCCCTACACGTTCAAATGGTGACCCACTGGTGTATGTCTTCATTGGCGCCTTTCGCTTAGAGTTGTGTCTTCTCCGACATGTATCACAGTTGGCACAGTATAGTTTTACATCCTTCTGGATGCCAGGCCAGTAGAATCTTGTTCGGATCACTGCAAGAGTTCGTTTGTATCCAAAGTGTCCCAAACCATGGCTCGTACTCAACACCTCATCTTTCCTTTTCCTGGGGTACCACTATCTGCTCTATTATGTGGGTACCTGTATCACTCTCCCAAACTCGTACCAAAATACCATTTGAAATCCGCAGGTTTCCAAACATGGCCCACAGACTCTTTGCCACAGGACCAAGAGGTGAGACTAGCTGCCACAATGGCCGCTTACCTTCCTCCACCCAAGTGTACACAGGATGCAGCTCAGGATCTGCTTTTTGTGAGGCTAACCACGATTGACCATCAACCTCAAGTCGTACTCTTTGGACGACAACATGGCTTCCTTGCTTCATTTCTTGGCGCAGACAATGTTGACATCCCACATCAGCACAAGGCCTTCTCGACAACCCATCAGCATTGAGATGTTCCTTACCAGGTCGATGCACCATTTTATAGTTGTATGGACTCAAGATCTGTTGCCATCTCGCCAATTGTCCATCAGGTTCCTTGAAATTCTTCAACCATTGTAATGAGGCATGATCGGTTCGAACTATAAACTCTTCTCCACTGTCAAGGCCGTAAGACTGGAAATGACGAAGTGCTTTTATCAAACTTAATAACTCCTTTCGTGTCGTGCAGTAGTTCCTTTCTGCCTTAGATAAACACTTGCTGAAGTACGCAATCACACATTCTTTACCATTCTGAACCTGTGATAGCACAGCGCCAACAGCTCTGTCTGAAGCATCAGTATCCAGAATGAACACTTTACCATGAATTGGATGGCTTAGGATTGGTGGTGTCGTGAGGGCCGACTTGACATCCTAAAAAGCTTTTTGGCATTTATCATTCCATTTGAACTCTGTTTTAGCATCTTGCAAAGCATACAATGGGGCAACTATGTCTGCAAAATTGTTAACAAAACATCTGTAATAAGAACAAAAACCAAGAAAAGTTCTTACTTCCTTCACTGATGTGGGGATTGGCCAGTCAGCTACCTTTGATGTCTTCTGTGGGTCTGCAACTATACCTTGTCCAGAGATCACAAAACCCAGGTAATTTACTTGTCTTGCAAAGAGATGGCACTTCTTTGGATTCAATTTCACTCCAGCCCTTCTCAAGACACTCATCACTTGCCTCAGCCACTGCAGATGATCTTCAAATTTCCCATTGTCTACCAGAACATCGTCCAAATACACCTTTACCCGACCATGTCGTATCTCTTCCCGCAGAATCCCAGACATGGCTCTCTGAAATGTGGCTGGCGCGTTACACAAGCCAAATGGCACTGTCTTGAAATGCCAGAGGCCACGAGGTGTACAAAATGCCGTCTTCTCCCGGTCAGAGGGCGTCATTGCTATTTGCCAATAGCCAGATTGGAGATCCAAGGTGGAGAACCATGAGCTGCCAGCCAGTCCAGCCGTCAATTCATCGATCTTGGGAAGAGGGAAGGAGTCTTTTCTTGTTACATAATTTAACTGACGATAATCGATACAAAATCTCGTGGAGCCATCTTTTTTTGTCACTAATACAATGGGACTTGCCCACGGACTTTGAGAAGGTTCGATTACCCCAGTTTCCTGCATATCCCTGATAAGTTTGTCAACTTCTTCCAAACGATGTGGCGGAATCCTACGTGGTGCTTGTCTTATTGGTGGGTGGTCTCCAACATCAACAGAATGAGTTATACTGTTAATACATCCCAAATCTTTTCCATTTCTAGCAAAAACATCAGAATACTCCAACAAAAATGTGTTTATTGCTTGTTCTTGTTCCTCAGAAAGACCTTTTGGCATAAGCTGTTGCATATGTTGTGGCAGCCCTCCTTCTTGTGCTCCAGAATCATGATCATTGCAATCATTGTCCAGTGGGGACAACTCATGCATACTCTCAGCTTCGTCTTCTTCAACCTCTGCTCTTGCACTTAAATCCAAGGATTCTATCCGCTGGCCATCAACTAGCACTGCATTGTTGGCAGGATCGATTACACACTGCTCCTTGCTCAAAAAGTCCATACCGAGGACACAATCCTCATGTATATCTGCAACTAAAACAGTGTGAGGTCGTTTCTTTCCATCTCCTAAGTCAAACGAGACACGCGCCTGACCATGCACAGGAATCATTCCTCCTGAAACTGTTCTGATCAATGCTTTTCCATTGTTCTTCGCTATAATCTGAGCCCTTTCTGCTGCATTTTTACTCAAAATTGTTCTCGTAGCACCTGTATCCACGACCAATTCACAAGGACATTTATCAATAGTTCCATACAATATCAATGAAGATGCTGCCACTCTTTACACCACTCCTTCCAAAGCCAGGAGGGGAGACTGTACTTGGGGCATGCTACCAACTGTCGGCCTGAGCCCCTTCATTCCGACTTTGATGCGTTTCCCGATCCGTGAAATGAAACAACTGGTGGTTGAACCATCTGGTCAACTCTTTCAGCTTTTCGAAGGTTGGGGCAAGCCCTAGCCAAGTGTCCAACTAGTCCACACTGCCAACACACAGGAGGACGTGATCTGCTAAATCTAGGGTAACTGTATTGCCCTGATTCAGAAACAGGCCTACCTTCACTTCTTTGGAACTTATCAGAAGCTGTTGGGGAAATTACCCTTGAAATCTTCTCCAACTCAATTCCTTCTAGATGCCTCACTGACACCGGCCTTACTTGCTGCACTGCCTCCATTCTCAGTGCTACTGCAATCGCCTCATCCATTGACTTAGGGCCCACCATTAAAACTTTCTCCCTCAGACTCTGATCACGTAACCCCCGAACAAACAAATGAACCAGCATACTTTCAGTACCTGGAGAGATTTCAGGTAAGGCTCTTCTTGCTAAAGTTTACATTGTTTGGTGAAAAGTGCTTATATCTTCCTTATTGTCCTGTACCCGAGACATAAGGAGGGTCATGAAGCGCTGCTCTTGGTGACGAATCCCAAACCTTGCTTCCAATGCCTTAATCAGCACATCATAGGTACAAGAAGGGCCTACTTGAGCAAGGACTTCCCTGGCAGCTCCTGAGAGTACTGAAGTGAGAGCAGCTGCCTTGTCCTGATCATTCCAACCGTTCCTTTCGGCTATTGTAGAAAACTGCAGGTAATACGATTCCCATTCTTCAGAGCCATTGAAGGGCATTGGTTTAAGTGTAATAGTTTGCCTGGTTACTGGTGATGGCATGGTAGGGCAGAGTGGAGTTGGGATACCTAAATTACTTTCACCCTTAACTGCCTGCACAATCTCCTTTAGCATAGCAGTCTGCATCTCGAGAATGCTTTGCATGGCTGAGGTGAATGAACTTAATTGGTCTTTCAGTGTGGTCTCTGCACTACTGCCTTGCTGTTGAATCACCTGGCGCAATTCACCCATGCAGACACTCCTCTCCTCATCCCAAAACTGCATTAGCTGATCCAGTGAACCAAGGTTTCTTCTACTAGGGACCTCTAAAACTGTTGGCTGAGGCTCTCCCTGCACTGTTTCCACCTGCTCTCCTTGTAATACCTGGTCTGGGGACTCACTGCCCATCCTGTCGACCGAACGGGAACGCACTGTTGACCTCGTGTTCATATCTGCACCGCTGTCACCAATGTTATAAGTTTTAAGGGCGAGATATTAAATTAGAAAAACAGTAACAACTTTCGCACTTGAGATCAATAACACAACAACTGGTTTTTTATTTAGAAACACAACAATAAACAAGTCAACAAGATGGTAAATATGCAATCCTGCAAACTGGAGTTGGTTTTCATTTCCCAACAATATGATTATGTAAAATTGCATTGAAATGCAAGCACATTGTGTGCACAGAAACTCTCAACTTGTATGGGGGGGAAAAATGTTCTAAATTATATTTTGCTATATTATTAAATTTAGGAATTTTCAAATTTCGGTATATTAAAACGCAATTTGGCGAAAAAATGTTGTTTATTTCACGAAAAATAAAGAGTTACAATGTTAAATCGATTTCAACGGTTAGGCCATCATCTGTAACAAACAATTACTGAAGACACATTAGAAGGAACACAGCTTTTATAATCACAAATGAAGGGAGATTGAATCCCACTGGTCAAGAGAAAGAAAAGGGATACCTCCTACATCCAATTAAGTGTGAGCAAAGTGAAGGGGGATTATAGCTAATCAGATGAAGTGAAAGGAGGAAAAAAAATAACTCAATATGGTTTCAATAGTGTGAAGTGATAAATCTAGGCATAAAGAAATGGATCTATCAGTGGTGAAATTTATTGAGGAGAAATAAATATTCATTTACCAGATCTGTCACTCTTGATAATTCCGAATTTTTCAAGTACATCCAACATGCCTCCCTTAGGACAAAAAAGAAGAAATTCTACAGAATTTCCTAACAGTTTGACCGCAATATTCGTAGCCACTAGAACATTTTAGTTTATAGACCCCACTTTCATCCTGAACATAGATTTGGTCCTTAACGGATCCTAGTAATGCTTCAAGACTATTTTTAGTTTTAATACCTACTTTGTAACCTCTCGATGATAGAATTTTGCCGATTTTATCAGAAAATTTCCCATAATAAGCTATAGTTATCCATTGTAAATTTAGAAGAAAAGCAATGGATAACTAGAGCTTATTCTCTAGCTAGATTGGGAACTTTTTCCCTACTCTTCCTAAGAACCTTATCCCATATGGTATCAACGAAATCTTCTCCATATCCGTTACTATTCGTTATGCTTTTGATAATGGATTTTTCTTTTGATAAATTTTGTTCACTCATTGTAATAGATAGTGCTCGGTTTCATACTATTGCTGCATGTTTATGGACTAAAGGGTGATTTAAAGTACTATGGATAGTTATATCGCTATATATACCTTTTCTATAAATTGAAAAATCATACTTTTCGTTTACCAAAGAGATTGACAGATCTAAAAAATTTAGTCTATTCCAGCCGAATTTGAGGGTAAATTTGATAAAGGGATCTATTTTTTTTTTTTTTCTATTTTTTTTTTTTTTAGTTATTTTTCTGGGCCTTTCCATAGAATGATAATGTTATCGACATATCTATACCAATAAAAAAGATTATTTATGTTACAAGTAGTAAATATTTGTTGCTCAAGGTAATCCATGTAAATATCTGCAAGCAGAGAAGATAGCGGAGAACCCATAGCAACCCCTGGCAGTGTATAACATTTCTCCTCAAATAAAAAAGTAATTTTGGTCCATACTAACAGACATCAAATTAAGCAATTCTTCATTTTCGAAAATATTAAGTTTAGAGGCGTAAATCAGCCTGCACAGCAAATCTTTTCATCTAGCTACATCGATATTGGTGAACAGACCAACCATGTCAAAAGTTGTAAGTTTAGCATTTGGAACAATTACTTGATTATTATTCGAGATGAAATATTTAAACAATTATTATCTTCTAGAAATTTCACAGTTTTCGAAACATAATCTTGCTTTTTAAGACGACAGATGGATTTGATAGGCAACAATATTTCTCTGGGAAAACTTCTTCATCAGACCAGCTGCAACAGTCTCTTCCTTCTCGGGTGGTGGTCCCAGTGATCTTGACGAGAACTGAATCTCTTCTGCACAAAGCCATTTGTAGCCTGGACGGAGAACGCTAAGACCCGAGTCGCTGGAGTTCCAAGGGAGAAAGATGGGTTAAGCAACAATCCTTTCTCAAGAAGGGATACTTATGCCGGAGAAAATGTGGCATCCTACAGGTTCTCCAATTTTTTGAAGAATGGGTGAGACCCTGTTGGTGGAGCTGGAGTCTTAGGGACTGGCTTTTTGGTCTTCAAAAGTTGTTGTAATTACCTTGCAGAATCTTCGTTTTCGCCAATCCTTTCTTCCATGCGGCTTCGACTGCATACTGTTCGATAAGTTCCCATTCATAGGAGGTGTAGCGGGCGGTGAGTTCCTGAAACACAGTAGAGCTTTTCCCCGGGCAATATCAGGAACACTATACCAATGATGGAGTTCACTTTTCACAAGCTTGATTTGAGCCTCATTAATAATTCGAACTGCAGCACCTGAAGGGTGATTACACTGAATTCGCACAAACTCTGGAATGACACTGTAGAAAAGACACTGTTGATTGAACAAAATGTTCCTTTCCGCGACAACTATACATATTTTCAGTTTGATAAACCAACTCGCGATTTCTGCTTGACTTGCAGAACCGGTTACCGGCGATTCCTTCCCGACCTCCGAAAAACATGGCGATTCCTTCCCCTTAAAGAGTTGGCGATTCCTTCCGGTTACTCAATTCCTTCCGCCGTGCAATCGGCGATTCCTTCCGGTTACTCAATTCCTTCCGCCGTGCAATCGGCTATTCCTTCCCGTTACTCAATTGCTTCCCGCCTAGGTGTTGGTTAGTTTTGAAGCAAAAATTAACTCTTTATAGGGCTAAACCCTTAATTGCACATTAAGTACTTAAAACCCAAATCAAATTATTACAATCACCAAGTATTAAAATCACAATCACACGTGAACAATCAAGAAACCAAGTTACCTACCTATAGGCTAGTTGTTTGAGTCGAACGTTGACGTCATATTACGAAATTATTTCATGTTCCAATTTTTAATCTGGGTAATGAGCACATTATTACCTACCTTCGATGGACGCGTTGATATATCGTCAGATGATTCCCTTTTAATGCCTCTCTTTATCAACGGAACTCCTTTTTCCCCACTTCCTGTCTCAAAGTTTTTATGAACACCTGATACTCCTTCTATCCACTACAAAACCACCTTTTAACGCCACCAACCAGATCTTTATGAAAAGCAAATTTAAAACTAAATCTAAATATAACGGTGCGATTTTTCTCGCTACCTTCCGTGACAAAAACAGAACTGATACGAACTAAATCACTCGCGACAAAGTTGTGGAAACCCATTTCAAAACGGAAGTTAGTAAAAAAAACGTCTATATCCACGAAAAATATAATGTTACAATGTTAAATCGATTTCAACGGTTAGGCCATCATCAGTAACAAACAATAACCGAAGACACATTAGGACGAACACAGCTTTTAAAGTCACAGGTGAAGGGAGATTGAATCCCATTGGCCAAGAGAATGGAACAGGGGCGGCCCGTGAGGGGGGGCATCGGGACATTGCCCCAGTACATTTGGGAAAAAAGTAACAAACTGGAATCAAGACTTTACAAACAGCTCCATGCTGTGGCTCCAAGGTGGATGCTAGAAGGAATAGGTTTACGCTCCATCCAAGGAGGTTTAAGATCCATCTACCAGCGAAAAAGTACGTAGATTGCGATGATATCACTCTATCTAGAGGAAAATTTCGTCGATTCAGGTTAGACTGTGAAGGGGAAAAAAAGGGAAATAAAGGGCAAGAAACGGGAAATAAAGGGCAAGGAACGGGAAAAAGAGGTCATAACGGGATATTTCTCATGATTTTGGAGGCTCCGCCCTAGACAGGGTTTCCAACTTTTCTAAAGACCGTAGAATGAAATTTACGTTATGAGTGGCTTCCACTAGAGGAGTTTCGGTTTGTTCCAATAGCCAAACTGATTTCTTCTGGTCACTCCATGCTAAGAGTTCCCTGTTGGGTATGTTCGTAGTAATGTTTTGTTGTCTCTGCAAGTAATATGTGATGTTTCTTTAAGTTCGTTTGGTTGTTCCCAAGAATTTACTCTAAAGTAAAGTCCGTATTATAGCGTTGTGTTATAAGTACCTATTTTTATTCAGTCCTAAGTTGTTGAATACATCTTTTGTAATAAAGTCCTTTGTATTGTCGGTCGAGTTGGAGTGCGTTGTTCTATGTGTAGAGCTACATAAACCCTTTTCCGTCGGTAGTTACGAACGATAGTTACAAAAATAAATTTTGGCATCCCTTGTGGGGAATGAAGAAAAACCAACGATCACTTTGAATGGAATTCGCACCTAAGAACGACGTTCATCGACGGATTTACGTAAGTTGAAGTTTAGACAAGTACTGATTTTGACATTTTTGACACTTTCATGTCTTTGCTTTGGCACGTTAACTGAAAAATCGTCTCAAAAACTTGCTCACACGACACCAATAAATAAAATAGACTCACTGTATTGCGTAGAGAACAATCAACTGTTTCTTTATGTCTTTGCTATGGCACATAAACTAAAAAAACTTCACGGAAAATTGCTTACAAAAATATTTCGATGATTTCCGCTTACAACCGAGTCGTTGCTAGAGAAATGGTTCTTCGTCGTTTTTCAACCCACAAAATTCGTTGACCATTCGTTCGAAAGCTCTCGATTTATCCAACCATATTATGTTAACTACTGCGAAGTGCGTGGCCAACAAGCTGAGTTATGAGCAAGGTTATTTGAATAATTGTGTGCACTCAGGTGATCATTCTCAATAATTGATATTGTGAACATGATTGCCACCGCTTGTTAATTTCTGATGATTTCATTGAGCTGGTGTTTCGATGATTTGATTCATAGCAGAGGTGATCCAAATATTGCGAGAACGGTTTGATTTGTGAAGCGGTGGTTAAATCATTTTAATAGTTAATTTCTATGCTTTACACTCTAGGAAGCTGTAATTTCTTATGTAGCCACTTTAGGACATTTACTTGACGATGCCCAGGGTTCGGATCAGATGAGTGGCTCTTGAAGCTAATTTCTATGTTTTACACTCTAGGAAGCTGTTGAATTGATGATTTGAATTGAAGCCTTGATAATTTTTAGTACTTTTAATAATAATATAGTCCTTTAGATGACTCCGTATAATAATATTTATGAACTACGAATGAACCGTACGAGATTTGAATGAAGACTGCACTTTTTATTAGTTACCAAATTCCTAGGTAAACAAATCATATGCAATTGATAATAATAATAATAATAATAACTAAAAGATGCTACAAACACTCCCCTCCCTAATAACAATGGAAACTTGCAAACTTGGTGGGAAACCTAACAATTCTTCCTGACCTTGTCCTGTATGGTCCTGGTCGATTACTTTGGTGCTGTGGGCTTGAGGGCTGTGTAGAGTAACTTGGAAGTGAATGTACAGGGGAGGTTGTTGGGGGTACTGACTGTTGTGTATAGGTCTCTGTGTGAGCTTCCAGTGGCGCTGGTGTGATGTCCTTTGAGGGATTCTCGGCGGCCACAAAGGCTGGCTTAAGGCGGTCGATGGAAACCGAAATTTCCTTTCCTTTGACCAGTATCGTGAAGGTTTTATCTTTGCGCCCCTTCACTTCATAAGGGCCGTCATATGGAGGCTGGAGTGCAGACCTGATGGCGTCTCGTCGAAGAAAGGCATGAGTGCAGGTTTGAAGTTCTTTATGAACAAACACTGCTGCCTTGGAATGCCAACGGATAGGCTGGGTGCGTAGCTGGTCCATTGTTCGCCTCAAGCTCGACACAAATTCGTGGGTTGGGGACAAATCAATTTTACTATCAAAAAATTCATTTGGGAGTCTCAAGGTAGTACCATATACCAGTTCGGCTGCACTGCATCCTAGATCTTCTTTCAAGGAACAACGTATTCCAAGCACAACAAGGGGAAGCACACTAACCCAATGTTCGGTGTCATGGCACCTGATGGCTGCTTTCAGCTGTCTGTGCAGCGTTCAACCATCCCATTAGCTTTAGGGTTATACGCTGAGGTGAAGTTATGAGTTATCCCCAGTATAGATGTGAGCTTTCGAAAGAGGGAACTATCAAACTGACGACCTCTGTCAGACGTTATGTGACATGGGACGCCGAATCGACTAACCCAATGGGCACAGAAAGCTTGGGCGACTGTTTCAGCTTTACAGTCCGTAAGGGGTATCACCTCAGGCCAGCGGGTGAAACGGTCAATACAGGTCAAAACGTACGTGTATCCCTGTGATGGCACTAAAGGACCAACCAAATCCACATGTACATGCGAAAAACGATCACTGGGTGGTTGAAATTCTCCCAAAGGGCTAATGGTATGTCTTTGTACTTTATTTCGCTGACAGCTATTGCATGATCGAACCCACTCTTTACAGTCTTTGGCCATAGAAGGCCAGATGAACCTTTGGCTCAGTAATTTATGGGTGGCTCTATTACCGGGGTGCGACAATCTATGAACTGTATCAAATGCTTGACGTCGAAAACAAGGTGGAATATAGGGTCGGACAAAACCGGTCGAGACATCGCAATAGACGGCCGCATTCGAATCAGCAAATTGAATGCGTTTCCATTGTAGGGAGGAATCATTTGGAAGAACTCCTCTACTCTGTTCTTCAGCCAATTTCGCGTAATCTATTGAGAAGGAGGAAATTTCTTCAATACGAGATAAGCAGTCGGCGACTACATTGTCTTTTCCTGATATATGTTGAATGTCAGTCGTGAATTGGCTGATGTAATCAAGTTGTCTGGCCTTCCAGTAAATGTTTGAAATACCTAATACAATCATGAGCAGCTAGTAGCTCTCTGTCGTAGGCACTGTATTTTTGTTCAGTGGGTGATAAGGTTCGTGAAAAGAAACTGAGTGGCTGCCAAACTCCATCTACCCGCTGCTGAACACTGCCCCCTATTGCTACATTTGATGCGTCCACCATGACAGACCAGGGTACATTTGAACGGGGATGAGCCAACATCATCGCTACCTGTAGTTCTGCCTTGCATTGCTCAAATGCATTTCGCGTTTCTGGGGTCCATTGAATTTTCGAATTTTCTCTCCCCATGTGTCCTTTGAGATAGTTAGTGAGAGAGAATAGATGGCCTGCAGCTTTTGGAACAAAACGACGGTAAAAATTGAACATACCAAGAAAGCGTCTCAAGCTTTGGACATCCGCTGGCAGTTCAAATTTCTGCAAAGCCTCAACACGCTTCGGTAATGGTTTGATACCTTCAGTGCACACCATATGACCTAAAAACTCTATCTGCTCTACCCCAAATTCACACTTCGCAGGGTTGATGACGACTCCAAAATCTCTGAATCGTTGGAAGAGTTCTCTGAGGTCCCTTAAATGCTCTTCCTGGGAAGAACTAGCTACCAAGCAATCATCAAGGTATGCCCTAACGTTTTTCAAACCTCGCGTCAGTTCGTTGACAAACCGCTGAAAGGTCTGAGCTGCATTGCACAAACCGAAGGTCATGTAAGGAAACTCAAAAAGGCCGAAAGGAGTGATGATGGCAGTTTTCTCAATATCCTCAGGAGCCATAGGAATCTGATGGTAAGCTTTGAGTAGGTCTATCTTTGAAAAGATAGTCTTACCATGGAGGTCCTGAGCCATATCTTGAATATTTGGCAGTGGGTATCGGTCAGGAACCGTAACTCGATTAAGAGCGCGGTAATCCCCACATGGCCTCCAATCTCCAGTCTTTTTAGGCACCATATGCAATGGGCTTGCCCAAGGACTTTTGGAGGGACGACAAATGCCTTGAGTTACCATGTAGTCGAACTCTTTTTTGGCAATTGCATACTTTACTGCGTCAAGACGACGGTATTTAGCAGCTATAGGAGGACCTGAAGTAAGGATGTGATGGACAACGTTATGTTTGGGTTTAACTGCAGTAAACGATGGCCTCGTGATATCCTTGAACTCTGCAAGAAGTGAATGGTAAGATGAATTCGCCCCTATAGTAGTTATTACTGGCAGATTGGATCGAGACAGTCGACCAATAGCTGAGATAGAAGTGAGAGAATCGTGCAAGCATCGACGCTTCAAATCTACTAGAAGACCATAATGAGCCAGGAAGTCTGCTCCAATTATCGGTTTCGAAACGTCAGCTATGACAAATGGCCAGTGAAATGCTCGACGGAGCCCTAAATCAACTAAGAGAAGTGATGTGCCATAGGTATTTATCTGAGTGCCATTTGCTGCGTAAAGGTGGTACTTGGAAGTGCGTTTCCTGTCTGCTGCTATAGGAGGAACTACGCTAACATCAGCACCGGAATCTACAAGAAACATTTTCTTAGAACTCTTATCTTGTATGAAAAGGTGGCTACCTAGTTGGCCTGCATCGCTCGCCGCATCTAACGATTGGCCTACTGGTTTTCCGATGGCTTAACTGACTTGAAATAACAACATGGGGGTTCACATTTGCGGGCTTTATCTCCATACCGGAAATGGAATCTGCATCGCCAGGTACCTGCTGCTACTTGGCTGTCCCTAGAGAAAAGCTTAGCTCTAGGTCGAGATCGCGATCGTGAACGTCTGGTGTTTCTAAATTGTGCGACTTCTAGAGCATCGAATTTACGAGTTAATGCATCTATCTTATTAGCTAGATCGTCATATACTTGATTACAACTAGATCGCTCGGAACTAGATGGGCTAGGCCGGTTTTGCACGGCATTTATTGATGCACATTCAGATTTAGGGTCAGAAAGTTCCATAATCTTATCAGCTAGCGGTACTAAAGTTTCTACGCTAGCATCTGAGCTTACTGATAGAATTGCTCTCGTGTTCGCCGGAAGTTGTTGTAGCCATAAAGATTTAAGAATTGAATCGCTCACTTTGTTATTGGCTAACTCTGTCATCTCTCGCAGTAGCTGGCTGGGTCGTCGATCCCCTAGGGTAGTTTCCTTCAACAAACGCTGCAACCTCTTGTCTTCGGAGTCGGTAAACGAGTCAATGATTCTGTTTTTCAGTGTCTGATACTTGTTTTGTGCTGGCGGTGTGATGACGAGATCACTCACTTGAGACAGGATACTAGAATCCATTGCTCCTATTATACAATCAAATCGGTCTTGGTCATTGGAAATGTTCTTGATTCGAAACTGGGACTCACATTGGCCAAACCAGATCAAAACATTGGCTTTCCAAAAAGGCGGTGCGATGAAATGGATATTACGGGTAATTTCTCTGGAGTACCCTACATTGTTCTCATTGCTTGTGGGAATATTCTGATTTTCCATATTGGCCAAAAAGATCACGTCGGTGTTACCAGTTTTAGATGACTCCGTATAATAATATTTATGAACTACGAATGAACCGTACGAGATTTGAATGAAGACTGCACTTTTTATTAGTTACCAAATTCCTAGGTAAACAAATCATATGCAATTGATAATAATAATAATAATAACTAAAAGATGCTACAGTCCATTCTAAAAATTTTAGATACTTAGTAAGTAGGTACCTATAAGATAGTATTTTTAAATTAATTTATTTATCTAATTAATTTATATTTAATTTATCAATAATATTTAATGATAATGATTGATTATTATTTAGTAGCCATATTCTTTCATAACAGTTGCCCAAGGCATGACATGACCCAAGTGGGATTTATGTATCATGTGTTTAGGTAAAAGTTAATTCACACTGAAAACAAAACTAATGGAAGAAAAACCTCAATGCTCTTCTTGACTGTCAAATAGGTAAATATTTTTGTGCCCCACTCCTTTTGCAGACCACCGGCCGCCACTGGAATGGAAAGGGGGAGAAGGTACAACCGGAACCAAAGTGAAGGGCTAATCAGATGAAGTGATAGGAGGGTAAAAAAATAACTCAATTTGGTTTCAACAGTGTGAGGGGATAATTCCAGGCTTCATGGAAAATGGTGAAATATATTGAGGTATATCCTCATTTAAACATTTACCAGATCTGTCACTTTTGATATTTCGAAATTTTTTTCGAATTTTCCAAGAACATTCAATATTGGTACCTCCCTTTGGACAAAATTGAAGGAATTTTACAAACTGTCTATCTGTCAAATCAAAATTGTAACTATGATTGTAACTAATTGTAACTAAAATTGCAATTTTTTGTGGAAACAGACAACGTTTTATCACTTACCTTCCGTTTTAAAATGGGTTTCCACAACTTCGTCGCGAGTGATTTAGTTCGGCATATTGTATTGAATGAGTAAACTGGTACCTACATTCGCCTGTTGTCATCAAATCTTTTATGTGAAAATTCAAATCAATGATTATATTTCAAAAAATAATCGTAACTTCTGAATTTATGACCAATTTTGAATTTTAAATGACCATTAATTCAGCTCAGGACAGTATAAGTTGTGGAATTATCAAGGAAATTGTTTTCATCAATTTGGGTGAACAACGAGCAACTTTATATTATCAAATTAGATCTTCTGTAAGCTTCACGATTACTGGAGCGTATAATACTTTATGGATGAAGTGTGAAGAAGCTATTCGGAATGTGGTAGTTAGCGGGAAACATCTACGAATTCCCAGACAACATAGAATCGAATCAGTAGCCATCTTATTTAGTATGCTGATGAGGCGCCTGGGGCCCGTGTTTCTCGCCGAAACATCGGATTGTGGAAAGTAAGGAAGCACATCTAAACCTACAAAACATAAATTGCCTGCAGTACAGTACGTGTTCATCGACTTGCGACACTCCCAGGAAACCTCGCTCCTATTATAAATGTGTTCTCTCTCGAGTAACCGAGTAGGGCGACTTGCGGGATCCAAGTATTCGTGTTTCACGGCAGCGGAAATCGAGAGGTTAAGATTCCACACCTGAGCGCTCTGTGAGAGGAAGGGGGCATCCATTATTCCTGAGAAGGAAGTTTCCAAACTAACTCTGCGCCAAGAAGCTTTCAACGGCATTCCTAGGATGAATCGTATTACCTCGGCCATCAAGAGTTACCTACATAGGTTCCCACTATACCCTATACGCGGGATGAGGCTCTGCGTAGGTTGAACGTAGCCCAGCATGACCGATACGAAACGCTTATATACCTACCCGAAACCTGAGTTTCAAACGTGCAATCTCTGATCCTCTTGGGCCGTGGAAATACTAGCCGATTCACCCACATCAGCATTGTGGAATTCTCTATATTTGATCATTGTCATCACATGTTTCCAAGTTACTTAGTAGTTTTTACACATTGAAGCTTGCAAGAAACATGTTTCGAGTTTTTTGTTTTTGTTCTCGAAAGCATTATGCAATACATTATTTGTCTACAAAACTAATTGACATTTCATTCTAATTTCATTTGGTTATGGGTCGCAGTTCGTACCCTGTGCAAAGTTGAATGGTTAGTTGGGACTCTGCAAGTGAGAATGGAAAATGTGAAAATTAGTATTGGACTGTTGGAAGGTCGTTCCAATTTGACGTGGAAGTATAAAGTATCAGTGCTCCTGACAGGAATTCGTGGGGGAATGGAAGTTGTGGAAGGAACACTAAAAAACCTGAGCCTGTCGACAGAGCGGCCTCACCTGAATATTCTGATAAGTATTCTGAAGAGAGCGAGTTATGTAGAAAAGCACATAGTGATGCACTTTTAGTTCTAATATGACAGAATGCACGTTAGAGAAAGTTGTGCGATATAGAACTGCACAAGAAGTATGGTAAGAGCTTCATATGCTGTTTGATCCGGCTAGTGAAGATAAAATTTACGAAAGTTGTCTCGAATTCTTAAGTTTTAAGAAAGAATTGTCGGACGATATAGCTCGAAGTATACATCGAAAATAAAAAAACATTTGGTCCGCTATGTCTAAAGAACTAGAAAAAGGAAAAACTTGTGAGTGTGAACTGCCTTCTGAATTGTTAGTTTGTAAAATTTTGGACAAATTAACTGATGATTATTAAGGGTTCAGGTCAAGCTAGGTGTTGCTGAACAAAAATGAAAGGACCATGGAAAACCTAACAGTGCAGATGTGTTCATTTGAGAAAATGGTTGTCAGGAGCGGATCATGCCGATGAGATGCTCACAGTAAGTTCGCAGAAGTGTGTCGAGAGAAAAGAAAACGACTCAGAGAAAGGAATTAGTAGCATGCAGAATGACAGGAGAGATTCGGCTAATAGGTTTAGCCCTAGATAGCTAACTTTTTACTGCTTTTATTGCAAAAAAGCTGGTTATATGGTACGAAGGTGTGCGAAACGGGCTGTTGATGAGAGGACCACCTGCTGAGACGAATAACACGGCTCGAGATGGAAATATTAGCCAGTGGGTGCAAATATGTCCTTATCAGTGGACTCAGTGTTCCTGAACTCCGGTGTTAGTGGAGACTGCGATTGGTTTCAAGACAACGATGCAAGCCACCATTTCGCATATCAAAGAGAACTTTTCGTTAGTTCTGAAGAGTTTAGAGAATCCTGTGCAGGAAGAACTGCAGATGGAACACTTGTGTAAGCATTAGGAAGCAGTACGATAGAAGTTGAAACCGATCTGAATAGCATGGTAGAAAGGATTAATCTGTGTTGTTTGGTATGTCCCCAAAATTTGTATAGGAAGCTGCTTTCAGTGTTGGCAACTCATTATAAAAATCCACAGAGAGAGTTTCATTAAGCTATGGAGAGAAGCTCCTTCTCCATTGGAGCTAGGATTTCGATGGTTGGCTTCCGATCCAGGCATAATGGACTGTATAGAATACATGTAAGAAATAATGGAACGTGCAAATTAGTGGTTGGAGCTGTATCGAGAGAGTTAGTTAGGCAACGTTTCTAAATAGTCTGAATTCCACCTGTATCCCCTAACCAACATGCTTATAGATTGTTGGGGTTACTTAGAACGATGTAGTTTCTATGGTAGACATGGACGTGGTAGTGCACTAGTATGCAAAGCATTTTGAATATGATTTCTGTTTCGAATCGAATTCATCATGTGTTGGGCTATTCAAAAGTGGATGATGCCACTGCCGCTAGTGGTCATGGAAGGGGGGTAAAGAGCGCATGGGATCACGCTCCATTTGACCCTAATAGTTTACGAATGTCCCAACACAAACAATCGTTTTTCCGCTCAAATTTTTCGTTTTCAAACATGCAACACTTTTGGTTATTATCATAATACTTGTAGGGGTAGATCGTTCCGGGTGGAATGATACAAGGACCGGATCAGCAATGGGATCGGAACAGATCGGTACCCACTCCCATTTTTACCGATCAATACGGATCGAAACGAAATTGCTGTGAATGCACCGATGGATTTTTTGAATTGGGTCGGCCTGTCTCGTCAAGGTAATCATTGAAATAAGAGATGGAGGAACGGATCAAAGCAAGAGGAACCCCAATACTATGGATGACCCTACCCCATAGGTTGAGATCCAGCCGTTTGGATCCTTCTTTTCGCTGGATCGAAATCGAAATGAGATCTGACGCTGCCTGCATTTTTTCTTAGAACGACTGTCCCGTTTCGTTCCTGGAACAAGAGGTTGGGGATCGTTATAAGTACCCTACTCATCCCTACAGGCTGCATTGAATCTACCAAAGGTACCTCATAAGATATTTCTTCTTTTGGTTTATTATTTCCAATAATAAGCCTATGTGATCGTGTAGCAAAAAATTTTTATAACCCCCCCTCAAACTTTGTCAC
Organism: Adelphocoris suturalis; assembly: GCA_030762985.1. Taxonomy (NCBI): domain Eukaryota; kingdom Metazoa; phylum Arthropoda; class Insecta; order Hemiptera; family Miridae; genus Adelphocoris; species Adelphocoris suturalis. The sequence goes on along the minus strand of CM061045.1, from coordinate 109,046,434 downwards.
TTTACGTTTCAAGGTGCGTAGAATCCAAATTTGAAATGTCCGTCCGCCGCACACTGGGCAAAATGCCCGATCTAGGTGGAAAAAATTATTTTATAAGTCAATGTTATAGAAAATTCAACACTGATCACGAATATCCCCCTCGTTTGTGTCTCACATAGCGGATGCATACCAAAAATTCGAATACCATTGGAAAAATGGGTTTTAGAGGAAAAATGAGCATTTACGTCATGTCAGTGTAATGAACTATACTACAAAATACAATTCCTTAAAGAAAAAATATATGGAAACAAATTTAATTTATCTTCTTCAAGATAATGTAAAAAAAAAAAAAAAAAAAAAAAAGTTGGTACAATGGTAAAAATTTGACTAGTAACTGGATGGAAAAAAGATACTACGAGTATTTGGAACTTGAAATAAGAAAAAAGGTGTTTCCGATAGGAACAAAATGACGTATTTGTAAACTTGAACTAGAGAAAAGTAAGAGATATTAAGAAAAATATAGAAAGAAAAATATTTTAAAGTAAATTATTTGGTCAGCCTTAGTTGTCACCATCATCACTCCATTCATCATCGGATGTTGAAATGTCCAAATGTGACATTTGGTCAGCGAATGAGGTGATGGCTGTGAGCAAACTTAGCACTTCTGGAGCTAGCGTTTTAGACCCAGGAGGATGGGAAGTGCTTGGTTCCACCACAAAAACCCGCGTTGTTTTGAACTCAAAATCCGGTCGTTCCAGCCAAGAGTCTTTGTTGAAGACGTCCAATTTTCCACGATCTTTCGTCCACTTTTTTGATATATTGCTCGACACTTGAAGCACGGATTCTTTGAGAGTTTTAAAATCAATTTCGCCTTCTCCTGAAGCGTAATCATCAACAATAAACCTCACCAAATTTTCGTGCCGAACAGCCTTTGGAAGCGCCTTCCACTTCTCGAAAAACTCCTTTCTTGGGACAAGTATTGTAATTTCTGTAATACAATTGTCAACATTACTCAAAAATAGGAAAAAATGTTAATGAATACTGTAAACTAGGTAATCATACGCCTCTAAATCTGTTTCGATCATTATGACCGCTCTTGACCGTGACCATTTAAATCACTAAACAAAATCGATTATAAACAAAATCATGAATTTACTTCCTGTGTACCCCCGTACCTGTTGAAATATAATGGTTGAATTTCCAAAAATAGATAAATAAATGTACTTCTTACCTTCCTTGAAAAGATCCATCGAATTAGAGTTGGCTTCGAAGGAGTCCGCAGAAGATATGCCGAGTGCAAATGAGAACCATTGTCATCATGACGGGATTGTAACACTTGTTCAAACAGGAATTCATAAGTCGCCCCACTTCTTGGGTTGCGAGCAAGGGATTTAATATGAACGTTTCTGGCCTTTAGACCCAATCAGTAACAATACCCGACAACAAAAAGCTTCAAATCCAAATATGACTTTTGTCCACCTAGACTGGGCATTTTGCCCAGTGTGCGCCGTCCGCCGTCTGCCGTCCGCCGTCCGCCGTCCGGGCCATAAAAGGCCTAAGAATTGACTTAAATGTAAGGTCTGTCGGAAATGCTTTCATACGAGTCTGCAACACATTGGGACATTTTCATGTGTGTTTTCCTATTGTATTTATTACTAGGCAGATCTCACCCGTGCATTGCACGGCGGGGCGTACAGATCAATTAAATGGGACATAAGAGAAACCGCCCACCCGTGGGTACTTAATTGAATTCGCGATCATGTTGACTCATTGTTCCGACACCCGTGGGTACTTTATTGAATTCGAGCCAGGCCACATCACCTACCCCCCTGCAGACTCGTATGCAAGCTCTAAGATCCACTCAGCTGATCCGGACCCTGAGCATCGTCACGTAAATGTGCTAAAGAGACTACATACGAAATTACAGCTTCCTAAAGTGTAAAACATAGAAATTAGCTTCAAGAGCCACTCATCTGATCCGAACCCTGGGCATCGTCAAGTAAATGTCCTAAAGAGGCTACATAAGAAATTACAGCTTCCTAGAGTGTAAAGCATATAAATTACCTATTAAAATGATTTAACCACCGCTTCACAAATCAAACCGTTCTCGCAATATTTGGATCACCTGCTATGAATCAAATCATCGAAACACCAGCTCAATGAAATCATCAGAAATTAACAAGCGGTGGCAATCATGTTCACAATATCAATTATTGAGAATGATCACCTGAGTGTACACAATTATTCAAATAACCTTGCTCATAACTCAACTTGTTGGCCACGCACTTCGCAGTAGTTAACATAATATGGATGGATAAATTGAGAGCTTTCGAACGAATGGTCAACGGATTTTGTGGGATGAAAAACGACGAAGTACCATTTCCCTAGCAACGACTCGGTTGTATGCAGAAATCATCAAAATATTTTCGTGAGCAATTTTCCGTGACGTTTTTTTAGTTTATGTGCCATAGCAAAGACATAAAGAAAACAGATGATTGTTCTCTACGCAACACAGTGAGTCTATTTTATTTATTGGTATCGCGTGATCAAGTTTTCGTGACGATTTTTCAGTTTATGTGCCAAAGCAAAGACATGAAAATGTCGAAAACTGGATTCTAGAGCCACTCAGCTGATCTGTAATCGGTCAGTTGTGTTCAGAAGTCCCTCAAGGGGCTACATACCAAATCTCAGAATCGTCAATTTCGAACGAATGGTCAACGTCATTTCTGATGGTCATAATCATCGTTGTGGCCACTTGGGACAATTTTCGTGAGCAATTTTTGTGACGATTTTTTTGTTATGTGCCATATGAAAGACATGAAAATGTCAAAAGTGTCTTTTTTGACGCGCGCACGCCGGGTAAGCTTGGCAGGGGGTCACGGTGGGTGGTGAGGGGGGGTGAGCGGGGGGTGGAGTGAGAGGAGGCGCCGGCGCCGCGGCACCTTGTGGTGGGTACGGCGTTCCTTCGAGGCATGAATATATGTTTTTTTTCAAAGTCATATTTGTGTGTTAATTCCAAAGCTTTTCCTACGCATATTTAATAACATATCCTTTCGACTTTTCGTACGTACTTAGATAATGATATTATTAAGGCAATAACTATTTGAATAGATAGAAGCTCAAATCGAGAAATATAAACATGCGTATATCTCTATTATTAATAAGAATGAAACTCCGTCTGTCTGTCTGTCGCTCGTGCCTATGCACGGCCAAACGGCTGAGTGGGGGGAGTCTACGAGTGGGGGGATCTTTTTGGGATTTTCCGATAGGGTGTATAAGCGAATTTAAAATTTTCTAATCCCACCCGAACCATGGGCCGTAGGGCGGGAGGGGGGTCGAAGTAATAATTAATGTGCGCTTTTTGGACTTCCCCGCTTCCCCTACCCCTCTAAACGGCCGTTGACAATTCCGGAAAAATACGGGTTTCGTAGGTTTTCCTACGAGGAAGACGACGGCGCGATCGGATCGCGAAAAAAGTATCGGGAAATGCGTCAAAAAAATGCGAGAGTACGGACCCGTTTTCTCGAAAAGTCCGCCGAAAAACTTGGTTTTTTCCGATTAAAATATACCCCATAAAGGTACGTTTTTCGGAACGGTTTTCGCGGGCGAAATAAAGGTTTGATCCCGCCGAATCTGAATCCGAAATCGGATATCGAAAAAAGTGACGAGAATTTGGTCAAATTGGGAGCGGAAGCAAGCAAAGCGATTAAAATTGTGCCGTGGACGAGAGAAGGCTCAAGAATTGACGTGAAGGGTTCGATGTCACGATGTTGCGAGGCGAGCAGGTATACATAGGCGAGCGAAGGGAGAGCCATTTCAAATAATAAATACGGACTTTGTCCTACACATATACAGGTATACCTTGCGAGCGAAGCAACATCCCCGAATAAACTTTTCGTGGTTCCAGGTAGTTTTATAAGATTTAATTTGTTTGTAAGAATTCCCAACTGAAAAAAACGTCTGCCAAGTTGGGTGGGCAGTACAACATTCCCTAATAACCTTTTCGTGGTTCCACGTAGTTTTATAAAAATTAATTTGTTTGTAAGAATTTCCAACAGAAAAAAACGTCTGCCAAGTTGGGTGGGCAGTATAACTTCTTCAAGCGAGCGAAGCGAGCAGCATCCCCTACAGAATAAATACGGACTTGCGAGCGAAGCGAGCAACATCCCCTAATAAACTTTTCGTGGTTCCACGTAGTTTTATAAGATTTAATTTGTAAGTAAGAATTCCCCAACAGAAAAAAACGTCTGCCAAGTTGGGTGGGCAGTATAACTTCCTCAAGCGAGCGTAGCGAGCAGCATCCCCTACAGAAGTTAAACCTACCCTTAGGGATCTACCGTTTGCGAGCAAAGCGAGTAAAATTCCCTAAATGCCATACTTTGCGAGCGAAGCGAGCAACATTTTCTACATGCCAGACTTTGCGAGCGAAGCGAGCAACATATCCTACATGCCAGACTTTGCGAGCGAAGCGAGCAATGTTCCCTACACGCCACACGTTGCGAGCGAAGCGAGCAACTTAATGGGGGGTCCGGGGGGCTTGCCCCCCGGCTGGACGTGGAGGCGAGCGTAGCGAGCCGGAGCGGCTAGTAATTATAGAAGTATTGGTTGTGGCAACTCGAAATAGGACACGCCGAGGAGTCTGGACGGGCCTAATGACGTACGCTAGCCAACTAAAACTACGATCATACTCAATTGAAAAAATAATAAACCTTTGTGAAATAATTTGCAGCGTTTTTTCTTTCTTTCTTTAAATTATTGAATTATTAAATTATTCTTTAAGCTATTTGTTGAAGTACATTTTGGTTTATTATTTCCAATAATAAGCCTATGTGATCGTGTAGCAAAAAATTTGTATAACCCCCCCTCAAACTTTGTCACTTTACGTTTCAAGGTGCGTAGAATCCAAATTTGAAATGTCCGTCCGCCGTCCGCCGTTCGCCGTCCGCTGTTCGCCGTTCGCCGTCCGCCGTTCGCCGTCCGCCGTCCGCCGTTCGCCGTCCGCCGTCCACCGTCCAGGCCATAAAAGGCCTAAGAATTGACTTTAAAAACCCGTTCTTTCGCACATAGACTCCATTTGGGGTCTAGTTGGTCCTAACGTTTAACCATCCGGATCGCTTTACTCGCATAGATGCTATGGGCCAAAAACGGGCGAAAAAGTGTCTTTTTTTGACGCGCGCACGGCTGGCACGCTTGGCAGGGGGTCACGGTGGGTGGTGGGGGGGGGGGGGGGGGGGGGGGGGGGGGGGGGGGGGGGGGGGGGGGGGGGGGGGGGGTGGAGTGAGAGGAGGCGCCGGCGCCGCGGCACCTTGTGGTGGGTACGGCGTTCCTTTGAGGCATGAATATATGGTTTTTTCAAGGTCATATTTGAGTGTTAATACCAAAGCTTTTCCTACGCATATTTAATAACATATCCTCTCGACTTTTCGTACGTATTTAGATAATGATATTATTAAGGCAATAATTATTTGAATAGATAGGAGCTCAAATCGAGAAATATAAACATGCGTATATAATTATAGAAGTATAGGTTGTGGCAACTCGAAATAGGACACGCCGAGGAGTCTGGACGGGCCTTATGACGTACGCAAGCCAACTAAAACCACGATCATACTCAATTGAAAAAATAATAAACCTTTGTGAAATAATTTGCAGCGTTTTTTCTTTCTTTCCAGGCATATTTAATTGTCCAACTCAATCTGTGAGTCCAGAGGAATTCTTAGTAAGTAATGAGGAAACATGGGTGGGAGGGTGGGGGGGGGGGGGGGGGGGGGATAGTAAGAAACAAGGGAGAGGGCAGCAAAAAATCCGTTTCTGTATGCCTTTGCACATATTTTCATTAGTAACTCGGATTCGGTGGTTTGAGGCTTTTTTGTTTATTATCCTTTTCGTTCGCGTCTTCGAGTGTTTCATCGCCATGTCTAAGCAAAATGTTAGTAAGTATTTTTGAAAGCCAATTTGGGTTTTTCTAGAAAAAAAAATTGATTGAAAATCTAAATTGAATATACACACCTCATTTCTTACTTGAAAAAATAATGTTTTTATGGATTTAATTAAATATTTTACTGAAGGTTTCGAGAGGTTTAATTTCCTATTAATTTGAATTTGCAAGCTCCCACCAGCGTTTTATAATTATTGTAAGGAAAATGAAAACTTCGTTATAGCCTGATGAGGATGAGAAGTCCCCCCCCCCCCTCCCTCCGAGGCAGGAGAGAAAGACAAAGTAATTATTCAAGATTCCTAGAATGGAAGGAAGATTTTTTCCTTCTTCCATGGAATGGATCGAAGGGCCCCGCCGCTCAACACCTCTGAGAGAAAAACCTGGCTTAGGTTAGTTAGTTAGTAGTAGTTAGGTACCATCGGGTTACCAACGGGGTCGGGGTCGGTGGTTAGGTTACATCAGGATCAATACCGGGATCGTAACGGAAAAAATACCCAATCCCGCCTTGGATCGGAATGGCTAGTACCGATCCATGAAACCGGTGCAACTGCCCATCCCGATCTATAGGTTGTGGAGAGATGTTTAATTATTGTTAATTAATTTCATAAATTAATGAAATTTATTTAATTTAATAAATTAATAAAATTCAATTAATTTGATAAATCAATAAACAATTTAATTACTTTGATTTAATTAACTTCACACTATTTTTAATTAATTCTATGTAATTCAATAAATTAATAAAATATAATTAATTTAATACATTAATAAAATTTAATGAATTTAATTTAATTAACTTCGCACTATGTTTCTCCAACGCTTACCTGGTAACGTTTGTGCAGTTTTGGCCACTAGTTCTGACTCATTAGATAATTTGCAAGGTGGTCCTCGATCGGATTTGACCTCAATGTGCTTGCCCTTCAAATTTTCTTTCGAAATATGATTTGGGAATATGTTAGGATTATAATTCAGCAAAAAGTGAAATCAAACAATGAGCCGTTTTTTTTTTTTTTTTTATCCAGTTTTTAAATTTTTAATTGATAGGTACTTTAATCATGAAAATACGTTATAATCGCCAAAATTCAAAAATAAATATTTTTTATTATTTATAATTCATTATACAATAGAATCGTCGTCAAGTTTCATAGTTCTGACCTATATAACAACATTGTATTGAACAAAATAACAATTATGTTTGCATGAAGCTCTTAATAAATTCTGTCAAATTTGTCAGCAAATCCGAAATTTCCTAGGTTCGTTGCACAAATAGATTGAAATTGGAATCGAAAAAAATGAGAATAACGAAAATCGGTTGAGAATTGTGGCCTGGGCAGCTTCGACAAAATTTGTCACACACACCAACACACACACACATACCCCCAAACACGCATACACACTCATACACAGACATACACATATCGTTTTTTTTCACGGATTCGGTCTTAGAATGGTCGGAAACGGATTTGTATGTGGTTATTTCTTTTTCTCATGCTTGGGTTGTCGCCTAACCCTCTGAATTAATTTCACTAGCTCGTCCCTCTTAAATAAGATGCTTCGCCTGTATGACCAAGGTTCTGAGGGACGTCCTGAAAACTTCTATGCCTACCCATTTCCAGCCTTTATGTGTTCAGCTGAATAAAGATTATTCCAGTAAAATCCTGGATTAGCGCCTCGCGAATCGGACAAGCACAGCTATTCGACTCCCTATCGAAATAATCTCCGTCCTCCCATCGCTCCCATCGAAGCAGGTGTTCCACAGGGGAGTGTACTGGGGCCAGTTCTGTACCTCTTGTACACATACGACTTCCCGCAAGTAGATGCGGTAACAACTGCCATGTTTGCAGACGATGTGGTCTTGCTCTCAAGAGGTGCCTACCAACCTTCATTGGAGAATTTACAGTGTCTTGCCGATGAGGTCACAACCTGGTGTCAAACATGAAAAATAAAAATGAATCCCACTAAATCCAGTGTCGTGCAGTTTACCCTTAAACGAAACGCCCCAACTCCAACTATTACAATGAATGCTACACCTATCCCTTTCCAACACACAGTCAGATACCTTGGGCTACATCTCGACAGCAGGTTGACCTGGTATGATCATATATCCAATGTCTTAACCAGTGCAAGGCAACGCCTGAGACAGCTGTATTTCTTACTGAATAAACAGTCGAACCTTCCACTCCACCTGAAGCGACAGATTTACCTTGTTATCATCCGTCCAATCTGGAAGTCAAATCTGGGGTGCGGCATGCAACAGCACAATAAAACGGGTGCAATCTTTCCAAAACCGAGCTCTCAGAACCATAACAGGAGCACCCTGGTACATGAGGAACACTGCTATACATCGGGACCTCAACATCCCAGAGGTCGCTGATGTACTGTCCATAGCATACCAACAACTCCATAGCTCAATGATCAACCATCATAACGAATTACTCACCCACATCACCAGCAATCCACCACCACCCAGGGACCAACGAAGACTCAAACGCAAGAGGCCTCCTGACTTACTTTGACTACTCACCACACAGCCAGCTATCACGTAATAGTTCACATATTCACTTGTTAAACCTTGTTAATACATATTGTTTCATTTTTAGATTATTATAATATAAAAGTTAATATTGTTGTTAGATAATGCATAAATTTACGCAAGGGCTGTCACTGGGCAGTAACTTGCATCATGTTTATGAGGGCAACCTCTCTTTGTTTGCTATTGCGCAAAACTATACTGTAATATACAATTACAATAAAGTTATTATTGAAGGGGGGAAAAAAAAAAATGACTCGTATGACAAATTCTTTGAAGTCCAATCCCTTGCAGACCGGTGTGAGACTCTATAATTGTTTACCTGAAATCGTGAGCTTTCCGAAAAGTCATTTGTCAAAAAACTATAATGTATTCTCCTTGATGCTGAATTATATGCAGTTTAAGATTTATTTACCATCAAGTTCTGATATAGCCATCAGTGCCATTAGTTATTGGTCTTGTTTGACTGAGACTTTTCATTTAGTTTGACTGAGTTTTTTCTTCATATTGACGATTTTTTTCCCGTATTCATGTATATATATATATCCAACTTGATATATCCAACTTTAAAGTCTGAATGGTATGTATGCAACCTATCTGCGGTGATCAACAGCGACATCGATGGAATAGAGAGTAATGTCGGCCGATGCGGTGATGGGCAATAGTTGGTCAGGAGAAATGAATGGCACCCAGGGTGCTTCTCTGTCTGGTTTAGTAATGAGAAAGGAGTTATGAGAAACGGGAATACGACAGAAGGGAGAGAAACCGAGAGTGTTTGAGAGAGATGGGGCGTGACTGCGAGGGGTGGGATGGTCTTTTTGACATGTTACGTCTGTTGTCGCAATCTACGGCTGGGTGACAGACCACGTGGAATGTCTAATATCCGATCCAACCCCCTTCTGATGACAACCGCTCCGCCGCAGGATTCCAGCCATTGTGTCTCCCTCACTCATTCAAGTTCATCGTTCAAACCCCATCCCCACTCAGAGTAATCGACTCGGGGACTCGTGCTGATGAATCCCCTTACTTCTCAGATATTAAGCAGTAAACGCTCTTAACGATTGATGTATAAAACCCGGAGATGAACAAAATGTAGTTGGTAATGATTACTTTATACATTAGTGTAGCAAAGTAGTTTGGAATACAAACTGAATTTGTGTCTCACACCTGTACAGCAAGTGAAAGATCACCTGCATTACAAATGAACAGCATCTGACCTGACTAACAGGACTGCGCACTAAATACTTGTGCTGTATTAAGCTTAATATCAATCGTCCCAGTGCCACGCAATCATTCTGAATCGACGATTTATTTATTCATTTATGTACCTTGTGGAATGTAGAAAATCTCATTTTTAGACCTTTCAAACTACTATATTAAACGTATCGCTAAATAATGCATGCATTACAAGGGCGTCCGTATGCCTGGTTTTTATATTTATGATTTTGGTGAGAACAGCGAATAGCTTGTAATTTTAATAGATGTTGCTCCTCCATTATAACCTAACATGAATTTGCTGCTAGGAACTACCCCTTCCCCCCTCACAACCATAGCAAAGTATGCTACGTTCTCATAAGTTGGTTGAAAATATCCCGATATATCGGTACCCCTTCCCACTATTAAGGTATTTACTGAGAGTGGTTCTAAAATGAGACCAAATACTTCGAGCTACATGGTAAAGTAGTCGAACAAGAAGAGAATCATTAAAATCGGTTGACAATATCGTAAATAGCAGGTGTAATTCCACCCCTCTATCACTCCTTTTCACTAAAGTCCGTCATGAAAATGGAATCCCCGATTTTTAGCTCATCGAACCCAATACATAAAAAATACAAATGAATAAATAAATAAAAAAGGAAAATGTCATAATTAGGTACTGGAAATACCCCTCCATTTACCCCATCTTCTGGAAATTTGAACATTGCAAGGATTGTTTCATAACAAGACTGAAATCTGGTTCAAACCAAACAAATAGGTACCTACACAAAGGTTTATTATTTCTGTATTAGGTGGCCCTTCTACACAGAACACTGATCCATAAAAAATTAACTATCAAACGTAGTCCATGGTGCATTATTGAAATATAACTGGAAGATCTCACCTACCAAAGGAAAATGAATGAATTAACTAAAAATAATAGGTTAAAATAAATAAATCTCTATATATATAAAAATCAATTGCTGTTCGTTAGTCTCACTAAAACTCAAGAACGACTAGACCGATTTGGCTAATTTTGGTCTTAAATTATTTGTGGAAGTCCAGAGAAGGTTCTTTAAAATTTCAAATCTGCCCCATAGGGGGTGTTTTAGGGGAGGAGGGGGAATGGAGTATCTTTGTCATCAATGAACAAACTGGGGACGTGATTGTCATGTTTGAATTACATTACTCCAATTCAAGTCAAAGACTAATTTTTTCAAAATTTTCAAATTCGACCCACAATAGGTGGAGGGGGTGGGGGAGTTAAAGCGTTTCGAACGTCACTGAACCTACTGGGGATCTGAGTGGGCGAATCTATCAGCATTACTTTAACTTGGGTCACAGGCTATTTGATAATGTTCAAGTCAACCTATGCAACGCACGGGTGAACCAGCTAGTAAATAAATAAATAAATGAAACACCTTGAAAATGATTAGGAAGAATTAATAGATGTTGTCTCCGCTATGATACAAATCCCGGCCGGTTGATGGTGGTCGCACGGCATCACAGTCTAGCGCTCTATCCACAGAGCTACGAACGCCTGTATAAAAAAATCTCATTCTCGTATATTATTTTTATAGACTTCATTGCCCGATATTACTACTCATCGGTTGATCGAACGGGATGCCGATATTACTGGCAAATCCTAGGCTGATGTGTGATTTTGGAGCCAAATGTTATAAAGTTCGGTTCAGTAGTTTCGGAGAAAAAAAGCTTCGGATGATGGGACAGCTAAAGACGTAAGGTGAACGGACGGATTTTTTTTTTTTTTTTTTTTTTTTTTAATTTGATTTTTGGATTCCTCTCATCTTGAAATGTAAATCAACAAATTTTGAGAGAGGTTAATGTTTTTTTCTCTTTGTCGATTACAGAGGTTCATTATTAAAAATATCAAACCAATAGTCAAGAAAATCGTTTAAGAATAGTGCAAACATCACGAATATCCTGGCATATCTTCCAAAGCTAGACCGAATCTTATTTGAAAAAAAAAAAAAACGAAAGACAGATGAGAACAGTGAAAACATCAGGATTTATTACCACCCCCCTCCATTCACCTCTTTTCATAATGAAATTTGAAATTTCTGCCATTTGATCAAAACTAAATTCAATTCTTATTTGAATACAAAAGAATCACGAAAATCAGATGAGGATATTATAAATATCACGATTTATCAATATTACCCCCTCCATTCACCCTCTTCCATAATGAAATTTGGAAAGTGTGTCTTCCAAAAGTAGTCCCGATTCTTAGGTAATAAAAAAATGAAATTTAAAAAAAAAAAAAAAAAAAAAAAAAAAGAAATAATAATATAAATAAATTTTTCAAATATATACACGTAGGGGAGGACCCTTCATGTCCTATAGGGTTGGCGTACCTGCGGCCCCGATCCACCGTTGGTTCACCCTAGGTGATAGGCCTGGAATGTTGATGCGACGTGCCCTCCATGCTTGTTCTTCTGATCTTCTCGCATCGGGAAAACAAGCGTGTTGGGTTCAGTATTCTTCCCTCCCTCTTTTTCCTTTTCCCGATCTCCCTTCAACGTTCCCAACATGGATCTCACAAAAACACATGTCACAACACTAAACATTAACACTACACAAAGGGGCGAGGCTTGTGAAACACCATCTGGCAGCCCCCGTAATGTGGAGGAGGGAGCAGCAGGTTCAGTACTCCTGCCGGCGGCGGTATCTGTGGATCCCTACGCCGCCTCGCCAGCGGTCTGTGGGCTGACCTAAGTAACGTCTGTAAAAATCCCCCATGTCCCTTAGTACCGATTGGCGGCCAGGTTGGGATGTGGAAGCCCTACCTTGACTAACAACGGACCAGCTAAGAGGCTATAATCATTAGGCCAGTGGAGGTCATTAGGCCCCAGATCTCGGAAGCAACGCCACTGTACACCACACTTAACATATATCATTCACACACTTTTTTTTTTTTTTTTTTTTTTTTTTTTTTTTTTTTTAACAAAACTCCCCTTATAGGCGGAGGGGGCACACCATTATTTTGAGAAAATGAATAAATAAATAAATAAATAAAAACAGTGGGGTCGACGCCCAGGTTTACCCGACGCCGGCTCAAGGGATGAGGGAAGTTGCAGAACGATGAGGAGGAAGAATGGGATGAAAGGAAGTGCCCCTATAGAATGACCACCAGTTCAAGTACGAACCCCTCAGGACGCGGGTGGTGATACCACGGAGCACTCCCGCCGAGATGCCCAACTCGAGTAACTCCGTGGCGCTTTTCCCGCACCACACCCCGCGCCATGACACGGTCGCAGCCATGACCCTGATGTTATTGGTCGCCACTCCTTTTAGCTCGGAAATCGCTTGCCGCAGATCCTTTCTATCATATTTATTCATTTTCGCCCGCCAGGTCTGCTCCATGTCCCCGCTGCCACTGACAACCTGGACATCCAGGACTATTGCAGACCCATCTGGCTTGACGGCAACGATATCCGGCTTCTTGCCCCGGTCACTCGGCATGTGCTATAGTCTCTCCCTTTCTACATCCCAACCGCTGGATGACAAATCGCGCGCGCGCGCACACACACACACACACACACACACACACACACACACACACACACACACACACACACACACAAGAAACACACACACACACAACACAAATAAACAAATAAAATAAAAAAGTGGGGAGGACGCCCACACACACCCCTACACACACCCCTCAGGACGCGGGTGGTGATACCACGGAGTACTCCTGCCGAGATGCCCAACTCGAGTAACTCCGTGGCGCTTTTCCCGCACCACACCCCGCGCCATGACACGGTCGCGGCACAGAGCACTGTCGGAGTGCTCACACACACACACACACACACGCACACACACACACCTACACACCTTACCTCCCAAAAAAGACCATGAAAATGTCCAATACAATTATTGCGGGTATCAAAAGTGACACCAATGACCCCCCCGGGGCTCGAGCCTCAGTTGCGGTCTCCACTTCGCCTTCCACAACTCCCCTTCCCCCCCACCGCCACCACAATGCTTTCCTTTGTGGAGGCAATCAAGAATGGCGAGGTCTCCCTCACCATGAATGCAGGGAAACCAATTCCTGTTGTTGCTACCTCCTCTTTGGGTGGTGCAAACATTGAAATTCTTGCTAAAACTGAAAAACGAATCGCTGATTGTTCAGTCACCAAGAGTGTGACTCCCACTGAACAATCAGATGCTGTTCTGAAGCATCTGAGCTCAATGAAGAAACAGCTTGATAAAGGCAAAAATCCAAACGTGACAAGAAACTTTTTCGATGTATTCGAGAAGGCAGGACTTACCCGATGGAGGTAGCCTCGGAGGAACTGGGAACAAGACTGGGAAAAATAGTAAAGTTGGGAGAGACTGAGGTCACAGTACTCTCAACCAGAAACTTCACACTTCACAGGGCACGATTCTTTGCCTATATCTTAGATGGTGCTCTGCTGATGAGATCCTCGAGAGCCTCAAAGAGGATTTAGTCTAAAATAATTTACGAAAATTCGCTCATAAGATCAAGCTGCATGATTGGAACTTTATTTACGTATTTAGTCGGCTCAACAAATATTGGTTTAGCATCAGGTAGATACGAAATTTAACGATCTTTCCAAAGGTGTGCCCTTGGTCGGAAGTGGACCGCGCTACTCCTTTGCATGATCTTGCTATCCGTTAATTGGCCTAACTGAATGGTATTTTGAGCTGAAAATTGGTACTAGGGGGTTTTCAAGTTGGTCGAATCAGAATCTGAGGTCAAAAGTGTGAAATTCCAACCCAAGAAAGTTCCCCATTATCACAGATACAACTATTAACTTCTCAATTTACTCAATTATACCCGAATTCAGGAGCAAAATGGTTTTCCATGGCTAAAAGTTGATTCATTCGTACCTCCAGGGTTTTAAAACATAGGGTGTGACATACTTCATTCATCGATTCTGCAACAAATTTGTAACAATAATGTTCCTCAATGAGATTTTTTATAAGCGCTTTGTTATAGAGTATTTTCACATTTAAGATTTTCTTCGCGTTTCATCCCTAATGACTTCGATGGAAACCTATAACACCCCCATAAAAACAAGGTACCTATTTAAATTCCCTGCCTAAGATCTCACCACCACAAACATACCATACACCCAAAAGTATATTCTGGAGACCAATAATTTTACTGAAATAAAACTTACCCCAAATGTTAAAAATAACTATTATTGCATGAGTCTTAACAATAAGGAAATGATAATTCACGAGACGCGTTACGGACAAACTTCCTCGTGGCCTCATTTGCTTTCCAACGGTGAGTTCAAACTAATTTTAACCATTATTATTTTTACAACTGCGTTTACTGATTTAAAAAAAAAAAAAAAAAAAAAAAAAAAAAAAAAAAAAAAAAAAAAAATCACCTACCAAGAGTGTTTTTTTGAAAAATTACGTTTCATGGACTGATCCGTTTGGGGCCGATTACCCTGTAATTTTTTAGGCAGAACCGCATGGGTGCTTTCTGAAATTTCTCTTACTTTGTAGTAACCGAGTTTTTGATGCTAATTAAAAAGTTGTTTGTTTATTCCTTAGGCTAAATTTCGTGTATTTCAAGTTAGGTTTGTTTTCTTTTTTTAATCAGGAATGATACAGTATACGTAAGAATTATTAAATCGGAGTACAATGCGATTTTTTCTCGGATAACGATATTCTGAGCCACTGCTCGCCTCTTGTCAGCATCGTAGGGACTATATAACTCTGCCCCTCGAGCTTCTTTCTTTATGGGAATACAAATCAATAAGTTTGAAGAAACCGTGAAACACAATGCTTGTAAAAACCTTCTCTTGTTTTCAATCAGAATTAGGAAAAAAATTAATGAACGTTCAACTCAGTGCCCCCGCACCGCGGCCTAACTTTAATATGGGTTATAATAGGCATGATTAAAAGGGAGAAAATTAAAGCAATCGGGCGAGAACATTTTTAATTTCGAGGAAGAAAAGTTTCAGTTGTCGAGTGAAAAAAAAGAGCCATTTACTGAGCAAAAAGTATGATAACGCCTGAGGGGCGTTAAAGCAACAAAGCTAGAAATGGAGTTTACTCAGATCCGTCTTGAAGTTCTTCCTGATTGCACCGAATCGTTTCTTTTAAAGCTGGCGAAAGATGGAAAGAGAACGGCAGGAGAAGCTCTTCATCTAATTATGCGAGGGCGGAGGTCCCTTCTATACCCTTTATCTACCGAAAACGGGGGGGTGCTCGGAAAAGTTTGCGTAGCCGGTCTATATCACTACTTGGGCTCGAAGCTCCGGCCCCGGTTCCAGCCTTTCCAGCCCTCAGGGGGCGGTTGATTTGCAACACAAAACAGAAGTTTAGTGACCCCTTTCCGAGAGGAATAACAGGAAGGATGACGGGGGGGGGGGGGGGGGGGGGGTTGCTTGCCGTTTTCTCCCAACTACAAGACGCGACTGAGAGGTCCGCTAGGGCGACCGTCCTCTCCGCTGAAAATAATTAGCTGAGGAGGGAGGAATCAAGGCTCAGAGCTCGAGAGGAACCATCAAAATTTAATCCATTTAGTGGGATCGTTCCTTATTCACGCTCCCAGTTTTACCACTTTGCAGACCTTCCGCCATCATCCCCGCCGTCTTTCCAGCTCTCACGACAAATTGAGATTCCAGTACTGGAATCCGATTGGATTACGCGTGTCAAGTTGTCATGCCAATTACGCGAGAGCCTTCACGTTTCGTTCCCCCTCTGACGTTTTCAATCAAAATTTCAAAATATTCAGCTATAAAATAAAGGTTTCAGTTGTGCAGCATTACCAAACGAGTGAACTTTCGTAATTTTTCGCTTCTCACCTATGATAAAATGCTTCAAAATTTAAACACTGCGTTCACAAAAATTTTTGACTAATGACTTTGTGACAGACAACTTTATCTAAATATTATTTGGCTTTAAAACCTAAACTTCTGCTTTTAATAGCAGATGGCTTTAATTGGAACTTTGCTTTTGAGTACAATCATGTCTTCCTGTAGTCCGCGTGGGAGAGATTTCAAGGTTTCAGTGCTCTTGATCCAAGTCTTGTATGCTAATATCACCACGATATTCAAAGCCATTCATTCCTCATACCTATTGCATTTAGGTAGGTTTTGGCGATCCTGTGTCATATTCTTGTAAATTCATAATTATTTTAAAATGTATACATTTGCGTCTTTGAGCTTTGTATAATCCAGAGATGCCGAACCCAATCATGACTCAGCTCTTGAACATTAGTTGGAAATCCGTTACTTTATCTCGCCTTCAAGTTCCGTTATTGCTTTTTTTTTCCTTAAATAAAATCAAGCTATTGCTCCGAAAATTTTAAGGTAAACAATTTTCGAATATTTTCCTAATTGAAATCCGTTTTGAGACATTCTGAAACGAATCCTAAAGTTTAACGCTTTTTCATGAGTGGATTGGTGGTAATTTTATAGATCAAGTCCTTTCATCCCACCCTACCACCTTCTCCCTATGCATCCTTAAAGCTGGCGTCGGGTAAATCTGGGCGACCCTCCCACTTCTTTTTGTTTATTATATTATTCACATTTCAACTTAATGTTGTGTCCCTCAGCCTTTGAGGGATTTTCTAAGAAAAAAGTAGGTATATATATATATATATATATATATATATATATATATATATATATATATATATATATATATATATATATATTCACATAATTTTTAGAAAAAGAAGAACGTACGACACAAAACTGATTTTTATATTTCGGCTTGATAAGCCTTTTTCAAAACTACAAGTGAAATGTTTAAGCGGGGTAGCACTGTGTGCGATACAATTGCTCTGATATATGATAATGTGTATACGAAGGACCACCAGAAAACTGGATAGATATGGTAAGCTAAATGAGAAGGCTGCTGAGTTATGTTGTAAAGATACGTACGTATACCATAAGTAATTTTTGGCAAGTAGTTTAGTTGAAAAATGTCGGAAACCTACCCACCTAATCCTAATCATTGACCAAAGAGGTAAATGGCTGCGATCATACCATATAATCCAGCGTCGGATGATCCGAAATCCCGAATCCAGACCAGGCAAGCAAATGGACCACGAGGTAGGCAGCAAACAAAGGTAGCAATAATTTGATAAGAGTAATTATCGTGACCAGAAGACTTCGCCGGCGATATGCGCTGCAGTGTCATGAGAGAAAACTCACTTGAGAATTCAAATATAACCAGGGAGAGCGGCAACGGATCTTATAAACTGTATCTTGACTTTGAATGCTTTTCGCCAAAACTCAGGAAGCTGGGATAGATCTAGCGTGGTTTTCTAGCGTTTTCTGTAGATCTCCCAAGACACAGGAATGGCGAAACAGCTTGAAGCAGTGACGTCATCAGGTGGATAGGTAGTTGCAGACAGAAGATAGGTTGCCAATATGCAAACGGTAGAATGGACTATAAAGCCTTATTTTATTTTATTATAACAATAATTCTTACAAATTATGTAACAAAAGAAAACATATTCTATTAACAGGAAATATAAATGTGCCATACAAATTAAAGGAACTGCAGGCAACATCGCTAATGGTTGGTACGGCTGGTGTCACCCGCCAATGAAAAGATGCCACCCGCACACTCGCCTATCAATGATAAGAACCTCCTAAAAGGCTGTGACAGGAAAAACAAATGGAATGTCAACAGAATGAGTGGCGGAACAGTGATTCCACATTGAAAAGTGCGATTTTCCTACAACTCAAAATATGTTAACAGCTAGGGTTACCGAATGTGGTGTAGCTAGTGATTGTGAGTCTTAAATTCAGCAACAGTTACGTCAAAACTTTATGACGAGGAAGAATGAATTTTGGGAAATTTGACGTTGTTACGGAGATATACTCGCGTAACAACGCGCAGTATGCGCAGAATGCACATACCTCACGTAACGTCACACGATCCGCGAGGAAGAGATGCCGCCTATGCATACAGGAAGGAGGGAGGCACTTTAAGAACCTGCTTTGATTTATTTCTTAATTATTTTTTAAAGAAGTAATTATTATTTTTTTTATAACACGAGCGATCTCTGATACACAACTCACACAACACAACTGCATTTTCATTGCTAACCCACCCCGTATTATAAGGTACCTACTCAAAAGAAAGATAAGTATCCGAGGAATAATTTTGAATTACAAATGACTGAGGTAGCCGATCATATTGTCGTATTTTTCCGCCTGCCCCTCCGATAATTATCTAATTTCTCTCAAGTAGTTGAGGCAGGTGGAGACACTACTATTTTTTAGTGTATTATCATCGAATACAGCTGTGCATAATGAAATATTAAAAAAAAAGAAAAAAAAAAAAAAAGAAAAAAAAGAAACGCCGATTTTGACCGACAAAATCACGTTTTTTGTCATTCAAATGCTATTTTCTCGTTTTCATTAAAACGATGAAAAATCGATTATTGTTACATTTTTTTTCAAATGTGAAACTTTGGCCATTTTTTTTCACTAACCAGAACTAATAAGAAAATTAAAACTTACATTAGAAAGATAGGCAAATAAACGCTCTTTCCAACGGTATCCTCAGATTTGAGAAAACTCCAAAAATTGGGGAGTTAGAGCCGTTTTTGTGAAGTAAGGTCGAAAACACGAAAAAGTCTTGAAAAAAGAAATAACTCGGAAACGAAGCCTCTAAAAGAAACGCTGCAAATTATTTCACAAAGGTTTATTATTTTGGTTTATTATTTCCAATAATAAGCCTATGTGATCTTGCAGCAAAAATTTTTTATAACCCCCCCTCAAACTTTGTCACTTTACGTTTCAAGGTGCGTAGAATCCAAATTTGAAATGTCCGTCCGCCACCCGCCGTTCGCCGTCCGCCGTCCGGGCCATAAAAGGCCTAAGAATTGACTTTAAAAACCCGTTCTTTCGAAAAAGTGTCTTTTTCGACGCGCGCACGCCTGGCACGCTTGGCAGGGGGTCACGGTGGGTGGTGAGGGGGTGGTGAGCGGGGGGGAGTGAGAGGAGGCGCCGGCACCGCGGCTTGTGGTGGGTACTGCGCCGGCGTTCCTTTGAGGCATGAATATGTTTTTTTTTCAAGGTCATATTTGTGTGTTAATACCAAAGCTTTTCCTACGCATATTTAATAACATATCCTCTCGACTTTTCGTACGTACTTAGATAATGATATTATTAAGGCAATAACTATTTGAATAGATAGGAGCTCAAATCGAGAAATATAAACATGCGTATATAATTATAGAAGTATAGGTTGTGGCAACTCGAAGTAGGACACGCCGAGGAGTCTGGACGGGCCTTATGACGTACGCTAGCCAACTAAAACTACGATCATACTCAATTGAAAAAATAATAAACCTTTGTGAAATAATTTGCAGCGTTTTTTCAATTGAGTTTGATCGTAAGTAGTTTTAGTTGGCTTGCGAACGTCATAAGGCACGTCCAGACTCCTCGGTGTGTCCTATTTTGAGTTGCCACAACCTATACTTCTATAATTATATACGCATGTTTATATTTCTCGATTTGAGCTCCTATCTATTCAAATAGTTATTGCCTTAATAATATCATTATCTAAGTACGTACGAAAAGTCGAGAGAATATGTTATTAAATATACGTAGGAAAAGCATTGGTATCAACACACAAATATGACCTAGAAAAAAACATATATTCATGCCTCGAAGGAACGTTGTACCCACCTCATGGTGCTGCGGCGCCTCCTCTCACTCCACCCCCCGCTCACCCCCCTCACCACCCACCGTGACCCCCTGCCAAGCGTGCCAGGCGTGCGTCTAACACGTCTAACACTCAAAGCCACTTTTTCGCCCGTTTTTGGCCCATAGCATCTATGCGAGTAAAGCGATCGGGATGGTTAAACGTTAGGACCAACTAGACCCCAAATGGAGTCTATGTGCGAAAGAACGGGTTTTTCAAGTAAATTCTTAGGCCTTTTATGGCCCGGACGGCGGACGGCGGATGGCGAACGGCGGACGGCGAACGGCGGACGGACATTTCAAATTTGGGTTCTACGCACCTTGAAACGTAAAGCGACAAAGTTTGAGGGGGTGTTATTAAAATTTTTTGCTATACGATTACATAGGCTTATTATTGGAAATAATAAACCAAAAAAGTGTAGGAGGTACTTTTTGTAGCAAATTACTTGTAAAATTGATCCCTGAACTCTTACTTACTTAAGTCGAGACACCCTGTGTATGTATATATATGATTGAGATAAAAAATCGGTTCTTGTGCCAAAAGATCAAGCGTTCTAAATGAAAGGATGAGTTCGTTTGCTAGCACTTTTTGAGCACGTTAAATCAGTCAAATTTCAAAAAATGTGCTCGGAAATTCACGAAAAATGGCTAAAAATTGTTATACTTATATTATTTAGCAGAATATTGCGCAAATAAAGTTTAATAACTACAAAACAGAACATTCAAAAATGTATGAACAAAATATTCCTGAATAGTGTACTTGAATTTCATCAAAATTTGCATAAAAAATCGATAAAAACTGCAAAAAAGCTGGAAATCCAATATCTCTCTTTGAAAAGCAGATTATTATTTAGAATACTTCGTTTTCCATGAAATTAATAGATAAAATTTTCTTTGCATTCAAAAATTTAAATTTCAAAAACAATTAAACACGATAAAATTTGATAATTTTCGAAAATTCGCTCATATGATAATGCTGCATGATTGGAACTTTTATCCATCAGTTCCTTAAAACGGCACATAGGACGATTCATGCACACTCTTCAATCAACATGTTGAGTTCGCAATCGCTTTCGCTATACCTCTTGCGTGACGATTCGTCGACAGAGAAATTAATTTTCTTTTTCTAGGTTGACGAGAAACACTGCTGAATGGGTTTGCTCATGCCCTTCACAATTGTGGCTGATAATTTTTCAATTTACTCGACGAGAAAAGATTGCAATGGGCAGCGAGGCAAACGCACGCTACTTCAGATCACTTACCCCGCAGGAGAATCTGGCGCAACTGCTGGTAGCAGGTGTAATAGTAAATAGGCGCAAAAAAAGGTAGAATTATCTCAACAGTGTGATGAAGAGTGAGGGGGAACAGTAGGCGGAACAGTTCAAACCCAAAAAACTTCCACAAACTTATCCGCAAACCACTAATCTAAGCCCTTATTCAGGGAGCGAAGAAAAACACGCCCGTTCGCTCGGCGTCCTGGCGCCTACTTCCATAATCATGATGAAATTGATATAAATTAATCAAATCGTCTTCTTTCAAAAATCCTCCAAATACGAGCGATAAGAGCTGGAACGTGAGAAAATGATAACTTGTTCAATTTTTCGTAGATCTTTACAATAGTAAACGATGAGAAACCATTTAGTTGTATTCCTAGATCCACATTAAGCATCATATTCTCCCAAACGTTGAATTTAAATTATAATGAAAAATAAAAAAAAAGTAGCATTCCCCCTTTTTTCCGTGTGGTTTTCATCTAGTTCATAGTATAAATACCATCGAATATCAAATTTGAATCAGTTGAAGTCAAGACTTCACACATGCTGGTTATTTTTGTAGGAGTGTTTTTTCAAAACGTGCTTTCCCAAGAAGTGATGTTAACCGACCAAGGGGCTTCGTATTTGAGTAGATACAGTTATTTACCGTAGATTAGTAATTGTAATTTGCAGACCCTGCATCTATCGTTGTTGAGATAAAACTCTTCATTCTCTCGTGGATTTTCAGATATTGAAACTGTTGAATTTATGAGAGCCCAACGATGTGGTGTTAAAGATTAATTTCAATAATTAAATGCGGATGAAAATACTAAATGGGGAGAAAATAATATTACATGGTCAGCTATTGGAAATTTACAACCTCACATTCGAATTATCTCTTTGCTTTTAATGCGTGGAGCGAACAAGCAAATTCAACTTTTACATTTGTAAGAGGAGATAAAATTGTAATAAACTTTGGCAAACTGAAACATGTTATCATCAAAGATAAACTGCTTGCTCTTTTAAATGAATATTTAAGGATTACCTATACCACCCAACGAAAATGCTAGGGATTCATTAAATTCCCAATAAGCAAACTCACCCAATAGGTTGAATTCGTGGAGCTAGTAAGCTTTCTAATATAGGAATGTATTGTCGATTACGTGTAATTATTTTTACGAGGTTAATTTTGAATAAAAAACTATTGTAAATGAGGGAAGTTGGTCTAACTTTTACCTACGCAACACTTATGCTCGTGGAATTGTTACAAATAATATTGGTGTAACGTACATTATTTTTAATGAAGGTACAGAGTACGGGTGGCCTTTGTGTAATGGTCAACCTCTTTTTGTTGGTTATGTAAATGAATTGTTTAAAGGTATTCTGAATTGAATCTGCATTTCGAAGTATAAATGGAAACTTGTATTTTTTCGCTAATAACAAACTTAATGAGTAAAACGCATTTACTTTTGATTCCAAAACTAGTTCTATCAATGTTTTTGAATAATTTAAATATAGTCAAGTTTTCTCGCTTGCTTCGCCCGCTCGATATGGCTGTACAGATCCGACGGTCTTTACTGTTGGGTGGGACATGTTGAATGATTGGAAACGGTGGATCACTAAGGGCGATTTGAAATGTGCAGGGGTTGTTGCTCGCTTTGCTCGCTCTCTATGGAATGTATAGATGCGATTGGATATATAGCTCATCCCGAATTCGTAGAAGAAACCCCGTTGAAATCCGACGTGTGTCGAGGATGTTGCTCGATTCGCTCACTAGGGGTGGGTTTCCCCGCTCGCACGGTGTGGAATGTGAAGCTGCCCCTAGACGTGCAATATTATTGTGCAATAATCTGGTTTGCGCAATATATTTGATCGTGTGAGGGCGAGATTGAAAGAATGTGCAATATATTGCGTGATTGACCAAAAGTTTAAAATATATTGCACAAACTGGAAAAGATTGAGCCGACTGATGGCATCATTGTGCAACCTGACTGCATCTGGCAGTGTCATCAGACAACTCGTCCTGTCAACTACGCGGCATCACGAATAGTGATAAAAACGAAAAACAATTTATTGCCGAATTCATTGAGACTTATCATGGTCTACCGATTTCAGGAGAAACCAAAGCGAGGAGTTCATAAAATAATTCTCCATTCATTCGTAAAAAGTTTCAGTAATCATTTTGTTCAATCACTCTCAGTTCATTGAGTGATTTTTCGTGAGTGTACTTCTCCCTGTCTATGAACCATTGCTTGGCCCATTTTCTCCATTTTTTAGAGCCTTTCTTTTTTCTTTTTTCGCGCTTGCAGCCACAGCAATCAACACGTAACACAACTCACTGTCACTTAATTCCATGTTTACCTTATGGAAACCTGATGGGTACTGTTAGCACAATGTGGTTGTACGTCTGAGTGTCTGAGTGCACAATTTATTGCTCAACCGTAAATGCCGCCTTCACACGGTACAACTTTTTGCACAAACGTAAACACTGTGCAATAACATTGAGCACCTAGGGGCTGCCATCAATATATTGTGCAACCCGGTTCGCACAATAATATTGCACGTCTAGGGGCCGCTTGAAGATGCGATGGTAAGAGTCTCCATACCATCGAGACCTACAGCCCATGGTTCGGGAGGGGTTCGAAAATTTGAAAGTTGCTTACAATCACTTGAAATGAAATGAAATGAAATGAAATTGTTTATTTGTAAAAGCCTTCCGGCGGTACAAAAGTTTAAACAACACATAAGTAATCAAGGTAGAATATTTAAGCAGAAAGAGAGAAAGAAAAAACAATCTATACGTTAAATGAAAAGAAATAGTGCAACGAATCATACAAGAATTAGATATAGATATACAGAATAGACATAGTGCAAGGTACATAATGAACAATGAGAAGCAGATGAAGAAAAGGTTACACAAAGAACAATACGTTATTCAATGTAGTATAAAGAATACATTATAAAGAAGAAAGCAACGCAAGTACATCATTACATCATTATAAAATCCCACGAGGTGAGAGAAGAAAGAAAGGCGAGAATATACAGAAAACAGAAAATTAGTACAAAAATCCCTCATTCAAGAAAAAAACCCTAGTCCTTATACAATTTTTAACGAAGAAGACAATCACTTTCTACAGACAATCTCAAGGGAATGGCAAAAAAAAAATAAAAAAAAAAAAAAAAAATTAATGAATAAAAAAAATATATACATATATATATATATTAAAAAAAAAAAAAAAAAAAAAAAAAAAATCTTATCAAAGTGGCAAAACGAAAATAATAAATTGTTGTGTAAAATTTTGCTGTGTTTTCTATGTGAGGAAGTTATACTGTCTCCCCAACTTGGCAGACGTTTTTGGTTTATTATTTCCAATAATAAGCCTATGTGATCTTATAGCAAAAAATTTTTATAACCCCCCCTCAAACTTTGTCACTTTACGTTTCAAGGTGCGTAGAACCCAAATTTGAAATGTCCGTCCGCCGTCCGCCGTCTGCCGTTCGCCGTCCGCCGTCCGGGCCACAAAAGGCTTAGAATTGACTTAAAAAATCTGTTCTTTCGCACATAGACTCCACTTGGGGTCTAGTTGGTCCTAACTTCTCGCCAGCTCGATCGCTCCACACCCATGGGTGCTATGAGCCAAAAATAGGTGAAAAAGTGTCTTTTTTTGCATATTTCAAGTTGTATAGAAATTGGAGATTTATGAGGGAAAAGAAAATGTTAGCTATTAATTTTATGGGGAAAAAAAAGTATTCTAAATGATAGTCTTCTATTCAAAAAGAGATTTTGGATTTTCGGCTATTTTGTGCAAGTTTATACATTTTTTAAAACAAAATTTAATGAAATTCAAGCTTTTAGCATAATTTCGTACATAAATTGTTGAATGTTCTATTTCATAGTTGATAAACTTTATTTGACCAATCTTATGCTAAAAAATATCAATTTAACGATTCTTAGCCATTTTCAGTGATTTTGTCAGCACATTTTTTGAAATTTGACCAATTAAATGATATCAATAAACAGTATAGGTAACACTTTTATGTGTTGGAAAGATGACTTGGTAATAAATTGCTATGTTTATCAACTTTGTTAAAAAGCGTAAAATTGTGAGATTCCGCTGCTGTAATGGATTGAACCCATTTGTGAGGTCCGAAGCTCCGAGTTCCGATACTAAATATACTATAAGCGGCGTTTAATCATTAAGGACCAGAGATCTACGTAGAAGCGCTGTCTAATACATAAATAATAAACCTTTGTGTAATAATTTGCAGCGTTTTTTCTGTTGGAAATGTCTATCAAACGCGGCACCTTATGTGGAACAAGGACAAGTTTAGTTTGAAGAACATTTCAATACTACAGAAATTTCGGATGTTTAATGTTTGTACGTATTTGTTTTCCCCGTTTATTTTTCTAAAGGTAGGCCATTATTTTATCTGAGTAGAAGGACTATACTTTCCCCCGTCCTTCAAACGGGAGCCAAGTTCAAGAGGTTCGAAGGCGAAGATCACTACGTTTCGACGGAATAAGGAAAAGCGGTGGCAACCAGTAAAAACCAACGTTTTCATCAACATTTTCGTTTTTTACAATCGGAAAAAAGAATTTCATGCCTCGAAACTCGAATGGCACCTTTTCTCGAGCTACCTATCTAGTTTCCACCGAAAATTGTTGATCTAAAGTCTGATATAATATAGATTGACCATTATATATTTATTACTGATTAACTAACGCTTAGGAAGTTCGAGTTTACATTAAGTGCCGAATAACTGGTATTTTCACCCTATTTACTAGTTCGTTTACGACATATGTAATTCCAGACGAAAATTCCCCTTGGAATTAAGACAAAAATACCGTTTTCGAGTCAACAACTCTTTTTCATTCCTTCTCGTTACCGGTGTTCAGGTGATGATAAAAAACAATGTTTAAACATAAATAAAACTCACTTAATTCGCCCTAACAAAGAAGTACTGTGAGTGGATGCAAACTGGATAAATTTATTTTGCGCTCGTTAACCCCTTTCAAAGTTGACAAATGGAGAGTCGATTCGCTGTGGCGAAGGTCGGCACGGTTGGCAGTGGTGGGATGAGGGGATTCAGAAGAGGGGATCTACACCATTTATTTCAATTAACATTTCCCTTCAGCCCGTGCTCGCTATCCCTCTAGCCACCCGCAGAGATTTTCAGATCGTTGTAGAGGAAGTTCCGTTCATAATGCGGCTCAATGGACCAAATTCCCAACTAACAGCTCCCGCGGAATGGATGATTTTGACCATGTTAGCCATGAAAAGCTGACTTATACAAGGTAAGTAACCGTCAAGGAAAGTATACGAGTTTAATTAGGTAGAGGGCAATATTGAAAATGAATTTTATGTGCATGTAGGATGTAATTTCAAGATGAATGAGAATACAGAAAGACAAATACACACACACACACACACCCTTTTTTTTTTAAACAAAACTCCCCTTAGCGTACACCATTAAATTGAAAAACGAAAAAAATAAATAAAAAAGTGGGAAGGACGCCCAGGTTTACCCGACGCCGGCTCTAAAGGTTGAGGGAAGTTGCAGAAGAATGAGGAGGAAGAGTGGGATGAAAGGAAGTGCCCCTATAAAATGACCACCAGTTCAAGTAAGAACCCCTCGGGACGCGGATGGTGACACCACAGAGCATTACCTCGTAGATGCCCAATTCGAGTAATTCCGTGGAACTTTTCCGGCACCACACTCCTCGCCGTGACACGGTCGGCAGCGAGATGTTGTTGGTCGCCACTCCTTATAGCTCGGACGTCATCTGCCGCAATTCAATTCTGTCGTACTTATTTTTCTTAGCCCAACAGGTCTGCTCCATGTCCACTGCCAACCTGTACATCCAGGATAATTGCAGACCCATCGGGCTTAATGGCAACGATATCCGGCTTCTTGCTCCGGTCTCTCGGCATGTAATATAGTATAGTCTCTCCCTCTCGACATTCCAACCGTAGTTCGTATAAAAATTGGCTCATTAAGAAATATATGGAGCACGAATCTGTATTACCTTTGAACCTAAATTTACATTATATTGATATTCCTGACTAATGCTATTGGTCAATGTTTGACATTATTAATTTAGAGTTCATAAATTTTACTCGTTTTACATGTTATTATTTAAATACGTGGAAATAATATGAAATCTACCAGTAAAACCCAATCTCCATTTTTTAAAGAAGTTATACAATAATTTTTTTAATATTATTAATACATTTAGTTATACCCATTTATCTACTAATTATGACTTATGATGATAGTACGACGAATGTATATCTCATGTATCTAGGAATGATGGAAGAGGGGACCATTGGGTCCCAATCTTTCCCTGTTTTGTTAAATAAAACCCGTAAATCAATCATTCTCTCTCTCTCTCTCTCTCTCTCTCTCTCTCTCTCTCTCTCTCTCTCTCTCTCTCTCTCTCTCTCTCTCTCTCTCTCTCTCTCTCTCTCTCTCTCTCTCTCTCTCTCTCTCAGTCAGTCTTCAGCTCCCGTAGAGTGAGGATCGCGTGTGAACTGTGTCTTCATAATGTCAACAAAGTGTGGTGTATGTGCCAACGGTTTCGTGCATAATGCATATAGAGTGTCATGTGCGTCTTGTGCCAACGTCTTTCATATTGGGTGTGTCAATACATCCAAAGAAGATTATAAGTATTTGGTGAGTGGAAATAAGCCATTTCTATGTGATGCCTGTGTGAAACAAAGGAGAAAGTCAAGGTTAGTAGAAGCAGGTTCAGACATTGAACGTTACAACGCCGTGTTAGATATTGTTGAGGAAATACGGAATGAAGTTCGTTCCTCAAATGCGCATCTCAAAGCAATAATAGAAAAACAAGCAGAGGAAATGAATGAGTTCAAGATTCAGTTTGGGAAATACTCTGATCATCTGGACGAGAATAATAAACAACTTGAGCGCGTTGACAACTCACTGAAAACACTCACTGCCGTTGTAGAGGACATCAAAGATCGGCAGAAAGGTATTGATAAAGAGTTTAATCATCTGGTGGATATCGTCAACAGTGTTGAACAAAAATGTTTAGATAAGACTATCGAGATAAGCGGATTACCTTATGAAAATAATGAAAATGTATTAGATATCATGAAGAAAGTCGGCGAAGTAATTGGCTACCCAATAACCGATGATATGATAGATGATTTTTACAGAATTAAACCTAATGCGAAATTCCCCGGTCTTTTGGTGGTTACATTTGTTCGCAAATACGAGAAACAGCAATTTTACCGAGCAGCCCGCGAAACAAGGAATCTCACGACCCGATTGTTTGGATATCTCACCGGGCATCCGGCGAATATCTACGTCAACAACAGTCTCACGTATCACAACCGAAAGCTTTTAAAACTATGTAAGGACTATAAGCGTCAGAATGGATTCAAATTCGTCTGGTTCAAAAATGGTAAGGTTTTCCTAAAAAAGGATGAAAACTCAAAAGTTCATATGATTACCTCTTCGCTAGCATTAGCCCAAATTAATGTTGAGTAACATCAATGACTGTAAGCAATCGCATACTTATATACAAAATGTCCTTGTTCTTAATTTTCAATTTCTTTCATTTTCATTTCTAATACTGTACTTAAGATGTATTTTTTGTTTCTTCTTTTTTGTATTCGGATAAAGAATGTCTAATAAGCCACTAAAGTAATCTTTTCATAGTGTTGGGAAAGAACTGAAATTGGCCCATGTGAATGTAGAATCGCTACAGGCCCACTGGTCGGAGTTTGTTGAAATCTTTCATGATAGCGAAGTGGATGTTATTGCTATGTCAGAGACATTTTTAAAACCAGAAATTAGTTCGAATGCTTTTGTATTGGATGGGTTTTCATTATTTGCGAGTAGACCGCACCGAAAAGGGGAGAGGGGGAGTAGCATTATTTGTTAAGGATGAGTTTTTGCCTAAGGTTGTGCTTCAATCCGAGTCTGAATACAAAAATTTTCCGGAATATTTGTTTGTGGAGTTAGGTACTAATAATGAGAAAGTTTTGGTAGGTGTAGTCTACAGACCCCCAAAATCAAGTAATATAGGTGGTGTTTTTGACGCTCTGTCGAAAATTTTGAACAATTACCCTGTGGTTTGCATATTAGGAGATTGGAATATAGACATGTTGGTCCATTCTTACGATCGGACGTTTCTCAATGATTGTTTGCAGATGTATAATCTATCTATTTTACCATTACAAGCAACGCACCACTCCGTATTCCCCCCTGCCGACACGCAAATCGACCACATAATGGTAAATAGTTTAGAAGCTGTCGCAAAATTTGGGCAAATGGACGTTCCAGGTATTTCAAAACATGAATTAATTTATTGTTCACTTTATTATAAATCAGGAAAATATAAAAAGAAAAAGATTACCATAAGGGATAAGAAAAAGGTTGATGTTAATGTTTTAGAATCAGAAGTGGAGGCAATCGACTGGTCGGATGTTTATAATGAGCCAGATGTGAATCAAAAAGTTAAAATTTTTTTCTAACAGGATTAAAGATTTACTTGACAAACATATGCCTCTCAAGCAGATCAAAATAAATAGACCACCTGCGCAATGGATTGATGATAAAATAAGAGAGTTGATTTGGAAAAGAGATCAAGCTCATAAAAAGTTTTTGAACGATCGGTCAGAATTTAATAAAACTAATTATTGTAAATTGAGAAACAAGACAAAACAAGCGCTGCGTAATGCGCATAATAAACATTACAGAAATCTTTTTTCTACGAATCATAGACCGAATGAGTACTGGAAAATAATACGAAATCAAGGCATTGGAAATAAAACGGTCAAGTCAAAAACACTAGGGTTCAATTTGAATTTGATGAATGAGCACTTTTGTCGGGCCAACAATCTTACCATAAATGAAAGTATTAAGCATCATTATGATAGTTTGCGAAGAGATGACAAACCTTTTTTGATAATTGATAACATTGATAAGGAATCAATCGAAGAATCCATTATGAAAATACATTCTGAAGCAATTGGGCATGACGGAATACCAGTTTACTTTCTAAAGCTTATTATTCATCAAATATCAACTGTATTGAGTCATATTCTAACGCATTCATTACTTACCAGTGTTTATCCCGCAGATTGGAAAGTATCGATTATTTTACCACTTAATAAAATAGAAAACCCAGAATGTTTTAACGATTTTAGAGCGATTAATAATTTATGTGTTCTAGGTAAAGTACTAGATTTGTGCATCTACAAAAAATTTTCAAATTTCATTGAGGCTTCCAATGTGATAGATCGGTACCAGGCTGGCTTTCAAAAAGACAATAGTACAGAGACAGCTCTAGTTCGGGTACTCGATGAGGCAAGAAAAGGTATAGATGATCGGAAGATAACAATATTATGTCTGATCGATTTCGCCCGGGCCTTCGATTCATAAGATCATAAGTTAATTTTATCAATTCTCCGATCAGTTAATATCTCCGAGAGCTTAGTTACATGGTTTGAATCTTTATTATCAAATAGGATGCAAATGATTAAGGCAAGTGATGGTTCGCGATCGAACTGGTGTACGAATAAAATTGGAATACCTCAGGGATCTGTGCTTTCAGCACTGATCTTTACTTTATACATCAACAAAATTTCGGTCAATTTCGATAATTGTAAATATCAACTTTACGCCGATGATTTACAGCTGTTTCTACAAGTAGATTACAGGGATATAATAGGTGGAATTTCTAGAGTGAATCATGATATAGCTAAATTATCGTCATGGTGTTGTGATCATGGTCTTCGGATAAATCCTGCGAAATGTAAAGTGATACTAATAGGAAATCGTGTACTTTTGAATAAAATAAATATGGAAACATTGCCATCTGTTATGGTAGATTCAGTTGCTTTAAAGATTGAGAACTCGGTGAAAAATCTAGGACTTCAAATAGATGAGGAACTGAAATGGGAATTTCAATCAATAAATGTTAGTAGTAGAGTCTTTAAAGGTCTTTACCAATTGAGACGTCTTGCTTATCACTGCCGCAGCAAATCAGGCTGAATTTAGTTAAATCATTACTGTTCCCGATAATTGATTACGGAACAATTGCATACTGTAATCTTTCAGGGGAAACCATCCAAAAGCTCCAACTTGCGCAAAACGCATGTTTAAGATTTGCTCTTAAAATTTCACCTTATGAGCACATAACAAAGTATTATTATCAAAATGGACTATTAAAAAGTAAATGAATGGAGAACGTATAGAATTGCAATGTTATTATTCAAAATTCTTAAATCTGGTGGGCCAGATTATTTGAAGGATACATTTCAATTCATGGCTGAAATTCATAATTTCACCACTAGAAATGCCACTAACCTTTTACAAATACCTAAGCATAGAACCGAAGTATATGGTAAATCGTTTCAAGTTCAAGCCATAAAGATTTATAATGAACATTCTAAGTTATTCAATATAGAAAAATCAATAGCTAGTTTTAAGATTGATTTCAAAGCCAAAATGTTGGAAAGGTATAAAAATACCCAATGAATCCATGGCACCACCTATGTTATTAAGGTCACAAGACGTATATATATATATATATTTTTTTTTCTCCTAAATTTATTAAGTACACTCACACTTATGTAGTTCAATATGCCGTTTAACTAACACAGAATAGAATAAAAATCAAATTTAAATATTTAATATAAGAAATAATTGTTCAATAATTGAAGTCCGACTCAGCTGTATTCAATAATGTATTTATGTAATTGTGGTATGATGTAAGAGAGGACCCAATGGTCCTAATTGTATCACATTAATAAAAATTGAGTCAATCAATCAATCAATCAATCTCTCTCTTTTTCTCTCTCACTCTCTCTCTCTCTCTCTCTCTCTCTCTCTCTCTCTCTCTCTCTCTCTCTCTCTCTCTCTCTCTGTCTCTCAAAATTTTCACATTTTTTGCCAGTGAAGCAAAAAATTATAGTAGAGTACAGCCTACCTTCATTCTTCCCTTAATAGTTTCACCCCTACGATCCATTTTCTGACGTGGTAGGCGGTACAATGACACTCCAAAGTTATTTTCTCAGTACTCTCTCCCTTAGTATACCTTGTGCTTTCGATGTGATCACAAGTAAACTCAGTGATTCGTTTCATTTTCACTATTTTTTTTTTTTTTAATACAATCATGTCAAAGTGTGCTCCTTGCTCTAAAGGTTTCAACCACATTGCATACAAAATGGCATGCGCGAATTGAGAAGATTTGTTCATCTGGGATGAGTTAATTTTTCGAAAGATGAGTATCTCTATCGTAAGAAGAACAAGGCTGTGCAATGTATGTAGTGGGAGAGTGAGATCTATTGGGAAAGATCCTTTTACTTGGGGGATATTGTCGACAAGAAACATTATGAACGCTTAGTAGAGAGTAGAAGCAATAGGACCAACTAGACGATGTTGAAATAAAAAATTGTTGGTACATAGCCATCAACTATGAAACATGGGTGATCACTCATGGTTAAATTACTTGCATTTATTTACGAGTATTTATTTATTTACGAATCGGGCGATGCCAAATTACAATATTAAAAAAATAAATTAGTCTCTTGACGAGTAAACAAAATCGGTGTTTCAGAAGAAAAGAAAAAAACAATATGGGTATATGTGTGTATATATATAAGGTAAAAATCATAAGCAAACACTTCTTGTAGCTGAGATGAGTGTAGGCTATGTGGACAGAGATTTCAGGGCGGACGGTGGGTGGTGCGTAATATTTTTGAGCGGAAGGTTAGAGATGGCTGATAATGGAAAAAGTCTAAAGCTGGATTTCGTTGTAGTATATGGTTGGCCTGACGAGGGATTCTACTGAGAGGCTGTTCATACAGGTAACTAGTTGTGGAGAATTGAATATGAAAAATGGGTTGGTTACGAGAGTAAAAAGCTGGAATATGTAGGTTGATTTCGGAGATGAGTTCGGCACACTCAATCCGGTTGTTTAACAAATTGAAAAGGAACAAAATGTCAGATACAATGAGACGCTCTTTAAGGCTGGTGAGCCCGCAGCGATCGGCTAGGCTTCTGGAGCTATATTCTTCTTGTGGTATGCGCAATTTAGCTCAGGTATCTCACGAACCTCCGCTGAACTCGATCTAGCCGCTCCTTGTGAGTTTGATAATATGGTGACCATACGATTGAGCAATACTCCATTATCGGCCTTACTATCATTGAGTACAGTGATACAAGTGCTGGTATGCTGTAAAACTCAGCGGTGTTTCTCTTAAGATAACCTAGAGCGCTCATTGCTAGACAAACCACATAGTCAATATGTGTGGAAAACGTCAGAGTTCTGTCAAATATGACTCCAAGGTCCTTTGCTTGCTCAAAGCGATTTAAATGCTGAACACTGATGCAATGTGGATGGCTAATGAAGTGAAGTGAGCGGTGAAAAGACAATATATAACATTTAGGGATGTTCAAGGAAAGGTTATTGGTTCTACACCACTCAGTAAAACCATTAATGTTGTCCTGGAGGACATGAAAATCATCTTTCGATCGGATGGTATTGAACATTTTAAGATCATCAGCAAAAACCAGGAAGGAAACTCCGGAGAAATAAACAATCCTCAGTGATCACGTGTTGAAAGAAAATTGAATACAAAAATCATCTCCCTCCCTCTATTAAGTACAGATACCGACCAGTGTCGATCCCAGCGACACATCAGCAAAGATGCTGAACATGAAAATATCGGACGAAATCCTTTGTCCTTCCTGAAGGACCTCAATCAACTTCTTTCAGTGATCTATTCATTAACGTTATGACACGAGGAAGCGATGTGCATCACACAAAACAGCAGACTTTTGACATTTCATGTCTTTACTTTGGCACACAAATGAAAAAAGCGTTCACAAAACGCGTTAAAAAAAGCGTTACGGTTGGTTTTCTGATTATTTCCGCTTATAACCGAGTCATTGCTAAGGAAATGGTACTTCGTCGTTTTTCATCCCACAAAATTCGTTGACCGTTCGTTCTAAAGCTCTCGATTTATCCAACCATATTGTGTTAACTACAGCGAAGTGCGTTCCCAACAAGCTGAGTTATGAGCATGGTTATATGAATAATTGTTTACACACAGGTGATCATTCTCAATAATTGATACTGTGAACATGATTGCAACCGCTTGTTAATTTCTGATGACTTCATTGAGCTGGTGTTTCGATGATTTGATTCATAGCAGGTGATCCGAATATAGCGAGAAAGGTTTGATTTTTGGAGCGGTGGTTAAATAATTTTAATAGGTAATTTCTATACTTTACACTCTAGGAAGCTGTAATTACGTATGTAGCCTCTTTAGGACATTTACTTGACGATGCCCAGGGTCCGGATCAGCTGAGTGGCTCTTAGAGCTTGCATACGAGTCTGCAACACATACGAGTCTGCAACTAAAGACATAAAATGTCCCAATGTGTTGCAGACTCGTGTGCAAGCGTTTCTGATTATTTTTTCTATTATTTATTCACTAATGACCTTCCTTTATTCAGTAATCAATTTATGATCCTCATTATGGTATTTGTTGTTTGTAATGAACCAAAACATCAATGAAACCTTGCCTAAGTATTGTTATAATTGGTATCTAAATTTCATTAAATATTTCTACACATTCAAATGCCACCGTAATGATACATCCCCCACCCCCACGGTTTATTTACGAACTTATATATCATTACGCATTTCTGCGGGGATGCCCCTTTCCCGACTAAGAGCGAAACTCTTTCTGAATATAAAAATGATATTTCAGGTTACCTACGTTATCAGGCTCATAAAGGTGAACAGCGATGAATGGTAGAGGGGAGGGCCTTCATCAACCAAGAACGACTTTTCTTCAGAAGAGTTTGACCTCTAGGAGAAAGAAAGATGTGTTCGGTTCAACGCGTCAGAAGGAGACGCAGGTGTGAGGGGGGTGGTAAAGGATGCATCAGGGTGGGGGTGGTAAAGGATGTATCAGGGCCTCCAAGGTAGAATGTGAGTCGTGGTGGAGGGGTGTGGAAGGGTGAGGGTGTGGTGTATATCTGGAGCTACAGGGCGGGGCGAGGGGGTGTGGAGGGGAATTTTTTACTTCCAGCGCGACTTTTAGTGGTCTCCTTTTTCCTTCGGTGACGGATGTGACGCCATCAGCGGGCCTGTGCCCTCTCAGAAAAAAAAGAAAAAAAAATCAATGGCGGATGGTAGCAGAGAGGAGGGAGCTCGAATGAAATTTTCACCAGTTTTTGGGACCAGCATTAATGCCCCTCCATCACTCGCATCTTACCATCGGAGATAATCCCTGCCTTTCTATCATTCTGTAATGTCCAGTGGACAAAATGAAGCCGAATCTGAAAAACGCTTGTCTTTTTTCTCCCGTGAAGACCAAACAACTATTACTCGGAGGTCACGCACAGTGGCGTAGTTTGAGGAGTTGCAGGGTGGGCAGAGCCCCTCCATAAATTACAGAGGACGCAGAAGTTCGTGGTACGCGGATACAATCAAAATTAATAATTTTGCGCTTCCAATTACAGTACCTAACACCTTTAATTAAAGAATGTAATTAGTAAAACACAACTATTATTATTATACGAATCTGGTTGCCTAGCGACTTGAGACGCTCTTAGAAATAGAGAAATTTTTATTAGGTTCGTTTGTGTATGGGGCAAAATGGCGTGGATATTGTACAGCCCCACGGAGAGTACTAAAATCACCTAGTCATTGAAACAGAAATGTGGATACTGCAAACTGAAATCAAGTCGTTCCCCTCTACCTTTGGGCGCTAGCCCGTATGCGATTTTTCCCTAGAAAAATATCCATTGTTCAGTGTCCACCGAAATTCCCCTATTAACTTCCCCAACTTTTTTAATTTTCACTGCCAACTTAATCACGCTTGGTTGTTCAATTCAAAACAGTTTCCCGTTGTATTATATCATTAATTTACGAATAAAATCCGATTTAAAATAAAACAAGAATACAATAAATAGAAGCCTGCAGTGGTGATCGAAATAGTTTAATAGAAAACATTGAAATAATCGAGTGTAGCAATATTTATACTCTAACCTAGCATATTGCTGGTTTGAGTAAGGTTTACATTTTGTTGTTTCTTGATCTCGGTTTCATGCCCTATATTTTATTTCGTGTAGGTAGGTACCTACTTATATAATACAATTGTGTGATATTGTCCAGAAAAAGTTAATTACGCGCGGAAGTAACAATTGAGGATAAACCTGTAAGAGAGAAAGTCCACTTAGGTATATGAATTTGCATGCAGTAAGTCTAGTATAATAAACGTAGTGCTCCTCAGTTCATCGGTAGGGACCTATTCTTATTTATCGTAGTTTTTAACGTTCTGATTAGTTATTTGGATAATATTTTATATTAGGTTTATGAATATGAAAGCGTCCGTGATTTCAGATCATTACAAAATGCCATTGAGCACCTACTTACTTATATGAACGTTTAACAGTTTATTAACAGTCTTCGTATACTCAGCAACAAGCACTAGAAATAGAAATTAATACTAAAACTATAAAATAAAATGAAATCCTCGACTGTTGCCCTTCCATGAGAAATGACTCAGCTACGTCACTGGTCACGCAAGCGCAGTTACCGAGCTAGATGTTCCAAACATCAGCCAACAGTATAATAGAAAGTGAGGGTGTCTACGCTCTTACGATTTTCACAGAAATGAACGATTGGGGGTTTAATGAGAGTGCAAGGACAAGCAACTACACAAATATTTACGTCAATGTCAATACTGCTCTGTAAGAGGTACTGAGGATCTTTATTTGGTGTTCTGCTATGTGATCTTCGGTCATGTCCATTTTAGTTGCTGATGGAAAATCTTTGTAACAATGAAAGTTGTAAGGCAAATCTGCAGGATTGTTTTCTCCCCCCCCCCCCCCCCCCCCCCCCCCCCTTTTTTTTTTTTTTTTTTTTTGGGGAAATTATTATTCCCCTTAGGCTTTGTACATAATTTTCTTGATTCTTGTAAGGTTAAAAACTACCGAAGCCTGTTTCTTCGATGTATATTTACTATTCGCCAGTCGCAGGAACATGTGCGGGCTAGGGTGTAGACGGTCTCCTATATCAGGTTCATCGTTCCTGACTCTATACTTCACTCAGCGCATGCAAACGAGAGCATCATTTCCGAATCGTACGATCGCGCTCCGATTCGGATGATAGTTGGAGGATGACGATTTTATCATCCCAAATCAATTTCAATAGGATTGTATCTTTGATAGCTACTGCGCAAGCGCCAATGTGAAATCTTTTATACAACTTTAATTTCCACATTTTTCACCCGATTTTGATGAAATTGTCAGGGGAAACGCAAGTTAGGTTGCAGATGGTCCCCTATCAGTTTCATTGTTGCCAAATCAATACTTCACTCTGCGAATGTGCAAACGTAAATTCCATTATGCTCTATTTTTTCAAGTCCTAGTTGTTCGATTTCGTTTAAATTTGGAAGATCGTTGGGAGAAGACTATTTAATTACCCCATATCTATAACAACATGATTTTATCATTAATAGCTACTGCGCATGCACCAATGTGAAATACATGTAACGACCTTAATTTTTACTGTTTTCATCCGAGTATGATGAAATTGTCAGTGAATGCGAGGGTTAGGTTGTAGATGGCTCCGTACCTATTTTATTGATCTCAACTCATCAGTTCATTCTGCGCAAGCGCAAACGTAAATTACTTAAAGTATATTTTTTCCAGGAAAACATTCAATAGCACCAATGTAAATAGAACTCAACAAACATCTCCGCAACACCATGGCACAAGAGAGAACCGCCTAACATGCGTGCATATTATAGGACGATCAGTAGAATCCGCTCAAACCATTGCTTAACTCGGATCTATTTGAAGAAAATCGGCGTAATTATGAATGAAGAATACGAGGAGTGCAGATTTTGAAATACACCTGAGGAAACTTTGGAATATATCATCATGGAATGCGGAATGTCAAGCAGTGCGCGGCACACCTTATTTGAGAACATTCTTCCGGAATTACATCAACCGTTTAACTTAAAGACAATTCTATGTTCTGCTAGTACTAAAATACATGAAGAAATCTCTATCTCTATCTCTATCTATACTATTTATAAGAATGAAACTCCGTCTGTATGTCTGTCCGTTTGTCGTGTCTATGCTGGACATAGACTCGATGACTCACAGGGGGTTTCCCATTCGTACTGCTACGCAAACCTTGCGAGCGAAGCGAGCAACATCCCCAAATCCCTTCTGTCAGTCCCTTCTGGTAAGCAACGTTGTGAAACAGCGGCGGGCTCGATTAACTTGTCATATTAATCGCTTCGCCTCCCTTCCCCTCGCAATTTGACCAACTTTCCGTCACTTTTTTCGATATCCGATTTCGGATTCAGATTCGGTGGAATCCAACCTGTATTTCGCCCGCAAAAACCGTCCCGAAAAACGTACGTTAATGGGGTATATTTTAATCAGAAAAAACCAAGTTTTTCGTCGGACTTTTCGCGAAAACGGGTCCGTACTCTCGCATTTTTTTAACGCATTTCCCGATACTTTTTTCGCGATCCGATCGCGCCGTCGTCTTCCTCGTTCAAAAAATTACGAAATCGGTATTTTTCCGGAATTTTCAACGGCCGTTTAGAGGGGTAGGGGAAGGGGGGAAGTCCAAAAAGCGCACATCAACCGTTACTTCGACCCCCCTCCCGCCCTACGGCCCATGGTTCGGGTGGGATTAGAAAATTTTAAATTCGCTTATGCTCCCTTTCGGAAAATCCCAAAAGGATCCCTTCACTCGTAGACCCCCCCACTCAGCCGTTCGGCCGTGCATAGACACGACAGACAAACAAAAAGACAAACAGATGGAGTTTCATTCTTATAAACTAGCCACTCCGGCTCGCTACGCTCGCCTCCATGTCCCACGTCCCCCTGGACCCCCCATGAAATCGCTCGCTTCGGCATATAGGGAATGTTGCTCGCTTTGCTCGCAAAGTGTGGCTGTATACATGCGATGTATTACAATTGAAACATGTAGGGGGTGTTGCTCGTTTCGCTCGCAAACCGTAGATCTCTAAGGGTAGGTTTAACTTCAGTTGAGGATGCTGCTCGCTTCGCTCGCTTGAGGAAGTTATACTGCCCACCCAACTTGGCAGACGTTTTTTTTCTGTTGGAAATTCTTACAAACAAATTAAATCTTA
Source organism: Adelphocoris suturalis (assembly GCA_030762985.1). Taxonomy (NCBI): domain Eukaryota; kingdom Metazoa; phylum Arthropoda; class Insecta; order Hemiptera; family Miridae; genus Adelphocoris; species Adelphocoris suturalis. The sequence goes on along the minus strand of CM061045.1, from coordinate 109,006,685 downwards.
TAAAACTACGTGGAACCATGAAACGTTTAATAGGGGATGTTGCTCGCTTCGCTCGCAAGGTATTGCTGCATATGTGTAGGGAAAAACCCGTATTTATTCTGTTGAAATGAATCATCGAGTCCCTTCATGACTTAAGTGCGTAGGCCTGCTCGCAACATTGTGAAACGGCGGCGGGCTCGATTAACTTGTCATACTAATCGCTTCGCCTCCCTTCCCCTCGCAATTTGACCGACTTCCCGTCACTTTTTTCGATATCCGATTCCGGATTCAGATTCGGCGGGATCAAACCTTTATTTCGCTCTCGAAAAACGTTCCAAAAAACGTACCTTTAAAGGGTATATTTTAATGGGAAAAAACGTAGTTTTTCGTCGGACTTTTCGAGAAAACGGGTCCGTAGTCTCGCATTTTTTTTACGCATTTCCCGATACTTTTTTCGCGATCCGATTGCGCCGTCGTCTTCCTCGTAGGAAAACCTACGAAACCGGTATTTTTCCGGAATTTTCAACGGCCGTTTAGAGGGGTAGAGGAAGCGGGGAAGTCCAAAAAGCGCACATTAATTCTTACTTCGACCCCCCTCCCGCCCTACAGCCCATGGTTCGGGTGGGATTAGAAATTTTTAAACTCGCTCGTTCCCCCTTTCGGAAAATCCCAAGAAGATCCCCCCACTCGTAGACTCCCCCCACTCAGCCGTTTGGCCGTGCATAGACACGACAGACAAACAAACAGACGGAGTTTCATTCTTATAAATAGTAAAGATAGATAGATAGATAACTAGCCGCTCCGGCTCGCTACGCTCGCCCCCACGTCCAGTACGTTTTTCGGGACAGTTTTCGCAGGCGAAATACAGGTTGGATTCCACCGAATCTGAATCCAAAATTGGATATCAAAAAAGTGACGGGAAGTTGGCCAAATTGCGAGGGGAAGGGAGGCGAAGCGATTAATATGACAAGTTAATCGAGCCCGCCGCCGTTTCACAACGTAGCTTACCAGAAGGGACTCGATGACTCAGAGGGTTTCCCATTCGCCCTTCTACGCTCATAAAATAATGGCCTATCTTTAGAAAAATAGAACTGGAAAATAAATACTTACAAACATTCAACATCTGACTGTACTGTTAGTACTAAACTGTTCTTAAAACTATACTTTTCGTGGTTCCACATAATGTGCCGCGTTTGATAGTCACTTCCAATAGAAAAAAACCTCTGCCAAGTTGGGTGGGCGGCATAACTTCCTCACGCGAGCGAAGCGAGCAACATCCCCTCAACACATTAAACCTACCTTTATTGAGCTACCGTTTGCGAGCAAAGCGAGCAACATCCCCTACATGTTTCAATTGTAAGACATCGCATGTATACAGCCACACCTCGCGAGCGAAGCGAGCAACTTAATGGGGGGGGGGGGGGGGGGGGGGGGTCCACGGTTTTTCCTACACATATACAGCCATACTGAGCGAGCGAAGTGAGCGACATCCCCTACATGCCACACTTAACAAGCGAAGCGAGCAACATTCTTACACGTCAAACTTTACGAGCGAAGTGAGCTACATTCCCTACATGCCACACTTTGGGAACGAAGCGAGCTACATTCTCTACATACCACACTTAGCGAGCGAAGCGAGCAACTTAATGGGGGTCCGGGGGGCTGGCCCCCCCGGCTGGACGTGGAAGCGAGCGTAGCGAGCTGGAGCGGCTGGTATTTATTATTTGTAAAAAAAAAAAAAAAAAAAAAAAAAAAAAAAAAAAAAAAAAAAAAAAAAAAAAAAAAAAAAAAAAAACAATTTTAGAGCCTAAACTTATTATATTTAATTAAAGTAACAAAAGACTAAATTTATACAGATTTAATAGATAGGTAATGCAGTAACATATTTGTAACATTTTTCACACACACATACACACACACACACACACACACACACACACACACACACACACACACACACACACACACACACACACACATTTTTTTTAAATTTTTTTTTAACCTCCCCTCAAAGACGGAGGGGGCACGCCATTAAATTGAAAAATAAACAAATAAAATAAAAAAGTGGGGAGGACGCCCAGGTTTACCCGACGCCGGCTCTAGGATAAGGGAAGTTGTAGGACGAGGAGGAAGAATGGGATGAAAGGGATGAAGCGTAACAACTTCGCACACCTCTAATAAGCAGTAGTTCTTTTGCATACGTCACCCTGGAACTGCTTCGTACCAAATGATTTAGGTCGTATGAATCGGTCAAAACCTTAAGTAGAACAGATGGAGAATGAAGGTTTTATTATCCATGTTTTGTTTTTATTTAAAAATTACCTCATTTGCAAATATATTGGGATCAATTTTTTGTAAGTATAAGTTATATGTTGTACAAAAAAATTTGAATATATTACTAGTTCAAGAGGAATTTTTGTTTTTCACCTACATGTAAGTTAGTTATTATGCGCCGATGGTATCGGTATCGAGAATTGGGAATCGATTTTTTAGGTATCGGTATCGGGAATCGATAAATTTTGGTATCGACTCATCTCTAAATTATATATATATATATATATATATATATATATATATATATATATATATATATATATATATATATATATATATATATATATATATATATATATATATATTTGGCGGAAAAGAAATAAAGGCCGATGCCAAAAAAAAAAAAAAAAAAAAAAGATAATAAATGAATAAAAAATAGAACTCACGTTAGGGAGAAAGATTGTGTGAAGCCGAGAACCCATGTTCTGTCTAGCTGACTATAATTCATTTAAAGTGGGCTAATCACCTTCCGATCTGTATTTTCTCAGTTGACAGAGGCAAGGTGATTAGGCCTCCGCTACAATGAGAGCGGAAGAAGAGGCGAATCGGGGGCAATGCTGAGGCCCGTTATCAAGATAAACGACCCTCAAAGGTAGACACAAAACCGACCTCTTGGTCCCCTTGCATCCTACCTGAGTGAAAACAATGAGGCCTCTCAAAGTCCAGACCCATTCAGACTCAACCCAAATTTCTGTGGAGGGTCGACTCCACCTCCCTTCTTCTGCTCCACCCAACTCCAAAATATTCCCAACTCCTCTTCCTCCATTATCCTTGGAAGCCATCTCCGTTTCTGAAGTCAATTACACGGAAGCGAGCCCTTCGACTGACAATAGCGGCGATTGTGCTGGCGTGAGATCTCATCACCTTCCCCTCCGGCCAAATAAAATTAAACTGCTATCTGCTTGCTCGATCCGAACCCTAATAAAACCTAAGTCCGGATTCCCGCGGGGATTGAATTCAAATAACAATTGTTTCTCGTCAATATCACCAATACAATCGTTAACCGCCATTTAAACCAGCCATAGTTAGTTTGTTCTTGTTCTCCAGGGAATGGAACTTAGAGAGGCGATTTTTCCAGTAGTTGTTACCGTGATCACATTGCACATGGTAGTGAGAGAATCGAACGTTCACTTCTAATCAATTTGAATTGGTCCAACGAAATGACTTGAACGACTTTATTGATACAGAACGATCAATCAGCTGCTATGTATTGCTGGCTAATTAGGATGAGATAGTCGTACATCACAAGTTCCTTCAGGTCTGAAGTGGCCAGAAGCTTCAGTTATCTCTCATATCGCTCTTGTGAAAAAAAAAAATTCTTCATCATCTCATTGAACAGTGAACTCAAGAGACAATATGTCCATTTATCTTCAAATCCAACTTTAACCCAATGGTATATTTCTTCTAGTATTAATTCGGTTGTTTATTCATGAACTGTTGAACATACATTATACGTGCAATTTTTTTTTAATCTCATGACTTATCATTCCATCAATTTTGTTCATGTCTGATTTCTTTAACGTGAGAATTTTTCAATATCTTGTAGTATATTTTACACTGCTCTTCCAATCACTATCTTCGAGATAATTGATAGGCACCTATATACAAACAACCAGTTACAAATATATACCTATATATTATTATTTTTTTTGGTGGAAATTCGAGCAAGTTAAATGCAAAAGAATCGTCAACTACTAATTACTGGCAAAAATTCGTTTTAACCCTCCTTACATCAACCAAACGTCACGGGTCCGTTTGGTTGTTGCTGCTCAATCCGAACCTTAATAAAACCAATGTCCGGATCTCCGCGGGGATTGAATTCGAATAACAATTGTTTCTCGTCAATATCACGAATACAATCGTTAACCGCCATTTAAACCAGCCATAGTTAGTTTTTTTTTTTTTTTTTAATCTATTGAAATATTTATTTATTTATTTTTTTTTTTTACAAAGGTAAAAATTCATTAACAGAACAATCAAACAATAACAAGATAACTAAAACTTAATCGTTCAACCATGGGAGAGCAGCTCCATCCTCCATCCCTAAGGACCTCAACCTCCTCCGTGTCCCACGTATTCTTTGCGAAACTGCTTTCAGTATGGCCATTTGAATTTTTACTCTGGTCCACCCCAAGACTTGTGGATAGGGTCGGCTCCATTTCCCGGCAAGAGTATGAGCTATCCTTTTCACAAACACGTGGAATTCATCGTGCAGCGCTCCATCCACTGAACATATTAGGGGGGTGAAAGAACCTCGACGGTCTTCGGCTGCCTGGTCATATTTCCTATGCTTCTCAGCTGCAGCTGATCGGGCAACTTGCTTCCAGGTATGGGAAGAGTGAGAAACGGCGTCGGCATTGATTATGCGATTGTCGAAGAACGCCGGCCTCCCACTTTCCCATACCCCTTCCACCTTGATGTCAGCTATTAAGGCTGGAACTTGATCTTCAGCTTCTCGAAGCACAGGTTCTATGACTGCCCCTCCCCATGCCAGGTCTGCTAACATTGCCGTTTCGTCACGTACTGCATCATGACCCCGTTTGACCAAACCGCCATAGTTAGTTGTTCTTGTTCTCCAGGGAATGGAACGTAGAGAGGCGATTTTTCCAGTAATCGTTACCGTGATCACATTGCACATGGTTGAGAGAGAATCGAATCTTCACTTCTAATCACTTTGAATTGTGTGGTGAATGTACCACCACTAACTTTAATAAACAAAGACGATAGGCCACCTAAAAGGCAGAATCCCAAGCTCCAACACGAGAGCTCCCTAGTGGCCAAACGGGAAAGACAGCTCCCCAGGAAAAGCAGACGAATGAGAAACATAGGGAATAATTCTCATCATCTCGAGCTTCCTAAAATCGGAACGGGGAAGGCAACGTCCCCGCGAAGGATAATCACAGATCGATACAGATTATCCAAGACAAGAAAAACGGCAGATCTAAATATTACCGTTTACAATACATTCCCTGGGACAAGGGAAAACGACCCAAGAGCGCCCTAGTGGCAGGATGGAGGAAACTAAAGTTTCCCCTTCCACACACCAAGCGCTCAAAGCGATCAAATCGGAAGACATTTCATCTTCCACAAGCTGAAGCGCGAGCAATCAAATCAGATCAGCCAATCACGCGCAGAATCAAGCTCCCCAGAGGAGTATAAATATAAATATAGCAGCTCCAGCCCCAATCGAGAGATACCAATCTCAACCTCAGATCTGACGACTTCACTCTCTTCAAACCTACTGCGATTGAGGACGAAGTTTCCTACAAGATTCTGCGACGAGAGATTCTTTCTACTTCAAGACTCCGGGTAGATCGAGCTAATTACACTTCGTATTACTCACTACCCTCTAGACGGTATCCCGACGTGGCTACACCGTCTAGGATCAAAAACTCGCCACCCGGGTCAGAGGAGAAATCCACTGACCGTCCGCTGGGACGAGTTCCGAAGTCTCGTCGCCCGGGTTCCGAATTTCATTCGCGAACCGACCGCTGGGGCGAGCCGATTGATCATCAAGAAAACCCTACACGGGTTGATCAATCGATTCAGGCGGACCTGCCTTTTTTCCAACGAGCTTCACTCAAGCGAAAAAGGCAGATGGAGGACCCTCTGACTTCGGTTCAGAAGCGAGTCCCCCTCAAAAATCAGTTCTTTTCAGAACTAGATAAAATTCCCAGATGGAGCGAATTCCTTCTTTTCGCCTTCTGAGCGAATCCCAGCTCGAAATGAATATTTCGCAGCGAGCCAAAACGGCAGAAATACCTGCACGCGCCGACCATCAAGGTTCGAGCCGGCACTAGTGATGCGACATCGACATCGATGTTTTCAAAACATCGATCGTTTTCAATAAACATCGATGTTTTTACCATCGATGTTTCGATGGCGATGTTTTCACAACATCGATGTTTCTTACCGATGTTTCAATCGATGTCGTACTTCCCCTGATTTGTTGTTCCCATTGGTTTTCTCAATAGTTTACACATTGAAATAATGAATGAAACAAGCGTTAAAATACCAATCGTGATGAATTATTACATTCTTATCTCTTGGAGGAATAAAAATAATAGCTAATTTTCCTACCTTAACCTAAATGCTTACCTACCATGTGTTTTTTTACTTTTTTGTTTAATAAAACAAGATTTATCATAAATCTGCAATATTATCTTCCTTTCAATGCTTTCCTATTTTAAAAAAATGCCTGGACAAGTGCTATAAAATAATGAACAATATATACTTTTGTTGTTCACTGAGGTGTATTCCTAACTTATGGGGGGTGTAACTGCTTTAAATATTCATTTGGCGAATGTACTGGGGTAGAAATTGACCTAGTGGCTAGAAATTGATTCATCAGATGAAAAAAAAGTCTATTTGAGTAGGTACCTACAAGCAAACGATCTCGAATATTTGCATAATTATGATCGGGCACATCGATGTTAAGAAACATCGATGTTGAGAAACATCGATGTTTTTGGTCGATGTTTCCACTCGACATCGATGGTGGATTTCAAAAACATCGATGTTGAGAAACATCGATGTTTTCTATCGATGTCGCATCACTAGCCGGCACGCGACGAAGGGAGATAATCACCCCCTTCGCTCGACACATGGCATGGCCCACGGAAGCGAAAGGCCTGGCCCCGGTTCGCATTCAGACAAACAAACGGGCGTGTCACGGCCCAGCCCCGTGCAAGATCTGGGCTTCACTCATCTTCCTGAAACACGGCAAGATCGAGCATTTGGTATGACACAATCGTACGCACCTCCAGAGGATGTCAGCTACACAGTCAACCAACACCAGACCCCCTCAAAGGGGAACTCCGGCGATTTCAACTCAAAAGTAGAAATCCATACGCCTTTACCCACCAGGTACGCGGTCGACATGAGCACTTATCGAGCTCCTCAAGTGCATAATACGCACGAAAACAAAGGTACTTTTCAGTACCCCTAAAATACTACCTCATATCATAATGAGAACGTTCGGCTAGAGTCTGAATATCAATATTCCCCGATGGGGAAATCTCACTTAGCCCAGCGTTGCGAGGACCGGTCTGAAGCAGCCTTATTTCGTGACTCACATACATCCTATCAGACGAAATATAACAGTATACGAGATAATAACGGTACTTTCTCATACCTCTCACCTGAACACTATCCAGGCTCAAACTCGCATGACCATCTAAATAACATGGTTCGCGATATTCCTCTAGGAGTTCCGACGTGGAGTCAGATGTCTGTAAATCCACTACAAATTGGTCCAACGAAATGACTTGAACGACTTTATTGATACGGAATGATCAATCAGCAGCTATGTATTGCTGGCAAATTAGGATGAGATAGTCATACATCACGTGCTCCTTCAGGTCCGAAGTGGCGAGAAGCTTCAGTTATCAGTCATATCGCTCTTGTGGAGAAAAAAAAAAAAAAAAAAAAATTCTTCATCATCGCATCGAACAGTGAACTCAAGAGACTATATGTCCATTCATCTTCAAATCCAACTTTAACTCAATGGTATATTTCTTCTAGAATTAATTCGGTTGTTTATTTATGAACTTTTGAACATACATTATACGTCCAATTTTTTTTTAATCTCATGACTTATCATTCCATCAATTTTGTTCATGTCTGATTTCTTTAACCTGAGAATTTTTCAGTTCATAGGCACCTATATACAAACAACCAGTTACGAATATATATATATATATATATATATATATATATATATATATATATATATATATATATATATATATGTATATAAATGTTCCAGTCATTTAGCATGATTGTATGAGCGAATTAACGTAAGTTCATAACCAATTATATCACATTTGTGGTGAATTGTTTGGGAATCCGAGGACGCTAAATGCAAAGGAATCGTTAACTACTAATTACTGGCAAAAACTCGTTTTAACTTTCTTTACATCACCCAAACGTCACGGGCCCGTTCGGGGACCTAAAGGCGCTCTTTACATGCTTAATCTTCCAGTTTATGTAACACAACGTGTCATATATATATATATATATATATATATATATATATATATATATATATATATAGATTATAAGAGATTTAAATACCTAATGAAGTTTTAGAAATGCAAAAATTACGGTCGGCGTGGTTCAAAGTAACAATGTTGGAAGATTGACACCTACGTAAGACGAATAACACTAATTTCTTCTAAAGTACAACTAATTAGGTTAAACACTAAAGAACTCTGATACCTGCGTGTGCGTCGTTGACTGGTAAAAGGGCTGTTTGAGGGTGATGGGAGGGGGGGGGGGGATGGAAGCTGATGTGAAACTGTTTCCTTGTGTTTGCCAAGGGTTTGTAAACTCAAGAAAATGTGTTTGCCGAGACATTGTTCGTCGACGCGAACAAACACCGCTCCGTCCAACGCATCGGCTGTTCTGTTAGTTTCAGGTTTCGAAAATATGCGAAATTCATTTCGGTGCTGTAGGGACTGTGTGTGTATAGGCCCCCTAAAGGCCTGACGTTTATCCTTCACAGCACCCGCAGGGGCCCAAACATGTTGAGAAAACCATGTATGTTGACATGGATATGTCTTTGCTCTGGGGGGTCAACCAAAAATTTCCGTGACGCCAAATTGATGTCACAATTTCAGTGTTTTTCACGTACAACCCAGCCGTTGCTAGGGGAATGGAACTTCCGCAGTTTTCATCGCACAAAAATCGTTCGCCACTCGTTGGAAAGCGCTTGATTTATGTGATAAATGTTCACATCTCAAGCTACCAATTTCCCCCTCCTTACGTACCTGGCTACATTCCTAAACTAAGTTGATTGGACTATAAACAATTTTAGTAAGCCGGTTACAATATTCTTAACGTAAAGCAATTGCATCATTTACTCCACTCCATAGGAAACATTTTCATCCCCTGACAACAGTCGACTGTTAACAACTACTCATTGCGTCTGTATTGGAGAAATAACTTTAATTTATAGCATGCTTTTTGTGCCTCCAAGAATGATAAAATAAATTCTTTATCCCACAATTCGTCGCCTACAGTCCAAAGTTAAAGGATTTGTTTACAACTCTCGAGGACGACCGTTATGAAATCCCCCAATCGAAGATATATCCGTGTAACATGGTATCTGCTTGTAAAGCAGATAGTGGAACTCGTTTACGAGTTTCGGTACGGTTAAGAATAGTTACGATAAGACCGGGTTTTTTTGTGTACTGTAGGTATCACTGGAAGTGGTCCCTTAATTAAGAAAGAATCCGATGCATTTTATTTATTTATTGTTAATAAGTTACAGCCATTCCCAGTATACAATAGTAAAAAACGGAATTTAGTGAAAAAACGTTGTCTATTTCGACGAAATAAAGAGTTACAATGTTAAATCGATTTCGACAGTTACACCATCATCAGTAACAAACAATAACTAAAGACACATTAGAAAGGACACAGCTTTTATAGTCACAGGTGAGGTGAGATTGAATCCCATTGGTCAAGAGAAAGGAAAGGGGCAGGAGGTACAACCAATTAAGTGTAAACAAAGTGACGGGGGTCAGTAGCTAATCTAATTAGCTAATTATAGCTAATTAGATGAAGTGAAAGGGGGAAAAATATCTAAATATGGATTCAACAATGTGAAGGGATAATTCCATGCTTTATTGAAATGGACCTATCGGTGGTGAAATGTATTGAGGTATATCCTCATTTAAACATTTACCAGATATGTCACTTTTGATAATTTCGAATTTTTCAAGTACATTCAGCATACCTCCCTTTGGACAAAAATGAAGAAATTCTACAAACTGTCTATCTGTCAAATCAAAATTGTAACTATGATTGGATTCCTTAAGATGTTTTGTAAATGTAGACTTACCCTTATTTTCCCTTAAATCCTCCTGATGCTCCTTTATTCATTCCCTGAAGTTCCTACCAGTGTGACCGCAATATTCGTAGCCACAAGAACATTTTAGTTTATAAACCCCACTTTTATCCTGAACATTGATTTTGTCCTTAACGGATCCTGGTTATGCTTTAAGACTATTTTTAGTTCTAAAACCTACTTTGTAACCTCTCGATGATAGAATTTTGCCGATTTTATCCGAAATTTTCCCATAATAAGGTATACTTATCCATTGCTTTTTTTCTAAATTTACATCTTCCCAAGCTAGATTGGAAATTCCCTACTCTTTTTCCTAAGAACCTTATCTCATATGGTATCAACGAGATCTCCTCCATATCGGTTACTAGCCGCTATGCTTTTGATAATGGATTTTTCTTTTGATAAATGTTGTTCACTCATTGGAATAGATAGTGCTCGGTTGAACATACTATGGAAGGCTGCATGCTTATGCACTAAAGTTCAAAGGTTGAAAGTTTACTTCGTATACAATAGTAAATGGTAAATAATACATGCCACTCGCATTGTTCGGGTAAAAAATGAACAACGGTTTCTTGTTTGGTTCAGAATGAAACGTCGTCCAAGTTGATTGGTTTGTATAGCTTTCTCACTTATTATAAAAATGGATATGTAGAATCATTCGAAGAACAAAGCACGACTCAAAATGGATGAATTCAAAATGAAGGAAAACCTCTGCGTAGGTGTGAGAGTGACATAACTCAACTGTGAGAGAGAGTGACATAACTCAACTGTAATTAGTAAGCTCAACTGCGCATGGTACTGGTGTAAAACTAAGAGTGCCTAGTTCCTTCTAAATGTTTAGTATAGTTGTGAGGGGGGGGGGGGGGGTTGAGTGCAAACCACTTGACAAGGGTAGACTGGAGACCTGCACAAAATAGACATTCAGCACTGAAATAATAAACCGTTATTTAAAGGTCGGATCCTATACCTACTCCAAACCACGCGAATCATTCCAGGGAGGCATAAAGCGAGAATGAGTGAGTGGAACGATAACAGTAAAGTATGATAATCTAATCAATCATTCGGAGCCTGATGATGGTTCAGTGTGTTGGGAGAAAATGAAACGTGTGGTACAAGGCGGGTGAAAGGATCCTCAACTCGGAAAGAAACATTAAAGAAAGGAACGTTTTGATTGATGACCTGCTCCCCTGAATGGATCCGCTCTATTTGATATTATATCCGGAGATCTTGGAGCTTACATCTCCCGCACCTCTCCAAACCGGCCTATCTCATTGCTCGCCCTCACTTATCACCAATATGATGGTGCATCCGGGAAGCTCTCAAAATGTGATAGCCTCCGTTATTATGGACGTTTTGTTTAGATTGCCGTTCGTCTTTCAGCGTTATGTTGGGCTCACTTCCTCCCACCAAGTCAATCGAAGTCTCTCCGATACCATTTTGTTCTAAATCGTGTGTGTGAGGAATCGTGGGGGAATGATATGGATGAGCTCGATTGGATATTCGGTCATTGCAAAATCTATCAGTTCGCCTCAAATCTATGACCCCGACATGTAATAGGCACTATCACTTATAATGCCAACTTTATACATGTTCCTGGAAAAGTCTCAGCGGAGCAAGGGCAAAAGGATGAGTTTTCGTAATTAGTTCATGTCGTGTAATTCTTCATGTAGCTCTTCAGATCTTTTCAGCAACAGATAATTGAATCCATTGGGTGCTCAATAAATAAGCGAATGGTGGATCACACCATGGCATCCAGTCTTCAATCAAGGGAAAACGCCAAAAGAAAACACCCATTGAGCCTATGTAAAATGATTTATTTCTTGATTAATTGAATTAAATTGCCGCGAGAGTCTATCCTTCATTCCAGAACTGATTCCGAATCGTCTTGCCAGATGAACCTTTGAATAACGGTTTATCAGAGGTAATGTCACTTTTGTGCAGATCTCCAGTCTGCAATTGCCGAGTGGTTTGCAACTATCCTCTCCAAAAGTATAGGGAATGTTCCCAAGGAACTACTCTTAGTTTTATACCGGTTCCATGCGCAGTTGAGCTTACTAGCATGATCCCAAAAAATGTCATAAAAATCTGGTGAAAATTGATAGTTATTTCTATATTTATTTGCTCTTTTTATCCGTTTCGAGACATTCTGAAACGATTTGGGGGTTTAACACTTCTATAACCACCTTATGAGGCTCTGACATACCACAACACTGGGAGCCACTTGATAACTCCCATAATTCCCTGAAAAATTTAAATTATACCTTTGGAAATGTTTTAAATTTCTGATCTCTCCAATGGACCATAAAAGTTTTTAAAGATGGTTCAATTGGTGGAAAATCAATCTGAAAAGTGAATTTTGTCAAATCTTCAGACTCTGAAGGTTTAGACTTTTTTCATACTTTGTAGGTCTAATAAAATTCTACATTGCTGTGAAAAATTAAGGGATGACTATAGAAAAAACTTAGTTTCGGATTCGTGGTGGACCGTAAAATTCCTGTCCACTGTGACAAATTCTCACTGGTTGGTCAAAAGACATCCAGAAAAAGAGTTTACGGCAAATCCCAGCTCAATAGAACTGTCCAGTCTAGAGTAAACCAATAACACATTTTGCAAAAAAATCGATTTTCGCGTTTCAAACAAATGGTCGCCCAATTGGTCTCTTTCAAATGTTTTCAAAATTCGTATAACTCACTGAAAAGCTGAGTTTATGCTGAACAATTTAAAAAAGTTCTACAAAAACGGTTCATTATTTAAGGATTTACAGCAAAAGGTTCACTGAAAAAAGTAAGCGATTTAAAAAAAAATGTGTTCAAAATTAAGGGATTACAGTGTTTTCTGCTTTGATTGGGGTTTTGAGGGTTAAGCTGAGCTGGAGGCGTGAAAGTTGGTTGCTAGGAGTACAACTGTCACCAAAAACGTTAAAAAAAAAAAAAAAAAATAAATAAATAAATGGGGCCGTCTAGGGACGCCCGAAGGAAGCGAAGCTTTATATCATAAAGCGTAGAATAGAATTATGAGTATTTTCATACTCATAAACAATATCTTCTAATTGGAATTAATTTCATATAATTTTAATAATTTGCATCCTTCAATTTTTGCAAAATCAGTTTTATTGCATACAAGTTCTCACATACAATATATAACATACAAGTCCCAAATCATTTACAAAGCTTTATTGTCTGCCTGTTCATCAAGATCAGAAGTACATTAAGTAATTTCTACACCATTATTCCCATTGTTATATTCTTTGAAAGTGATGATTGGCGTCGTAGAGAGAGAAAGAAAGACGGAGGAGGCCTCGGGTAGAATCGGGATCGTTCGGGACAGTTCGGATTATGACTGACGCTCGGACCACGACGGTTTTCACGGGGAGACTCCCCGAGCGGCGAGCGTTCCTAGCGGGGGAGGGGGGGGGGGGGGGGGGTCTGTATAAAAGCTTCGCTTCAAAAACATAAAAAAAAAAAAAAAAAAATTACTGTTCTCAGAGGATCAATGTATGAGCGAACGGTATAAAATGAGATATACCACTTTTCTTGCCTTCAAAATTTCCCGCATCATCCTGTCATGGACTGACGGCCCTATAATTTTTAAAGCAAGAAATGGTATATCTCATTTTGAACCGTCCGCTCAAACTTTGATCGTCCAAATTTTTATTATTTATTTTATTTATTTATTTTTTAAAATGTTTTTGTGACAGTTGTATTCTTAGGGACCAACTTCCACGCCTCCAGCTCAGCTCAACCCTCAGAACCCCAGTAAAAAGCCGAAAACACAGTGATCCCTTAATTTTGAACACCATTTTTAAAAGACCGCTTAATTTCTTCAGTGAATTTTTTGTTGTAAATCCTTAAATAATAATAAACCATTTTTGAAGATTGAAAAAAAAAAAAAAAAAAAAATCAGCATGAGCTCAGCTTTTCAATGACGTACACAATTTTTGTAAACCCTTGGGAGAGACCAATTGTACGACCATTTGTTTGAAAACGCGAAAATCGATTTTATTACAAAACTAGCTGGTTCACCCATGCGTTTTGACTTGAACATTATCAAATAGCCTGTGACCCAAGTTAAAGTAATTCTGATAGCTTCGCCCGCCCAGATCCCCAGTTGGTTCAGTGACGTTCAAAACGGTTTAACATCCTTCCCCCCCCCCCCCCCCCCCTTGAAAAAAGTAGTCTTTGACTTGAATTAGAGTAATCCAAACATATTCGACAATCAAATTCCCAGTTCATTCAGTGATGACAAAGAAACCCCACTCCCCCCCCCCCCCCCTTCAACTAAAACACCCCCTTCTATGGGTTGGATTTGAAATTCAGTTTTCAGATTGATTTTTCACCAAAAAACCTTCACTTTCACCTTGAAAAACTTTTATGGAACATCAGAGAGATGGGAAATTTAACATCCTTTCCAACGGTATAATCATTTTGAATTTTCTAAGGTAATTAAGAGAGTTATGGCCGTTTAAGTGATTTGAGGTCGAAATCACGAAAAAATCAGCAAGCGGATTTCACACCAATCACATGGATTTCAAGCGGTGTAAAAAAAAAAAAAGTTAAACGGCAAATTTTGTTGCAAATTAGTTGTATACCCGATCCCTGGCCTGTGGCAGGTACCAAAGGTTAACACCCTGTATACTGCTTACTAGAAGTTAGAAATTCGTATATAGATATATTTCATTGTTCTAAACAAACGTTCGGTGCTCCTGTGTAACCATGTGGTTTTATCATGTCTTTTCATCAAAGATTATCACGTGCGTAAGAGTGTCTAGTAATTTATTTGATCCACGACCTAAATCCAACACACTATGATCATGAATAAAAACCGGGCCTAAGCCACTGGTGTTCAGGCTAGCCAATCATTGTACTTTTACAACTCTACGTTATTGAGGGAAGTAATAAATGTGGATATATTGGAGCTCAAGGTGAGTTAATTAACATCCTGGTAGATCAAGGTAAATTAATAAACTGAACATTCATTTAATCGTTTATGGTAGTAACAATTGTTCATGATAATATTCATGAAAATTTATAATGATGTTTCAATAGGTAGTTTTAGTAAAGGAATTACCTAGGTTGCATAGTTACAAACATATTTGTTGGTAGGCTTTAGGTTTTCACCGTTGGGTTTATGAGGGGGAGAATAAGCAGCTTCTCCTTTTTATAGTTTATTACTTGCTAAGCGCTTTCGCCCATAGGGCCTCGTCAGAGCTGTAAATGTAAAGGCACTCCAAGTACAGGTTTGTATTATATTATAAGGTACCTAATTTAATGTAGTTAAGGAGAATGTAGTTGGAATGTATTATTATTATTAGACAGTACTTTCTAGAGATATTTTCCTTCATTACATTAGTCTATCTTAACATAGTATTTATAATTACCTTTTTATATATGTTAGACTAGTTATAGTGTTTAGGGGGACCCATCCATCCTGTAGTGTCGGTAAGCAGCATACCTGGTGAAAAGTTGTAAGCTATAATTCTGTTGGTTGTATGCAACTATTTATATCGTACTATTATATTGTGTATATATTACCTCGTCATTGACGGTTGTGGAGGGGGAAATATCTTGTTTTAAAAAAACCGGTGAAATATACGTAGTCGGAGCACTTCCAATAATTTCTGTGATAGAAGATGATAAGGTTGGGTAGTTGCAAGTCATTACTGCCCAGTAGGGATAGCGTTGTCGTATGAGTGCTCTGTTTCTTTATGCATTTACTATTGTCTTTATTGTGTAGAGGTTGTTGGGTCTCCCTATTACAGTATGGTTGTTAAATATTAGTAGGTATAGACTTAATATGTTGTTACATTATTATTTTTTACATTAAATATTTTACATTGATTAGTGTTGGTTTATGTTATATTAATTACTGTAAGTTACTTCCTAGTTGTGCGGTTGAAGAAGGGGATGAACTGCTTCCCTAGATTATTTATTTCACATTTTTTATTCATAGTGTTAGGTTGTTTTATAATATGTATATTTTCTAAGATCCTTCTCTTAACTGTATTTATTTCTCTACCTTTACTCGTTATGTTATCATAATCAGCTATATGTTTTTGTGTGAAGAGATGTTCGTCTAATGCCGTCTCTTTTACACTGTATTTAAAATTATACTTATGTCGCTCAACTCGTTTTTTCAAATTCTGGAGGCTTTCACCAATATATACCTGGTCGCAGTCTTTGCAGGGGACATTGTACTACTACGTATACTACGTATATTTCACCGGTTTTTTTAAAACAAGATATTTCCCCCTCCACAACCGTCAATGACGAGGTAATATATACACAATATAATAGTACGATATAAATAGTTGCATACAACCAACAGAATTATAGCTTACAACTTTTCACCAGGTATGCTGCTTACCGACACTACAGGATGGATGGGTCCCCCTAAACACTATAACTAGTCTAACATATATAAAAAGGTAATTATAAATACTATGTTAAGATAGACTAATGTAATGAAGGAAAATATCTCTAGAAAGTACTGTCTAATAATAATAATACATTCCAACTACATTCTCCTTAACTACATTAAATTAGGTACCTTATAATATAATACAAACCTGTACTTGGAGTGCCTTTACATTTACAGCTCTGACGAGGCCCTATGGGCGAAAGCGCTTAGCAAGTAATAAACTATAAAAAGGAGAAGCTGCTTATTCTCCCCCTCATAAACCCAACGGTAGTTACAAACACGGCACGTAACTGTACAACTACTAATCGTTGCTAATTTAGTCAATCCTCTACACAACATTATAACTAAAAAGAGTTGGGGGGTATTGGTTTTCCTCTCAGAAATAGAAAGGAAGTTAATTAGAGAGGTTAGTTAATTTAAGATTGGAAACGTTATCGGTTTCTGCTTCGAGAAATCCAGGAGTGATTAAATCAGGCCATTTAAATGTTCACATCTCGAGATTTTCAGTTCCGTCCAGTTTAATAATAATTAATTTTGTCAACTTAGGTATTTAAAAAAATTAATACCATTTGCACAATGTATTTCTATTGACACTTTGAAAAGTTTTTACTGAGTTAGTTCCGAATTTGGGGATATTTTTCAAGGATAATCAGAAAATATCATAGGTACCTGTCGACTGCTGATACAAATGGATTTTTGGGGGTCAACTACTGATGTGGAAGAAATTTTAGAAAAAAGTATACGAATCTATTTTTGTTTGATTTTCGGTATCTTTTTGTGTGTGGAGTGACCGAGAAGAAGTTTGTGTAACTATTTAAAAAAAAAAAAAGTAAGTAATGCATGCGTTACAGGGACGTCCCTATGAATGAATTTTATATAACTTTGGTATGAGTAGAAATAAGAGAAAAAAACAAAAATGTCATGGCTTCTCGGGCCCCCCCCCCCCCCCCCTGACAGCGAATTCCTATCATAAGTATGAAATTTGAAACTCCTGACATCATTTCCAAAACTAGACCAAATTGATAATTGAATTTAAAAAATGATCACGAAAATCTGTCGAGAATAGTTAAAACATCACGATGTATTACTATTACCCCCCTCCATTCACCCTCTTCCACAATGAAATTTGAAACTCTTGATATACCTTCCAAAACTAGACCGAATCCCTAGTTGAACAGAAAAATAATCATGAAAATGGTGTCAGTTAAACCATCATGATTTATTACTGTTACCCCCTCAATTCACCCCTTTTCAGAATTAAATTTGAAATTCCTGATATGCGATCCAAAACTAGACCGAATTCACAGTTGAACAAGAAAATAATCAAGAAAATTGGGGTATTGGTAAAATACCACGATTTATCAATTTTACCCCCTCCATTCACTTCCTTCCATGATGAAATTTAAAACTCTTGAAGTAGGTACGTTTCAATACTATACCGAATTCATAATGGAACATAATAAGAATAATGAAAATCGGTCGAAATTTGAAGCTTAGGCAACGCCAGAAAGAATCGGTGATATCCCCTTTATCCCGCACCTCGACAGTAAATCCGAAATTCCCAAAATTGGTTGCACAACTAGACTAAAATTAGAATCGAACTGTTTGTAAAAGTTGATGAATTGATAGAGATATGTAGATACTGATAAATACTAATTATTGATAGAGGTTTATTTCTTCTCGAAGGACCATTAGCATTATTAGGTAACTAGAGGCCTGTTAGGGCTTGGAAAGCCCTAATCTAGAACACGATCAAGATAAGCACAGAGACGAACGGCGACACTTGGGGCCGTCTAACACTGAAATCGGTCCGCGAAGTTCTTCACAATTTCAAAGATCGTTCAGAAATAACTCTCCTAGATGTAAGTAACTACACTACGTTTCTTACTTACCGTGGCAACTGTTGTTACTGCCACAGCCCAATAAACAGAGAGTCTCCCTATCAAATTTCAACTTCCTGCAGTGAACAAAAAAGAATTTAGCTCACTCAGCTGATCAGAAAAGACCCCATCACTTCACTCGTCTCTTAATGTCCCAGAGAGTTATCAAATTTCAACTTCCTACAGTGAACAGGAAATAATTTAGCTCACTCAGCTGATCAGAAAAGACCCCATCACTACGTTTCTTACTAACCGACACCTGGGGCCGTGCTGATTCGGAATAAAGATAAAGACTGTTCGGAATTATATATAAAGTCCGCTTAGTTCTTCAGTTTCAGTTTCTTCGTTCAGAAATAACTCTCCTAGATGTTAGTAACTACACTACGTTTCTTACTTACCGTGAATTGAAGGCAACTGTTGTTACCGCCACAGCCTAATAAACAACTCTCGTTGATAAGGACCGCCTAGAAAACGATCAAGGCGGGTATAGAGACGAACGGCGACACTTTTGCAACAAACTTGGGGCCGTGCTGATTCGAATGAGCCGTCTAACACTGGAATCGGACTGCGAAGTTCTTCACAATTTCAAAGACCGTTCGGAATTATATATAAAGATATTGTTGCACCTACTTAATATATGATGGAAAAGGTTAAGAAATCAGTACTGCGATTAAACAAATGAAACTGCCAAGTATATAATTGCAAATAGAAAAGTGCGAATATAATATTCATATACTTAATGAGTGGCCAGATAATATTTATTGTTAAATTCAACGAACCCCCGACGACCACGTGTTGCCGCAGCGACGTCGACGAAGATCCCCAGGTAGGTCGGTACTGGAATCCTTTGTTCTCTGGGTAGCAAGCCGGCCGGCGTGGCAATCTGCCTGATTTCAGTTTTCCGTCGGGAAAAACATGTACTGCAGTTTCCTGCTGACGGGGAAGAAAACTGTCTCCACGAACGGTTGATTTATCGGAGCACAGCAAGTAGGTAAAAAATCGGAATTTTAAATGAAGAAAATCGTAATTGAACTTGGTAAAGATGGCGAGCAAGGCGGCGAGAATATATCATAATGAATATGCGAAAAACGGAGACGGTCTGATGAGGAAGGAGGGGGAGAACTCTGAACAGCTGACTTTCTCATCCCCTTCACAGAATTCGTCACGCCAGGTTAGGTTGTGGTCATCGGTTGTGTGGTGTGCGCATGACGAGAAGACAGTAGATACTCCTGTAGGATGGATGATGAGATTGATGTTCGTATAGATTTAAATATTTTCAACGTGGTTAAACTAACTAGATTTCATAAATAACAACAATATCAAAAGAAAAACTGAACAAGTCGAAAATTTCAACAAATCCTAACCACGAACCAAATAAGAATCATGAAAATCGGTTGAGAATTGTGGCCTGGGCAGCGTCGACAAAATTTGACACACACACACAAACACACACACACACACACTATGGTTTGTTGTGGTTGGTTGATCCCCTGGATCAATTCCAATAGGTCGTCTCTCTTAAATTAGAATCCTTGCCCGTATGACAAGCTTCTCAGGGACGTCCTAAAAACAGGAATTTATACGTTGAACTTCATAGGCATAGGAAAATGACCAAGTAGAAATGTGCCTTAACATGTCGGTTACTGTTGCTTCTAACTTAGTGATCATGAGAAGTCATGATGATAAGTTTTGAGATGAATTATGAGGTGATCATAAACAGCAGTGTTAATGATTATATTTTACCGAGAAAATGGTTTTGATGTTCTCAACTCAGTCAAATATGGAACGATACCAAATAATTCTCATGTACTTAATTGGAACCTTAGTATCGTGTCATATCGTAAGAAAAGGGTCACCCTGCTTAATATTGCCGAAATAAGAAAAAAAAGGGGTTAAAACCTATGATAATATTTCAAGAAGTTCACTGTTTTTCAAGCTGTCAAATTATGGAATATCGACTAAATTTATTAATATGTTGGAAGAGTTATACAGAGGCACGAGAATGGCGGTTTGGAGTCAGGGAGGCCTATCAGAGTATTTTGGCACGGCGGTAGGATTAAAGCAGGGATGTTTAATAAGTCCATTAGCCTTCTCGCTGTTCATAAACGATCTGCCAGAACATCTGAGTGGAGGGGTAAAAGTAGGGAACACAAAAATCAAATGCCTAATGTATGCAGATGACATAGCCCTGGTAGCAGACAACCCAGTATCGCTACAGATGATGATTGGAGAGCTTGAGAAGTACCTTGTAACAGAGTTACCTCCTGAGAGGTCCATCAAGCTCCCGTCAGAGCTCCAGAGATAGCGTTGTCGGCATCCCGTTGAGGAATCAATGGGAAAGACGCGCTGTTCTCGCTCATTCTAGACAGCTGTGTTGGCGTCGGATGATTTTCTGGTGACAGGAATATCAACCTTCCCCGAACATGGCTTATTAAAAGCTCATTAGTAGGGGTGGTATCTCTCTGACGGGATGCCTGTTACCTCCTCTACCTGATTTATGAGGATTTAGGCCCCCATTGCACCTCTGGGGGGGGCACCTAAATTCCTTATATGGTAGCAGAGCGTGGTTTGGATTATGCACGGCTGACGCCTAGTAGTCCAATCCACTATTTTTGGGGCGTTAATGTTTCAGAAGAAACATGGCCCGGGGTTCCAGAAGGAATTCCCATTATCACCCTTTGGTATATAAATAATTTCATTGGTCTTTGAATTATAATTTCTCTCTTATTCCCTTTTTATATTTTATACCATTTTATATTTTCTTTCAATGATATTTTCTTTCAATTTTATGCCACATGAGTGCACAATTTAAGTCCCCTAAGTTGGGCAAATTCATTTTATACTATTTTCTTTCAATTTTTATGCCACCTGAGTATTGCTATAATGTCAATTACCAGGTTAGTGCGCCATTCAAGTCCCCATAGTTGGGCAATTTAATTTCTAAGTCCCCAATGTTGGGCAAATTAATTTCTATATATATTTTGATTTCCTAAGGTATAAGTCTCCATAGTTGAGCATCCGTTTTGTCCCGATTGTTCAATGAAGATACTTGCTTCATTGAAAATCCAGTTTTAATTTCTATTCCCCCATCCAAAACGCCAATGCAGCTATTTATGATTGAATGAGCATTAGTTCTCAGCTATTCACTATTCCACCCTACTACCATACTTGATCTTCAATCAAGTATGTCTTTAAGGGGAGGAGTGTAACAGAGTTACCTCCTGAGAGGTCCATCAAGCTCCCGTCAGAGCTCCAGAGATAGCGTTGTCGGCATCCCGTTGAGGAATCAATGGGAAAGACGCGCTGTTCTCGCTCATTCTAGACAGCTGTGTTGGCGTCGGATGATTTTCTGGTGACAGGAATATCAACCTTCCCCGAACATGGCTTATTAAAAGCTCATTAGTAGGGGTGGTATCTCTCTGACGGGATGCCTCTGTTACCTCCTCTACCTGATTTATGAGGATTTAGGCCCCCATTGCACCTCTGGGGGGGGGGGGGGGCACCTAAATTCCTTATAACCTGCAATGTTGGAACCTGACACTTAACTGTGCCAAGTCGAAGGTTATGGTCCTGGGCAAGAAAGGGGGGAAGGGTGCCAAGAATGAGAGCTGGAGGTATTTAGGAGAGCCGCTGGAAGTTGCGAAGGCGTACAAATACCTAGGGATAACAATTACCCCTTCCCTCGAGCTGGGAGAGCATTTCGCAAACAAGGTGAGGCAAAGCATGGAATGGGGGTGGTTTTGGGAACGATGATTCGGAAAAGGAGGGTCCCATTAGAGGTCAAGCACAAGATATTTCGAGCCACAACAAGATCACTAGTTTGTTACGGGGCACAGGTGTGGGGGTACAAAAAATATGAACAAGTGGAAAAACTATTAAGATATTATATTAAAAAAATATTAGCATTGCCACAAAACACTCCCAATTATATAGTATACGCGGAAAGTGGACTGCAGCCTATATTCATGTACACATTGAAAATGCAGGCCGATTATGTGGCTAAAGTCATGAATTACCCTCAGTGTAGGTATGCGAGAATCGTGGCCGATCTGGTGATGGAGGAAAATGTAGCATGGTGGGAGGAGGGCAATAAGTTGGCAGATGAGTTGGGCAGTACATTAAGAAGAGAAGATTGGAAGAAGGGAATGAGAAGCCTGATTGAGAAGTGGGGACAGAAATGGTTGTGTGACATAAACAGAGAAGTTGCAGACTCGGCACACCATCAGCTGTACGCTAAATTGGACAGGACACTAGAGGGTGGTTTGGCGTACCTTGGCTTGAGAGATCTGTCGAAAATCAGAATAGTATGCAGAGCAAGAACGGAAATGTTGACGGTTAACTACCGGTGGTGGAGAAAGGGACAGGTTAATAGGTGCAGTATGTGTAACCTTCAAGCAGAAGAAACTCCACTGCATTTTATGGCGGTGTGCCCAGTGCTAAATGAGTTTAGGATGGCGCACTTAGGGTAGGCAAGACTGTCAGAATTGGAGATAATTGATATTCTGAATGGGAAAACTGGGAATTTAAGCAATTTTGTGAAATACATTAGAGAGTCCACTAACTATAGAACGTTCTTGATTGAGGAGTTCAACTATGAATAGAATGAAGATACGATGTAGTCTATGATGATGTTTAGTATTATTATAAAGTAATAAGGGAAAACGTTGAACGATACTCTCGAATCAAGGGCGAATGAACAAAGTCATTAGGGTGTTTATTGGAAAATCACAATGAGCCGACAACCCCCTGCGACGGTCAGATCGACCAGCAGTATAAGCGCAGCAAAAAACTTAGATACACACATATAGGTCCTAATATTTTAATGAAGTATACGACATAAGTAAGTAGGAGATTGTTATTCGTAAAATTATTGAAAATTAAAATACTAGTAAATTAAGATAAGATATATAAATATATTAAGTTATAGAATAGCTATACAGCAAAACTTACTAGAAAATAAATTGAGTTTATGTAACTATTACATTTGTAAATAACGTGTTAATAAAAGAAAAATGTTGTTAACTAACCTAAATTATGTATTGAATTATAATAAAGCGCTTCAACTCTCTCTCTCTCTCTCTCTCTCTCTCTCTCTCTCTCTCTCTCTCTCTCTCTCTCTCTCTCTCTCTCTCTCTCTCTCTCTCTCTCTCTCTCTCTCTCTCTCTCTCTCTCTCTCTCTCTCTCTCTCTCTCTCTCTCTCTCTCTCTCTCTCTCTCTCTCTCTCTCTCTCTCTCTCTCTCTCTCTCTCTCTCTCTCTCTCTCTCTCTCTCTCTCTCTCTCTCTCTCTCTCACTCTCTCTCTCGTAAGAAAAGGGAGCATTTGGGGAGACTTGCCAGTCGTTGGATGTGGTAAGAAGTGGTGAGGAGAGGGTAGAACAGGCGGCAGATAATGGCGCCATCTGATTGGGAAAGACCCCGAAGCAGAATGCGAATAGAGGAGCGTGATGATAAAAAGGAGCGAGGTGTAACAGTAGATTCATGACACATCTTCAAATTCCTTACCGTTATCTACTGGTTCTTCATCCCCATTCAGCAGTGGTTGAGAGTGGGGGGGGGGGGGCTAGGGAATTCCACCTCCATTGTTCTGTTATCTTTTGAGCCTAATTCTTCGTCCCTGTTTTGTTGCGAGCACCGTTATTTCCACCGGCTTCATCTTCGCAGGTAAACATGTGATAAACAATACCCGTCGCCGACATAACAGCATCATTTTTCTTTCCGTTTCGCTGCTTTGAGTCAAATGGAGGACTCACCTTTGAGACAGTTTTCTCGTATTTGTGACACGTAATTCGGTTGTATGACTATAACAGTCATCCTTCTTTGTCTTTGAACTTATACTTACCTTGAATCATTATATTCGAGGAATCAAACAGTAGGATTGACTATTGCTCAATAAATGATAGAGGAATAACAATTGACAGGAGCTACATAAAGCATATGACATAGGTATGACTCTAATTCTTACGAAGGTAGTTGTAGTAATTCATAATGCGGGTATTATGCATACGTGTTTATACGGTAAGTGAAAACATTGATGTTCGAACAGAAAATACCAATAGCAAACTAATTCCAAGAAAGGTGGTATTCGTTGGAGTTTATGAAAAAATTCACAAAGAAACAGGGTAGTCGCACCAACACAAAGTGGGATAAAGCTCAAAATTTCCCAACTCCTTGGATGTACATTTAGGCTTTCTCTTATGAATATCGGCATTATTACAACTAACATCATGAAACCAACATATTTGTTTATTTCATCATCACTTTCAAGTTAATACAGTCCTCTCCACTCGAAGCACACCACACTCTATTAGTACCTACTGAGAGTGTTCAGGTTAGCTCAGTGAATTTTAGGCGGAATTCCGCCCTTCTGGGGCATGTTGACGCCTTTTGGGCATTCCTTTCACCCTGTTGGTATGCATTATTCCCGTTGGGTATATCTACTGCCCTCCTGGGCATATCTCCGCCCTTTTGGGTACATATCTGCCCTTATGAGCATATTTCTGTCTTTCGTGCAAACCTATCGCCTTCTGGGAAGGTTAGTAGGTATATTCCTGTGGGCAAACCTGTCGCCCCTGGCAAGATATTTTTGTCATCTGGGCAATCTGAACAACTACGCCCGCTTGGGCTACTTACCCATAGCTTCAAGGGTGTACCTATTGCCATCTGGGCAACCTCAACAACACCACCTGCATGGACATCTTATCAACAACTTAGCCTGTACGGGTATCTTATCAACTTTCCCACTGAACCTATCGCCTCGGAGCAAGGTATATATTACCTCCTGGGCGATCCCATCAACACCACCATCATGGGCTTGCTATCAACACCCTATTGAGTAATTATGTTGCCTCATGGGCACCTTGTGATACAGCAACTTGTGACAGTTACCGTCAGATCCAAGAGAATGCGCATGTATCCGGCTCTCACGCCGGGTCGAACACGTCATTCTCGAGTTCTTGGAATGCTGTGTTTGGGGATAGATGAGGATCCGAGAATCAGAAAATCATCTTCTCTGAACATAGCACATTACGCTATTAGTACGAGTTGTATCTCTCTCTCTCTCTCTCTCTCTCTCTCTCTCTCTCTCTCTCTCTCTCTCTCTCTCTCTCTCTCTCTCTCTCTCTCTCTCTCTCTCTCTCTCTCTCTCTCTCTCTCTCTCTCTCTCTCTCTCTCTCTCTCTCTCTCTCTCTCTCTCTCTCTCTCTCTCTCTCTCTCTCTCTCTCTCTCTCTCTCTCTCTCTCTCTCTCTCTCTCTCTCTCTCTCTCTCTCTCTCTCTCTCTCTCTCTCTCTCTCTCTCTCTCTCTCTCTCTCTCTCTCTCTCTCTCTCTCTCTCTCTCTCTCTCTCTCTCTCTCTCTCTCTCTCTCTCTCTCTCTCTCTCTCTCTCTCTCTCTCTCTCTCAGTAAAAAGTAAAAACCCGTGACGGCTCCGAGTCAAATTGGTGCCCTAATAAAGTAGGAATTCCGCAAGGCTCCGTTGTATCAGCGCTGATTTTCATTTTATATATTAATCGTATTTCAAGTAATTTTCTAGAATGTGATTATCAGCTTTATGCTGATGATCTACAGTTATTTTTACAAGTTGAATACAAAGATATCGAAAGCGGAATCAATAGGATGAATGAGGATGTTTCAAGATTAGTAACGTGGTGTAAAAATCACGGATTAAAAATCAATCCTAATAAATGTAAAGTTATACTTGTAGGAAATAGTTCACTCATCAACAAAATAAACTTTCTCGCCATCCCTTCAGTGATGGTTGACTCAACCCAACTCAATTTATGATCATGTAACCCCCTACTACGAAAGAATAGGTTGGTTGAAAGTGAAGGAATGGAGAATATTTAGAATAGGTTTAATGTTGTTCAAGATCCTTAAATTCAGTAATCCTGCGTATTTAAATTGTAAATTTGAACTGATGTCAAGCATACACTCGTTCTCAACGAGAAGAGGTATGCATTTACTTCAGATTCCTAAACACAGAACAGAAGCATTTGCCAAGTCTTTTCATGTTCAAGCAGTAAAAATTTTTAATGAAAATCCCGAACTCTTCCAGACACATAATTCAGTAGCAACCTTCAAACAAGAATTTAAAGCCAAATTATTGAAACTGTATAAACCAATAGAATGAAAAGCCGACTATTCAGATCACTTCCATTTATATATTGTATATTTTCACTAAAGTATGTCACAAGTTGTACCTATAGTTTGTATTATTTATCAACTCTTGTATTCTTCGATTTTTTTTGTTGTTATATTTAGCATGATGCACTGCAACACACTCACACAGGATAAATTTATGTATGATTGAAGCCTGACTTTTATGACTAGAATTTACTATATTATTTTTTGTGGTATAATGTAAGAGAGGACCACAAGGTCCTAATTGTATCACATTCTTAAATAAACACAGTCAAACAGTCAAACAGTCTCTCTCTCTCTCTCTATTTAGTGCGGATTCAGTCCCCATTGCACCTTTGGGGGAGACCTAAGTCCGTTACATGGTAGCATAGCGTGTTTAGGATTATGTAACACTGACGCCTAGTAATCCGATCCACTATTTTTGTGGGCGTTAATGTTTCAGAAGAAACATTGCCCGGGTTTCCAGAAGGAATACCCATTATACTCCCTTGGATACATAAGTAATTTCATTGGTTCTTGACTTTTAGTTTCTCAATTTTTCCCCTCATATTATTTCTATTTTTCATATTAATTTCTTCCAAGGGCATTGTTCCCAATTTCATGAGTCCCCAAAGTGGGCACCTTCCACTGTAAGTCTCCCATGTTCAGCAAGTTATTATTCCCAGGGCATAGTTCCCATTTTAATAAGTCCCCAGAGTGGGCATCTCCCACTGTAAGTCTCCAAAGTTGAGCAAGTTAAATTATTCCCCATTGTTCAATCATTAATTGGCAATCCAACCTGTTTTTATTTTCTCTTTCCCTCATTCGCCAATGCAGCTATTTATTAGCGAGCATCAGTTCTCAACCAGTAAATTATTTTACCTGGTTTACATTCTTGCTCTTCAATCAAGTATGTCTTTAAGGGGAGGAGTGTGACAGCTACCGTCAGATCCAAGAGAATGTGTGTCTATCCGGCTCTCACGTCAGGTTGAACGCGTCATTCTCGAGTTCTTGGAATGGTGTGTTTGGGGATAGATGAGGATCTGAGAATTGGAAAATCATCTTCTCTGAACATATCACATTACGCTATTAGTACGAGTTGTATCTCTTATGGTACTGTCACACCCCCCTCTCTCTATGCAGTGCGGATTCAGTCCCCATTGCAACTCTGGGGGTGACCCAAGTCCATTACCATTTTGATCTTGACAAGAGGTATTTAACAATATCCTCTTCACAGGTCGCCCAGCTAATTGTCGTTATTTTGGGACCCCCCTAGTCCGCCTTTTTCAACGATCCTGAGTACCCACACAAAAACCTTCTAGTTTGGGTTGCCCATACCAGGAAGCTTTACAACCTCCTCTGGCTTATTCTTCTGAAATTTATGAATTCATTTCTCTCTTCTTTTATTTTTCTTTCTCTTCTCAATTGCGTTGGGGTGCTGGACACCTCAGCCGTGTGGTCTAGGGTTATACTATCCTATTTTTTCCAAGAAGACTGAATTTTTTTTTTTTGTTAGTTTAAAATATATTGTTGATGACGATGCTTGTGAGGAGGTGCAGGCTGAGCTTAAAGCCTCACAGTAAAATTAATCTGATTTTGTATTTCAATTTAGCTTATTTTTTTTTTTTTTTTTTTTTGTTTTGTTTTTGTAAAATGTCTACAAATACATAAATGGTGGTTCCTTCAACCGTCACCCTCAACGTCAACACATTTATCATTATATAGAACAACCCTTCCCCGCCTCGCTCCTCGCAAGATAAATCAAGGACGCGCAGCTCTTTCTTGGGAAGGAAACAATTCGTAAAGTCCGAATCAAGTACCTAATAGTCCTCGTGAGAGGACCTCATGGGCTAAATAAAGGGGTGGTTCGAAGAGGGTCACTCGTGCCGGTGACGCCAGTGCGGTCGTTCACCGGGCAAAATGAATTAGTCCTAAACGATGGCCCCCAGACACCGGCAGTTCATCACGTTCGTCGTCTGCTCAGGAGGTGGAGAATCGGCCCGATAAAATGGGCTCGGATTTGGCAGAGCGCCCACCCCCGCTCTATCATCTCCTCCACCCACCACTTCCCCCTCGGCCGGAGTTCTTCCATTCAATCCCCTGAACACCCCCCACCCACTCGTCGGGTCCCGATTTTAACCCTTTTGTTCCTACTCACATTCATGCTGGTATTGACGAAGCTCATTCAGAGTCAGTGCCAATCCCATACACTACCACCGCCGCAACTTGAGCCCGAAGGCGGTTAATTAATTCGCGTCACAGAGCGATACCTCTGTCAACTACTGATACAGTTGGGATGAGAGAATCTGACTGAATACACCGACGAATGGATTAAAAATGCGTTGGAACAACGTTGCGGGGCACGAAATTCGTGATATATTATTCGCAGGAACGGTCGGAAAACGGAGCTGTAGGTACATTCGTCTTTCTGAAATGGAATAATTTTCCCAGAGATGGAAGAAAAAAACTCTGGATCACTATGTTTGATCACGCAACTCTGAAATCGTTCAGTGAAGTTTTGGAATTAAACTCAGGGGAATTGAACTTACACGAGAGGGTATAGAAGGTTTAAATATCTTAAAAAATATAGTTTTTTACTTTACTGTTAACGAAATCGATCGTCTGGCAGTCTGTACTTGGTGCATAGCCTCACAATGGCGCACCAATTGCGCCAAAGTTGCCCTAAACTTAACCGGAAGGGTATATAGATGGAAGTCTCACTAATCAAAATTACATGGCACCTTGAGTGAGCGGAAAATAGAACCATACGCGCAGGTCGGCGCAAGATCGCAGCCAGACGCACCAAAGTGCGCCAAAATTGAATTCAATTTACCCAGAAAGACACTGTATGACTACTGTACTGAGTATACGGATGGAAGTTTCACTAATAGACAGTATACTGCATCCTAAATGGAGAAAAAATATTTCCAGCCGATCAATTTAGCGCTAGTGCGCACCCAGACAAACAAGAGTGCATCAAAATTGTACTATTATAACCGGAATTGTATATGAATTGATGTTTCACTAATCATGAGTATACTGCATCGTTAGTTGTTGTGAAAATAGTGCCAGACGATCAGATTGACGCAGGAGCATTGCCAAAACCATTTGGAAGACTTTTCGCTTTTTATGAACTGGATGGAGTTAGATTTAATTTTAGTTCATTTCTCTGGCGTTTATTTATTAATGTATTTTGCTATCGTATTTGGAAATCAGGATATTGTATTTATTTAAAAACCAAACCATTCTATTATCAAATATTACTTATTGATGTTGTTAATGCCTGTAATCACAACATGGGAGCAGGCTTAATATATTCCCTGACTGAAGGGTTACCCCAGTCAGGAAAAAAAAAAAAAAAAAAAAAAAAAAAAAAAAAAAAAAAAAAAAAAAAAAAAAAAAAAAACGCAAATATATTTCTATATATAATTTTCTTTGAGGAAATCCGTTTTAAGGCATTCTGAAACGGATTTCCACGAAGAAAATCCAGTGCAATGATAACAAGAAGTGGATAAGGTAATAACATATTTTTTGGATATAAGTGCCCAACTGCCTGCTGAAATTGCTTTAAAAAGCTTAAAGTAGTCAACGTTTTCAAGAAGATCCCAAATTTATATAATAAGTTTTACTGTGTTTTGAGTTTAATAAATAGATAAAATCTATTAGTAACATTAGTTCGTAATTTGATAATAACGTCCAGTTTAATGTTTTTTGGAAATGTCCAAGTCATAATACCCTTAGTTATCTACTAAGTTCGTGTTATTCCTATAGTTTTCGGAATTCTAACTATTTGTAGAAAGTTTCAAACTACTATTTTTGTGATTAGTCAACGTAACATTTTCCCACTAGATTCATAATCCTTATTATTAGCATGATTGTCTATTCGTAACTAGTTCAATATTTGAGCAATAAGTTATCTTGCGGTAGTGTAGTGTTAGGTAGTGTAAATTGTACTCCGTTTAATTTTGTATCCATGGAGTTTGATAAATGTTTCAGTTGATCGGTTACTCGAGGAGCCCGAGAAAATTGTTATTTTTATTAGAGATATATCAAACATTACATTAGCACAGTCGGAAAAGTTCGTTGTTTAAATGTATCATGGAAGCTACTAATATACCAGCGTTAGATTTACATGGTGACGTTACTACTTTGGCTGCTCGGTGGACTCGGTGGAAACGAGCGGTTTCTTTGTACATCATAGCGAATGGAATCACTGATGCAAACCGTAAGCAAGTTCTTTATATACATTTTGGCGGCGAAATCTTATAGGAATTGTTTTATTCCTTGCCTGAATATGACACGGTACCAAAAGACTCTTCAGCAGATACACTTACATCAGCGTTGTTGGACAAACTTTTTTACCTAAAAGTAATACCTTATTTGAACGACATGTCCATCGCGTAGTTAACTAAGAAAGCAGTGAGACTTGTGATGCATTTATCTCTCGGCCACGACATCAAGTTTCTTGCTGTGACCTCAATTATATGTCCTAGAAAGATCTTGAAAATATGTTCCTTTGTGACCAGTTTGTGACTGGTTAAAATCAACTACCACTGTAGATGAAATTTCCGACATGGGCCGTGCTAATGAATTGGTTGAGTCACAGACCAAACATATGAGAAAGAGGGAGATCATGATAACCCTACTTCGATTAATAGGGTTTCAAATCGTCAAACGCCCCAGGGTTCGTCTTCGGTTGTGAAAGGGAGGGGTGCAATTGTTAAAAAAACCTAATTAAAGGCTGGTAGAAGATATTATCGCTGTGATGGGTTATCCCATCTTGCTGATGATATGGATTGTCCCGCAAGAGAAAAAAATGTGATAAGTGTCTCCTGATCGGGCATTATAGTAAATGATGTGAAACTTAAAAAGTTTATCAAGTAGATTCGATTGGCAGGGGCTCAAAAACAGAATTATCTCACCTTCCTGAAGACATTGGAACATATGATTCCGATTCAGACTATACTTTCCTGGTTGAAAAAAATGGTGGCACATCGGGGAAGGTAATTTGTACAGTCGGAGGTGTTCCTCTAACATTTATAATTGATTCAGGAGCCTCCTGTGACGTCTTGAATCGTGATGCATAACACTTGGTGGCAGGGGGATCCCGCCCCTGCGCCGGGAGGGGTGCATTGAGCCGTAAGTGTGTATATGAGCTATTGCGCATACAATGTGAGGCATTTTACTTAGGAAAGGCTATACAGTTTAACTCAAGAGTTAACGGCCACCGACCTGCCATCAGGGGTGGGGCGAATCAACCAGGCAGCGAGCACGCGGCTGCACATGATCTGAATTTCAATGACTGTTTCAGGGTGCGAGTACTGAAAAATCTATCAGTCGAATTCGCGGTGCAGTTACATCTGGCTGTGCAAGCTCGCATTTGGGTTCTGGGGCCTTACGCCCTCCAGGCCTCAACATTATTAGATGATCGGCCCCACAATTTGATTTTTTAAATTTAATAATTTATTTTTTGTTTATTCATTATTGTTACTTTTTATTTGTGTAATTAATTTATTTATTTTTTCTTCTGACAATCCCTAAACCCATCCTCCTCATTTTGGGAACAACTCCTTAAACACCCCATAACAACAACGCGCCACCTAAATAGCAACAACATCTTGTTGGGTTGGAATGGATTACATTAGGTTGGAAAAAATGTGAAAAGATTTTATTGGCTGGAAAACTAGTAGACCAGACTCCCCTGGGACGGTTTTATTATTGTTGCGAATGCATGATACATTATACATGGTGCGTCTTGGGAATCTCCCTAGGTCGAAGATTCTTGACAATTTGCCCCGGAGGTTAAGGCCGCGGTATTTTTCTGGGCTTCTCCCCGAGAGTTACTAGGAGCTGGCCAGGTGTTGAACTTTGCTGATAGCACATCGCAAGCTCAACGGACTTTAAATCCAGACTAATTTTTGGTATCTTGGCTACCTCGGTGAAGTTTGAGGTCTTCCCTTGCTAACCGCCAACACACCGTCCAAGAATCCACGAAACAACCCTCATACTAGACTGCACCCTCCCTGATCCCATTCCCAACCCCTTAACCATCTCCCATCGGCCCTGAGTAAAGCGAAACTTAAACTTTGTAATCAACAGCCTGGAACTTTCCGACCCCCCTCTCTCGCCTATCTTCCAATTAGGAACTCTCCTTATTAAAACCCCTAATCCCTTTAGCGGCTCCGTTAACTCGTCCTCTGGTTGATTTGATTATTTTCCGATGTCAAGACGAACCGCTCGAAACAAACTGCGGTCAAACCGAATCAAACTCATTTCTGCCGGAAGGGAAACCAAATTTAGAGCTGCGTCGATAAATCTTAGTGGCGTCAAGAAGGTAGTTGGTGAGAGCCAGGTGATCAACCCTTGATGCCCGAATCGACAGATAGTGAACCGCATCTAGGCGTTGTTAACTAAACTCTCAAGTTCTATAATTAAATATATAAAGACGGCAAGTGGAAAGAGGGGAAGGGAAAATGGTATTCCTCAAACAAATGACGAAAGGATTAAGAATCGAGTAACTTTTCTAGATAAGCTGACACATTTTCGCTTTAGACCCTAATGTTGTTCCTCCCAACCCCTCTTATCCACCCACAACATAGTAATCAACATCAAAGATTCCCTCGCAGCTCTATCAGCTCCCAAATATGGACATTCTTGAAGCAGAGATAAAATGGAAAGCAGGAACATGTGGCATTTGTGATATGGGGGGGTTATTGTAGTGATTACATGGGAAACTATAATTTCTGTGGCTCTCAGGGTAGATGAACTGTGGATCTTGTTTCCTCATCTAGCCTACTTTGGGATGTGATGGTGATTAATGGATTACTTGTTGGACCACTTTGCCATCTAGTTTCATTTTTCGAGTTGCGGTCCAGAGAGGTCTGGCAAGGTGAAGAGGTAAAAACTTACACACCACTGCTCCCTCATAAATAAGTCCCTCAGTGTCTGCCGATATCAAGAGTTTGGCGATCATTTTCGAAAATCTAGGTCCAATAAAAAAAGCAAATATAAGCTGGTGAACAAGAAAAAGGAGACTCATGGATCACTAACAAGTAAAATGCTATCACTAGTCAGGTCAAGCCCAGCTTGAAGTTGTTTAACGAATTCAAACGAAATTGCAGAAAATGAAATAATATTAGATTAAATCAACTCCTTTCAAAATAGAAGAGAAAATGAAAAATAAATTAACACAGATTGTGCATATGTAGGTGGGATCTCTATGATCTATCAAGTAAATTAGACAATTACCCAACATACGACTCACTATAGCTGGTATCAATAATTAATGAAATTGATAGGTAATAATATATTCATCGAAGGACCACTGGAATACCAGAGAGATACTATGGTAGTGCAATAAATGTAACAATTACTCCAATGACTAAATAATATAATTGAAAGGCAACTGAAATTTGCATAATGAAAAACAAAACACAGTGGCCACTGAACCTATTGATGTCATTGACAATAAACAGTGTAGATGATACGATTGATTGAGTTGCAAATAGTTCGAATATACCTAATTGTTTATAGTAGTAGGTGAAGAAGTAGGTAAATATGAAGGCCCATGAGAGTCCAAGAGGTAGATAGGTGGAAAAGAGCAACCAATGGAGAAGAAGGGGTTGATACCCTGGTTTCCCAATTTCAATAAAATTATGATGAGTACGGCCACCAAAACTGTGAATATGATGATTTATCCCTTATTGTCAGAGAAGATGATAATATGGTAAGATCTTACCGGTTTCAATCCTGTTAGGGAACAGGATCCAGGTAATCCAAGTGTGGGAGTTGTTTCCTCAAACAATCCACACCTAACCAGCGAGTATTTTGGTAACTACACCTATGTCTGCGCGTCGTGAACGAAGCAGAAGAAAAAGGACTTGCGGAAAGGTCAGAGCCGGCCGGCATTTACAGTAATTTCGAAAAAGAGAGGAGACAAACGTTAAGGTAGGTCAGTGGTGAGATGAAGTGAAGATGGCGACCCGCAAGAACAAAGGGATGGTGAGTAGACGGCAACACGTGGAAAAATCACTTTTTTCCTACAAATAACACTGAACTAAATTTTAATAAATAAATAAACATCTAACAAAAATTCTAACAGACTAATAACAACATGAATTCTAGAAAATGACAAAGTCCCATTTGAATAGGGAATTTTAACGCAAGTGAACTATAACAGTCCATATCATGAAATAATTAAGTTGGCCTCACTGATATTATCAATTGGGAGTCAGCTGAGAAAATGAATGATACATGTCATTATATAGATCGAGATATTGATTTATTGTTTCAGTGATGGAAATTGCTGTAGAACTATTGCAATTGAAGTGAACATTAAGAAAAGTGGGTGCGGAACGGAATGTGTGGAAGATGGAAGGTTGATTTGTGTGATTGTGTATTGTTGCTGACATCGGAGTTGCGAATTCCAGGTGAAAAGGATTTGTTCTTGTACATACTCCCCCAATTCGCAATGAAGTATGATGCAGTGGGTAATTTTATGGAGTGTGGATGTCCTCAAGTATGAGAGGAATCATCTTTACTGGTGGTCGCTTGTATGCACCGTATGCAGTCTTCACTGTTACAACCATCACAACACTGTCCCCACCTGGATGCACTGCAACAATCCTGCCAAGCGGCCATCTTGTTGTTGGTGATTTGTCATTGAACAGGAGCACTAAGTCCCCTATCTTCAAATTTGGCACCCTTTTAGTCCACTTCTGGCGCACTTGTAAGTTGCTTAGGTATTCTGTCTTCCATCTGGACCAGAAGTATTGTATCCGTTCACGAATCTGCTGCCATCGATTCAAACGATTGAGAGGAATGTCACTGTTTGGGCCGGTGGGGTGACTAGTATATTCCACTAAAGAACAGAATTGATGATAGGTGTGGATATACGCACCAATTACCGGGAGCCTAAGTTGATGATGAGATCAATAAGTAAGTACCTACCTAATGGATAGTGATAAATAATCTTCTCGAAGGACCACTCCCAATTTGGGAGAAAATTGATGTGTCTATAGGTATGTAATCAATAAAATTCAAGAGGTACGTTTGGAAACACCGTACACCACGGCCTCCAAGTTATATTTGCATCAATTAATGCTCTTTCAATAACCAGCCTACCTAGTGAGTGGCCACCCAGATTGAAATCAGTATGTACCTACGTTGATATAGCATACAAGAAGGATTCAGAATTGTAGCTATGATCGGTAAAAGTCTTTGAATAGATAGGTGGGTCTGATGACGTGGTAGGTAGAGATGTGGTAGGAATGGGTGGATCCACAAAGCAGCAGTCGATATAGTACTGGCAGCAATAATATGCGATTACTTAGATTAGCTTTCAAGTTGACCTCTACCCGTCAAGTACTCTGACGGTATACTTGATATGAGTGGTGCCTTCCTCCCCAAGGTGCCGGCGAGGGTGCACGTGGCGCAGAACCCACAAAGAATGGTCACCTCCAGGTGCCAGCAGCTCCTTCAGAAATGCGATCGCTCGTTCCAATAAACTCCACAAGTCCTCAGATCGTGAGAAACTCGGGTCAAACTAATATGCAGCGTCACAAGGGGGTTCTAGTATACTTGAATACTGTTTGAAAACCACAAGAGGTAAAAATGAATAAAAAGAAAGGGGCAAGACGGTGTACGGGTTGGTAGCGCATAGAACAAAGAACAGAGAATAGTGAATTTTCCAGGTGACCGGCTGACGGGAAGATGGCTGGCGAGTGACGTCACAGGGGCCGGAGCACAACAAATCACAAATCACTCGCACTTAATTGCACTTAATTTGCTCAACAACAACAAAAACATGTTCTAATAATTAGATAATTTTAACAAATACAAAGAGCTGGTAAATACATAGAAATGTAATAAATAACAAAAAAACACATAAAGAAGGAATGCACTGTGCCGATCCAGCATGGATCACTCGACACAAACCCAGCGTCCTTGGCACGCCGCCGTGAACAGAAAAAAAAAAAAAATGTTTGAGTGGGAAGGTAATGATACGGATGAATTAATAGTAGTTAGTGATAAGAATATTGTTGTGCTTTTGTGAATATTGTGCTATGGAGTGAAAATGAAAATCCTCAGGTAAGTCGAAAATAAAGAGCGGCGTAAACAGTCACTCAGGTTAAAATCTGGCAGTGGTGTGGTGGGTTGGCCAATCAAGAAATGGCCTGGTGTAAATGGTTCCGGGTCATCAGGGCGGGAGTGTAGGATGCCCTCAATCTTTGTGAAGATCGTGCAAAGTTCAGGTAGAGTGTAAGGGTGTTTCCCAAAGGCTTTGTATAAGAGGACTTTGACATTCCTGACAGAAATTTCCCAACCACCCCTAAAATGGGGAGACGATGGTGGATTGAAATTCCACGTTACACCAAGGTGAGAAGTGTGGTGCACGATTGAAGATTGGACCTCAGAGCTCTGCAAAAATGTGTATACCTCCTTAACGTATCTTGCTGCTCCTTGGAAGTTAGTACGGCAGTCTGAAACCGTTTCAGAAGGTAAGCCTCGACAAGATGAAAAACGGTCGAAGGCATCAAGAAATCCCTCAACAGACAGTGATATTCTACCTCCAAGTGCAAGGCCCTTGAAGCCAAACATAAAAATAAACAAAGGTATGCCAATGACATCGGAGTTGCGAATTCCAGGTAACAAGGATTTCTTGTACACAGATGATGATAGATGATCCTTATAGAAGGTATTGACAGCAATATACGTTAAAGTTGCTATGGGCAGCGAGGGATCAGTGACTTCGAAACGGCGATATTCAAAAGTGGCGGGAGGTTGAGAATCTTCAACCCTCAATATATAATTATTTCCTTGTCATTCCAGACGATACGTATACTTAAAATTGAGATTAGGAACTCGTTCTTCCACCATAATCCAAGAATTCAAAAAGAAACATGAGTTCACTGGGCAGCACTTTTTGATCATAAAAACGCTGCAAATTATTATACAATGGTTTTTTATTTCTGAGTTAGATAGCCCTTCTACGCAGATCATTGGTCTATTCAAAGAAAATAGAACAAAGAAAAAAATTATAATATAAAATCCCGTACCTACGTAATACATGATCCGAACGTGGCGCATCGTGCCTCCAAGAAGGGTTTACACTTTTACAGTTCCAAGTCCCCAAAATTTTAAGCTTCACAGTAAAAAAAAAAAAAAAAAAAGAAGAAAAAAGCTGCTTGAAGTAATTTACTTTAGTGCATGCGCAGAATGGAATAATTATTTGAGAAAAATAAATTGGTAGGGAACAATCTACAGCCTAACTTAATTCCCAGAAAATGTAATCAAAATCTGATGAAAACTAGACCTGGTTCCTAGGAGTACACTTTCGCGCATGCGCAGGAGCTAATATTGATGCAATCATTTTAAAATTGACATGGAATAATTAAACCATTGTCCCCCAACTATTCACCGAATTTGAGCGGGATCGGACGACTAGGGCGTAAAAAAATTATCTTTGAACGAATTTACGTTACCATTACCGTAACCGGAACAGAGTTAGTAGCCTTAGCAAGTAAAGGTCTACGAGAAGTCAAATTGCTTGAAGCCCAAGGAAAAGAAATCATGTTTGGGTCACTACGCGGGTTTATTATAATAATGATTTGTCTATGTTAGTGGTAAAAATAATTACACTAAAACAACTGTTAACCGAAATATAGTATTGAGTTATTTCCTAGGTAGTCTACCCAAGTTGTCTGTGAGTATAGAGAGAGATTTGAGATCGACGAAAATGATTTGTACGTAGGTAATTGGTGGTCATGGGGGAAGATCTGCCATCAATAAAATACTGCTACCAGAAGTTAAACAAAACCAATTAAATTAATGAGCAGCGAAGATATACGTGCATCTAGGGAAAAGCGGGAATCAAGGGCTATGTTGGTTGGTTGTGGTGAAGTGAGGGGATGGAATGACAGTTGAATGAGTGGCGGATAATCACGCTACTTAGAAAGAGGGAAAGCGCGCAGTCAATGATGACCGACTGAAATCACCAAAACCTCACACACGCCATAATGGTGGGGTTGATTGGGCGGTGTGGGGGTTTAGAGTCACATAGACCGCAACATTTGCGTGAATCAGGAGCCAACTGTAATGAGATCAGCTATTCTTGGTGCGTACCTATTGTCAGGAAGTGCATGAGTCCTTGATAACGGGATTTGAGTTCTTCCCATCATATTCAAAGAGAAGCAAACTGTTTGATAGGGTTCTTAGCGATCTCAAATAAAACGTATCATTTCTATTAGCAAATGCTTCGACACTGGAAGGTCGGCGTCGAAAGCCTTCGAGGGAAAATTTTTCCCCAGCCCATGTGGAGTCTTTCCCGCTAAGACTGATGATAACTACTAGTGTATCACACTATTCTCACTTACGAAAGGCACATTTGAACATAAGCACTTCTCAAAATATCTCCCGGGAAAATTTTGCCCAAATGTATCTGAATTG
Organism: Adelphocoris suturalis; assembly: GCA_030762985.1. Lineage (NCBI taxonomy): Eukaryota > Metazoa > Arthropoda > Insecta > Hemiptera > Miridae > Adelphocoris > Adelphocoris suturalis. The sequence continues at coordinate 108,967,662 of CM061045.1, read as the reverse complement.
TAAAAGTAAGCAAGAAATGAACCATATGTTTTATTACATAGAAAATTCCCTAAGAATCCACACATTCCTAAGGAATGAGTGATCGTAAAAGTTACCAATAATAGTAAAATACTGATAATATTAGTTGGTAAAATCATTATTAATAGAATCCGTACATTCCCAACGAAAGGCTATTGGAAACAACAACTTAATCATAGTAACAATTAACAGTAATAATAAATCAATGATAATGCTAATTAATGTATACTAACCATAATAACATGTAATATACAGGGTGATTCCCTCGCATATGCAAAAAAAATTTGGGTGAAACTACATCAAAAATTGAGTAAAATGCCGCCAACCGCATATTTTTATCTCAATCCGTACTCGAGATATGATTTTTTAAAGGTTTTTTTTTTTTCAGGAATACCGTGTTTTTTCATTTTAAACTCGGATTTCTCCACTTTGCCTCATTTAATTTCAACTTTCAACCTCATTTTCGGTATCAGCATTAAATTTACTATAAGAATAGTGTACTTGGGTTCTTAAAAAGTACCATCCGAAGACCCTCACATCAGCTCAAACATTGACGATTTTGAAAAAATAATATTTCTAAAAATCTTTAAAACTTTACTATTCTTTTAAAAAGAATCCTGGAAACTGGCAAATCTAATGAAAACTGCTTCGTCTAATACTCTTTCCAACGGTATAATCAATTTTACTTTTATTTTGTTATTTAGGGGAGAAAATTATGTTTTAATGTTAAAAAATGTGGGTTTTTCAATGAAATTGTTGGTTTTCCCGAAAGATGACCCTCCATGAACCAACGAGTATGGGGTCGGTTTCTATGTATTTTTTCTCGCTGGATCGAATGGAAATTCTTGCAGATCTCTCAACTACGTTATAATCGAGTTTTACAATTTAATTAACTAGTTTTACCCCAAAACACACATACATTTAATCGTAACAAACAAACTAAAGATTTGCGATTTTAAGTGTAAAACTCGGTTATAACGGAGTTGGAGAGATCTACAAATGTTACCATTCGATACAGCGTGAAAAAATACATAGAAACCGACCCCATACTCGTAGGTTCATGGAGGGTCATCTTTCGAAAAACCAACAATTTCATTGAAAAACCCACATTTTTTAACATTAAAACATCATTTTCTCCACTAAATAACAAAATAAAAGTAAACTTGATTATACCGTTCGAAAGAGTATTAGACGAAGCAGTTTTCATGAGATTTGCCAGTTTCCAGGATTCGTTTTGGAAGAGTAGTAAAGTTTTAAAGATTTTCAGAAATATTATTTTTTCAAAATCGTCAATGTTTGAGCTGATGTGAGGGCCTTTGGATGGTACTTTTTAAGAACCCAAGTACATTATTCTTATAGTAAATTTAATGCTAATTCCGAAAATGTGGTCAAAAGTTAAAATTGAATGAAGTAAAGTGGAGAAATTTGAGTTTAAAAGGAAAAAAACACGGTTTTCCTGAAAAAAGCCTTTAAAAAATCATATCTCGAGAACAGATTGAGATAAAAATATGCAGTTGGCGGCATTTTACTCCATTTTTGATGTAGTTTCACCCAAAATTTTTTTTTGCATCTGCGAGGGAATCACCCTGCATATAACTATAAAAATTCATAAAAATACAAGATTTGTAATGTGTCGCACTTATAAGATATGTACTTTTAAATAATGAATGTAAAATTTAACGTGAAAATACGAACACGTATATTGTCAGAATTGAAATATTTATTAAACATATAAAAGTTCCCATAGTATAATAGATGAAATATAAATGTGTGAAATGTATAAAATATTAGTGTAATATATGAAATTTGTCGTAATTTGCTTAAATCCGTTCATGTAAGTACGTAAAGAGGGGCAACATAAAGTCTAAAGAACCTGCAAATTTGTTTATAAATTATTATTATTTTTGAATTACTACTGAAGTACATTAAGTTGTGAATAATATTTAAGTGGTGCTACTCACCTATAATGTGAAAAAATTTTCACCAATACAGTATCTATCTATCTACTAGTGCATCACTCTCCAGGTTTCTCAAAAAAAAAAAAAAAAAAAAAAAAAAAAACACTAGAATCTACTTTTTGAATCTGATGCTGTAGAAACCAAAAATATTTGTGTAGGTACCTAAATACTTTTTCAAAACACCAAAAACTACAATAAACACGTATTTTTTTAAAAATTTTCCTCCGATATCTTCGGATTGCTAAAAAAATTGTTTCAATCGATACGTCAAAAAACATCAGAATCCATATCAAACACCAATCATTGAGGTGTTTTGTTCAACGTCGTTTATGATAGTGTTACACCTTATTTTAATGTTCCTGGACATTGATGGTTGTAAACTTGAAATAATTTAAACTTACTGGGGGATTAATTGACACACTGCAGCATTGGTTGTAGATGTTAATGTAGTTTATTGAGAACCACTAGCATCCTAAACACCTAACCCTAATCTAACCCACTACGACCCGGTCCTTACAATATGAAATATCGGACACGAATGAATTAGCCACGTCTCACCAACGTGTCATTTTTATCCGGGTGGCATGATTTCCTACTCTCTTTCAACGGATGTTGAAACATCACCCTCCCAACGACAGAGCCGCATCTGATATAACATACTAAGTAACTTGCTTATCTCAGGCCACTCCCAGCTTCATTCTCCTGGTTTACTGGCGCGACAGACGGTCCCGGACATCGGGCGGTAAAAGGGCCAAAAGCGGCTCTGGGGGCTAAAAGGTAGCATGTCCTAATGCAAGCAACCATGCGATTCCCTGCTCAGTACCACGGAAGTGGGCTGAGTGTAAACGGGGTATTACACTGAGGGAAGTATCCTTGGAGCAGTGGGCGGGAGCATTGCTTGACAGGTTCCGATGAACACGAACGCGATTGCTAGCTGTATGTTTTGAATTAACATGGATATGTTTGATGGCTGGGGGTCAGTTCACCGGTGACTCGAGAGCTTTTCGAAACTGCTAACAAAGATATGACATTCCCAACCATAGATTCAGTCATAAAATTCGATCGAGGCATGATTATATCACTTCTACTTGCTAACACTGGTGCAACAGGAACTTCCAGCAATCAGTCATCAAGAAAGTTGAAGCAGCATCAACCACCACAGCCTAAGAATTTCCCTAGGAGCACAACCAATCCTTGCTCAAGATCAGAAAATTCCTGGCAAGAAGAACAATTATTTGAAGCAGCTGCGATCTCAGCAACAGTCAGGGGTTAAGCATTCATTTTAAAAAGAGCCTCAGCCACCATCTGCTGAGTGCCCTCCTTGCTTCATCTGCAAGGATCATCATCATCACTTGCTAAGCTGTGAAAGATTTCACCAAGCATCAGCTCAAAGCAGATGGAAGCTGATTGCAGGTTACAGTGGGTGTACCAATTGTTTGAATATCCATCACTAAGTGGAGAGTTGTCCGTCTACCTGGAAATTTAGATTCTGTTCAGAACGCCATCATTCAAATGTTCATCGTTCTAGCACCCCAACGTTACCCAACACAGGAACCAAACCTGGTAGGCTCCTCAACAGTGACAAACTCACTAAATTTGACCGCAGAAGAGGATGGACACGTCATTCTTGGCACAGCTTTGGTTGAGTTACGTGATGGCAGAGGAGAGTTCTGGAATATACGAGTTATCATTGACAACAGTAGCCAGTAGTCGTTCATTACTCAAAAATGCGTAAACCAGCTAAGGTTGACAATGCAAAATGTACGAAAGCGCATCTCAGGAATTGGGCAGAAATCTTTCGAAAGAACCAAGGGTAAGACATCCTATATTTTACGACCAAGAAATCAACAGACTCTCCAGTTATATACAGAAGCAATTGTAGTCTCTAACATCACATCTTTTCTACGTTCCCAAATGCTATCTCTGGATTTTGAGAATAGTTGCTCTGGTTATGAGTTGGCAGATCCTAAATTTTGGAAACCATCAGAAGTCGATTTCCTTATTGGTGCGGGTCTGATGATTCAAGAAATGACAGGCTCCATTGTACCAATCGGTGGTTCACAGGCTAGCCTCTTTTCCTCAATTTTCGGTAATGTGGTGCTTGGCGAGATCGATGCAGCCTCAATAGAATCTACTTCATCTCTATTCAGGGTGACAGTAGATGAGGATCTAAATACACAGCTGATAAGGTTTTGTGAGATTGGGGAGTGTGGGCCACCACAAGTTTTCAAGAATCCAGAGGATGAGATCTGTGAATAGCACTTCAAACAGACTCATTCAAGACAGGAGGATGACAGATATGTGACCCAACTCCCTTTCAATCAACATCTACCATCAGTAGGAGATTAGGCATTTATTGCTCAGAAACGATTATTACATCTGGAAAAGAAGCTGGAGAATAATCCCCAGCTCAAGAAAACCTACCATGAAGTCACCACAAAATATCTGTGCCTTGATCATAGGACACCTGCATCAGAACCTACAGAATTCATCATTCCACATCATGGCGTTGCAAAGCAAGAGAAAAATGCTGTGAAGATAAGGGTGATATTCGATGCCAGTGTACCAGTTCCTAACGGCTCTTTCAATGAACACCTTTTAGTTGGAGAGAAGTTGCAGCGATACATCAGAAATGTGGTTCTTTCGTACCAGGCAGCACCGAATTGCCTTCTCAGCAGACATTGTAAAGATGTTCCGGATGATCATCGTTGACCAGCATGATCGAAGGTTCCTAAAAATATTTTGGCGTTTCAACGAAGAGGAGAACATAAAGATTCTTGAGCTGAAGACTTTGTCTTTTGGTCTGGCTTCTTTACCCTTCCTAGCTTTACCGGTGTTGAAACAACTTTTCCTGGATCATGGAAAGGATTACACCATGGCCAGACGTGCACTAGATACAGATATCTATGTCGACTATGTCCTAACTGGAGCCTCCTCAAAAGAAAACGCTCTTTTACTCAAGCAGCAACTCCTTGAAAGGAGGATTTCAACTGAGCAAATGGGTCAGTAATTCTCAGCATATTTTGAACTCCGTCGACAAAAACAACATCAAATCTATTTTCTCCCTCTCAGACAAGAAGAATGCCTATGTGAAACTTCTTCGCCTTCAGTAGGACCCCACTGATGATGCGTTCCTCTTCCCTTTACAGACTCCAATTCCATTTTATACAAAACGTGGAATCCTCTCAGATGTGGCAAGGCTCTACGACCCCCTGGGCTTTCTGAACCCAGTAACTCTGGTGATGAAGAGCATTGTTCAAGATCTATAGAAGCTAGGAGTACACTGGTACGCAGATATCCCTGACTACATCAAAATCCTTTAGGATACCATTCTGAGTAAGCTCAATTTTTTATCAAACTTACGCATACCCAGATTTATATATAAATTTAGTTTCATATGCAATTTTCCTCATTGAGTGGACCCATCTTCACTGTAGCTACTGGGTCGCCGAGAAAGGGTGCTAAATCTATGGCCTATTCGTAGGGTAGCCTACAGGCTTTAGAATCCGTAAACAGGGTTGCCACTGTGGCATAAGACGTCATAGGCCACAAGCGCCACTTTATGTTCTAGGATTGTACTCTCTATATTTTGTGGAAATAGATAGCGTTTAAAAAATTAATTTCCATTGTCTTAATTGAATGGATTTTTACCACTTCGACGCTAGTGATTTATGCCGTTTCTTCTCTGCAAGCCGACATCTTATTGTACTTTGCGTTGCACGCAAAAAGATCCACTGTAAAACTGGTGAAAATTTTTGGGATAAACTCCTGAGTTGGCGAACTGTTGTTATTGCGATTGGACGCTCTTTATATTTAAATGAAGCTACGGCGGCTTTGAACGGAAAATATTAAAAGCAGCTGGAAATGAAATTATGTTGCTTTGACTCTTCACATTGTTAGGAAAATGCAGTTGGCGGGAACAAGCACAACGTTTAGAGTTAGGTGGGCAGGACTACAGTAAGGTGGGTGGTGAGTGCACCTTTGAATACCTACCTACCATTTCGGATGGAGGGTGGATGAGGCATCCCAGGCTATTAGAATTTCAAATTTCCCACCCTAACAATCTAACATGAATTATGCAATTTAAACGGTAATGTATTCCACTTTAACGGTAATTTTGTCGAGTCCTTTCGTGTCGAATCACGCGGTTTTGTACTTTCGATGGGCTTGCTAGGGGTGGGAAGAGAGAATGCAAGCGTCATGCGTTAGTTAACGAAGTTGAATGTAATGGAGAGTGGAAACTACTCACGAGTACATTACCCGTGTTGTCTCATTCGAAAGTAAATATCTAGCTAACAACTGCAGCATTTTATTGAAGATTGCCTCACCGTTGTGTACATAAATCCTACCGCCCATACATGGGTCATTCTGACCAGGACGATATATCTCCCTCCTCTCTCGCTACTTACCCATTCCAGGGATCACAGTATCTCAGTGACCAGACCAGCATGGGGAGGCCGATTTATGTGCCAAACAGGCGGCTTTGGGAATGAGCCTTAAGATTGCCTAACCGTTGATCCCTAAGACCAGGATCAAGTGAGATTGTGAAGCCAGCAGCATTCTTCAATGAGCGTGTTTGTGGGAGGCATTGCTGATTGCAAGAGGACCAATGTTTTCTTCCAAACGATTGAGCATAGACTCAAAATCGACCTTCATCGAGACTGACTTTTCGACCTATCATGGAGACTGACTCACTTGCTGACTGGTCAACGGAATGGTACGGGAGTAATTACATCGGTTTTGCCTCAGCGAGGACTCGACGTGTCTTTGTTTGTTAAGGCAAGGAGCCGAAGCGGGAGCATTTATTGCTTTACTGAAACATTTAGAGTTACAACAGAGGCACTTGGAGAGAAGATGTCTACAAGGATATCAGATCTTGTTGGAGACGTGGTGGTATTTTTGAGTTCTAACGTTTCTACTTTAAAATACCAAGGTTCGACAAGTTTACTATTTGTCTTAAAATCATTGATATGAAGAAAAGAAATATTAAGAATCAGCTTATCTATTTTAATTTACATTACCTATAAAGAATTATGTGATGATTGCAGTACATGAAATAAAGCTTGAATCTAGATGATTTAACACCCATCGTATCTACCAGGGGGCAGGCAGAATAATAAATTCCCTTCAATAAATTCCCTTCTTGCAGGATTACTGTGTGGAGGGAAAAACACACACACATACAAACACACACACACACAGGCACACAGCATATTAGCTTTATTCTTCAAAACAATACTATATTAGTGATCGATTGACGAAAAAAAAGTTAATGTACACACAGACTGCATGAGTGAGAAATATTAGGGGTACAGGCTAGTACTTCTGAGAAGGGAAGAATACAGCATTCAGCACACACTGGTCATATTGACCCCTTATTTGGAGTAACGACCTTGTAACAGCACTATCAAACAGAGAAACACGAACGAAATACTCACCACATCTTCGTTGACAGCTGCTAGGTAGCTACTAAGGTCTTTGAGCTCCCTGGGATCAGTAAGTAGAGAGGGAAGGGAGATAGATCGATCTGAATGGCCGATATATGCGGGCAGAAGGTTATATATAAATAAACGATAGCCACTATACAATAAAATGCTGCGGTTACTAAATAAAGAATTACTTTTGTCTGAAACAATACAGGTAATGTACTCGTGTGTACCTTCCACACTCCATCACATTCAACTACCTTAACTAACGCATGGCACAAAAATTCTCCCTTACCACCCCTAGCCACTCGGAAGTACAAAACCGCATGATCCGAGACGTAAGGAATCGACAAAATTACCGTTACAGTCAAATATATTACGGTTTAAATTGCGTAATTTATGTGAGACTGTTAGGGTGGGAAATTTGAAATTCTAACACCCTGGGAAGCCTCATGCACTCTCCATCCGAAATGGTAGGTATTCGAAGTTGCGCTAACCACATATAACTCTAAACATTGAGGTGGTTCCCACTGACTGTATTTTCCCAACAATGTGAAGAGCCGAAGCAACTAAATTAAAATTGGGATCGAACAAAATAAGAACCACGAAAATCTGCTGAGCATTGTAATCTGGATATAGCGTCAACAAAATGTATAGAAAACAACGCGTTTTTTTCTTTACCCTCTCTATTTTCATCCGTCCTTCAGGGAAATTTAATAGTTCCAAGGTTTGCTAGACAACTGCCCTAATAATTGCGATTGAAAAAATAAAGAAACTCGAATTGAGTTTAGAGTTGTGACCTTGGCAGCTTTGAAGAAATTTGTCACAAACACTTTTTTCTTCTTGACAAACTCCCCTCAAAGGCAGAGAGCACACGATTATATCGAAAACAGAAAACTGAATAAAATAGTCAACCCTCCTGATTCACTTCGGAAGAGACGAGTAATAGGTTGTAACCAACAATACCTATTATATATCATTAAATATGAACAATATTTACCACTATACAAAAAAAAAAATATATATATATTAATTTTGCAACTCACCTACCGCTGATATGTTCTAATGCAAATGATCTGAATCGTTCTGTATTTCGTACCTAAACAAAAAGAACAATACTATGATCATCAGCACTGGTTTTGACCCTATTCTTCACATAGTTAGTATATGTGCAGGTGTAATTTAATAATAAGAACTATAGATATTTTTTCAATATGATTAAAAAGAAGGTTTATGGTGCCTAACATATAATTTGAAAAAATATGAGGATAAGTAAGCATGCATTACAGTTCGCATGCATTATCTCTAGTGAAAAACAAATTCACATCCAATTCACTACCCGTCAACGTGATGAGTCGGGGGCCTGTACTTTTCGTAGCTACCAAAAACGTCAAATATAGGGCGCTCGTCTTTTTCTGGCGCTAATAGACGAGATTCGAGCTCATTCAGTGTATAATTACCCTCGTTCAGTGTGTAATTTTCGTTAAGATCCTCATCATTTTGCATCCAGTTATAAGAGTAATGTATTATTCTAGATAGTTGCGTTGTTTATCTTATAATTCTTCCAGAAAGGCACTTCAAGCGCAACTTCAAACAGTGATATTGGCTTTTGACGATTGATGAGGAAATGCTGGCACCTAACAATCGAAAAAATGTAGAGCGACCCTGGGGGTGAAAGAGAGGGGAATCCACCTTATTGTTCTCGCTTATTTGATTTTTGACCTCCAAAGGAAGGGGAAAAGTATAGGTCAGGAACTGAATAGAAGTTGATTGTCCGGCGAGCTGACCGCCTTCAAGTCAGTAAAACGTCTGTAACCATTCAGTTTCAGTCCACGCTCAACAAGTATTAACATCGGTTCTTGATTTCAACGAATTTTTTAAGAAAATGAAGCTATTGCAAATACACCAAAAATTTTAAACGTTCTAGTCATGTAGCATGATCGTAACAGCGAATTTAAATAAATCATCGTATTATATTGTGTCAAACTGTTTTGAAAATTTTAGCACTTTGAGCAAAAAGAAATTATCAACGACTAGTATAATGGCGAAATTACTACCAATATAATGTCAAAAAACCAAAACTTGTTATAAATATTAATCTGCGATTCAAAAGAGATTTTGAAGTTTCAGTTTTTTAGCGAAATTTGAAGAAAATTAAGCTATTGCTCTCGCCTCAAAATTTGTAGAATGTGAATTTTTGAAAAAATGTTATGCAG